>VHKM01000210.1:0-599548 GCA_007210695.1 Neogobius melanostomus
GGAACAAGAAGGATTACTGACACCCACTCGCACGCTGACCACCCTCATCGGACACCTGACCCTCTTCCTCACTCGGAAACATGACCACCTCTCACTCGGACACTGACCACCCTCACTCGAACGACCCACCCCTCCTCGGACATGACCACTCCCTCCTCGCACACATGACACCCCTCACTCGGACACTGACCACCACCTCACTCGACACTGACCACTCCTCAACCTACGGACACGACAACCCCCTCACTCGGACACGCGACGCACTCAACTTCGGACACTGACAACCCTCCTCGGACACTGATCACCCACCCTCGACACTGACACCCTCACTCGACGCTGAACCACCCACCGGCAACTGACCCTTCACTCGGACCGCTGACCACACTCCTCACTCGGACACGTGACCCCACCCCTCACTCGGGACGCTGAACACGTCCTCACCCCTCGGCACACTGGACGCCTCATCTCACATCGGCACTGACACCCTCACTTCGGGACCCTGACACCCCTCACTCGGACGCTGACACTCCTACTCGAACTGACACTCCTCACTCGACCTGACCACCTCACCGACACTGACCACCCCCACTCGGACAATGACACCCTCACTCGGACGCTGACACCCCTCACTCCGGACACTGACATGCCTCACTCGACACTGGACCGACCTTCCTACAGTCGGACGCTGAGATTGTGACCCTCTTCACTCGGGGGCGCTGAGCAGCCCTGCACTTCGGAACTGACCACTTAGCCTCACTCGTACACTGACCACCCCTCAACCATCGGACGCTGACCACATACCCACTCAGACCCAACTGCCTCTCTCACTGCGACGCTGACACTCCTCACTCGCACACGGCCAACCTCACTGTTCGGACACTCGACCACCTCACTCGGAGAAGCTGACCGACACCTGCACATCGACGCTGACCACTCCTCACTCGGAACTGACCACCCCTCACTCGGGACATCTGACTCACCTCACTCGGAACGCTGCACCACTCCCTCACTCGACGCTGACCCATCCTCACGACATGACCATCCTCACTCGACACTGACCACTCCTCACTCGGCACACTGACCACCCTCACTCGGACACTTGACCACCCTCATCGGAGCTGACCACCCTCACTCGGACACTGAAACCCACTCCTCATCTCGACCTGACACTCCTCCTTCGACACCTGACCACCCCTTCACTCGGACGCTGACCACGCCCTCACTCGGCCACTGACCACTCCTCCATCGGGACACTGAACCTCTCCTCACCGGACGCTGACCATCTCACTAGCTCGACACCTGACCACCCCTCACTCGACACTGACCACTCTCACTCGCGACACTGAACCACCTCACTCGGACGCTGACACCCACATCGGGACGACTGATCACTCCCTCACCTCAGACACTGACCTCTCCTCATCGGACGCTGACCTCTCCTCACTCAGACACTGACCTCTCTCACTCAGACACTGAACCTCTCCTCACTGGATGGTGACACTGCAGCTTGTCGAGCCTCTTCTTCACTGTTCGGACACTGACGGCTCTCCGTAGTCACACATCCACGGACAGGTTACATGCTTTGCTTCCCCCTTCAACACAGAGCCCGAACTCACGTACAGCGTCGCCATGGTTTTGTATGAATGAATTCCCAGTTGATCGTGTTTTTTATTGGCAACCAAACCTTCGCTATTGGCAAAATTACAGCCGATCACTTAAGGCCTGCTTCTTATCTTTGAAACATGTGTTTTTTGAAAAGTTTTATTGATGGAATATACAGAAAGATGCCAATACGTGCTGACAGCAGAAGCAGATCTCACTCTTCATTAAAACTCCCTCAAACCCGTGTCGAGCTGCTGCAGCGTCAGCCCCTCTCTCCTGTCCTCGCCTTAGGTAAACCACTATACATGCCGTAATTTATGGAAATCTCATTCAATAAGTCACTTTGGCATTGCCTTTTTTATGGTCAAATGGCGGCAGGCAGAGGCGTGTCGTGATGTCCGCGCAGCTTTCTGCTACACGTGTGATCAGCGAATGGAAAGATTGGGTAGGTGTGCGTACCCGCCGCATACGCAGGTTTAATCGGAAAAAAACTTTGTTGAATGAAATTTTTGTTGTGTTTTGCTACGCACTTTCAAGTCAGAGGTCTCACGCACAGTTATAAACTGAGGCCCTGGTCGTGCTGTCGTTGTTCGTCAGTAAAAGTTTAAGAGGACGGTCGGGTCTTGTAGGCTTTGGCATTGATGCCATCTCTTCCATTCCTGGAGTGTACTTTAACTGTACTTTGAGAGATGTTTTAAAGCTTTGGCAAATCTTATTATAACCTAACCCAGCTTTATACTTCTCAATAACTTTATCCAGACCTGTCTGTGTGTTCTTGACTTCATGAAGCTGCTGCTCCCCATAGTTCTGAACAGACCCTCTAGATCCATCACACGAGGCAGCGTATTGAACTGACAATTAGATTACAGCACAGGTTTAGTCATTGGGTCAACATGTGATACTTACAGAAAACATCAGGCAACTTCTGAAGGCAATTGGTGCACTCAAAGGAAAGGGCGGATACTTTTGCAAACCACTGTATAGTAAGCTCTTCTCTAATACAACACCACTTGTTGACATCACACGTGGTGGCGTGTTCCTAAAACTGAATGTTTTCTTTGTGTTATTGTAGATCAGCTGTTTGAGCAGCATGGAGTCGCCACATTTACAGATCAAGAAACCCAAACTAGTAATCTCTTCCTCTGCTGCTCTTCACTCTCGTCGCTGTCCGTCAGCTACGAAAACGGTAGGCTCCAAATCCAACTTTAGTGTCAACTGAACACGCCAGGAGCAAAGTGACCATTTATAATCATAAATCTTATATTCCGTAAATTTGCTCTCAAGTGGTGGTCGAACAATGTACACTGGTTCAGCCTGAAGAGGTCTCATCAGGGTCTTCAACTTTCTCTCATTGTTTTTCTGATTACAGGCCTACAACTCCGAATTTAAAAGAGTGTAGCAAAACGTATGTCTCCATCACAAGACCAGATTAAGACCAAAACCTCACAGCAGCAACAAGAGCCCTGAAGCACTCACCACACCACGCCGATGCGACCGCAGCATGCAGTTACAAATATCCTCTCTCCCAGAAGCAGAAAAGGACGCGCACTTTGGACTCTATAACTTGCCCGACAACTTCCACCTTTATCCACACCTTTTTCACTGACCTCTGACACACTGTGCCGCCAAGCAGTTCCTTCACTCATCAGCCCGGAGCGAAGGCTGGCAGAGTGGGGGGACAGCTGGACGGTGAGGCCAGTTACGAGATTTCAACGGAAACCCCAAGAGGAGTGGAGGGGGAAACTTCCCGCGCAGACTCCATAATCGGCGCTGGGGGCAGGTGTGGTTGGACAAGGTGCAGGACCCATTTGAATGGGACATTCACTGTGGTGTTTCTCTTATCTGTGGAAACGGGAACGGCACAAGATGCAGAGCTGAGAGAGGGATAATCATGAACTAGAGGGCTGTTAAAGTTTGGCAGCATGTTTCATACTGTACTCAGCAGATAATTCGCCTCGCTGAACAGGAGTGATGGGCACAACAAATGGGCTCAAAAACCTGACTTGGAGCAAAATAAGTTGAAAAGCGAAGCTTCGCTCTATACAGCCATTTTGCTTTGTTTGAAGACAAATTAATACATTCTTTCATGTTCTTTTTTGTCGATGCCTAAGTGAAATCTGTCTATTGGAGGTTATGGAACATACTTTGAAGTTTTCGGCTTCACATAAACCCATGAGTTCATAATTTCCATAAACCTCAGCTTGGCCACATAATCTCTTGTTCTTCGAAACACGACAGTTCATTTACACAGCATAGCTCCAAACAAGCTTCGAAGCCTGCTTCACTATCTGCTGAATTGCAAAGTCTTTTACCTTCAGTGTTACTTTGGCAGGGTGATGCTGGTGCAGACGAGTGAAGTCCCATCACAGTATTTAAAGCGTCTGAAGAGGAAGCAGCCCGGCAGGATCTCCTTACCAAGTGCCTTCAGCTCGGAGAAACGAAAGCCAGACTTAACGTGTGTCCTGATGCCAAACAAGGCTCCTCTATGTAACTACACGACTGAACCTGGAGGCAGTGGTTTCTGCGCTACAAACCATACTGACTGTGACCCCGAGTCTCCCACATCTCTTGGTGGATTCGTCAGAGAATTAGCAAGGAAGAATAGTAGATTCTCCCAAAAGTATGATTAACCTTTTTTTTTGTCTATGTTAACGGCCATGGTCTATGGAGTTGGCACGAATAACAAACCAACAGTGCATAGGGCTGATCTGAATTCCCGAATAATAGCCTTTGTCAATGATCCAAACATGCCAACACCTCAAAGCGTCAGGTTTACATTGAAATACTTGGGGGACATGCCTCAGGAGCGTAAAAGATCCCGCAGTGCGTTTGAAAGCTTTTCGCGCCCACTTCCAGCGCCTCCAAAGCACTGACGCTAGATTGGAATTTGGTCTAACTTTTTGAGAATATTTGCGAGCTGTCAGGACTTTCCCTGCTGGTTTACACATAACGACGACAAGTACATGCGCCATCGATCCACATTCGTGGCCGAAGGATCCACGAATGTGGGTGGAATTTTGATGATTCGGGGTAGAGGTTCACGCACCGCACAAAGCTGTTGCGACCCTGTTATACACGTTACGATTAATGGCACGAATTATTATCGCACGGTCACGATACATGCATCCGCACTGCTGGCGGACTGGCTCGCTCCTCGCGCTGTTGCGGTCTGGTTGCGGGTCATTGGGAATGGTCGAGTTTGTTAGAAATCTGTCAAGAATCGGGCGAATGTGACAAACGCTGCCGCACATATCCTCGGGTTGGAGACGGAGCAGAGGCGTGTGTTCTGCCGGCTCTCACCTGATCACTTGGGATCTTGCAAATCGGGTTAAGGTCTGCACACACTACACGAATTTTTATGCCCGATTTTGATACAATTCTCAGCTCGCGCCGAGTCTTCCGAGTCCCGTGGTTAGTCGAAGGCAGTCACATGAAGTTGTGTCGGCGAGGTGGGGGGGGTCAGCGACTGACTGCCATTTCGAATCGTGTAGTGTGAGCCAGCAGTCAGACGCAACTGGACACAGTCACAGGAATCAACAGTTGAATTTTTAGCCGATTTTGGACGCACAGGAGAAACGTGGGTGATTTTACCGTCCCCAAAGTGAACACACAGACTGCAGCGGCATGACCGAGTGAAATAGAAGAAGCCCGGCTCCGCCGCGCCTCCCTTTTTCATGTCTGTTCAAAACAGCGGCACAAACACTCATTTCATGGCCACCAGCCCGCACAAACAGCACAAACTTTTATATCACCAAACTTCACGAGAACCATCTCTTCAACTACAATTTCACTGTGAACAGAGTTAGCAGCACTTACTGAGTTTGGAGACAACTGTTACAGCTTCCACCTCGCCACTCAGCAAGCGCTCTCCGTTTCTCCGCTCGCCTCCTCCATCTCGGGCTGAGGCACCGTCTCCTCTCTTATTAATCCACTGAAATACTCCCGCTTTTCGGTCGCCCGACTTTATCTCCATCTGACAGAACTATAGCCAAGTGAAGGCTTCCGTAGCAGTAAGTACGCCGTGCAACTGCGCACTGGTTGTGACACTGTTTCACCGCTGACCGCGATCGGGACAAACGCACCGTGTTTTCCACGCTCACGAACACAGGCCTATCTTTGCGATTTTGGGGTCAATTTTTGAAACGGAGGAGAAATGCAGCGGTAAACGAGGAAGACGCCTGTGTTATCAACAACATCATGCTTTGTCAGAATCGTGTAGTGTTGGTTCGCCTCTACGATTCTCAGTCGTTAAGTTGTGAACCAGACGTTCTATCATCGTACTAATCACCAGTGGTAGTGGGCCCCCTTCTTGATAAGTCATATAAATGGAAACAGTCGTGTAGTGGTGTGCGGACCTTTAACAATAAGACAAAGACCAGCTGAGCCGTCGGGCTGTCCCCATATACTGTAGAAAGCAATAATTTTTCATAGTTCTAATGGGCCTGTCACAACAGTTCAACCCTAAACTATCCTGTCACTTGTGTACACGGGCAAACGCTGAATCTATCAAGACAAACAATAGCAATAACTACAGGCGCTTTATGTCAAAACTTGAGTCTGTGCAACAGGGCACATTCAGCCAGACTTTACTAGACTTGTTATTAAGCCTAATTAGGCTTAAATATCTGGAGATACGGCGTAGACCATTGGGGGTATAGTTAAAAGATCCATAGCAAACATGCAGTAGCAAGACGGACTATTAGCCACAAAACAGCCATTTTCTTTCATGCAAGAGCTCATCATCCAAGATGGCTACGAACACCACTCTGAACTCTGATCAGGCGGTGACATTCGTGACAGAGCATTCTGAAATTCAATAAGCACAAGCGCTCAACATAGGGGCTTGGCGCGGTTTGTAGACATCCTGAAAAGCGTGCAGTGGTGGACACAGCATAAAGCTTCAGCTGCGTTTGTTCCACGGGGAAATAAACAAAAACATAGCATGTTACTTTGGCAGGAGTAGGCATAACGGAGTGAAAGAAAAACACACAAAAAAACTCATATAAACAAAAATTGGTACATTTTTAGCTAAATCTTAATGGCATTACTTCCTCTGGGTAGTAGCTTTCTGTTACTATCAGTTAGGTAACGGGTCGTTTTGACCCATGTCTTAAATCAGACATAAAATCTAAACACAGATTATTTATCATGCCATTATTTTCTGACCTCTGGTTTAACTGTTATTCTCCCCTTAACATGAAAAGATTGGATTTTATATTTTTTGTTGTTACCCCTGGGCCTTCTTTTAACAACATATCCCTCGTTTTCAATGTAAAAAAGTGGTCAAGATGAAACCTCAAGAGAGTAATGTAACAAATAAAGGTTTTCTGTTACCCTGACTATTACTAAGGGGTATTAGATCATCTCTCTTTAATGTAAAGAAATATAACTAATAATTTGAGTATTATCAACTATAGTAACATCTATGGGTGTTTCGGGTCAATTTTTGACCCATACATATTACTTCAAGAAAAGGGAAAAAATTAGTTTTTTTTTTCTTTTCAAAAATAGAAACTTTAATACATGAACCGAAATCGAAAGCAGAACTAGTTTAAAAATTAAAAAAAATAAATTAAAAGTAAATTTTGCACAAGGTCAAACAACAACAACCAATTCAAGCAAATCATCGACCAACAGGAATCAAGTCTATTCATAAGAGAAGTCTGTGCAGTGAAGCATACATTTTTGTGTGTGTGTGGTGTGTGTGTGTGTGTGTGGTGTGGTGTGTGTGTGGTGTGTGTGTGTTGTGTGTGGTTGGTTGTCGTGTGTGTTGTGGGGAAAAGTGACACTTTTACTGTGTTCTTGCAGATGTATTTTTTGCAGTGAAGCACAATGTGTCTGGTCTTCCAACTGTCTTCATTACCTAGGGCAGACCTGGACACCTCTTTCTTTGAGAATCAGGTGGTCTCACTGGTGTGTGGCTGTTGTTGATGTTTTGAGGCAGGGCTGGCCGAGGAGGAGCTGAAAGGGAAGAATCTAATTTGTATATGCGCTTTGAAAGACAAAGTACATCCCAAAGCGTCACATGAAAGGGAGGGGGGTTCATTCACTCCATGCTGTAATCTAAATTTTGTACCCCACGTTTCCTGGGGTAGACTGACAGAGCGAGGCTGCTCACATCTGCCAATGGTCCCATCGACCACCAACCAACCACTCACACACAGGCATTGGTGAAGTGTCTTGCCAAGGCCACACGACAGCTCATCTGCAGGAGCCGGATTCAAACCCTGACCTTCCCGATCATGAGAACCTGCTCTACCACTGCGCCACTGTCGCCTGAAGCTGATGCTTCTTTTTGTTGCTTGGGTGTGGATGGAGTGCTTGGTAAGTCACTGCATCTTCTGACACAAGGCTGCAGGGCTGGTCCCGGGCACCCGTATCCTCTTGCTCAATGTGTGGGGCTGAACAAGGGAACTCCTAGCTCCTCAAGAAACATCTCCATCTATGGTGTTTTCGTTAGTTCCACCCTTGGTGAAATGTGGGTCCAAACACAAACGCATTTGTATGCAGAATCATACTTGATGGATGTTGTACAAACACAACCATTGGGCCATTCTCCTGGTCATGCCGCCTGGCAATGTAGCTGGCAGTCAGCTTGTCTAGATTATCCACTCCTGATTGTGTGTTTATGATTGTTTTGGCATTTATTATTTGTTTTATAATCTATATTTCAACTGGGTCGAAACGATCTAAACAACAAAAGGTCTAATTTCACCAGAGCATTTATTATTATAAAAATATGTTTTTAAATTTGTATTTTGTTTAAATAGAAGTTCCTGACAAAGTTCAAAAAAGTCTTGAATGCGATAAACAAATTTAATGTAGTTTTATGCATGCTAAACATATAAAAAACGGGTCGGTACCGCATAACATTAGAGGAAAGGTTAACAATGTTTAGCAAAAAATTTTTATTTGTTATATGTCCTATAGGAAATATTGGTTTTTAATGTATTTGTACAAACCAGGACTACGAACTTTACTGTTTTATCAGGGGCATCAACACGGAAGTCCATATCATCGGCCGTGGAAAACCGTCCGTCAACAGTTTTGCCAAAAGCAGGTAACATTTCTATGAATGGAGATTTAATGTTTTGTTACCTAAGTTCAGGAGCAGGACCACGCCTCAATCAATCAACCTCTGGCATTACCAACCAATCCTGCATTCAGCACCTCACCCGGGGCTCTGAATTACCATGAGCCTAATTTCACTCACCAGGCAAGCTCTTCATTCCTGTCTGTTCGAAAACAGTCCGACCCACCCTCCCTTCTGTAGCATCTGTTTAATTCAGCGCTGATTCCTCTGCTTCAAGGGGGTCTGCGCAAGTGTAATGGCCGAAGGGGCAGATTTACTAAATTGACCCACAAAGTTACTTCCGAACAACGCCACCCTGGAATAGAATAGTGCCAGGGACACTTAAGACACATAAGGCTCGCGCAGATAAGGGATGGAGTGGACCAGTAGACCAAAAATATAGAAAATGTACAAAGTTTATTTATAAATATAAAAGAGTAAAGGCAAAAGGTACATTAATACATTTGATACAATTAATTAGACTGCTCATTGAAGCTCATTAAAATACCCACTGGACACAATAATTATTGCACATAGATCCTCAATACAGCATCCAAAATGTGCACGTGCCCGAAGGCCCTACCCGATGGTGCGCGCGGTCTACCGCGACAATTGCGCCACAGTCTTTTGCGGCCACTGTCCGGCCCAACAGCAGTGCCGGTGAACAGGACCCGAGGGTCCAGCAACCAGTCCTTTTATGGTCGTTGTCGTTGTAGTTAAAACTAAATGGAAGAACATGGAAGGACAACGCAAATGGGCAACGTAGAGTTCGACGGGGGAGGAGGAGAGGGGAGGGAGAAGAAGAGACCCGCGAGGTTCTAAAGATAAAATTTAGGGAATTAATATCCTGTAGGGATGTCCAGAACCATACGCAGCACAAGAGGGCAAACACAAACAAAAATACCTACCAACGCTTAAGCAGTGCGCCACGCACACAGATGGCAATCGAAAAAAAAGA
Organism: Neogobius melanostomus; assembly: GCA_007210695.1. Classification (NCBI taxonomy): domain Eukaryota; kingdom Metazoa; phylum Chordata; class Actinopteri; order Gobiiformes; family Gobiidae; genus Neogobius; species Neogobius melanostomus. The sequence continues at coordinate 9,633 of VHKM01000210.1, forward strand.
GATGGCTGTATCCTGAGTGCCACGCTATGAAAAAAATATTTTAAAAAAATGAGCTAATATAATATATATTTCATTTCGTTTTGAGGATTAGAATGCTTACCAGAAGTTTCTTTTGAACGAGGCACTGCACGAGAGGGGAATTACCCTGCTTTAGCTCGTGCGTAAAAGCCGCTTGACGCCACGTACTAGAGACAGCGGGACATTAGAAGATGTTGACAAAACCATTGTTGATTGAAGACGAGGTGGCTTACCGGAGCTTTTGACTATGCAAAGCATGTAGCACGGGTTCGCAGATGTAAAAGGTGGAGCGGAGCCTTGTGCGCGCGCGATGCGCCACAGCAACACAGGAGGTAGTCAAAATGCGCTCTGGATCCCAGTATCAAAAAAAGGATTTTAGTTATATCTAAAAAAACGTGCTACTAATGATTGTGGGACAAGGCTCCACTCCTCGTGCTCCGTGCTCAGCTCCAAAACGGCGGGTGACGTCAGAGGCGACCAAAAGGGGCGGCAGGTGGGAATCCCTCCTTTTAAAGGGTTCAGGTGGCACGCAATAGGCTGCCGGTGGATGTGAGGGCCTACCGCCACACAAGCTAATTGAAGCCCGTTTTGGCTGGGTTTTTGGAGCCAGCTCCATTATATACAATAGGGAGAAAATAGTCAAAAGGTAATATTAGGATGATGTTGCAGATGTTAAGACAAACACGTGTCGGTCCGAATGACAAGCCTGTGTTCAATCCTGACTTACAGAGGGGAAAAACATGATTCAAGTGATTTGGCTTGAGCATAGACTGTAAAATGAAGAATGGACTGAGGGAGCGTGGTTTCCCCCAGCGCAAGCTAGTTGAAGCTCGTTTTGGCTGGGTTTTTGGAGCCAGCTCCATTATATACAATAGATGATGTTGCACATGTTAAGACAAACACGTGTCGGTCCGAATGACAAGCCTGTGCAATCCTGACTTACAGAGGGGAAAAACATGATTCAAGTCTATAGGAGCCAGTTGCCATTTCCTTATGTTACAGGAAGAAGTAAGCCACAGTAAGTTCATTTCTACAGTTTATGGGCCTGAGCGAAGGGCTCCTATAACTAAACTGCCCCGTAAATGGGAGCGGAGTGCACAAGAGATTGAACTTAATTGATCTTCACTCGTTACAACAGTTCTCATGAACACTCAAGGGGTGCAAACAGTCAGAAATCACATAGTCAAAAATGTGCAACTAAAGAATAAATTTAGAAAATGCAATACAGCACTTTCATAGCAGCACTTGAGGTCCCCACCCACCTGCTCTGCGAATGGGGTATTAAGCACCCATTGCCTCCCAAGTCTGACGCAAGACAAGTGAAAGACACGATTTTCTGATCAGGCGCACCTACCTGATGGTCTCTCACGGAATACCTATGTACCGTGGCACACTAGTTTGGAAAGACTGCATTCACAGATATGTAAAGTGTCTTGGCCGAATACAATGTTGAAGCTGGATTGAAACGGTGACCGATGGACGAGATACACTCAAGTTACAAGAAATGAAGGGACAAACTTGCTGTTCAAACAGACAGCCTCAGAACGAAAAACAATTCACTAGCAAGGACCTCGCCACAACAAAGTGCAATTAAGATTTCATTCACACGGTTATAGTGTGGGGTGAAACTGGGCGAGACTGTGGGTGGTGGCTCCGTCTCGGATGAACCCAGCTCTTCGGGACCCCCACTGAAGAATCAGTGCTGAGATAAAACAAACATTAAAGCAGTACTAAGTAACTCTTGCCCCTAGAGGCCATAAGCGCAACTGCAGGTGTCGTAGCAAGTTGTGTTTTTTTACTTATTGAGTAAATACTAGGCTGACAGAAAAGACAAAGGGAGAGAGGGATATTGTACATCAAATTACACAATGGAAATATTTTTTTTTCACTAAAACTTGGCTTTAATTACTGTTTAAAGTGGCGCTAGCCCACAGTTAGCTTTGCCCGTTAGCCTGTTAGCTTCTATTCGTGATTCCATTAGTGTCTATTGGTTGCTCTGGTCCAGTGGCAGTCAAGTTGCAATTGTGGTTTTCTGGCCAGAGACACCAGGGGGAGATGAAAGACCCCCCAATCATCCCATTACCACTTGTATTACCACCAGAGGGACTACGGAAAGGATTTATTAAGGTAAACACGTTACTTAGTACTGCTTTAAGGGAGGGCGGGGTCGACAGTTTAAAAAACACTGAGGTGACAAGGCTTGGCTTGGTATATACTGTATGGCTCAAGGGAAATTAGAGGCGTGGTTAAGGGAAAGCAAGAGTGGTTGATATGCAGAGGGTGATAGGTTGAGGCGTGGTCCTGCTCCTGAACCTAGTCAATAAATATTGCCTCCATAAGTTTGAGTAAGCTAAATGATAGTCCAATGCAAGCCCTCTGGCAGCTCAAATGTTTCAAATCAAGGTTTTGTACTACCTCTGTGAGCACTTGCGTCACATTCAAGTGATTAGACTGGTACATGACCCCCTTAGTGTTTCACTGTGTGAGGTTGGGAGTGGGTAGACCGATGATTGTGCTTCGGTGGTTATTTTGGTGAACATGGTCTGGCTCTTGATTGTAAGCATAGTCATGAAGCAGGAGAGCAGTACAATAGGACAGGCCGGATGATGCTTTGGAACAGCATTGACAGAAGAGTGGTGAGACATTTAGTCCTATAAGTTTTCAAATTAAGGAGAGTCTTTGGTTGCATCTTTCATGAATGTCCACTGCATGCGGTCAAACCGGAACTTATTGTCGATTGTGAGTCCCAGATATTTAAAATCCTCAACGGTTTTCAATTGTAATGTTGCCGATTACGGTGGGTTGGTGTGTCATGGTGCCAAAAGCCATTTCCTGAGTTTTCTTGAGGTTGAGTTGTTCCCAAGAAGTTCCCACTCCTGAAAGTATCATAACTTCATTAATGCAATGTGCAATGTGCATGACAACATGACGGCAAATTGTGGTGTTATTTAGGTTTAGTAGCTGGTAATGTAGCACTTGACCAATAATAATCTTTTCTGATGAACAGGTGAGACAAAGACGTTTAAGCCTGGACCTTCTGGATATTATTTTGGGCACCAATGGCGACCAATAGGGAGCCCCACAGTTCAGCAGTTTAACAACGCTTCAGTCATTACCGCCTGTCTCAAGGGAAAAAAGCTGCACCTGTTGGGAGACTCTACCATCCGACAGTACTACCAACACATCACAAAAACACTACCAAGTAAAACTTTTTTTCTTTCACACTCAGTTATATTGTACATACTGTATACTAAGCAATGGGAAACAGTGAAACGTTAAAAGTAAGTGCGTGCTAGTTGATGTAAAATCAGTAGTATTTTTTTTGTTTTTTAGATTAGAATTTATTTGTGTTACTTCCAAAAGCTGTTCTATTGTCTCAAAAGCTGTACCAGGCATCCAAAAGTACAGTAATAGGCTTAACTTTTTTGGGAACCACAGAGGCACCTTGTAATTGTCCCCAGTAGGGATGTCACGATTGAAACTTTTTGTGTCACGATTAATGTGAGGAAAAATATTGGGATTTTATTGGGAAGAAAATACAAAGAAGTTCATCAAATCCTTTACACTACTTTCATATGTTATCGGCCTATATAATAATGATTTTGAAATAATGAATAGGAGATAGAATGTTATATAGCTATATTTTAAGGAAGCAAATTGGTGCGAATATTTTGAAGAGATTGTCTCCAGGATATTAACTATCTGAGTGAGCTAAACAAATGAAACTATCATCTGATTTACAGGCACTCTTTTTCACTGTGACACGACAGGGTTCTTTTGGGTTTCTTCCCTATAGACAGTGGGTTATTATTTCAGTCAGTCTTTACAGACGAGTGTGCACTGTTTGGCGTAATTGCGCTAAATTTGCTTTTTTTATGTTTTGGATTTCTTTTATTTCAGTCCTATTTACATTGTAGATTCTTACTTGTTTATGAATGAACACATACATTATGTAAAAAAAAAAAAGTTGAAATAGATTTTTCACCTGTTGCTTTGATTTCTGCTTTGCACTTTTTCTCAGTGTGCTTCACGATGTAGTCACCAGAAATAGTTTTCACTTCACAGACTGTTGAATACTATTTCAGGTCACTGACTTATAAAGCTCATTGAGAAAATTCCCTGAATAAAGAGTGGCAAGTCTGAAAATGATTATGTACAGTATGTTTCCGACATAATCCCATGTGTTTGTTTGAAGTGTAATGCCTTCACTACATTCCATGATTTTTTTGGGACTTTGTCTTTCAGATCTAATGACATTTGACAAGGACAGTGTACCTCAAAGTGGTCCGCTCTTGGCTGTTGACCACACAAATGGCATTATGGTGACATATCGCTGCCATGGTCCTCCCATCCGCTTCCGTGCACACGTGTCCCAGCTGCGATACGTGGCTAATGAACTGGACGGAGTGAGCGGTGGACCAAACACAGTGGTTGTGATAGGTGTCTGGTCTCACTTCAGCACTTTCCCCATGGAGGTCTACTATCAACGCCTCATGACCATTCGCAGGGCAGTGCAGCGGCTGAAAAACCGAGCTCCAGAGACTACAGTCATCATCCGAACTGCAAACATGAAGGCATGGGACTGTATGAGAGCCTGACCAACAGTGACTGGTACTCCCTGCAGCGAGACAAAGTGCTCCGGGCTGTCTTCAAAGATTCGGGTGTTCTCTTATTGGAGGCCTGGGAGATGGGGCAGGCCCATTACCTTCCTCATAGCCTCCATCCCCAACCACAAATCATCAAAGTCATGATTGACACCGTTTTGTCTTACACATGCCCAAAAAACAGAGGCTGAGGTTATTATGACGTTCGTGGAGCCAAAATATAAGTCAGTAGTTTCTCCCTTTATGTTACTTTTGATACTTTAGTCATTTGACTCTTTACATATGTAACCAGTCACAAGTCGTCACATATGTCGGTTCTGGGGCATTTTGAGATTTTCACAGATTATTAAAGTGTAGTCTCCAAGCTTTCCAACGATGTGTAACACATGGAAATCTGATCATATTGGAGGTGTAGCAGTGATTTGAAGTTAACAATTCCCAAAAGGCCAAAGGGCTGAAAAACCTCTCCAAAGATTATGGGCCATTCTCACCTCTCTGCTGTTGGGAGTGACAATAGGGCTCATTTACATCTCATTGGGATAAGCCATACCCCCTGTCAAACTCCCCCTCAAAGCAGTAAAGCACAGGGAGGGAGCAAAAAGGTTATTGCTTCCACAACAAACCATTGTTTACCAGTTTCATTATGTGTATCAGTTTTATTTTGGTTTCATGTATTGATCTCACCTCACAGCAGAAGGTTGTTATTGTTCTTTGTAATTTTTAATATCAATTGATAAACTGTCACTGGCTTGAGAATGTGTTGTGTAACATCCGTAACTTTATGTAAAAAATAATTTTAGTGTTCAAATCAAAAACTGTCATATTATAAACAGTATGAGTATGAATCCAAGTATGAATCAGAATCAGAATAGATTTTATTGCCTTTGTCGTTTTTTGCTAATGATAAATAATAAGCAATAAACTATGCAAAATAAAAAGTATATATCAATCAATAAAGCAAATCACTGAAACATTGCTTAGAGAGCGCTTTTCATACCAGAATGATAAGATAAGTTTACAATATATTTACAAAACAAGAGAAGAGATCTGGTGTTTGGGTATTATAATGTTATTGCAGTGCTCTGATTCATGAAACCTCACACAGTAGACTTTCTACACGTCATCCCACCAAAAAATTCATAATTTACACATAATATGAATACGTTCTTAAGTGAGTTACATATGGGGTGAGATTTGTGTCATATTGATTCATTGATGCAAAAATATAAATTAATTCAAAATCCCAGATTTATTCACAATGTCTAATTTGCGTGCTTAGATTTATTCACGTAAAATATTATTTGCAAATATATATTTGTGAATAAAAGGTATGTTTTGGTTTGTGAATCTCTGCTTCTGTGAATAAAACATGTTTTTGTGTTTGTGAATCTGTACTTTTGCATGTGCCAATTTGAATCTGCATTTGTGAATCACCTAAAGGGTGAATTCTTCTCCTTTGTGAATGTGGATAATTTTGAGACAAATGTCACACGTTTTATGAAAAATCTATGCACAGTTTAGAATCCTCGCAAAATCCGGATTTATTCAAAAAGTTAGTTTTGCATGCAATTTTTTGAACAAACATTCTTTTTATATAAAAAATAACTTTCAATTTATTCGAAATAATTCACATTTTATTTGTAAATCTCTAGTTTTGCATGTGAGAGTTTGAATCTGCACTTGTGAATCACTCACCGCGTGCATTCAGCCTTTGATCTGCCGAGGATCTTTTTGACACAAACATTCCGCCGTGTGTTCTCCCAGATTAATGGTCGCAACAGCACAGTTCTCAGGCTGACCGCTGGGGGCAGTGTGATGACATTTCCAATGGAGACGCTGTAGCCAGGAGAACACTGTAAAAAATGACCTTATTTTTGGAAACATAGCTCTTTATACTAATTCAAGGGCGCTGATTTCAAAAATCAATGTTGCCAAGCCCAGTTCTTGTGTTAAAATGGTCAAATCGGTCATCAAAGATGACCTCATCATCCATATATGGTAAAATATTTAGTTTTGTGTTTTGAAATTGAAACAAATCTATTTGACTAATTCAAGGGTGTTGATTTAAAAAAAATCTATTTTATCAAACCAAATTCTTGCATTAATATGGTCTAATCGGTCATCAATGATCACGTCATTGCCCATATATGGTAAATGAGTTTCATGAAAGGCCAATGTTACACTCACATTTCCTTTTTGTGTTCATACATTTTTTTGTAGATGTCGATGATAAAGTCAATGTCAATTATCATAAAGCAACATAACTAAGGTTCAATCTGCTGATTTTGATACAAATTTACATGCAATTCTGCTTCCACTGTTTAGTTATTAACATTATTATTATTCATATTTCACAAGTGTTTTTTCATGACTAATAGTCTCATCCATCCATCCATCCATTTTCTTCCGCTTTATCCGGGGCTGGGTCACAGAGGCAGCAGACTGAGCAGAGATGCCCAGACTTCCCGATCCATACACACCTCCATCCTGGGGATCCCCGATGCCTCTCCCCAATAGGACATGCCTGGAAAACCTCCCGAGGGAGGCGACCAGGAGGCATCTGAAACAGATGCCCGAGCCATCTTAGCTGCTCCTTTCAACGTGAAGGACTCTCCACCGACCTGGAGGGGAAGCCGCCTTTTTCCCACAGAGAACCATGGCCTCGGATTTGGAGGTGCTGATCCTCATATTGGCTGCAAACCGCCCCAGAGCAGCTGAAGGTCCTGATTTGATGAAGCCAACACAACATCATCTGTAAACAGCAGATGAGATCCTGCAGAGGTTCCCAAACAGGACACCCTCCGGCCCCTGGCTGCGCCTAGAAATTCCTGCCACGACCAGGACGAAAACCGCATTGTTCCTCCTGAATCCAAGGTTCGGCTATTGTCCGGATCCTCCTCTCCAGCACCCTGGAGTACAGAGCCGTTTTTTCCTATAAGCAAACTACGCAAGGTGCGTAGGGCCCCGGCAGCCGCAAGGGCCCCGCATCTCCGTCAAACTACAGTGTTGTTTCACTGATTACGGGGACAGGCTCTCTGACAGCGCTCACTCACTCTCTGCCTACTTTGTCACATACAACACCAAAACGCAGCAGTCTGCTGAAGTGGATGAGCAGGAGAGACCTAGCGCCTTCTCCCTGTCACTTCCAAGGCGCAAGTGCTTCTCCCCTTCACGTCCCCGCTTGACTGTCTCTCCCGGTGCTCGCCTCCCCTCCTGCATGTCCCCCGTGTCCCGGGCGCTGCTCTCATGTTTTTTCTGCTCGGACTCGGGGCTGCATCGCCACACTCTCATTTAAACTCTCTTCTTATTGTTTCTAGCGGAGCATCAGGACAGTAGTTTGGTGAATAGACAAGAGTAAAGCCGTACACGTGGCCTTTTTGTCTCAAAGAGGAGTTGAATCCACACGGTTCTCATGAGCACAGTTACTTAAAGTAACTCTGGTTCTCTAAATGTGCACAGTCTAAAATGAATTGGGCTACTCACAGGCTAATTCTCAGCAGTAAGACAGAAATAACCGTCAGGTGCAGGTTTCAGTTAGTTTTAAATCAGCGGTTCCCAAACTGTGGGTCAGGAACCAGAGGTGAGAGAATATGACCATTTGCCATTTACCATTTTAAAAAGTGGAGGAAATAGACTAGTAGTCGTCCTGAATCCCAGTCTGACAGTGGCTTAGTGGTTCTCACACAGAGGGCACGGCCTGAATTGAGGTCATTATGTTCCACTTCTGCCATGCTGCACAGTGGAACTGTTTGTGACCGTAAATGGGTTCGCTCTTCATCGAATAGCCATGGTACCTACAGTACAGTAGGTACTTGATGCCTGATGGCATCCCTTACTTCCAGGCTCCACAAACGGGTTCGGGGATTGCCGCTGCAACAGGCACCAGCGACCCTACGGCCACAGCTACGAACGGCCGCATCAACAATGGAGGAGGAAAACAGGGTCCACTCGGACTCCATGTCTCCAACCTCCCTCGGAATCTGGGAGAAGCTCTTCCGCAGGTGGGAGCTGAAGACCCTACTGACAGAGGGATCCACCAGACGTTCCCAACAGACCCTCACAACACATTTGGGTCTGCCAGATCTGATTTGCTTCCTCCCATTCCAGCGGATCCAGCTCACCACCAGCTCAGCCCCTCTCTTCCCCCGAGTGTCCAAGACACGCAGCCGGAGGTCAGATGACACAACTACAAAGTCGATCATCGACCTCCGGCCTAGGGTGTCTTGGTCCCAAGTCCCAAGTCTCACGACTCAGGGTCCAGTGGGCGTTAAAGTCCCCCAGTAAAACAATGGAGTCCAGGTAGGCCAGGTACTCTGCACAGATGTTGGACCCGTAGGCCAAGACAACGGTGAGAGACCTGTCCCCAATCCAAGGCCGTAAGGACACCTGTTGGGGTGAACTCCAACACGTGGCGGCTGAGCTGGTGGGTGCAATAAGCAAGCCCAGCCCACTGCCTCTCCCCGTGGGCAACACCAGAAAAGTGGAGCGTCCAGCCTCTCTCCAGGAGTTGGGATTCAGAACCCAAGCTGTGCATGGAGGTGAGCCTGACTATATCTAGCTGGTACCGCTCAACCTCCTTCACAAGCCAAGGCTCCTTCCCCAGCGAGGTGACATTCCACGTCCCAACAGCCAGAAGCTGCGCACGTGGACCGTATTTACAAAACACCATCTCCAAACATGCTTAGGGTACAGGATCAAGGGTTGACAGAACCCGTACCAACTGGCTCTCTTGCAATTTCCATCCTGTCTCCTCTGGTTTTGGAAAAGGTGTTTTGGCGACGTGCGGCTGGCCACCATGGCCTGGTAATGTGGCCTCAACAGATGGTGTTTAAATGCATCACTCATTCAGGGCCGCTAACTTTACCAAAGAGCTCCATGCGAGCAAGGTCGAGGGACTCCTCTGTCGTATCTCATAATCGGTAGACAAACTTCTCAGCAGATGCGATTTTGGAGACCTCAAGCACTCCTTCAACAGACTCAAGCAGGTCATAGTTTTTAACAAATACTTTACACTCTGTCTTCTTGGAATAACTAGAGATGAACGAGGTGCTATCACACCCTGTGATTGCGTGGAAGGGGAGCAGTGCGTCTAAACACATTTGGGGAAGATGTTTTGCCGTACCAGCCCAAAACCACATATTGGTGGTGACTCTTGCACTATGTGCCAACAGGAGTATCAAGACGTCGGTATCTCTCGCAGACACAGTAACGCTATCAACATACTCATTGAGATGAACGAAATGCAATCTTTGATGACCGGTTTGACCATGAACACAAAAATTGGGCTTGGCAACATTGATTTTTTAAATCAGCACCCTCAAATTAGTAGAATAGATTAGTTTCGATTTCATACAAAACACAAAACTAAATATTTTACCATATGGATGATGATGTCATCTTTGATGACCGATTTGACCATTTTAACACAAGAACTGAGCTTGGCAACATTGATTTTGAAATCAGCGCCCTTGAATTAGTATAAAGAGCTATGTTTCCAAAAATAAGGTCATTTTTTTACAGTGTTCTCCTGGCTACAGCGTCTCCATTGGAAATGTCATCACACTGCCCCCAGCGGTCAGCCTGGGAACTGTGCTGTTGCGACCATTAATCTGGGAGAACACACGGCGGAATGTTTGTGTCAAAAAGATCCTCGGCAGATCAAAGGCTGAATGCATGCGGTGAGTGATTCACAAGTGCAGATTCAAACTCTCACATGCAAAACTAGAGATTTACAAATAAAATGTGAATTATTTCGAATAAATTGCAAGTTATTTTTATATAAAAAAGAATGTTTGTTCAAAAAAATTGCATGCAAAACTAACTTTTTGAATAAATCCGGATTTTGCGAGGATTCAAAACTGTGCATAGATTTTTCATAAAAACGTGCGACATTTGTCTCAAAAATATCCATATTCACAAAGGAGAAGAATTCACCCTTTAGGTGATTCACAAATGGAGATTCAAATTGGCACATGCAAAAGTACAGATTCACAAACACAAAAATATGTTTTATTCACAGAAGCAGAGATTCACAAACCAAAACATACCTTTTATTCACAAATATATATTTGCAAATAATATTTTATGTGAATAAATCTAAGCACGCAAATTAGACATTGTGAATAAATCTGGGATTTTGAATTAATTTATATTTTTGCATCAATGAATCAATATGACACAAGTCTCACCCCATAGTTACAACTTTAATTTAATCCATAGAAAAATGCCAATAGACTGAATATGAATCAATATTTCAGTAATAAAAGGATCAATACCTAATATTTACCCCATTTACTTCATCACATTTGCTGCATGAGGTTTGTACTGTCGCCTGAATGGAGGTTGTTTTTATTCCTTCAAGTTTTTATTATTCAATGCTTTAACCTTACTGTTTTTTTTTACACTCAACACCATCTGTTCTTAAACAATATTTTCCTCCAAATCTGCACAACATAGTATGAACAGTTTAATTTGCACTTTAAAAAAAAAAAAATATATATATATATACAGTGCGGTAACGCAGATGACCCTGGAGAAGCTGGTAGTACAAACATTCAAACGAGAACATAAAATGTAAATATAGCCGCAAGCGGCGATTATCGGCCCTCGCCGACCGCCCTGCCTAAAGCAAGGGTGCCTTTATGTTTGTTTTTAACTTTTTCCCAAGGGTCTTAGTTTTAGGATTCCGCGCTCAATTTTGACATTATACAGAGAAAAATTTGTATGAATTTGTATCACACTATATCTGCAAACTGATGCATATTTTTACATTTTACTTAGGGTTGCGGCTGCGCCGCAGAACATCCACAAAGGTTATCCAAGTACGTTGGATAACCTTTGGTTCCTCACTTCTCGCTGAATTATGGAGTTTAACATTTTTCCATCAGAATAAAATGGGACGTTCTGGTCATCGCTACGGCAACACCGTGAAAAATATGGCATGGGTGTAATTGACTTTTCTGATCGGAACGACCAAATAGAATTTTGTGCCAAATTATTTTAATTTTCGTAAAACTAAAATTTGTAGTCTCCATATAATTCCTATAGGGGCGCTATCGTGCCCAATTTGAATTTTGCCAAATGAAAGTGTTTAGGACTGTGACTTTAACAACTGATAACAAAATGAGCGAAATCGGACTTCATATGTGCGAATGGGAGCCATTTTTTGTTTGCGAAAAATCTCAAAATACTTCGTACAGTTTGCGGCTTCGCCGCATAAAAACCGTAAAACTTAGAAAAGTAATTTGGATAACTTTTAAAGTTCTACTTCTCAAGATTATTTTCCACCCAAAATTAGGTCGTTCCGATAAACGCTGTAGGAGGAGATAGATTTTGTACGAAGTGAAAAATAAAGGCGGATTCCCGCTTCGCGGGCTGTCATCCAAAATGGCCGACACCCAATATGGCGGACGGCGTTGCCATAATAATATTTTTTGCTCAACTTGTCATGATGCACGTCTGTACCGATTTTTATGATTCGACAAACTTCATTTTTGGCCAAGTCCTATCTCGCAATGTTAAAAAAAAACTGAGGTGGCGCTATCGCGCCACTATTTTGAGATTCAAAATTTGGAAATAGTCAAAAGTTGCGTCGGATCGGGTTTGAATTTTGGGCCAAAATCTCTGACTTTTCGTCGATGTTCACTGGGTGAAAATTGCGACGGTGCAAAAGAAAGAAAGAAAGAAAGAAAGAAAGAAAGAAAGAATAATATTCCCATACGAAAACAATGTTCCCGCTTACGCAGGTACCATAAACTATATATTTTCGGAAAGCGCTCGCGCATTCCTACCTCATGGTAGATGTCCTGGGTCACTGACGGGCACTTCGTTCCCGTCAGTGACCCAGGGCTCTCAGTCGCCCATTGACTTTTATGGGCTCTGTACAATTACAATGTTGATTTTTGCATTATATATGTATGTGCACGGGACGTGCACGACAAGAGGAGTGTGTTAGTGAGTGTTTGAGAGGAGGGGAGCGCTTCGCGCTCGTTTTGTGCGTTTTGTTCGCACTTTGGGGGAGTGCGCTCCGTTTCGCTCCGCGCACCGTCCAATTACAATGTTCGTTTTCTGATACATGTGCACGTGCACGGAACGTGCACGAGGAGAGGAGTGCGTTAGTGCATGTTTGAGAGGAGGCGAGCGCTTCGCGCTCGTTTTGTGCGCTCCGCGCACTTTGGGGGAACTCTATACGATTACAAGAGCCCCTTCGCCAGCCCTGATGGCGCTCGGGCCTAATTAATTAATGAATTATGTAGAGTCAGGCACATAAATATTGTGGCATTTACTCAAAAATCAAACATAAATAAATCCAAAAATCCATCATGCCAAAATAATGCACAACAGATTTTCTTCCTGATGAAGGTCTAGTAGGATGTTCTGAGATTAATAGGGATGGGCGATACCAGTCATTTTGGATTCGATCCGATACCAAGTAATACCTGGGGCAAAAAAGTCGATATCGATCCGATACCGATACCGGAAGTAGATTTTTTTTTTTTTTTTTTTTCATGTTGCATCAACAGCTGAACAAAACAGTCTTCTATATTCTGGATTACATTAACAACAAAAAGAGCAATTTAACAAGGCAGGTGCTTAATACATGATACATTAATGATTTGGGCAGCTCCAACTGCCCCCACGACCCGGCAACGGAAAAGTGGAAGAAAATGGATGGATGGATGGATGGATGTGCTTAATACAAGTGCAAAAAGAAAAATGTGTGACTTATTTTGCACTTGAACAAACACTTGGTAAATGACTCCCATAATCATGATTATACACTCACCATGGCTGCCTTCACCAGATGAATGGTCTATTTTCACTTGTTGCAAATGACATGCCATGTTCTCTACCTGACTGCTATAACAGTAGATATCTGTTTAGTTTAGTTTATTTATTTGTTTGAGCAGTTAACCTGCCCAAAGGGAGTGGGCTGAAGCCAAAGGCTTATAAGCGCCCACCCCAAAATAAAAATAGTAACATTACATTTAATATTTACAAGGTAGCAAATCATAAACAAAGGAACATAGGGCAAAGTAACAATAAATGATGAAGAAGAATAAAACAAAAACAACAGCAAAATAAAGAACAAAAGAATGTGCTACTTTTATGTTATAAAGGTTCATTAATACATATTATACTCTGAGATCTTGCTACTTCCCAGTTGTCATTACCATCCTCAATATAATTTAATTTGGGTTATCATTAATTATCATTATTAAAGGTGCATTAATACATATTATACTCTGAGATCTTGCTACTTCCCAGTTGTTATTACCATTCTTAATATAATTTAATTTGGGTTTAATTATCATTATTATTATATTTGTTTAATTGAGTTATATGTGAAGTGTGATGTAAGCCCTGCATAATGAGGTGCATTAAAAAGCCAGGGTGTAGAGCGGGTCCATTGAAGAGGGCAGTAACTCCCCCTCAACAAACCCCCACCCAGCTGCCCTAACAGCTGATTTGTAGATGATGTTCCTATGCTGAGTGGTGCATTAAAAGACAAGGTTTTGAGCCCGTTGGGAGGGTCCCTCTCAACAGATTCATAACTTGCTTACCCTAATTCTCAATTTGTAAATTTGAGCAATAGAATGACAACCGTTCCAAGCAGCAACACTCTTCCTTGATAGGAAATACACATAATTGATCCTACTGCGCCTCCTAGTGGCAACACATTTCTTGTTCTCTGTATGTTTCAAAAGTCTTTTGTTTGTATTTATATTTGAACAGGTTGATATTTGGACTTCGTTTCAACTCCATTTCCAGTTTATTCCACAATTGTACACCATTAACTGTTGGGCTAAAACTTTTCAAAGTTGAGCTATGTTTCTGAGTCCTAAAGTTTAATTCGTCACGTAATTCATAACAACCAGTACGTTCTTGGAACCTTCTTTGTATTTGGCCTGGTAACAGTTTGTACCTTGCTTTGTATAACATCTGTACAGTTTGGAACTCAACAATGTCACAAAACTTCATGATCTTTGATTTTAAAAATAATGAGTTTGTGTGATCCAAAAACCCAACTTTATGAATTACTCGGATAGCTCTTTTTTGCAACAATACTATTGGTTTTAATGTGTTTTTATAAGTACTACCCCAAACCACAGTACAATAATATAAATATGGCAAAATCAGAGAACAGTATAAGATATGTAGAGCTTTGATGTTTAAAATGTGCTTTGCTTTTGCTATTACTGAAATGCTTCTAGAAATTTTCGTAGATATATATTTAATATGAGCTTTCCAAGTAATTCTGTCATCTATAATAACACCAAGGAATTTGATTTCATGCACTCGCTCTATGACAACACCCTCTATCTGAATTGCTTCCTGAGCATTGGAATTACGGTTGCCAAATATCATCATTTTGCTTTTACTCAGATTTAGAGATAGTTTATTTTGTTTGAACCACTTATTGACACTTTTGAGTTCCAAGTTAACAATCCGACACAGTTGCTGTAAGTCATCACCTGATGCAAAAATATTTGTATCATCAGCAAACAAGATAAATTTAAGTACTTGAGACGTTTTACAAATGTCGTTAATGTACATGTTAAACAATTTTGGGCCCAGAATGGAACCTTGAGGGAAACCACACACAATTTGTCGACAACTCGACTGATAATCACCTATTTTCACACATTGTTTTCTATTTTTTAAATAACTGGTAACCCACTGTAGAGCTACCCCCTAATCCCATAATGTTCTAGTTTATTAATTAGTATATCATAGTTTATTGTATCAAACGCTTTACTCAGGTCAATAAATAACCCGATTGCATATTTCTTGTTATCTACAGCATTAGTTATTTCTTCAATTATATCAAAGAGCGCGTGTGAGGTTGAGTGATTATTCCTAAAACCAAACTGATTGTCCAAGAGTAAATTACACCTTTCAATAAAGCTGTCAAGTCTAGAGTTATAAACCTTCTCTAAGATTTTGAGAATTGCGGTAAAAGGGAAACAGGCCTGTAGTTTGTGAAGAGATGTTTATCTCCTGCCTTGAACAGAGGAATTACTTTTGCTACTTTCATACTTTCAGGAAATTGTCCAGTTTGCAGAGACAGGTTACAGATGTATGTTAACGGCTTAGAGATACTTTCAATAACACTTTTTAAAGTTTTCATATCCATGTCATAATAATCTGTCGAGGTTTTATTTTTACACCCTTTAACAATGTCCAGTATCTCCTTTTCCTCCACAGGTTTGAGGAACATGGACAGAGGATTTGTGTCTATCTGATTATATGAAAACTTCTGCAAAAAAATAATTTAAAAAAACTAGGCTAGCAGACGCCCTACTCATCTGTTAATAAATCTAGCTGGACACTTTACATGCACAGAACATTTGACTGTCTCTTCACCCGCTCTGCATAGTGTCTCCTCGCTAGCTCCAGTAATTTTTCTCTTTTTGCCGCGCCGCGCCGGGCCATGCTTGTTCTGTTTACTGTGAACGCGAGAGAGCATGGGGAGAGAATGGGGAGAGAGCGCAGATACAGGGGGAAAGGGGGCGGGGCATACGCCGGTGCTGCTGGAAGGCAGAAGACAGAAGGAGGAAAAGCTGTTGTTGCGCACAAAAATATAGTAATATATCAGAAAATACATAAATATTAATTTAAATAAAAGTATCGATATTTAAGCTTAAGGATCGATACTTTAAAAAGAGCCGCCTGGATCGAAATATCCATATTTTGGTATCGATCCGCCCATCCCTAGAGATTAATCGGCATTGCTTCTTCTGGAGTGTGGGTAGTGGTGGGTGAATGTAACACAAAGCACTTTTAGTCTCTAAAACTAAATTCAGGTGGTTGGTTGATAAAGTGACATTACAGGTGTTTTAAACAGAGCTGCTCCTCTGCAGTCCCATGCAGTGGGTGACAGGTGTTGTCCTCGCGCTCTCCTCCTCCACAAAGTCCTGACCACTTTTAGATGTGGTCTTTGTTACACAGACCAATGATATCACATTCACATCCTCTTCTGTGTTATGACCCTTGGTGCTGGTCATGTGATGTCTCTAGCCTCGTCAGCACAGAATGGCCTGATTTTTCCATACAGATAGGTCTGTCTGTCGATGTTTAGTCCAGGTTGAAGCACATTGGTCCTGGCTGGAGAGCGTTTGAGGGAAAGTGTAACTGTGGATAAAAACATAACAAAGATAAAAATTACTATATTGATGCTATTCTGCATTATTTTGCGCTACTACTACTGCTTATTCTCATGCATAAATAACCCTTTAAGGGACATTAATAAAGTAAAGTGAATGTGTGTGAAATATTACCTGCTGAGCAAAATCAAAACAGTAATGGAAATAAAATATAAATAAAACAAGTTAAAACAATAGAGGGGATGGAGACAGGAGGAGGGGGGATGGAGACATGAGGAGGAGGAGAGGGATGGAGACAGGAAGAGAGGGGACATAACAGAAAAATAAGAATAAAAGAATAGACACATACCTCTTGCTGGCAGTTTGGAAGCTGGAGAACAGTAACCAGATGATCTTTAAACTGGATCAGCAGGCTGGTCTCTGGCGGAAACTTGGCATACAGATTTTCTTCCTGCATCCGGCCGGGCTGGAGTTGTTAGACCCGGCCTGGAGTTGTTGGGAAGAGAGGAAGAAGAAGAAGAAAAAAGATCTCAGAGTATCTGTATCTGTACTTCCTGGTTTAGTCTTGGTTTAGACCTCAGTTAGTGGTTAGCCCTGCTTTGAGTCAAAGGATTTAAAAAATCCTGTACATTAAACTCTTGATGAATACTTTTACTTTTGACTTATAACGCACAACGAGAGTCCTGAGCTAGCTGATAACAATAGGTATGAGAAAGTCTAAACATGGACTAAACATGAGATAACGTACATGTTTTTAGAAAGAACCCAAAACTTTGATGTTTACTAGGCCATAGTGATGTAGATAATGGACATAGTGTAGTATACTCTTTAATTTACAGACCTGCGTGCTTCTCCCCAGCTTGAGCTTCTGTGTCAGAGCTGCCTGCCTGTGTCTGCTCCGCCTCACGCTGAGAGAGAGCTATGGATGCGCTGACTACATTTATGGAGTAGTTTAAGTTTGTGGAGATCTTGATTTTGCGTAAATAGCAGGTTCAGTTGCATGTTAGCTTACATGTTAGCTTACATGTTAGCTTACAACAGCACGCCTCTGTTAGCTGCTGGAGCCTCACACTGAGAGAGATTCACAGACTCCGGACATAACAGAAGTTATAACTTTAGAAAAGACTCCTGTACTACTTTTGTAATGCACATACATGAGAGGAAAAGGCCGACATTGCGTTGTATCGCTGCGCGCGGTCCCAGATTGTTTACATTTCACTGCACAAATCCATCGTAAGTTTATTTGGTCATAAAACCGAAAATATTAAGCCGATCTCTCTCAAATAAGAAGTGGCTGAAAGCTAGGGATGTGCTGACTACATTTATGTAGTAGTTTAAGTTTGTAGAGATCTTGATTTTGTGTAAATAGCAGGTTCAGTTGCACGTTAGCTTACACGTTAGCATACACGTTAGCTTACAACAGCACAACAATAGCCTCATCAAAAAACATTTGCACAGCAGCCACCAGCGATAAAAAAAACTTTCACTCACCCGTCCTGAAGTAACCTTTGCGTGCCTTCTGCTCAGCAAACTCGTGGTAAATCCATTTTCCAGCGTAAGTAGCAGCGGCCTCCGTGAGACACAGGGGAAGCGTTACATAGTCATGAAGCCGCACACGCCCCACGGCGTGCGCTATTTCTCTGACAAAACAAGACTTTTTCAAACTGAAAACTGATCGACAATAGGCGTATGTATAAAACAGCCTTTATTGCGTGGCATTTGTTTGCTAAAGCATGTGTCAACAACGCAAACCAAAGCAGCTGTGCCTCTCCTCCTCCGTGGTGTTTACCCAGTATGTAAATACACACAGACAAAGTCATGCCCCTACTGCAAGCTCTGAAATCTAGTCGGTTTGAACCTAAAAGTTTACGCTTTTAAATATACCAATACTGGTAGCTTAAACATGGAGAGGCTACTTCGTGACTTCAACTGAACCATTCTGCAAAAAAGTGAAAATCACCAATTTTCCAAAAAATACCTTTGTTTAAGTTTTTCTCGAGACACGGGCTGCCGACTTGTGTCTTTGGAATCCACGGCAGGTCACATATCTGTTGTATTAAAAAAAAAAACTGTCACTCCTTATCATAGTGACAGGTTGTCCAATGGAGACCAAGTGGGTGACAGCCCAAAAACAAATCATCTCCATGTCAGATTGCCAGGGTGGGGTGTTATTTCCCCATGCCTTCAAGCTTCCATCCTTTTTGCATAATAGTCTTGTTCACCTTTTTACTCCACTTTGTTTGAAAATGACCCTGTACACCTTTTATGAATTTCCAACTTTATTGAAACTTTGACATCTTGGTTTTTTTCTGTTACTTAAGTTGTAACAGGGTCCTAGTACACACAGAGGGAAAGTGAAGTCTCCTTGATGAACCCCACACGAAACTTCAAGTGCAACATACAGCTTGAAAAAATATAATTAGAAATCAGCGAATTTAAACACTTGGAGATGGAAAATTAAGGGTACTATACATGATTTTTTTTCTTTTCTTGTGGTGCAACGTGGTATATTGTAAACTATATTGGGGGAAAATGCTGTGTATCTAATTATAAAGGATTTCAATACATTTCAAAAACCTACATGCTAGTTTTTGAGCATTTTTGTGGAAAATGACCTTAAAAAGTGACCCTGCAAGTTGTGAAACTAGTCTATGAACTCACCTCTGTGAAGAATTGGGAAGCTACAAATATGTGAGAAAAGTTAGGGTTTGGACCACTACTCACATTTTATTTTCCTCTTTCATTGTTATTGTTAGAAAATAATTATAATAATGTGGTATAGTGCCTCTAAGCCAGGGGTCTCGAACTCATTTGGACTGGGGGCCACAAATGCAAACCCAGTGTTGGTCAGGGGCCGCAACAGACAAAGCCTTTTTTATTAAGTCAATTATGATATAGCAACTTTTTATTGTTTGCTGTAATATACCTTAAAATAGACTGTACATTAACTATCTGCACATTTTTAAGCTTCCAGAGGTTTCTAATTGGCCAAACATTTGCTGAGCTTCTAAATTAGAAATTACAGACTTAGACAATTTTTGTAATTAATCTAATTTTGGTTCAGGTAAATTGGTTCAGGGCATCAGTGAATGATCTTTCAGGAGTCAGGTCCAGTTTCTGTCTGTTGGCCTATTTAGAAAGAAATGCAAAATGTAATTCAAATGTCATTTTAATTTAGTGTAGAAAGGCCCAACCAGGGACTGGAGCTGATAATGAGCACTAGCAATAAGCTTCACCTCATGTAAATAATGTGGAGTCAGTGGCCTCATGCCTTTTTGTGACCTACAGTTAGAGAATGGATGGGGCTTATATTTTTACTATCAATGTTGCTGTAATTATTTGCAGTATTTTATACATTTCCATATTTTTAATGTAACTATGGATCATGAGTTCACACATGTGTCCTTAATAAAGATTAAATTAATTGACATGATAATGTTGCTCTGAGAGAAAGATGGAGAGAAAAGGCTCCTCACTTTACTGTTGTGATAGCCTGGTTTTTACCATACCCTCGTACTCATTTCGTTCGTACATGTAGGGAAATTATAATTGACCGGAGTTTACGGATGGCTAAGGCCAGGCTACTGTTGTGACGCTTTTAAACACTAATTACGATGTGTTCGCTTTGCAAAGTCATAAAGGTAAAGATGGTAAAGGTGCTTATTGTCATGCTGCAGTGCTGTAACTTTTCCAGTACATGTTAGCTGAACAACTAAAGTTTGTCCCTCGCGTTCTGACAGTCTCCACCTGTTTCAGAAGCTCCTCTCTCTGTCCGCTGCTGTTAGTCCGTTTCTGTGTTGAAAACAGTTGATAAGTTGTCTGCAGAAACGCCGCATCTCTCTTCCCCTGTCTGATGTTGTGGTCATACTCGCGTCCGCAGCGGCATTGGCGCTACCGCGCGGTGCCTCATGAGAAATGTAGTTCTAACGTGTTTAATGCAATCTACCGGCGGGCCGCATGTAATATAAATAAGAAATCATCTCGCGGGCCGCAAAAAATTATCTCGCGGGCCGCATTTGGCCCCCGGGCCGCATGTCTGAGACGCCTGCTCTAAGCAATACTATACTTTTTATTCTTTTTTGGTCTCATCTGCAGTCACAAATGTTCTAAATACATTTTACTTTACATAGTACTGAGTCAAATTCCCCTAAACCCTTCCACGGAAAACACACCCACTTATTTTTGCTCACTTTTGTTTTAGTTTAAATTGATAAAAACAATAGTATACCTTAGTCATGACCTGAGTTTGTCAATCAATGTCTCATGTCCAACACTGTCTTATACTACAGTATATGACATACACTGTTGTATGTAATATACTCCTCTTGTACTTGTCTTGAATAATGTTGCATCTCAAAATTTTAAAAAAGAGGTACATTTTGCAACAACTTTATTTTTTTAGTTCCTATTTACATCACATATATAAGCTACACTTTAATGCCTCTCCTTTACACCATTGGTTTGACCATCATCCTGGTAGCCTTCAGAGAGTACGGAGTTTTACCCCCGGCTCACATTAAATCCGGTTAAGGTCCGGTGTGGCGTCCGCAAACTTAGAAAGTCATTAAAACCAATGTTGCACACTCACACTGCTCCGCGAAGTCCGGGTCTGGCTACCGAGGCCATCCGGCGGCTACGGAAAGAATCCGCAAGAAGTCTTGCTCCATCCGAAACCAGTAAATTGGTAAGAGGTCTTACGCCAAACCGGATGTGCGTCAGCGTCCGCCATGATAAGATGCGTCCGAATTGGGCTTTCAGTTAGGAAGGAGTTAGGGAAAGTGGCCTGTATGCTAACTATCATAGCCACTTTAGCATAGGGACCTCTGATGCTAACTCACTGGCGATTAGGAGCTATGTGCCATCCATTGAATTATATAGATGGAAGAGGCATGCTGTCCCAGCTCCTATCTCTTTACATAGTGGTGCTCAGTGGCGCATGAAACCAGTTTCGTCCGCCATAACGGCCCATAGTACCCGTATGACGCGTCACCTGTATCTATGCTCCGTACGGCCCAAGTGGGTAAAAGCAGCGGGAGCGCGCACAGCTGCCGACGAAGCCTCAGAGCGGAGCGGACGCCATTACGCTGTAAGTTAAATCTCTTGATATAATCGTACTTTAAATACAAAATGAATTTTTAAGGCCATTTGAGGCGATTAAGTTACTATGTTAAGATGATCTGTGGGGTCAGTTTGTCAGTGCAGGGCTTAATAAGCTAGATAGCCCCGCTCTTTTACAACAACCGTAACTTACAGCGGCCCTTCGAAAGTACGTCGCCGCGCTAATGTACTCTCGCTCGGCCACTTTTCTGAGAAGTTTCGTAAGTGCTGGCCGTCTTCATATTGCAATAGAAATGATAAAAATCGACTTTTTACTTCACTGTATTTGCTAGTATAACCTCACCACTAGAATTGTTTGGCTGAAATACAAAGGAGCACTACAAAAGTGTTCTATATTGCATTATCATTAGTATAATTTGAAGTAAATGCTGTACCAGTACAGCATTTATCTGTACTGGATCCAGGGCAGATGCAGAAATCATGTTTTGTTGTTTCAATATAGGTTTTATTGGTACTGTACCTACGTTATCTGAAAAGAAAGGTATAAACATCACCACTGAAGTAACTTAAATGATTTACCTTTTTTTTATTATCGAACCAAAAAGCTATTTTCAAAGCCGTGCAGCCTAATCAGAAAAACGATCACGTCTTCATTAGTTTAAATTGTTGTTGTTCATGTTAGCTAATAGGCCTACTTTTTAACATTTAAACACGCTTGCCATGTGTAGGTTTGCAATACATTTTAGTACTGAGTAAAGAAAAAACTTACTTTAGGTGCCTGTTAGCGTTTATCCTAGTCCAGTCCCGTTCATTACCGTATTGTTGTCTGTTTGGCTCTCAGACCGCTTAACGGGGAAGACCTCTGCTCGTTCATGAGTCTTCACGCACACGCTCGCGCACGTCCACAGCACTGGTGACGTCACGTCATTGGAATACTTTTTAAAAATTGTTTTTGATGCTTTACAATTTTTTTACGAAGAAAAAAAGTCCATGTCCTAAAAATAGTAATTTTAAAGAAATATATTTGCCTTAGTCTGAAACTCCAGATGCCCCGTGGACCATTTTACAGGCTGCTCCTTTCACATTGTTGTCTATGGCGAAAAAGGCTGTTGAGCCGTAGGGTGCAATATCACGGCCTGCCACTATCACAACTCATTTTAGAGCAAAGGGGGCGGACCCCCCCACTGGTGCCATCCCATAAACCACTGCGCCAATCTCCCCACCCCCTCGCCCCCACCCTCGAGTGATTCATGCGCAACCACTGTTGATTGACAGGTGCACATTTAATAATAAAAATAATTAAAAAAAAAAAGATTCTGCACAAGCCAAACTTTATAAAAGTGACTAAATACATGTTGTCTTCACCACAGCTCAGTCACATGGTTTTAAAGAGCCTCCTCAGGATATGGCCTAAATGAAGCAGTTTGTGCTTTTGCTTCATTTAGTAGAAACTTAAGCCACATGGCTAATTTGCATACTGTAGCGTTATGAAACAGATATTGAGATAAAATAAAGGGAAATGTGAAGGATTATTTTGATGTTTCTCTTTTTCACCTTAAATGTCTTTATTTAGACACTATGTTGTTGTTGGACAATATACAGTAGGTGGCGGTATGCGCTTTTGTTTGGCCTGCACTGAACTTTAAAGAAGAAGAACAGCTGTTGGTGATGTCACTTCCCCTTCCCCTGGGTAAGGACGGTGGAATTGGGCAAATGCTGCTGAAGCTCTAGTTCACTAACTGCATAGAGATCTAACAGTTGACCCCATGAAAGGTTAAGGATTAGTTGCTAGTGTTAGTACTTAGAGGCTACAATTTAAGGGTTTCGGATGGGGCCACCATTTTTGCCGAAGACCGGAGCCCCAACGTAGCCTGGCTAACGCCAGACTGCTGTGTGCGCTCGAATCTTTTCGAACTTCACAACAGCCTGGGGACCATGGCCGACATTTTTCCATGGATTTGGGCACCAATCACAGAACGAGGAGGGACGGTAAGACGATGACGCGCTATTTGACATACGGAAGCTTGTAGTTTGTTTAGGGATATAGGAGTGGCCCGTTTTGGCTAATTTATTTTTATTTGTTTTTCCCTCACATTGAAACTGTACAGAAAAGAGGTAAACTGTAATTACCTCTGCCTGTATAAACTCGGAGTCTGTAAGGAAAAAAGAAAGTAAGGGAAAAGAGAGAAGGAATGAAGGGAAAAAACCTAAAAAAGAAAACGAAAGAAAAAACAAAAACCTGTCACTTCCTTCTATGTTTAGTTATTTCCCTTCTGTTTGTCTGGTTCTTTTATTTCCGTTTTTGGCCTCCCTGATTGATTGATTGATTGATTGATTGATTGATTGATTGATTGATTGATTGATTGATTGATTGATTGATTGATTTGCTTTAGCTCCTTCGTGGATACATGTTCTCTGGCTCTCGTGTATTGGTCAACCCCTCACTGTCTTTTAAATCTGTTGTTGTTTGTCTCTTATCTGTGTACTAACTGTTTGTTGTTTTTCTGTTTGTTTGTTTGTTTGTTTTGTTTTTCTTGCTTTCCTCTTGTATTGTTGTCATAATGTTGTTGATCTGTCATTGCCCCCACGGCATATTACTGACTCTGCAGTTACAGACCTTAAATAAAAAAAATAAAAATAAAAAAAAAAGTTTGTTTAGGGATAAAAAAAATAAAAACATATTTACAGATCCAACATGACAGCAGCAGACGTGATGCCATCTTTCGATCAAGCTTCAAACCGTGTTCTAAATAGTTTAGCTCAAAGGTTTACAGCAGGTACGTCACACGTCATCTGATACCTTGATACGATTGGTTATGGCTACGTGCAGACGCATGAGAGACATTCAGCACAATAAACGGCTATGGACAATCGTAAACCACACCTCTCCTACGAGAAAATGAATTGGTGGTCCCCAGACTAAATCTCACATGTGATTTTAGTCTGGCGTTAGCCAGGCTAGCCCCAACGGATCAAGCTGACGGAAAAACACGAGCCAAACAGGAAGTCAGGTCTCGTGAGAAAAGAAGATCCGGTGTATTTCAAAATAAAATCTGTCCGTTCACTACTTATTTGGTCTCGTTTACCACCTGTACACGCGTACATCAGAAATGTAAACATTCCTCCATTACCAGTGACACAGGGGCACTAGTGTGTTTAAAGCATCCACTTCACTGGGGAGAGTCGTTGTTCTGGCAAATACGGCTTTTGTTTACAAAAACTACCTATATATGGGGCTTTTTATCACGTGAACTCGCACCAAGAGCGAACCTCACGTGCACTTCTGTTCTCGCGAGGGCCGTTTCTGTGCCTGGCGCAGCATCTGGCGCCGGAGCTGGCCACAGTATCAGCCGGACTCACTGTGAGTGGTAGTTTGGGGCAAACCCGGACTGGATCAGGACCGAACCCGGACCAAACCCAGACCGTAGTTAATGTGAGCCGGGGGTAAGTTTTCCAAGTGTCCCAGTGCAGGCCCGATACAAAGGTTTGGTACACCCGGTCGAGTCTACAGTCTGTGTTTAGAAACACAAGATCTGGCCCTCAGTCTGACTTGACTAAGGGCATTTTCACACAGGCTCTAGTTAGGTCGACCTAAAGGGACTTTCGGCCCGAGCACTGGCACTTTTGGGTCAGTGTGAATCCAACCAACCAATCCAACTTTACGACGGTCTAAACAGCCGCTTTGTGTGCGGCTGAAACAGGTGGTCTCGGAGCGGCGCATCTCGCTCCCTGCATCGGAGCGGGTGTGGTGTGAATGTGGCGGACCTCGCGACAAACTTCTCTTGCTTTGACGCCTCTTTTTTGCGCAAAGACAGAATGAATACGTGCTGCCTGGGGATGTTTGGATTACTGCTCTGACGAGGCTAAATGGATCAACTTTAAATCATCAAGGTATGTCTTTCTTTCCCGTCTTTCCCTTGCTGCTGCAGTGAAACCTTCCTCTTCATGAGCCGATTAAAATACATTTCTCCTCGCTTTGCGTATATCACCCTCACTGTATTTAACCACGAGGGAGAGGAGTGACTGTGCACACTTCTCCGTAACATTGGGGAAGTGTGGTACGTGCACGCATGTACAGGTTGATGCCCGTTGTCATGGGAATACATTCGTTGTACAGTTGATCGTTGTTGCGTGGCTGATGTTGCGATGTTTGGTGCGGACGCGTGTGAACATGGACTGAACTAATTTTGGAGTAAATGCAGTTGGAACAAGGGCGGTCTCAGGGCGACCTACAAAGCGCTCCAACATGTGTGAAAACGGACAAAAACTCTGACTATTAAGCCGGCTGGACTAAAACATACACCTGAGCTCCAATAGGGGACTTTTAAAGGGTAGCTTTATTTTTGTATTGCTATTTAATGTGTGTTTTAAATGTGTTACAATTTTTTACCTGTGGCTTCGCTCATTCTTCTGCACCACTTTCCTGATGCCACTTACCCTCCAGTATGAACCTAGCCCAACTTTTTATAATCCCAAATGATCATGTAATTACTCATTCCCAGGGTTGCATACTGGTTATACAGTGCCTCTCGAAAGTACTAATACACCTTGAACTTTTGCACATTTTGTCATGTTTACAACCTTAAACATTTTATTTTGAATTTTTTACTGAAAGTTCACACACAAGTAACAGACAACTGTGAGGTGAGAGCAAAATGATACATGATTCTGTTATTTTTCAAAAAATAGAAAAGTGGGGCGTGCATAAGTATTCATACAGTATTTTCTGAGTGCATTAAATTGCCTTTATAACATTCCTAATGACTGCAGAATGTTCACACCTTGCCCTAACCATTAAATAGAGGCCACCTGTATGTAATCTACTCTCAGTATAATTACAGCTGTTCTGTGAGGGCCTCAGAGCTATGGTCAGAGTGTATTGGTCACTAAGCAACATCATGAAGTTCACACCAGAGAGGTCAGGGATAAAGTTGTGGAGAAGTTTAAAGCAGCGTTAAGTTATACAAAGATTTCCCAAGATTTGAACATCTCACGGAGCACTGTTCAATCCATCATTCGGAAATGGAAAGAGTGTAGCACCACTGCAAACTTACCAAGACACGGCCGTCCACCTAAACTAACAGACTTCGGTCTGTTAGTTTAGGAGAGCACTGGTCAGAAATGCAACCAAGTGCCCCAAGATAACTCTGGAGGAGCTGCGACGTACTGCCGCTGAGCTGGGGGAATCTGTACATGGGACAACTAGTATAAGTCGTACTCTACACAAATCTGGCCTTCATGGACGAGTGGCAAGAAGAAAGCCATTATTGAAAGGAGGCCATAAGAAATCCCGTTTGAAGTTTGCTAGAAGTCATATGGAGGACACAGCTACCATGTGGAAGAAGGTGCTTTGGTCAGATGAGACAAAAATTGAACTTTTTGGCCCAAATGCAAAACGTTATGTATGGCACAAACCTAACACTGCTCATCGTCCTGAGTGCACCATCCCCAGTGTCAAATATGGTGGGGGGAGCATCATGCTATGGGGCTGCTTTTCCTCAGCGGGGACGGGGAAGATTGTAAGAATAGTTGGGAAGATGGATGGAGGCAAATACAGGGACATTTTGGAGGAAAACCTGCTGGAGTCAGCAAGAGAATTGAGGCTGGGGCGGAGATTCACCTTCCAGCAGGACAATGACCCTAAACACCAAGCTAAATCTACAATGGAATGGTTTAAAAACAAACATATTAATGTGTTAGAATGGCCCAGTCAAAGTCCTGACCTAAATCCTATTGAAAATCTGTGGAAAGACAGACCTGACAACTGCTGTTCACAAACGCTAAAATGTCAGTCTCTAGATGTGCAAACCTTGTAGATGTCTGTGTAAGTTCTCAGTCGTACAGGATCTGTCCATCTTCAATGAAGGTACTTGAGTCATCTTCTGTACTAGGTAGTTGAAGTCTCCAAACGTTTCGCCTCTCATCCAAAAGGCTTCGTCAGTGGACAAAATCTCGCTCAGCACGCAGCATAGATAAAGACCATAGGGAGGAGTTGGGGAAGGCCCGGTCCCTCCCCTCTAATCACAGCTACTCTCAACTGTGGGTGAACAACCTTTGAAGTAGGGCATCTCTAACGACCTGCTAAGTCCCAGGATCGGTCAGTCCCGTCCTATTCATAGATGATCACTGCCCATTATCTGTCCTATTCATGGCTGATCACTGCTAATTACCTGCCTATTGTTCGTTGTTGGCCGAGGTTTCACCCAAAGGAGATTAGAAACTCCGAGCCACAAACAAAGCAATGTGGTTTATTCTATTCGACGCAAAGAAGAAGAATGCAAAGAACATTATATTGGAGAAACCAAACAAGTTTTACAGAAGAGACTTTATCAACTGTAAGGACTTGGTTCTTTTGTATCACGCGAGAACAGTTATTTGGATATGGCCAAAGCATACACTGGAGATAGAAGTCGTCTCAAGAAAAGGCCTTTATTGCCGTTGTTCCTAGTTACAAAGCAGTATAACCAGCTGGTGACTTCAGAAAAAGAGAAGAGATGAAGTCCAGACCCCCGTCGACAGTTGTCTTTTATCCTAGTCTTGCACTCCTCTACGCAGAGAGGGTGACTGCCTACCAGTGAGTCAGTTGTTTGTGTCTATGTGTCAGTATATTATCTGTACTTCACGGTATGTTCGGAATGATTATGGTGTCGACCGTTGTCTATCAGCCAATCTCACTGACATGGTCTTCTTGTTCTGTAGCGTGTGAGCAAAGCCTGCGTCAGGAGCCTGTTCAGATTGCGATACAATCCTTACACAACACCGGAGAGAAAGCACAAGCGGCCCTCAGTCAGCGGTGCACCTTCACCTTAAAGCCTCCAACCACTCCTTTGATGACGGGGAAGTCAACATTTTAGCTAAAGAAGAACGTTGGTTTGAAAGAGGAGTAAAAGAAGCTATTTTTGTCAGGAAAGAAAATCCCTCCATGAACCGGAATGGTGGGCTCAGATTTAATCTCTCGTCACTATACTCTAATCTCCTTCGGGTGAAACCTCGGCCAACAACGAACAAAATGGCAGGTAATTAGCAGTGATCAGCCATGAATAGGACAGATAATGGGCAGTGATCATCTATGAATAGGACGGGACTGACCGATACTGGGACTTAGCAGGTCGTTAGAGACGCCCTACTTCAAAGGTTGTTCACCCACAGTTGAGAGTAGCTGTGATTAGAGGGGAGGGACCGGACCTTCCCCAACTTCTCTATGGTCTTTAACTATGCTGCGTGCTGAGCGAGATTTTGTACACTGATGAAGCCTTTTGGATAAGAGGCGAAACGTTTGGAGACTTCAACTACCTAGTACAGAAGATGACTCAGACGATGACGGTGGCGCAGATGGTAGAGCGGGTCGTCTCATGATTGGAAGATCGGGGGTTCGAATCCCGCCTCCTGAAGGTGCATGCTGTCGTTGTGTCCTTGGGCAAGACACTTCACCCACCTTGCCTCCAGTGTCTGCGTACATTGGTGTATGAATGGGTGAGTGGATCCTTGCTGTAAAGTGCTTTGAGTGCCTAATGTAGGTGGGAAAGCGCTATATAAGTTGAGACCATTTATTATTTCTGTAATTCAGTTACCCATACATACACCCATACATGCTTAAACAATTGCCTGATGTGCTGAATGAGTTCCTCTCTGATCAGTGTGATTGTCCCTATAATCCTGTGCAGTCAAATAAATAAGAGGGATTCGGGCCGGAATCTTAAGGTTTGAGCCTGGGCGTGACGTCATGCGCGTTGACGCTCACCTGGCTAGCTCAGTCTGGGGAGTTTGTGTATTCGTCATTCGCCATGACATACATCAGCGAAGACTCCAGCGACTTTTGCGAAAGTAATTTGTAATGCTTATCCTTTATCTGCATAGTTTTGCCCACGTGGACACAAGTTGTGGATGTGGGGCCTTTTACTTGAATGACTGCCTTAATGCGGTTGTGTGGCATGGATGCTATCAGCCTGTGGCTCTGCTGAGGTGTTATGGAAGACCAGGATGCTTCAACCAGAGGAATAAGACATCTGAAGACCATGTTTGCAAATGCCCAGAGCCCAAAAGGACAAAGCTAAACTTTTCCCCGGCCATTTTGACCCTTTTTGTCTTCTTAATGTTATGATTATGAAACTGAAATTTAATGAACGAGTACTTTGATGTATTCCTTTAATATTACTGTATTCAGTAAACCAAATGCATATAAACATATGCATTTGTTCTTAATTAAATTCCCACAACTTTACTTTCACACGTGTCATCTGTGGACCAGTAACAAATATCCAAAACGATTTTGAAAGAAAATCAAAACGGAGAGGGGAGTATTTGTATCTATCTTTAGATCCTCGTTTATGTCATGCCTTTCACAACAAAGGCTTTTGCTTTTATTTTGTAAGGCCAACAGGAAGCGCTCAGTTCTTATTATGCTACTTGACAAACAGGGAACTTTAGAAATATTTACTGTTGTTTTGGTAAAGGATTTAACATTTCCAAGACATGGATAAACAGGACATTTGTGACGCGTTCCACAACTGCAGAGAGAGATTCGAGAGGGAGAGGCGGCGGACCCAGCGCGGATTTGTTCGCTCCTCCTTTTTTCACAGGTAAACAAACACGCTGTGAAAGTGTCCCGCGGGGGGGAGGGTGACAGCCAGTCATTGCTCAAACATGGGACGCAAGGGCTTTTTGCTTGCAGCAAACGGGCTATTGTCTGGGAATAATTACACCAAGATCACCCTCTTCTTCAAATACATGAACATGAGAATGGTGACATCTTCTACTGTGGGATACAGCATTTCTACTGCTGACATTTGACAGAGCTTGAGTTGTTTTGTAAAGAGGAATGGGCTAAAATGTCAGTCTCTAGATGTGCAAACCTTGTAGAGTCATACCCCAGAAGACTTGCTGTTGTTATTGCAGTAAATGGGGGTTCCACAAAGTATTAATTCATGCTGTATGAATACTTGTGCACGTCCCACTTTTCGGTTTTCTATTTTTTGTAAAATAACAGAATCTTGTATCATTTTGCTTTCACTTCACAGTTGTCTGTTACTTGTGTGTGAACTTTCAGTAAAAAATTCAAAATAAAATTGTTTATGTTTATGGTTGTAAACATGACAAAATGTGCAAAAGTTCAAGGTGTATTAGTACTTACGAGAGGCACTGTACGTGTTTTGACGATGCCCAATAATAGTGCAATTGTAACTATTATTATTATAGGTCTGATTGTGGGTGCGGGCTGGTAGTGCCCTGTTACGGAATGTTGAAAGATGTTGTTCTATGTCAAACCTATTGACCAACAATGGCCAATAAAACAATCCTTATTTTGATTCTGAGAGAGAAAGAGCCACACCTGCAATAAAACTCAGGCTAAGTGAGTAGAGTAGGGTAAAATAAAATAAATAAATACAATTAAAGAAAGAAAGGGTCTGAATGGGTGTCCCCCGGGTGCTCCGGTTTCGCCCAACAACTGAAATCAGGCACAATAGGTACAGGTGAAACTCAGAAAATTAGAATATCATGAAAAAGTTCATTTATTTTTGTAATTCAGTTAAAAATGTGAAACTAATACATAATATAGACTCATGGCATGCAAAGTGACATTTGTCAAGCCTTTGTTTGTTTTAATTTTGAAAATGTTGGCTTACAGCTTGTAAAAATCCCAAAATGAAAAGTTCAGAATATTAGACTATTACATGAAATCAATGAAAAAATGATTTTAAACAAAGAAATGTGGGCCCTCTGAAAACTATAATCATGCATATGTACTTAGTACTTGGTTTGGGCCTTTTACTTGAATGACTGCCTTAATGCGGTTGTGTGGCATGGATGCTCTCAGCCTGTGGCTCTGCTGAGGTGTTATGGAAGACCAGGATGCTTCAACCAGAGGAATAAGACATCTGAAGACCATGTCCAGGATCCGTCTGTGTGTGGAGGCTCTTGATGCACTGACTCCAGCCTCAGTCCACTTCTTGTGAAGGTCCCCCACACTTTTGAATGGCCTTTTCCTGACAGTCCTCTGCAGACTTCCGGGTCGTAGGGGCAGCTGTTGGAGCTGCCCAAATCACATTGCACCAGCCCCTATGGCTCCTCCTGCAGGTGGTGGGTCCACAAAAGGACGGCCTCATGGTTCTAACCGGGCCTGTTGGTCTCTCATAAGGGGCTTCTGAAGCCATAATGACCAAACTTAAAACAAACAAAGGCTTGACATATGTCACTTTCCATGCCATGAGTCTATATCATATATTAGTTTCACATTTTAAACTGAATTACAGAAATAAATGAACTTTTTAATGATATTCTAATTTTCTGAGTTTCACCTGATCCTCCAGCAGTTGATTCTGATAAAAATGTGTTTTCAAAAAGTACAAGAAGCTTCTCGTGTTTATGGAAAATCAAACGTCCATAAAACATTGTGGAGAGGGTTTATAGTATTTCCAGGGGTGAAAGTAGCTTTTTTTTCTTCCGGGACTATGTCATTATATAAATACATAATATAGCCAGTTTTGGGAGAATACTTTAGTAATGTATTCCACTGCTTAGTCCAAACAGAGTACTGTATTCTGAATACTTAGAATACTTTCACGTTGATTTTCATAATGTTAATGCATAAATGCGGCACATGATTAAGAAGATGTTTAAGCTATTGTTACATGCCTGTTACCAATTTATTAACCACTAATGTGAAAACGCAAAAAAAGCACTTTGCAAATGCCCAGAGCCCAAAAGGACAAAGCTAAACTTTTCCCCGGCCATTTTGACCCTTTTTGTCTTCTTAATGTTATGATTATGAAACTGAAATTTAATGAACGAGTACTTTGATGTATTCCTTTAATATTACTGTATTCAGTAACTGTATCTGAATACAGTTACACAAAATGAGTATTTTAAATATTCTAAATACATGTATTCAGTTACTACCAACACAGCAGTGTTTTCATAACCAGATCTGTTTCAACGGCATAAACATATGCATTTGTTCTTAATTAAATTCCCACAACTTTACTTTCACACGTGTCATCTGTGGACCAGTAACAAATATCCAAAACGAGTTTGAAAGAAAATCAAAACGGAGAGGGGAGTATTTGTATTTGTATCTATCCAAGACATGGATAAACAGGACATTTGTGACGCGTTCCACAACTGCAGAGAGAGATTCGAGAGGGAGAGGCGGCGGACACAACAGTCACTTGGGCATAAAAAATAGAACATGAAAGTAATGTTTTAATTTTCTTCAAATCATAAGCAGATGGCTGTATAGAGCGAAGCTTCTGTTTTCAACTATTTGCTCCCACAGTAGGTTTTGAAGCCCCATTTGTTTGTGCCGATTAAAAATATAGTATTTTGGTATTTAAAATGCATTAAAACGTAAAAATGTACATAACCAGTTACAGTATTTCTTGCATTTTTTCACTACTTTAGCAGGTATTTGATCTTGTATTTACATAATATTTGTCCAAATGTTCTTGTGGCCTGAGGTTCAATGCTGGAGGGCCAGATTTTTCCCCTGGGCCTTACGTTGCCTATCCCTGCACTCACTATGTATACATTTAGGTTTTATGTCCCTCCTCCTGTAGCAAACGTGGCATCTGCCCTATAAGGGCAGGACAATGAAATGAAATACCTTTCAGATCCTCATCTTCAGACGGAGCAGGTGAGTAACTTGTCTCATGAAGTATTTCATGTTTTGTTTCTTATATTTACACTTATTATCTTTAAAGTCAAACTTTATATATATATATATATATATATACATATGTATATATATATATATATATATACAGTATTTCTTCATATATATCTGTATATATATGAAGAAATACTGTAACTCTTGTATAAATATACAAGAAATACATACACACACACACACACACACACATATATATATATATATATATATATATATATATGTTCGGCTTTCTGAATGAATAGAATTTATTTCTTTATAGTGCAATGGTGTTTTTTGTTTTTTTTTAAATTCACTTTGCAATGACACAAAAGCACTTGAACACAATGCACTCCACACCTTGTATTGCTCTTTAATTCAGTATATCTAACTATCTAAAACAGTATAACTAACTTACTGTGTAAAGGTATGGGTAATAATTACAAAAACTGAAATACAGTCACTATTTTCTGCTACAGAAAAGGGCTGTATACGAATTATACACAAGGCTGCCTATCTTGAACACACAAATCCTCTCTTTCTCAAATCAAAATGATTAAACATGCAGGATGTTGTAAAACGATTTAGTACAAAGACAATGAGGTTTGATTGTATTGTATGTGTGGACTGTTGGATTAGATGCTATCTACCCTTGGGGTGTGCTGTCTACCATGATAACCATTGTTGGTAGCTGATCTTACAGTAATTGCCTTTGTGGTATTCCGTCTACCGTTGTTGGTATTCGATAATCATTGTTGAGGTAATATCTGCATTATGATTTAGCATGTTTGTGTGGTTTTGCACATGTGCAACTATAATACTATTTCTTAATGAGTTTTTTTTTTAAGATAATTGAATAGGAAGCAGTTTTGTATCAACATACACTATTTTAAGTTAGTTTTAGTCTTTTGACGAAAATGTATTTTAATATTAGTTGAGATTTAGTCAAATAATTCTCTTCGATTTTAGTCTAGTTTTAGTCGACTAAAATGACATGTAAATGTATAAGATTATAATCATATTTAATGGTGGTCCTCTGCTTCATGAACAAAGCTCAGAGCTGTTCCTTTGGCAGTGAATTTAAAGGATCTGAGGCTCTTCCAAACTGTCTCTGAAATTTGGATGATTTTAGTCCCTTCTTTTCAGTTTTAGTCTCATAAACAACTTTAAATTTTGTTTTAGTCTCATTTTAGTCACACAAATATCTCTTAAATGATGACGGAATATTTGAGTCAACAAAATTAACCCCGTTCTGGATT
Organism: Neogobius melanostomus; assembly: GCA_007210695.1. Taxonomy (NCBI): domain Eukaryota; kingdom Metazoa; phylum Chordata; class Actinopteri; order Gobiiformes; family Gobiidae; genus Neogobius; species Neogobius melanostomus. The sequence goes on from VHKM01000210.1 coordinate 44,320, forward strand.
AATCTGAAGAAGAAGAAACATTATTTATGTGGAACCTTTCACAGACAAAATCACAAAGTGCTTCACAAAGGACAAATGAATCAAAAACAACTAAGTATTATACAAATTAAAATCAATCTGATGGCACTAAGAAACCTGGGGAAAACAAAAGAACTTTGATGCGCTGTGGGTCAGAGTTCTATTCCTGAATGGAACATGTTTATTCATGTATATATTTTTTAGGTTGAGAGAGAGAACCAGAAGAACCAGAAGAACCAGCACTGACAACTTCTGCGTCATCAGGTCCACTTCAAACTCAACCCTCTATGTATTTGGGTCAATGACGTATAAGGGGTCTAAAAACATATTTTCAAAACGTTTTTTCAAAACTGATGGCATGCATATTTTTGAGTCGATAATTTTGTGTTTAAACAAGTTATGCTTGTTAAATAACATTTAAAAGTATTTAAATGTATTTTTTTGATGTATTTGTAGCTTCTCTGTATAAAAACGTGTCAGGTGGCGCAACCAAGGTTTTTCTAAAATTTAAATAGTTTCCAAAAAATTGTACAAAGTCAAATCTTTGCCAAGTTTATCTTAGACAGCCTTTCTCCTCGGAATATTTCATCTGTAATTTGTAACTGACTGATGCTGTAATCAGCAATAAAACAGGAGGACCATGGACTGAGTGCTCGGTGTCAGCCCAAAACAGTTATCGGTTCAGTATCGGATATTTGAAACCAATAACTGATTTTTTTTTTCTAGTAATGACTCTGATAACTTATACCAGTATTGGATCAGTGCATCCCTATCATTTTTAGATGGTAATTTGACATTTTTTGCAGTTGCACCACTTGACTGTGTGGTTGCACCACCTGACATTAGCAACTAATTTCAAATTAAATCGTCTTTTATGTGGACTCTTACATTAGCTTTAGCATTTGTTAGCATGGGTAAACATTTACTTTTAAAACAAATTAAGACTTTTACAATAAAATTATATTTTCGAATATTTACATCGGTTGTACCACCTGACACCAAAAGTGTGACAGTTTACCTATGAGTCGGAAAAAAGCTCTTTTTTCTAAATTCTTGAAAGAGATTTTCAAACCTTTTCACTCAGCCATAAAGACTCATTGTTCTTCTGGCTGATGTCATATCCTGTTTGCTGGTACTACTCTTTATTTCAAAATACCAGCCCTGTTCTTACGGTTGTGCCACCCTGATATTTTAAGATTACAAATTGCCGGACAAAAGTTTTTTAGTAAACTCAAAAGCTTTAAAACTATGAATATTCACAAATGACTTATTTGAAAGATATTTAACATACTATTATGCCATGATGTTTTATTTGTTAATTGTTACCCTGAAAATACAATTTTCAGAAGCTTTATTAGTCTAATCATTTGCTCGGACGGTTGCACCACCTGACATTTTAGGGGTTTGAGGTGTGAAAACATAAAAAAATATTTATTATTGAAATGTGAGGAAAATGTGTTTGAACTAAATAGGTTTTGTAGAATAAAGTGATACATGTAATGAAAAGATCCAATTATTTAAAAAAGAAATATATCACTCGGACACAAAAATATGCACGTCATGTCAATCACCCAATTATACATTTAACATTTAACTATACATTTAACATTTAATTATACATTTAACATTTAAGGAAATGTTCTGCGTCATCAGGTCCACTTCAAACCCAACCCTCTATGTAATTATACATTTAACATTTAAGGAAATGTTGCAAGCACAGAATTCACATTTTGAAAAGAAAAATATTATTTGTCCAAGCAAATCTTTGTTCTGTGCGCTCGACTCAAATCTTTGCATTAAAAAATATATAATACGTTCAAGCAAACTTTTTTTCTTTGCATGCACAACACGAATATCTGCTCTCAATAATAAATAATTTGCGCTTGCAAAAAATGTTTCTGCGCACACTCAACTCTGATATCTGCTCTCATATAAGTAAAATGTCCAAGCAAATCGTGGATCTGTGCACGCACAAATCAGTTCTCTGCTTGTTCACTTCACAAATGTGTCCGCTCGCCCCCCTCCTCCCTCCTCCCTCTCTCACTTGAGCGGCTCACGTGAAACATTTCTCTCCTCGCGCTCAACACTTTTCCTGCGCGCTTGAAATCTCGTACTTAATGAGGGTCTGACTGTTAGCATTGGAGCTGCGCGAGCTACACGTCACGCAAAGGCCAAGTCTACAGTGAAGATCCCGCCCTTATGCCCTTATTAGGAACATGCTTCGTCAGAGCTGGGGAGGAGGAGCCTGTAAATTCACCATGAATTCCCCTCGAACGTGGTCATTATGGTAAACGGGGAGGAGTGAGTAATGACGGTCTATTAATAATATGTCTATGGTTGCGTTTGTTTTTCAGCGGAGACATTTTAGTGGGGTGGTGACTATAGCGTGGAATGGTGGTAAATGTACTGAATACAATACTATTGAAATAAACAATAAGCATTAAATATTGTAGATGAAACAAAAATACTACACATCTTACAAGAGACATTTGTTCACCAAATACAATTTTAAAAGTAATTTCCCAAAACCGACCAAGTCATGCTTTATAAAAGAAAAGTCCTGTTCTCATAGCTCTGTTGGTAGTCACTGATTGTGGTGCAGTGGGTTCCTAGTTCAACTCCCGGTTAAGTTAACATTATTTTTAAGTTTTTTTTGTTGTTTTTTTACCGTAATGCTAACTTTAATCAATAAATGATTATATTTATTACCACTCCAGAGATGCATCAGCAACTTGCATCTCTGGACTTTTAATAAATTTGGAACTTTGGAAAAGCAGAAATACTTTATTGATGATGTAATATGTTGTTAGCTTGTAAATGAGTCTACCAACTATTTTAAATGTGTTGGCCTAATTCTAAGATTATTTTAGAAAAAATGTAAATGTCAACAAAATGTAATGATTTAATACTGAAAGTTAGCATTATGGTAAAAAAAAAGTCCTTTGTAAGATGTGTAGTATTTTTGTTTTAACTACAAAATCTAATGCTTATTATTTATTTCAATAGTATTGTATTCAGTACATTCACCACCATTCCACACTATAGTCACCACCCCACTAAAATGTCTCAGCTGAAAAACAAACGCAACACATTGTCCAGCTTCACTCTGATTGGTCTGTCAGAGCTGGCCTCTGATTGGTCCATTTTTTTGTCATTTTGCTCCAAGCGTAGCCTGGCTAACACCAGACTGCTGTGTGCGCTCGAGGAGAGACGGCAAGATGATGACACGCTATTCGACATACAGAAGCTTGTAGTTTGTTTAGGGATAAAAAAAATAATAATTGCGGATCCAACATGACAGCAGCAGACACGACACCATCTTTTGATCAATCTTTAGACCGTGTTCTAAATAGTTTATGTTGGAGCCATTTTAGCCCATGTACACGTTTGATCCTCCTGCCACTGCGTGGCGCTCTGTGTGTGTGAACTCGGGTTATTACCTGCCCTATATAAGGGGGGAGGAGGGGGCACTTGGGTGTGGCAGTGTGGAGGCAAACATCTTTTGACCGTGTCTATGTAACTTGTTGGAATCTGTGTATTGTGGATGTCTGGCTGAAGGTAATGCCAATAAACCTTTTGGAGCACAGTATTTTTATGGTTCATTGTGGAGGAAGACACGCGTCCGAGACGCCTAATCACTGCAGCCAGAGCAGACGTTTGCACGAGGTAAATCTGGCCGCTACAGTTTAGCTCAAAAGTTTACAGCGGGTGCGTCACACGTCATCTGATACGATTGGCTATGGGTACGTGCAGACGCATATCATAGACATTTGTAGTGCCCAATAAACAGCTATGGACAATCGTAAACCACACCCAGGTAAATCTGGCCGCTACATTGTCAAAAGATCGCCTCAGGCACCGGGCGTAGGGAGCCTGCGCCGGCTGTGAGTGGCACAGCGCGGTTTCCAGTAGTGGAGTGGACCCACCAACTACCGTAGCGGTGATCGTCGCGAGGTCTACGGCGAACCGGCGGACTGTTGGCGGGAGGAGGAAGAGGAAGGAAGGGGACTGCATGCGCGTCTTCTACCAACAGCGGTGGTGGCGACTGGCGAGGGACGGGCTCGGCGCGGGAGCTTCATTGACTGCAGCGTGGCTGCGTGCAGCACGAGGGAGCGGCCCGCAGTGGAAGCCTGCCACGTCACGCATTTTGGAGACTACACGAAGGGTAGATCACCCACCTGGTACGCAAGTGAGCGTGATTGTGGAAGCGCACAGTAAATTCTGAATGATGGCGCATGAAAAAATGATTGACTTTTGGGAACGGGACAAGGATTGCACTGTAAAAGCGAACACTGCAAAAAATGCACACCTCCTGTACGAAGAAGTGGATTGGGAGGGACCAGATATTTTGTCCCAGAAATTGATGTCCGTGAAGACACAGGGGACAGTGATGGATTCGATGAGGTGGATTGGGAGGGGCCGGAGCTATTTGTTTCAGTGGGTGTTACTTGTGACGATACAGGGGCCGGTGACACCACTGAACTGCAACCTTCGCTTCCGAATGTTGACCAGAAGGATGCAACTATGGTCAAACTGGATTGGAAGCATGGATCACTGGTCGACCAGCCTTGTGCCGAGGTGGCTGCTGCTGGTTCTCTTAAGGATAAGGAGCCTGAGAAGAACACGATGATGAACGAGGGCAGCAATATTCCTCTCGTCGAAAGGCCACTGTTAGAGCTACTTCATACTGGCCCATCTAAGGACTGCCTTGACGCAGAGAACAATTTGATGGCAGCTGTTCTGCTGCTCTCACAAACTCTTGGAGAGTCCACATTTGTGAAGGGTAGCTCAATGAGCGCTGAAAACTGTGTTGCCATTTTGATCTGTTTTTTGTTTTTGCTTGTTGGACAAGCCCACAAACTGTTCAAACGTAAGCAATACAAAAGAAAGAAATGGAAATTTACTAAACTAACCAGGCTGTAAACTACGCTAATGACAAAATGTATGAATACTCCCATGATTTTGATGTCTGTATAAAGTAAACTGTGTCTCTTGAAATATAAAATGTAAAGTATGATATGGATTTGTTATGGCTCTATTTTAAAGTAATGTATTTGTAATTGTTTCCGCATCTGGCTTCATGAATTAAGGGGCCGGTGTGTTGGAGCCATTTTAGCCAATGTACACGTTGGATCCTCCTGCCACTGCGTGGCGCTCTGTGTGTGTGAACTCGGGTTATTATCTGCCCTATATAACGGGGGAGGAGGGGGCACTTGGGTGTGGCAGTGTGGAGGCAAACATCTTTTGACTATGTAACTTGTTGGAATCTGTGTATTGTGGATGTCTGGCTGAAGGTAATGCCAATGAACCTTTTGGAGCACAGTATTTTTATGGTTCATTGTAAAGGAAGACACGCGTCCGAGACGCCTAATCACTGCAGCCAGAGCGGATGTTTGCACGAGGTAAATCTGGCCGCTACAGTTTAGCTCAAAAGTTTACAGCGGGTACGTCACACGTCATCTGATACGATGATACGATTGGCTATGGCTACGTGCAGACGCATATCATAGACATTTGTAGTGCCCAATAAACAGCTATGGACAATCGTAAACCACACCTCTCCTACCAGAAAATGAATTGGTGGTCCCCAGACTAAATATCACTTGTGATTTTAGTCTAGCACTAGCCAGGCTACCAAGCGCGCAGGAAAAGAGTTGAGCGTGAGGAGAGAAAAGTTTCATGCAAGCAGCTCAAGTGAGAGAGAGAGGAGGAAGGGGGGCAAAAATGCCCGGGCTGAATTATTGTCCCAGTCCGCTCCTGGCAGGCAGAGAACTGATTTGTGCGTGCATAGAACCAAGATTTTCTTGTGGACATTTTACTTATATGAGAGCAGATCATCAGTGGTACCCGTGGTCGTTGGGGCACTCAGGGCAGTGACCCCCAAACTGGAGGAGTGGCTACAGCAGATCCCAGCAGATTGCCAGCAGCCACAAACAACAAATCTTATGGTTTTCTTTTTAAAATGGCTTCTTCTTGTTCTGTGGACAGTTTCCCCCACCTGAGCTGTAGCTCTCTGCAGTCCAACCAGGGTCATCATTGGCTTCTTGGTAACAGCTGTGGTCAGTGCTGTCGTTGTTCGGTCAGTAAGTTTAAGAGGACGGTCGGGTCTTGGTAGGTTTGCATTGATGCCACACTGTTTCCATTCCTGGATGGTGTATTTAACTGTACTTTGAGAGATGTTCAAAGCTTTGGAAATCTTTTTATAACCTAACCCAGCTTTATACTTCTCAATAACTTTATCCCAGACCTTTCTTGTGTGTTCTTGGACTTCATGATGCTGTCTGCTCCCCAATAGTCTCTGAACAGACCTCTGAGACCATCACAGAGCAGCTGTATTTGAACTGACATTAGATTACACACAGGTTTAGTCATTGGATCAACATGTGATCATTCAGAAATCATCAGGCAACTTCTGAAGGCAATTGGTTGCACTCAAAGAAAAGGGGCGGATACTTTTGCAAACCACTGTATAGTAAAAAGTCTTCTCTAATTACAAGGACCACCTTGTGACATCACCACGTGGTGGGCGTGTCTAAAACTGAATGTTTCTTTGTTGTTATTGTAGATCAGCTGTTGAAGCACATGGAGTCGCCACATTTACAGAGAAGAAAACCCAAACTAATCTTCTTCCTCCTGCTGCTCTTCACTCTCATCTTTGTCCTCAGCTACCAAACGGTAGGCTCCAAATTCAACTTTAGTGTCAACTGAACACGCCAGGAGCTAAAGTGACCATTTATAATAAATTAAATCCTTTATATTCGTTAAATTTGCTCATTCGAGTGGTGTCGAACATGTACACTGGTTCAGCCTGAAGCAGGGTCTCATCAGGGTCTTCAACTTTCTCTCATTTGTTTTTTCTGATTACAGGCCTACAACTTCAATTTTAAAGAGTGGTACAAAACGGTGACTGTCTCCATCACAAGACCAGAATTAGAGACCAAAACCTCACAGCCAGCAACAGAGCCCCGAAGCACCTCACCACACCCACGCCGCAGCGACCGCAGCCATGCAGTTACAATTACCTCTCTCCCAGAAACGCAGAAGAAGGACGCGCACTTTTGGACTCTATAACTTGGCCCGACACTCCACCTTTATCCACACCCTTTTCACTGAACCTGACGACCTGTGCCGCCAAGAGTTCCTTCACCATCATGCCCCGGAGCGAAGGCTGGAGAGTGGGGGACGAGCTGACGGTGAGGGTCCAGTTACGAGATTTCAACGGAAACCCCAAGAGGAGTGGAGGGGACTTCCTCTGCGGCAGACTCCATAATCGGGCGCTGGGGGCAGGTGTGGTGGGACAGGTGCAGGACCATTTGAATGGGACATTCACTGTGGTGTTTCCTCTGCTGTGGAACGGGACGGCAGATGCAGAGGTGAGAGAGGGATTCGTAATCATGAACTAGAGGGCTGTTACAATGTTTGGCAGCATGTCTTCATACTGTATCAGCAGATAATTCAGCCTCCTGACAGGAGTGATCGGCACAAACAAATGGGGCTTCAAAACCTACTGTGGGAGCAAATAGTTGAAAACAGAAGCTTCGCTCTATACAGCCATCTGCTTATGTTTTGAAGACAATTAAAACATTACTTTCATGTTCTTTTTTTCGATGCCTAAGTGAAATCTGCTCTATTTGGAGGTTATGAGAACATACTTTTAAGGTTTTCGGCTCACATAAACCCATGAGTTCATAATTTCCATAAACCCAGGCTTTGGCCACATAATCTCTTGGTTCTTGAAACACGACAGTTCATTTTACAAGCTCTAGCTCCAAACAAGCTTCGAAGCCTGCTTCACTATCTGGCTGAATTGCAAAAATGTCTTTAACCTCAGTGATTACTTTGCAGGTGATGCTGGTGCAGACGAGTGAGTCCATCACAGTATTAAAGCGTCTGACAGAGGAGCAGCCCGGCAGGATCTCCTTTACCAGTGCCTTCAGACTCGGAGACGTCACAAAGCCAAGCACTTGTAACGTGTGTCTGAGTCCAAACAAGGCTCCTCTATGTAACTACACTGACCTGAACACTGGGGAGCAGTGGTTCTGCTACAAACCCAGTAAACTGGACTGTGACACCCGAGTCTCCCACACTTTTGGTGGATTCAGTCAGAGAATCAGCAAGGAAGAAGAGACTCTCTTCCAAAAGTATGATTAACTTTTTTTTGTGTCTATGTGTAACGTGCCATGGTCTATAGGAGTTGGCACAATAACCAACCAAAGGTGCATAGGCTGCATCTGAATTCCTCGAATAATAGCTCCTTTGTCATGATCCCAAACACGGCCAACGCCTCCAAAGCGTCAGGTTTACATTGAAAATACTTGGGGGACATGCCTCAGGGAGCGTCAAGAGATCCCGCAGTGCGTTTTGAAGCTTTTCGCGCACCTCCAGCGCCTCCAAAGCAGCTGACGCTAGAGTTGGAATTGTTGAACTTTTTGGAGAAATTTGCGAGCTGTCAGGAGCTTTCCCTGCTGGGTTTACACATAACGACGACAAGTCACGAATGCCACGAATCCACATTCGTGGCCGAGGATCACGAATGTGGGTGGAATTTGATGATTCGGGGTAGAGGTTTCACGCACCGCCACAAACTGTTGCGACCTGTTACTACACGTTACGATTAATGGCACGAATTATTACGCACGGTCACGAACATGCATCCCGCACTGCTGCGGGACGTGGCTCGCTCCTGCGCGCTGTTGCGGTCTGTTGCGGGTCATTGGGAATTGTCGAGTTCTGTTAGAAATCTGTCAAGAATCGGGCGAATGTGGACAAACCGCCTGCTGCACATACCGGGTTGGAGACGGAACAGAGGCGTGTTGTTCTGCCGTGCTTTCACCTGACTCATTGGGATCTTGCCAAATCGGGTTAAGGTCCGCACACACTACACGATTTTTATGCCCGATTTTGATACAATTCTCAGTCACGCCGAGTCTTCCCGAGTCGTGTTTAGTCAAAGGCAGTCACACAGAGTCGTGTCTCGTAGTGTGGGGGGGGGTCACGACTGGACTGCCATTCGAATCGTGTAGTGTGGGCAGCAGTCAGACGCAACTGGACTACAGTCACAGGAAATCAAACATGTTTGATTTTTAAGCCCGATTTTGGACGCACAGGAGAAACGTGGGTGATTTTACGTCCCCAAAGTGAACACACAGACTGCAGCGGCCAATGACCGAGTGAAATAAAGACAGCCGCGCCTCCGCCGCGCCTCCTTTTTCATGTCTCTTTCAAAACAGCGGCACAGACAACTCATTTCATGGCCACAGCCCCGCACGAAACAGCACAACTTTATATCACCAAACATTCACGAGAACCACCTTTCAAGCTACATTTCAACCGTGAACAGAGTTTAGCAGCACTTACTGAGTTTGGAGACGAACTGTTCAGCTTCACCTCGCCACTAGCAGCGCCTCTCTCCGCTTTCTCCGCTCGCCTCTCTCCGCTGTCTCCTCCGCCTCCTCCATCTCGGGGCTGAGGCCCGTCTCCTTCTCTTATTAAATCCACTGAAATACGTCCCGCTTCTTCGTGTCGCCGACTTTTATCTCCATCTGACAGAACTATAGCCAAGTTGAAGGCTTCGTAGCAGTAGTAGCCGTGCACTGCGCACTGTTGTGACACTGTTTACACCGCTGACCGATCGGGACACGCACGTGTTTTCCCACGCTCACAAACACAGGCCTATCTTTGCGGATTTTGGGTCAGTTTTTGAAACCGGAGGAGAAATGAAGCGGTAAAGAGGACAGACGCGCTGTGTTATCAAACATCAACTGTTTGTCAGAATCGTGTAGTGTGTTCGCTCTTACGATTCTCAGTCGTTAAGTGTGAACCCCCAGACGTTCTATAATCGCACTAAATCCAGTCGTGTAGTGTGGCCCCCCCTTCTTTATAAAATCGTATAAGACTGGAAAAGTCGTGTAGTGTGTGCGGACCTTTACACAATAAGCAAAGACCAGCTGAGCGTTGGGCCTGTCCATATACTGTAGAATAGCAATAATTTTTCATAGTCTATGGGCCTGTCACAACAGTTCAACCCTAAACTATCCTGTCACTGTGTAACACGGGCAAACGCTGAATCTATCAAGACAAACAATAGCAATAAACACAGGCGCTTTATGTCAAATGAGTCTGTGCAACAGCGGCACATTCAGCCAGACTTTACTACTTTGTATTTAAGCCTAATATAGGCTTAAATACTGGGGAGATACTGGCGTAGACCATGGGGGTATAGTTAAAGATCCATAGAACATGTCAGTAGCAAAGACGGACTAGTTAGCCCCAAAACAGCCATTTTCTTTCAGGCAAGAGCTCATTCCAAGATGGCTACGAACACACTCTGAACTGACAGGCGGTGACATTGTGACAAGCATTTGATTTCAATAAGCACAAGCGTCCAACTAGGGGCTTTTGGCGCGTTTTAGACACCTGAAAAGCGTGCAGTGTGGACACAGCATAAAGCTTCAGCTGCGTATTGTCCATGGGGACAATAACGTAAAACCATAGATGTTACTTGGCAGGATTAGGCAATAACGGAGTGAAAGAATAAACATCACAAAAAACTCAATATAAACAAAAACTTGGTCATTTTTAGCTAAATCTTAATGGTATTAACTATGTTCTAGCAAAAAATTCTTTAATTTGTTATATGCACTAAAAGGAAAAAATATGTGTGTTTTTATGTATTTGTACAAACCATATGAGAACTACCAACTTTACCTGTTTATCAGGGGCATCAACATGGAAGTCCCTATCATGGCCGTGGAAAACCCGTCCGTCAACGTTTTGCCAAAAGCAGGTAACCTTTTTATAAATGGAGTTAATGTTTGTTGACTAAGTTCAGGAGCAGGACCACGCCTCAATCAATCAACCTCTGCATACCAACCAATCCTGCATTCACCTCACCACGCCTCTAATTACCATGAGCCTACATTTACTCACCAGGCCAAGCCTTCATTCCTGTCTGTTCGAAACAGTCGACCCTACCCTCCCTCCCTCTACATCTGTTTAATTTTCAGCGCTGATTCTCCTGCTTCAAGGGGGGTCCGCGCAAGTGTAATGGCCGAAGGGGCAGATTTACTAAATTGACCCACAAAGTTACTTCCGAACAACGCCACCCTGGAATAGAATAGTGCCAGGGACACTTAAGACACATAAGGCTCGCACAGATGGATGGAGTGGACCAGTAGACCAAAAATATAGAAATGTACAAAGTTTATTTTATAAATATAAAAGAGTAAAGGCAAAAGGTACATTAATACATTTGATACAATTAATTAGACTGCTCATTGAAGCTCATTAAAAATACCCACGGGACACAATAATTATTGCACATAGAGCCTCAATACAGCATCCAAAATGTTCACGTGCCCGAAGGCCCTACCCGATGGTGCGCGCGGGTCTACCGCAACAATTGCGCCACAGTCTTTTGCGGCCACTGTCCGGCCCAACAGCAGTGCCGGTGAACAGGACCCGAGGGTCCAGCAACCAGTCCTTTTATGGTCGTTGTCGTTGTAGTTAAAACTAAATGGAAGAACATGGAAGGACAACGCAAATGGGCAACGTAGAGTTCGACGGGGGAGGAGGAGAGGGGAGGGAGAAGAAGAGACCCGCGAGGTTCTAAAGATAAAATTTAGGGAATTAATATCCTGTAGGGATGTCCAGAACCATACGCAGCACAAGAGGGCAAACACAACAAAAATACCTACCAACGCTTAAGCAGTGTGCCACGCACACAGATGGCAATAAAAAAAAAGAGATGGCTGTATCCTGAGTGCCACGCTATGAAAAAAATATTTTAAAAAATGAGCTAATATAATATATATTTCATTTCGTTTTGAGGATTAGAATGCTTACCAGAGGTTTCTTTTGAACGGGGCACTGCACGAGAGGGGAATTACCCTGCTTTAGCTCGTGCGTAAAAGCCGCTTGACACCACGTACTAGAGACAGCGGGAAATTAGAAGATGTTGACAAAACCATTGTTGATTTGAAGACGAGGTGGCTTACCGGAGCTTTTGACTATGCAAAGCATGTAGCACGGGTCGCAGATGTAAAGGTGGAGCGGAGCCTTGTGCGCGCGCGATGCGCCACAGCAACACAGGAGGTAGTCAAAATGCGCTCTGGATCCCAGTATCAAAAAAAGGATTTTAGTTATATCTAAAAAAACGTGCTACTAATGATTGTGGGACAAGGCTCCACTCCTCGTGCTCCGTGCTCAGCTCTAAAACGGCGGGTGACGTCAGAGGCGACCAAAAGGGGCGGCAGGTGGGAATCCCTCCTTTTAAAGGGTTCAGGTGGCACGCAATAGGCTGCCGGTGGATGTGAGGGCCTACCGCCACACAAGCTAGTTGAAGCTCGTTTTGGCTGGGTTTTTGGAGCCAGCTCCATTATATACAATAGGGAGAAAATAGTCAAAAGGTAATATTAGGATGATGTTGCACATGTTAAGACAAACACGTGTCGGTCCGAATGACAAGCCTGTGTTCAATCCTGACTTACAGAGGGGAAAAACATGATTCAAGTCTATAGGAGCCAGTTGCCATTTCCTTATGTTACAGGAAGAAGTAAGCCACAGTAAGTTCATTTCTACAGTTTATGGGCCTGAGCGAAGGGGCTCCTATAACTAAACTGCCCCCGAAAATGGGAGCGGAGTGCACAAGAGATTGAACTTAATTGATCTTCACTCGTTACAACAGTTCTCATGAACACTCAAGGGGTGCAAACAGTCAGAAATCACATAGTCAAAAATGTGCAACTAAAGAATAAATTTAGAAAATGCAATACAGCACTTTCATAGCAGCACTTGAGGTCCCCCACCCACCTGCTCTGCGAATGGGGTATTAAGCACCCATTGCCTCCCCAGTCTGACGCAAGACAAGTGAAAGACACGATTTTCTGATCAGGCGCACCTACCTGATGGTCTCTCCTGGAATACCTATGTACCGTGGCACACTGGTTTGGAAAGACTGCATTCACAGATATGTAAAGTGTCTTGGCCGAATACAATGTTGAAGCTGAATTGAAACGGTGACCGATGGACGAGATACACTCAAGTTACAAGAAATGAAGGGACAAACTTGCTGTTCAAACAGACAGCCTCAGAACGAAAAACAATTCACTAGCAAGGACCACGCCACAACAAAGTGCAATTAAGATTTCATTCACACGGTTATAGTGTGGGGTGAAACTGGGCGAGACTGTGGGTGGTGGCTCCGTCTCGGATGAACCCAGCTCTTCGGGACCCCCACTGAAGAATCAGTGCTGAGATAAAACAAACATTAAAGCAGTACTAAGTAACTCTTGCCCCTAGAGGCCATAAGCGCAACTGCAGGTGTCGTAGCAAGTTGTGTTTTTTTACTTATTGAGTAAATACTAGGCTGACAGAAAAGACAAAGGGAGAGAGGGATATTGTACATCCAATTACACAATGGTAATATTTTTTTTCACTCAAACTTGGCTTTAATTACTGTTTAAAGTGGCGCTAGCCCACAGTTAGCTTTGCCCGTTAGCCTGTTAGCTTCTTCTTCGTGATTCCATTAGTGTGTATTGGTTGCTCTGGTCCAGTGGCAGTCAAGTTGCAATTGTGGTTTTCTGGCCAGAGACACCAGGGGGAGATGAAAGACCCTCCAATCATCCCAATACCACTTGTATTACCCCCACAGGGACTACGAAAAGGATTTATTAAGGTAAACAAGTTACTTAGTACTGCTTTAAGGGAGGGCGGGGTCGACAGTTTAAAAAACACTGAGGTGACAAGGCTTGGCTTGGTATATACTGTATGGCTCAAGGGAAATTAGAGGCGTGGTTAAGGGAAAGCAAGAGTGGTTGATATGCAGAGGGTGAAAGGTTGAGGCGTGGTCCTGCTCCTGAACCTAGTCAATAAATATTGCCTCCATAAGTTTGAGTAAGCTAAATGATAGTCCAATGCAAGCCCTCTGGCAGCTCAAATGTTTCAAATCAAGGTTTTGTACTACCTCTGTGAGCACTTGCGTCACATTCAAGTGATTAGACTGGTACATGACCCCCTTAGTGTTTCACTGTGTGAGGTTGGGAGTGGGTAGACCGATGATTGTGCTTCGGTGGTTATTTTGGTGAACATGGTCTGGCTCTTGATTGTAAGCATAGTCATGAAGCAGGGAGAGCAGTACAATAGGACAGGCCGGATGATGCTTTGGAACAGCATTGACAGAAGAGTGGTGAGACATTTAGTCCTATAAGTTTTCAAATTAAGGAGAGTCATTGGTTGCATCTTTCATGAATGTCCACTGCATGCGGTCAAAACGGAACTTATTGTCGATTGTGAGTCCCAGATATTTAAAATCCTCAACGGTTTTCGATTGTAATGTTGCCGATTACGGTGGGTTGGTGTGTCATGGTGCCAAAAGCCATTTCCTGAGTTTTCTTGAGGTTGAGTTGTTCCCAAGAAGTTCCCACTCCTGAAAGTGTCATAACTTCATTAATGCAATGTGCAATGTGCATGATAACATGACGGCAAATTGTGGTGTTATTTAGGTTTAGTAGCTGGTAATGTAGCACTTGACAAATAATAATCTTTTCTGATGAACAGGTGAGACAAAGACGTTTAAGCCTGGACCTTCTGGATATTATTTTGGGCACCAATGGCGACCAATAGGGAGCCCCACAGTTCAGCAGTTTAACAACGCTTCAGTCATTACCGCCTGTCTCAAGGGAAAAAAGCTGCACCTGTTGGGAGACTCTACCATCCGACAGTACTACCAACACATCACAAAAACACTACCAAGTAAAACTTTTTTTCTTTCACACTCAGTTATATTGTACATACTGTATACTAAGCAATGGGAAACAGTAAAAGGTTAAAAGTAAGTGCGTGCTAGATGATGTAAAATCAGTAGTATTTTGTTTGTTTTTTAGATTTGAATTTATTTGTGTTACTTCCAAGAGCTGTTCTATTGTCTCAAAAGCTATACCAGGCTGTACTCAAAAGTACAGTAATAGGCTTAACTTTTTGGGAACCACAGAGGCACCTTGTAATTGTCCCCAGTAGGGATGTCACGATTGAAACTTTTTGTGTCACGATTAATGTGAGGAAAAATATTGGGATTTTACAAAGAAAAAATACAAAGAAGTTCATCAAATCCTTTACAGTACTCTTCATATGTTATCGGCCTATTAAAATAATGATTTTGAAATAATGAATAGGCAATAGAATATGTGACGTCGCCCGGTATGGCGCAGCCGGGGCCCCACCCTGGAGCCAGGCCTGGGGTTGGGGCTCGAATGCGAGCGTCTGGTGGTCGGGCCTCTGCCCACGGGGCCCGGCCGGGCACAGCCCGAAGGGACGACGTGGGCCCGCCCTCCTGTGGACCCACCACCCGCAGAGGGATCCGTAGGGGTCGGGTGCAGAGAGGACTAGGTGGCAGTCAAAGGCGGGTGCCTAGACGACCTGGTCCGCGTGCGCAGCTTCTGGCGTTCGGGACATGGAACGTCACTTCGCTGGGGGGAAGGAGCCTGAGCTTGTGCGGGAGGTTGAGAGATACCGGCTAGATATAGTCGGGCTCACCTCCACGCACAGCCTGGGTTCCGGATCCCAACTCCTGGAGAGAGGCTGGACTCTCCATTTTTCTGGAGTTGCCCGCGGGGAGAGACGGCGGGCTGGGGTGGGTTTGCTTATAGCCCCCAGCTCAGCCGCCACGTGTTGGAGTTTACCCCGGTGAACGAGAGGGTCGCGTCCCTACGCCTTCGGGTTGGGGACAGGTCTCTCACCGTTGTCTCGGCCTACGGGCCCAACATCAGTGCAGAGTACCCGGCCTTCTTGGAGTCCCTGGGAGGGGTACTAGATAGTGCTCCGACTGGGGACTCCATTGTTCTACTGGGGGACTTCAACGCCCACGTGGGTAACGACAGTGAGACCTGGACGGGGGTGATGGGGAAGAACGGCCTCCCCGATCTGAACCCGAGTGGTGTTCTGTTATTGGACTTCTGTGCTAGTTACAGTTTGTCCATAACGAACACCATGTTCGAGCACAAGGGTGTCCATAAGTGCACGTGGCACCAGGACACCCTAGGCAGGAGGTCGATGATCGACTTTGTAGTTGTGTCATCTGATCTCCGGCCGCGTGTCTCGGACACTCGGGTGAAGAGAGGGGCTGAGCTGTCAACCGATCACCACCTGGTGGTGAGCTGGATCCGCTGGCAGGGTGGGAGGAAGCCGGTCAGACCTGGCAGGCCCAAACGTGTTGTGAGGGTCTGTTGGGAACGTTTGGTGGATCCCTCTGTCAGTAGGGTCTTCAACTCCCACCTCCGGAAGAGCTTCAACCAGATTCCGAGGGAGGTTGGAGACATGGAGTCCGAGTGGACCATGTTCTCCTCCTCCATTGTCGATGCGGCTGCTCGTAGTTGTGGCCGTAAGGTCTCTGGTGCCTGTCGCGGCGGCAATCCCCGAACCCGGTGGTGGCGCCCGGAAGTAAAGGATGCCGTCAAGCTGAAGAAGGAGTCCTACCTGGCCTTGTTGGCTTGTGGGACTCCGGAGGCAGCTGAGAGGTACCGGCAGGCCAAGCGTGCTGCAGCTCGTGCAGTCACAGAGGCAAAAACTCGGGTCTGGGAGGAGTTCGGAGAAGCCATGGAGGAGGACTATCGGTCGGCCTCGAAGAGATTCTGGCAAACCATCCGGCGCCTCAGGAGGGGAAGCAGTGCTTCACCAACACTGTTTACAGTGCGGGCGGGGAGCTGTTGACCTCGACTGGGGATGTGGTCGGGCGGTGGAAGGAGTACTTCGAGGATCTCCTCAATCCCACTGTCACGTCTTCCGATGAGGAGGCAGAGGCTGGGGACTCGGAGGGGGGTTCGTCCATCACCCAGGCTGAAGTCACTGAGGTGGTTAGAAAGCTCCTCGGTGGCAAGGCTCCGGGGGTGGATGAGATTCGTCCCGAGTACCTTAAGTCTCTGGATGTTGTAGGGCTGTCTTGGCTGACACGTCTCTGCAACATCGCGTGGCGGTTGGGGACAGTGCCTCTGGATTGGCAGACCGGGGTGGTGGTCCCTCTCTTTAAGAAGGGGATCGGAGGGTGTGCTCCAATTACAGAGGGATCACACTTCTCAGCCTCCCGGGTAAGGTCTACTCCAGGGTGCTGGAGAGGAGGATCCGGCCGATAGTCGAACCTCGGATTCAGGAGGAACAATGCGGTTTTCGTCCCGGTCGTGGCACACTGGACCAGCTCTATACCCTTCGTCGGGTGCTCGAGGGTTCGTGGGAGTTCGCCCAACCAGTCCACATGTGCTTTGTGGATTTGGAGAAAGCGTTCGACCGTGTCCCTCGTGGTGCCCTGTGGGGGGTGCTCCGGGAGTATGGGGTCCGGGCCCTCTGCTAAGGGCTGTCCGTTCCCTGTATGACCGTAGCAGGAGCTTGGTTCGCATTGCCGGCAGTAAGTCACACTTGTTTCCGGTGCGTGTTGGTCTCCGCCAGGGCTGCCCTATGTCACCGGTTCTGTTCATTACCTTTATGGACAGAATTTCTAGGCGCAGCCAGGGGCCGGAGGGTGTCCGGTTTGGGAACCTCAGGATCTCATCTCTGCTGTTTGCAGATGATGTTGTTCTGTTGGCTTCATCAAATCAGGACCTCCAGCGCGCACTGGGACGGTTTGCAGCCGAGTGTGAAGCGGCCGGGATGAGGATCAGCACCTCCAAATCTGAGGCCATGGTTCTCCACCGGAAAAAGGTGGCTTCCCCGCTTCAGGTCGGTGGGGAGTCCTTACCTCAAGTGGAGGAGTTCAAGTATCTCGGGGTCTTGTTCACGAGTGAGGGACGGATGGAGCGTGAGGTCGATAGACGGATCGGTGCAGCGTCAGCAGTGATGCGGTCGCTGTATCGGACTGTTGTGGTGAAGAGGGAGCTGAGTCAGGGGGCAAAGCTCTCGATTTACCGATCGATCTACGTTCCCACCCTCACCTATGGTCATGAGATCTGGGTAATGACCGAAAGGACAAGATCGCGGATACAAGCGGCCGAAATGAGTTTCCTTCGCAGGGTGGCTGGGCGCACCCTCCGAGATCGGGTGAAGAGCTCAGTTACCCGGGAGGAGCTCGGGGTAGAGTCGCTGCTCCTTCACGTCGAAAGGAGCCAGCTGAGGTGGCTAGGGCATCTGTTCCGGATGCCTCCTGGTCGCCTCCCTCGGGAGGTGCTCCAGGCATGTCCTATTGGGAGGAGGCCTCGTGGAAGGCCCAGGACATGCTGGTGGGATTATGTCTCCGAGCTGGCCTGGTGTCGCCTCGGGGTCCCCCAGAACAGCTGGAGGAGGTGTGCGTGGATCGGGAAGTCTGGGCATCTCTGCTGAGACTGCTGCCTCCGCGACCCGGCCCCGGATAAAGCGGAAGAAAATGGATGGATGGATGGATGGCAATAGAATATTATTATTAGCTATATTTTAAGGAAGCAAATTGGTGCGAATATTTTGAAGAGATTGTCTCCAGGATATTAACTATCTGAGTGAGCTAAACAAATGAAACTATCATCTGATTTACAGGCACTCTTTTCACTGTGACACGACAGGGTTCTTTTGGGTTTCTTCCCTATAGACAGTGGGTTATTAGCTTTTATTTCAGTCCTATTTACATTGTAGATTCTTACTTATTTATGAATTAACACATACATTATGTAAAAAAAAAAAAGTTGAAATAGATTTTTCACCTGTTGCTTTGATTTCTGCTTTGCACTTTTTCTCAGTGTGCTTCACGATGTAGTCACCAGAAATAGTTTTCACTTCACAGACTGTTGAATACTATTTCAGGTCACTGACTTATAAAGCTCATTGAGAAAATTCCCTGAATAAAGAGTGGCAAGTCTGAAAAATGATTATGTACAGTATGTTTCCGACATAATCCCATGTGTTTGTTCGAAGTTTAATGCCTTCACTACATTCCATGATTTTTTTGGGACTTTGTCTTTCAGATCTAATGACATTTGACAAGGACAGTGTACCTCAAAGTGGTCCGCTCTTGGCTGTTGACCACACAAATGGCATTATGGTGACATA
Source organism: Neogobius melanostomus (assembly GCA_007210695.1). Classification (NCBI taxonomy): domain Eukaryota; kingdom Metazoa; phylum Chordata; class Actinopteri; order Gobiiformes; family Gobiidae; genus Neogobius; species Neogobius melanostomus. Next base: position 63,337 of record VHKM01000210.1, read on the forward strand.
TCGCTGCCATGGTCCTCCCATCCGCTTCCGTGCACACGTGTCCCAGCTGCGATACGTGGCTAATGAACTGGACGGAGTGAGCGGTGGACCAAACACAGTGGTCGTGATAGGTGTCTGGTCTCACTTCAGCAGTTTCCCCATGGAGGTCTACTATCAACGCCTCATGACCATTCGCAGGGCAGTGCAGCGGCTGAAAAACCGAGCTCCAGAGACTACAGTCATCATCCGAACTGCAAACATGAAGGCCATGACACTGTATGAGAGCCTGACCAACAGTGACTGGTACTCCCTGCAGCGAGACAAAGTGCTCCGGGCTGTCTTCAAAGATTTGGGTGTTCTCTTATTGGAGGCCTGGGAGATGGGGCAGGCCCATTACCTTCCTCATAGCCTCCATCCCCAACCACAAATCATCAAAGTCATGATTGACACCGTTTTGTCTTACACATGCCCAAAAAACAGAGGCTGAGGTTATTATGACGTTCGTGGAGCCAAAATATAAGTCAGTAGTTTCTCCCTTTATGTTACTTTTGTTACTTTAGTCATTTGACTCTTTACATATGTGACCAGTCACAAGTCATCACATATGTCGGTTCTGGGGCATTTTGAGATTTTCACAGATTATTAAAGTGTAGTCTCCAAGCTTTCCAACGATGTGTAACACATGGAAATCTGATCATATTTGGAGGCGTAGCGGTGATTTGAAGTTAACAATTCCCAAAAGGCCAAAGGGCTGAAAAAGCTCTCCAAAGATTATGGGCCATTCTCACCTCTCTGCTGTTGGGAGTGACAATAGGGCTCATTTACATCTCACTGGGATAAGCCATACCCCTTGTCAAACTCCCCCTCAAAGCAGTAAAGCACAGGGAAGAGCAAAAAGGTTATTGCTTCCACAACAAACCATTGTTTACCAGTTTCATTATGTGCATCTGTTTTATTTTTGGTTTCATGTATTGATCTCACCTCACAGCAGAAGGTTGTTATTGTTCTTTGTAATTTTTTAATATCAATTGATAAACTGTCACTGGCTTGAGAATGTGTTGTGTAACATCTGTAACTTTTATGTTAAAAATAATTTTAGTGTTCAAATCAAAAACTGTGATATATTATAATACAGTATGAGTATGAATCCAAGTATGAATCTGAATCGATTTTATTGCCATTGTCGTTTTTTGCTAATGATAAATAAGAAGCAATAAACTAAATACTAAATGCAAAATAAAAAGTATATATCAATCAATAAAGCAAATCACTCAAACATTGCTTAGAGAGTGCTTTTCATACCAGAATGATAAGATAAGTTTACAATATATTAAAAAAACAAGAGAAGAGATCTGGTGTTTGGGTATTATAATGTTATTGCAGTGCTCTGATTCATGAAACCTCACACAGTAGACTGTTTCTACACGTCATCCACCAAAAAATTCATAATTTACACATAATATGAATACGTTCTTAAGTGAGTTAAAACTTTAATTTAATCCATAGAAAAATGCCAATTGACTGAATATGAATCAATATTTCAGTAATAAAAGGATCAATACCTAATATTTACCCCATTTACTTCATCACATTTGCTGCATGAGGTTTGTACTGTCGCCTGAATGGAGGTTGATTTTTATTCCTTCAAGTTTTTATTATTCAATGCTTTAACCTTACTGTTTTTTTTTACACTCAACACCATCTGTTCTTAAACAATATTTTCCTCCAAATCTGCACGACATAGTATGAACAGTTTAATTTGCACTTTATGAAAGAAAAAAAAAAAGCATTGTGAGTGAAACCTTGATTGGTCATTGTCCACTTTAAGAAAAAAAAAATATATATATATATATACACAGTGCGGTAACGCAGATGACCCTGGAGAAGCTGGTAGTACAAACATTCAAATGAGAACATAAAATGTAATTAATGAATGAATACATGTAGAGTCAGGCACATAAATATGTTGGCATTTACTCAAAAATCAAACATAAATAAATCCAAAAATACATCATGCCAAAATAATGCACAACAGATTTTCTTCCTGATGAAGGTCTAGTAGAATGTTCTGAGATTAATCGGCATTGCTTCTTCTGGAGTGTTAGTCTGGTAAAAAAAATCTGAAAAAGGGCTCCGTTAACACTTTTGTGGTTCCGGAATGTTAGGGGTTGGTAACCTTGTTTTTATGTTAATATAAGATGTTGGGAACATATTTTATACATATTTATGAATTATAGTCATGTGAATGATGCAACAGCCAAGTATTTGAATTTATCTTCAAGGTTAGCATATGTTTCATAATGTTCCAGTAGTATCTAAGAAGATACTGTTTGGTATCAAAAGTACGTAAGAGAGCAGCCTGGTATCAGGTTGACCATGTGTAATAAGACAACAGAGTGAACTGGACGAACGTAAATCAAGGTTGGCCCCCGGACTGTGCAGGTCAGACTGGGTATCATTGACATCAGGTGTCCTTGTACAGGCCGGGCCTTCCGATTGGATAAATATAGTGTGATTCATGTTTTAAGATATGGTGTGATACATGTGTTTGAGAGGTGACGAGCAATATCTGTAACTCCACCTCTATATGTAATATACTGTGGAAAAAACAAATAAAAGGCTGTACCGAAAACAACTCTTTGAGAATGGGTGCAGGAGAACCACTCTGCGTAGCTGTGGTGAACTACTATTCTCCCTTGCAAGCCAACCAAAGTATTGATCTCTGTGTCGTTTTCTTCTAGTTGAAGCGTTCTCCAGAATTGGAAAACAAAGGTATTAACCCTAATTTTCTGACACGTATCGCGTTCGTTTGTTTTTTATTGAAGAAATAAGAAGAGAATGTTTACCAAAAAGTCGTACCTTCAGTCATGCACTATCTGTCAGATAAAATGAAATATCTGCGATATTAAACAGGATTTTCCCATGAAATTTGTACTGTATGTGTAGTTTGACATTATGTCACGTCACAGGAAATCTTTGCTTTATAGGTTTAAAAATAAACAAATTATGTCAGTTTTTTCATAGTGGAAACAAGATGGCCGCTGTAACTGAACTGGCTGATACTCAGTTCGATTGTTGTATCTTCATAATTATACCAGATTTTCGGAAATAATTGACACTGTATATAGACTATATTAACCTCATGCAGTGTGCAACATTTCATCTTCATCGGTTAATGCATAAATAAATTACATGAAATTTAATCAGTGAATGTTAACCGAAACGGCTCATTTCCAACCATGTACTGTTGTCACATAAAATGAAATATCTTCAATATAAAATAAGATTTTCTCATGAAATTTGTACAGTATGTGTAGTTTGACATGATATCACGTCACAGGAAATCTTGGCTTTATAGGTTTAAAAATAAACAAAATATGTCAGTTTTTTTATAGTGGAAACAAGATGGCCGCTGTAACTGAACTGGCTGATACTCAGTTCGATTGTTGTATCTTCATAATTATACCAGATTTTCTGAAATAATTGGCACTGTATATAGACTATATCAACCTCATGCAGTGTGCAACATTTCATCTTCATCAGTTAATGTATAAATAAATTACATGACATTTAATTGGTGAATGTTTACCGAAATGGCTAATTTTCACACATGTACTGTTGTCACATAAAATGAAATATCTTCAATATAAAATAAGATTTTCTCATGAAATTGGCATAGTATGTGTGGTTTGATGTGATACTATCAATTCTCAGGAAATTTTGACCTTACAGGTTTGGAAATAAACAAAATATATGAGTTTCATTGATTGAAGAAACAAGATGGCCGTCGTAACTGAAATGACTGGTATTCAGTGAAATTGTAATATCTTCAAAATTGTACCAGATTTTCTTTAAAAAATCTCACAGTATATAGAGTTAATCAACCTAAAGGTGTGTACAAAATTTAATCTTCATACATTAATGTATGCGCGACAGTGGCGCAGATGGTAGAGCGGGTCGTCTCATGATCGGAAGGTCAGGGGTTCGAATCCCGCCTCCTGAAGGTGCACATTGTCGTTGTGTCCTTGGGCAAGACACTTCACCCACATTGCCTCCAGTGTCTGTGTACACTGGTAGCCCCCTAGGAGAGACCAACAGGCCCGGTTTGAACCGTGAGGCCGTCCTTCCGTGGACCCACCACCTGCAGAAGGAGCCATGGGGGCCGGTGCTATGTGACCTGGGCAGCTCCAACTGCCAACTTGCCCCGGACAAGTGGAAGAAAATGGATGGATGGATGGATGGATGGACATTAATGTATAAAGAAATTACATGAACTTGAATTTGACTCTAATTATACTATAAAAAGAGAAGTCAGCACATAGAAGCTTTGCCCCTCAGAAATATTCACACTCTGTGACCAACATTCCTCGCCAACATTGTTTCGGTGGTACTGATGTGTGAATGTGTTAGTTAGAGGCTGTTTCTGAAGGTTGTCGATCGGCCATTGGCACAATATCACCAATAATCTGCCTCTGACCAGTTGTAGCTGTGACAAAATATAGAGTCAAATGATCACACATCACACACGACAGGTTTATGCATAAACACAGTGTAAGAATTTGATCTTAACAATGGGTACTCTAATTAAAAATATAAAATACAGAATGCATTAAAGGATTATTCTTAATTAATACATGAAATATAGAACTTATTTCTAGTCACAAGTATCATCAGCTTTTAGGGCGTTTTGATGAATTCTCCCATGGCGTCCATATCCCCCTTGTCATCTCACATGATTTGCTTCTGCATTTTGCTTTGTTACAGCAGTTGCACTGGCATTGTGTTATTTTAATATACCTGGAACCCCTCCTGGAAACGCCACCTTAACGTAGTGGAGGGGTTTGAGCGCCTGAATGATCCTGGAGCTCTGTTGTCGGGGGCTTGGTGCCCCTGGTAGGGTCTCCCAGGTCCTAGGTGACGGGTCAGACAAAGAGCGGTTTAGAAGCCCCTTATGAGAGACCAACAGGCCCGGTTAGAACCATGAGGCCGTCCTTCTGTGGACCCACCACCTGCAGGAGGAGCCATAGGGGCTGGTGCAATGTGATTTGGGCAGCTCCAACGGCTGCCCCCATGATCCGGCAACGGAAAAGTGGAAGAAAATGGATGGATGGATGGATGGATGGATGGATGGATGGATGGATGGATGGATGAATGGAATATACCTGGAATTATCATTAAAACAGACATGGAACTATGTTCACATTTTTGGAGAATGGTCAAACGGTTGAGCTTTGGGCCTGATAAAGGTAGAAAAGCACTATATAAGTTGATGTCCATTTACCATTTAAATGATGAAAACCACACAATGTGCACAGTATTTGTGGTATTTGTGGCTTTATGATGGGGGTAAACACTTGACAGTGGGCCACTGCTGCCCCCTACGGTGTTGGTACCTCCTTTGGAACAGAGGCTGCTTTGTTTTCCCATGCATTGCTCACTGCACTCTTCCTTAGATTGAGTTGAGTGCACTACATTCTGCCTGTGACTGGGATCCTGTTTTTATGATGGACTACTGTAATCTCTGTCTCCAGGTGTTAACTGGCAAGAAATAAACTTTGCCCCTACTCCAGACATTTTGGGAGTAGCCACACCCTTTCTGCTAAGCTCTGTTAAGTTTCTGTCTTGTTTAGTTTAGTTATTTTTTTACTTTTGGGCCCGTTGAGCTTCGGTAAAAGGACTATCTTGGTTGTGAGGGCCTTGTGGACATAGAATTCAGCACTCTCTGTCTCACTGCTGTTACAGCCTCTGAGACGGTGAAACAAGTAAACACGGATGTCACATCGTAGAACACCATCGGCAAATGTCACATACGGCCAACTGGGCAACATCATACCAGGGGTCACAATATGGGGGCTATGGGAAGCAATTATACGCAATATGGGACGCAACCACACCACACCACACCGTATCACTCACGAATCGCGATAGGTGTCCCATGACAGCCACAAATCAAGTGTCTGCAAAAGATACCTATTTCATCTACGGAAGCACACATGGCTACTCTTTGATTCAAATCATTCACTTCATCATAAACTATGAGTGATTAGGATTCTAACAGTCTGTGGGAACCTTAGACAGTACTCTATCAAAGTTCAAAGTCAAATAAGTAAAAAAAAAACAAGGCAAACAGGTTACAGAGCCAAGGAGAAAGGGTGTGGCTATTCCCCATATGTCTGGAGTAGGGAAAAATACAGAAAATGTTTCGACGGGTCAAAATCAAAGTTTATTTCTAGCCAGTTAACACCTGGAGACAGAGATTAGTCCATCATAAAAACAGGATCCCAATCACAGGCAGAACACTGCAATCTAAGGAAGAGTGCAGTGAGCAATGCATGGGAAAACAAAGCAGCTTCTGTTCCAAAGGAGGTACCAACACCATTGTGTGGTTTTCATTATTGAAAGCTCAACCGTTTGACCATTCTCCAAAATGTGAACATAGTTCCATGTTTGTTTAATGATAGTGTAATTCCAGGTATATATATTAAAATAACACAATGCCAGTGCAACTGCTGTAACAAAGCAAAATGCAGAAGCAAATCATGTGAGATGCACAGGTGGATATGGACGCCATGGGAGAATTCATCAAAACGCCCTAAAAGCTGATGATACTTGTGACTAGAAATAAGTTCTATATTTCATGTATTAATTAAGAATAATCCTTTAATGCATTCTGTATTTTATATTTTTAATTAGAGTACCCATTGTTAAGATCAAATTCTTACACTGTGTTTATGCATAAACCTGTAGTGTGTGATGTGTGATCATTTGACTCTATATTTTGTCACAGCTACAACTGGTCAGAGGCAGATTATTGGTGATATTGTGCCAATGGCCGATCAACTACCTTCAGAAACAGCCTCTAACTAACACATTCACACATCAGTACCACCGAAACAATGTTGGCGAGGAATGTTGGTCACAGAGTGTGAATATTTCTGAGGGGCAAAGCTTCTATGTGCTGAATTCTCTTTTATAGTATAATTAGAGTCAAATTCAAGTTCATGTAATTTCTTTATACATTAATGTATGAAGATTAAATTTTGGCCACAACTTTAGGTTGATTAACTCTATATACTGTGAGATTTTTTAAAGAAAATCTGGTACAATTTTGAAGATATTACAATTTCACTGAATACCAGTCATTTCAGTTACGGCGGCCATCTTGTTTCTTCAATCAATGAAACTCACATATTTTGTTTATTTTCAAACCTGTAAGGCCAAAATTTCCTGAGAGTTGATAGTATCACATCAAACCACACATACTATGCCAATTTCATGAGAAAATCTTATTTTATATTGAAGATATTTCATTTTATGTGACAACAGTACATGTGTGAAAATTAGCCATTTCAGTTAACATTCACCCATTAAATGTCATGTAATTTATTTATACATTAACTGATGAAGATGAAATGTGGCACACTGCATGAGGTTAATATAGTCTATATACAGTGTTAATTATTTCAGAAAATCTGGTATAATTATGAAGATACAACAATCGAACTGAGTATCAGCCAGTTCAGTTACAGCGGCCATCTTGTTTCCACTATGAGAAAACTGACATAATTTGTTTATTTTTAAACCTATAAAGCAAAGATTTCCTGTGAGGTGACATAATGTCAAACTACACATACAGTACAAATTTCATGAGAAAATCCTGTTTAATATCGCAGATATTTCATTTTATCTGACAGATAGTGCCTGACTGAAGGTGTGACTTTTTGGTAAACATTCTCTTCTTATTTCTTCAATAAAAAACAAACGAACGCAATACGCGAGTGGCATATTCATGAAATATGTTCCCAACATCTTATATTAACATAAAAACAAGGTTGCCAACCCCTAACATTCCGGAACCACAAAAGTTACAATTTCAGATTTTCGTACTAGACTATGTGGGTAGTGGTGGGTGAATGTAACACAAAGCACTTTTAGTCTCTAAAACTAAATTCAGGTGGTTGGTTGATAAAGTGACATTGCAGGTGTTTTAAACAGAGCTGCTCCTCTGCAGTCCCATGCAGTGGGTGTTGTCCTCGCGCTCTCCTCCTCCACAAAGTCCTGACCACTTTTAGATGTGGTCTTTGTTACACAGACCAATGATATCACATTCACATCCTCTTCTGTGTTATGACCCTTGGTGCTGGTCATGTGATGTCTCTAGCCTCGTCAGCACAGAATGGCCTGATTTTTCCATACAGATAGGTCTGTCTGTCGATGTTTAGTCCAGGTTGAAGCACATTGGTCCTGGCTGGAGAGCGTTTGAGGGAAAGTGTAACTGTGGATAAAAACATAACAAAGATAAAAATTACTATATTGATGCTATTCTGCATTATTTTGCACTACTACTACTGCTTATTCTCATGCATAAATAACCCTTTAAGGGACATTAATAAAGTAAAGTGAATGTGTGTGAAATATTACCTGCTGAGCAAAATCAAAACAGTAATGGAAATAAAATATAAATAAAACAAGTTAAAACAATAGAGGGGATGGACACAGGAGGAGGGGGGATGGAGACATGAGGAGGAGGAGGAGAGGGATGGAGACAGGAAGAGAGGGGACATAACAGAAAAATAAGAATAAAAGAATAGACACATACCTCTTGCTGGCAGTTTGGAAACTGGAGCACAGTAACCAGATGATCTTTAAACTGGATCAGCAGGCTGGTCTCTGGCGGAAACTTGGCATACAGATTTTCTTCCTGCATCCGGCCGGGCTGGAGTTGTTAGACCCGGCCTGGAGTTGTTGGGAAGAGAGGAAGAAGAAGAAAAAAAAAGATCTCAGAGTCTGTATCTGTACCTGTTGGTTTAGTCTTGGTTTAGACCTCAGTTAGTGGTTAGCCCTGCTTTGAGTCAAAGGATTTAAAAAATCCTGTACATTAAACTCTTGATGAATACTTTTACTTTTGACTTATAACGCACAACGAGAGTCCTGAGCTAGCTGATAACAATAGGTATGAGCGCCTTTGGTGGCCATACCGCCTTTGCTATGCCCAATCCCGTCAGATCTTGGAAGCTAAGCAGGGAAGGGCCTGGTTAGTACTTGGATGGGAGACCGTTTGGTAACACCAGGAAGCCTAGCGAATGTAGTGAGTGAGTGGTTGGTGGTGGACGGAGGGGCCGATGGCGCAAACTGGTAGCCTCGCTTTTGTCAGTCTACCCCAGGGCAGCTGTGGCTACAATAGTAGCTTACCACCATCAAGTATGGAGTGAATGAATAGTGCAATGTAAAGCGTCTTTGAGTGTCCAGAAAAGCGCTATATAAAACCAATGCATTATTATTATTATTATTAGAAAGTCTAAACATGGACTAAACATGAGATAACGTACATGTTTTTAGAAAGAACCCAAAACGACAAACTTTGATGTTTACTAGGCCATAGTGATGAAGATAATGGACATAGTGTCACAGATTGTTTACATTTCACTGCACAAATCCATCGTAAGTTTATTTGGTCATAAAACCGAAAATATTAAGCCGATCTCTCTCAAATAAGAAGTGGCTGAAAGCTAGGGATGCGCTGACTACATTTATGGAGTAGTTTAAGTTTGTAGAGATCTTGATTTTGTGTAAATAGCAGGTTCAGTTGCACGCAGCGTTGCCAGGTGTACTATAATTATGGTATTTGTACGATAATTTTGCCCTATGTACGATGTACGATCAATAATGTCTAATGTACGATAATTTGGCCAAATGTATATTTTGCAACTGCCGGAGACGGAGTTTTTTTATTTTATTTTTTAAACCCCGTGCTTTGCTGGGAGTGAGAGGATATGAAGGGAGTGACATTTATGTGTATGTTTCAGAACAAGGAGCATGATTGGTGGGATGCTCAGTTGCGCCCGCCCCCATGATTCTAATGTTGCTCATACAGTGACAACTAGTGAGTGCCACAAAACTCTAAGAACCCATAGGACACGATCTCCAGAGTGATTTTATTTGACTATAGCTCTCTCGTAGCCTTGTCATTATGTTTTCGACATTTGTACGATAATTTCTTTCAAAATACGATAATTTTGAGTCTCTGGTACGATAATCCTACATTTCCCACCTGGCAACGCTGGTTGCACCTGCAAGCGCAGCTTGTTTACCAAGGCGGCACGTAAACAAGCTGCGGCTTTTCTCTCTCTTGACAAGGCGACGTTTCTACCCTTTTCTGCAAACTGCATTTGCAGTTTTTGTGATTCACATTGTTTTACAAGATGTTTTTGTACATCTTTGCCATGTTTTTGTGGAGTTCAGCGGATTTTTTACTGCCAAATAGCTCTTTGCTAGCAATGAACAGAGGATGTGTTTTAAAAGTAAACACACAGTTAGCATCTGAGCTAAAGGCTTTTGAGCAGCATTTGAGACCCACAAATCCAGAGATATCATCTTCTGAAGCGCTGACAGGTCACAGAGGGCCCCCCGCACCTGCAGCGCAGTGGAGGCATCACAAGAGGCGCTACAGGAAACAAAAAAGGGGCAAACGAGGAGATATCCAAGCAAGACTCACAGCTAAACCACACAGGCCTTCTATCCCTAGTATTGTTCTGGCTAATGTACGTTCACTGGACAATAAGCTGGATTATATTCGTCTGCTATGCTCCTCTCGGAAGATGGTGAAAGACAGTTGTGTTTTTATATTCACTGAGACTTGGCTCAATGGTAATATACCGGACAGTGGAATCCAGCTTGAGGGGCTTTCCTGCTGCAGAGCAGACAGAGTGATCTCCGAGGGAGGTAAGACATGCGGAGGTGGTCTCTGTGTCTACACCAATGACGCCTGGTACCATGACGTTGCCGTGGTCTGCAGACACTGCTCACCCCTCGTGGAGTTTATGATCATTAAGTGTCGACCTTTCTACCTGCCCAGGGAATTTACTGTTGTACTGCTTGTGGCTGTCTACATCCCACCCACCTCCAACATCAAAAACAGGAAAGAGGCACTGAATGAACTGTTCCAGAGTGTCAGTGACCAACAGACAGCCCACCCAGATGCCTTTCTCATCTTAGCTGGGGATTTTAACCACACAGACCCAAAGAGCGTTTTCCCAAAAGTCTATCAACACAATGACTTTCCAACAAGGGGAAACAACATCCTGGATCTGGTTTACACCACCAAAAAAGGAGCATACAAGGCACACCCCCTGCCCCATCTTGGTGCCTCGGACCACATAACTATTCTGTTACTGCCAGCATACAGGCCACTGGTTAGAGTCACTAAACCGGTTCGGAAACAGATTCAAGTGTGGAGTGAAGACTTTTTAGAGAAACTCAAGGACTGCTTTCACACAACGAATTGGAATATGTTCAAGCAGGCTGCCATTCACAACAATATCACTGATCTCCAGGAGTATACAGAGACTGTCACTGCCTACATCACCAAGTGCACTGATGATGTTACAGACTCTAAGACCATTATTATCAGGTCCAACCAGAAACCTTGGATTACAAGTGAAGTCCTTAGGCTCATGAGGGTCCGGAATGCTGCCTTCAAATCTGGTGACAAGGAGAAACTGCGGACAACTAGGGCCAACCTGTCCCGCGGCATCAAAAAAGCCAAGAAGCAGTACTCCAAAAAGATAACTGATCATTTCAGAGAGAGCAGAGACACTCGGAGTCTGTGGGAGGGGATAAAGACCATCACAGACTGTAAACCTCCTCGACAAACCTGTGACAGTCGAGCATTGAACGCTCTAAATGAATTCTTTGCTCGCTACGAGGCACTCAACAGAACCCCGGCACAAAAGTCAACACCCTCTCCTGAAGACCAAGTGCTGAAGCTATCTCCAGAGAGTGTGAGAAGATCTCTGAGCAGGATCAACGTACGCAAAGCACCGGGTCCAGACAACATACCAGGTCGTGTACTGAAAGGTTGCGCTGATGAACTCATTGAAGTCTTCAGACATTTTTAACACATCTCTGCAGCAGGCTGTGGTCCCAACGTGCCTCAAAGCGACCACCATCATTCCAGTGCCAAAGAAGTCACCACCATCCTGCTTTAATGACTACCGCCCAGTAGCACTCACTCCAATTCTTATGAAGTGCTTCGAGCGGCTCGTCATGGAACACATCAAGTCTGTTCTCCCTCCCACGCTGGACCCATACCAGTTTGCTTATCGGTCCAATCGCTCAACTGAAGATGCCATCTCCACTGCGCTTCATTCAGCCCTCACTCACCTTGAAACAAAGGACTCTTACGTTAGAATGCTGTTTTTAGACTTTAGCTCAGCATTCAACACTATAATCCCACAGCAGCTAATACACAAACTGCTCCACCTGTGGATCAACACATCACTGTGTAACTGGCTGCTGGACTTTCTGACGGGGAGACCACAGGCTGTACGTGTCGGCGGAAAGTCCTCCAGAACCATCACACTGAACACGGGGGCTCCCCAAGGCTGTGTGCTGAGCCCCCTCCTGTTCACTCTGCTGACCCATGACTGCGCTCCAAAGTACGACTCAAACCTCTTCATCAAGTTTGCAGACGACACAACAGTGGTGGGTCTCATCAGCAACAGAGACGAGTCAAACTACAGGAGTGAGGTGAGCAGTCTGGCCATGTGGTGCACACAGAACAATCTCTCTCTAAATGTGGAGAAGACAAAAGAGATTGTTGTGGACTTTTGAAGAGCGCGGGTCCAGCATGCTCCTCTAACTATCAACGGTGCTGCAGTGGAGAGGGTGACCAGCACTAAGTTCCTGGGTGTGCACATCACAGAGAAACTCTCCTGGACCATGCACACTACATCACTGGTCAAGAAAAGTAATCAGCGTCTCTACTTTCTCCACAAGTTAAGAAGAGCCAGAGTCCCAGCCTCCGTTATGTGCAACTTCTACAGAGGGACTATAGAGAGCATCCTGACCAGCTCCATCACTGTGTGGTTCTTCTACAGAGGGACTATAGAGAGCATCCTGACCAGCTCCATCACTGTGTGGTTCTTCTACAGAGGGACTATAGAGAGCATCCTGACCAGCTCCATCACTGTGAGGTTCTTCTACAGAGGGACTATAGAGAGCATCCTGACCAGCTCCATACTGTGTGGTACTTCTACAGAGGGACTATAGAGAGCATCCTGACCAGCTCCATCACTGTGTGGTTCTTCTACAGAGGGACTATAGAGAGCATCCTGACCAGCTCCATCACTGTGTGGTTCTTCTACAGAGGGACTATAGAGAGCATCCTGACCAGCTCCATCACTGTGTGGCTCTTCTACAGAGGGACTATAGAGAGCATCCTGACCAGTTCCATCACTGTGTGGTTCTTCTACAGAGGGACTATAGAGAGCATCCTGACCAGCTCCATAACTGTGTGGTACTTCTACAGAGGGACTATAGAGAGCATCCTGACCAACTCCATCACTGTGTGGCTCTTCTACAGAGGGACTATAGAGAGCATCCTGACCAGCTCCATCACTGTGTGGTTCTTCTACAGAGGGACTATAGAGAGCATCCTGACCAGCTCCATCACTGTGTGGTTCTTCTACAGAGGGACTATAGAGAGCATCCTGACCAACTCCATCACTGTGTGGCTCTTCTACAGAGGGACTATAGAGAGCATCCTGACCAGCTCCATCACTGTGTGGTTCTTCTACAGAGGGACTATAGAGAGCATCCTGACCAGCTCCATCACTGTGAGGTTCTTCTACAGAGGGACTATAGAGAGCATCCTGACCAGCTCCATCACTGTGTGGCTCTTCTACAGAGGGACTATAGAGAGCATCCTGACCAGCTCCATAACTGTGTGGTACTTCTACAGAGGGACTATAGAGAGCATCCTGACCAGCTCCATAACTGTGTGGTACTTCTACAGAGGGACTATAGAGAGCATCCTGACCAGCTCCATCACTGTGTGGTTCTTCTACAGAGGGACTATAGAGAGCATCCTGACCAGCTCCATCACTGTGTGGCTCTTCTACAGAGGGACTATAGAGAGCATCCTGACCAGCTCCATCACTGTGTGGCATGGCGCCAGCACTGCCTCCTGCCGAAGGAGCCTCCAGCGCATCGTGAGAGCAGCGGAGAAGATCTGTGGAGCCCCTCTCCCCACCATTAAGGACATGTACTCCACCCGTCTCACCCGCAAAGCCGTCAGAATCACCAGGGACCCTACGCACCCATCACACAGGCTCTTCAAGGTAATGCCTTCAGGGAGGAGATTGCGGAATCTACGGGGCAGCTCCAGTCGGCTGAAGAACAGTTTCATACACAAGGCCATCGGGAAGCTGAACTCCCTACCCTCCCTCCCACCCCTCTTCCCCCGCCCCCCGCCCCAAAAATCAAGGATGAGAGAAATATATTTTCAAACCATGTGAATGGTTTGACAAATAAAAAATCTTGAGCTGGTCAGGATGCTCTCTGTCGTTAGCTTACAACAGCACAACAATAGCCTCATCAAAAAACATTTGCACAGCAGCCACCAGCGATAAAAAAAAAAACTTTCACTCAACCGTCCTGAAGTAACCTTTGCGTGCCTTCTGCTCAGCAAACTCGTGGTAAATCCATTTTCCAGCGTAAGTAGCAGCGGCCTCCGTGAGACACAGGGGAAGCGTTACATAGTCATGAAGCCGCACACGCCCCACGGCGTGCGCTATTTCTCTGACAAAACAAGACTTTTTCAACCTGAAAACTGATCGACAATAGGCGTATGTATAAAACAGCCTTTATTGCGTGGCATTTGTTTGCTAAAGCATGTGTCAACAACGCAAACCAAAGCAGCTGTGCCTCTCCTCCTCCGTGGTGTTTACCCAGTATGTAAATACACACAGACAAAGTCACGCCACTACTGCAAGCTCTGAAATCTAGTCGGTTTGAACCTAAAAGTTTACGCTTTTAAATATACCAATACTGGTAGCTTAAACATGGAGAGGCTACTTCGTGACTTCAACTGAACGATTATGCAAAAAAGTGAAAATCACCAATTTTCCAAAAAATACCTTTGTTTAAATTTTTCTCGAGACACGGGCTGCCGACTTGTGTCTTTGGAATCCACGGCAGGTCACATATCTGTTGTATTAAAAAAAAAACTGTCACTCCTTATCATAGTGACAGGTTGTCCAATGGAGACCAAGTGGGTGACAGCCAAAAACAAATCATCTCCATGTCAGATTGCCAGGGTGGGGTGTTATTTCCCCATGACTTCAAGCTTCCATCCTTTTTGCATAATAGTCTTGTTCACCTTTTTACTCCACTTTGTTTGAATATGACCCTGTGCACACTATGAATAAAAAATTAAAGAGCATAAGGCAGAAAAATACCGCTATCTGACTCCTGGTCTTGTTGTAAAAAACAGATGAAATCAGTAGGCCACGTGTTCTCAGAAGGCTCTTTATTGAAGATCGTTGTTACATGTTATCTATTCAGTTGCTTTGAAAAGTCTCACGAGAACTGTTTTTTCCCAAGTATTTCTCTGTCTGTTTAGCTCCTCCCGCTTACAGCACATGCACTTCAGCACACAAAGGGAAACCCGATCTCCTTAAATGCTCCCCCCTCTACATCAAAGCACACTCTTTAGTTTACGTTGGCATCTGGAAACCATGTGCTGAACACAGATAACAGCCTCTTATAACCATCTAAACAGGTTGTCTCCCTGCTCCCCCCTCGAGCTCAGTGGCCTTTAACCTCTCCGGCGCCACTAGTCTGAATGAAGAATTTAAGCCTTTACATACAGTTAGCATATAATTTATAAGGGGTATCTAAAAGATACATTTTAAATCTTGACAACACCTTTATGAATTTCCAACTTTATTTAAACTTTATTTAAACTTCCCTCCACCCTAGCAGAGCTAGGGTGGAGGGAAGTTGTAACAGGGGCCTAGTACACACAGAGGGAAAGTGAAGTCTCCTTGATGAACCCCACACGAAACTTCAAGTGCAACATACAGCTTGAAAAAATATAATTAGAAATCAGCGAATTTAAACACTTGGAGATGGAAAATTAAGGGTACTATACATGATTTTTTCTTTTCTTGTGGTGCAACGTGTTATATTGTAAACTATATTGGGGAAAAATGCTGTGTATCTAATTATAAAGGATTTCAATACATTTCAAAAACCTACATGCTAGTTTTTGAGCATTTTTGTGGAAAATGACCTTAAAAAGTGACCCTGCAAGTTGTGAAACTAGTCTATGAACTCACCTCTGTGAAGAATTGGGAAGCTACAAATATGTTAGAAAAGTTAGGGTTTGGACCACTACTCACATTTTATTTTCCTCTTTCATTGTTATTGTTAGAAAATAATTATAATAATGTGGTATAGTGCCTTTAAGGAATACTATACTTTTTTATTCTTTTTTGTTCTCGTCTGCAGTCACAAATGTTCTAAATACATTTTACTTTTACATAGTACTGAGTCAAATTCCCCTAAACCCTTTCACGGAAAACACACCCACTTATTTTTGCTCACTTTTGTTTTAGTTTAAATTGATAAAAATAATAGTATACCTTAGTCATGACCTGAGTTTGTATCAATGTCTCATGTCCAACACTGTCTTATACTATATGACATACGCTGTTGTATGTAATATACCCCTCTTGTACTTGTCTTGATCAATGTTGCATCTCAAAATTTAAAAAGCGAGGTACATTTTGCCAGAACTTTATTTTTTAGTTCCTATTTACATCACATATATAAGCTACACTTTAATATTAGAATGCCTCGCCTTTACACCATTGGTTTGACCATCATCCTGGTAGCCTTCAGAGAGTACGGAGTTTAAGTTTTCCAAGTGTCCCAGTGCAGGCCCGATGCAAAGATTTGGTACACCCGGTCGAGTCTACAGTCTGTGTTTAGAAACACAAGATCTGGCCCTCAGTCTGACTTGACTAAGGGCATTTTCACACAGGCTCTAGTTAGGTCGACCTAAAGGGACTTTCGGCCCGAGCACTGGCACTTTTGGGTCAGTGTGAATCCAACCAACCAATCCAAGCACTTTACGACGGTCTAAACAGCCGCTTTGTGTGCGGCTGAAACAGGTGGTCTCGGAGCGGCGCATCTCGCTCCCTGCGTCGGAGCGGGTGTGGTGTGAATGTGGCGGACCTCGCGACAAACTTCTCTCGCTTTGACGCCTCTCTCTTTTTTTGCGCAAAGACAGAATGAATACGCGCTGCCTGGGGATGTTTGGATTACTGCTCTGACGAGGCTAAATGGATCAACTTTAAATCATCAAGGTATGTCTTTCTTTCCCGTCTTTCCCTTGCTGCTGCAGTGAAACCTTCCTCTTCATGAGCCGATTAAAGTACATTTCTCCTCGCTTTGCGTATATCACCCTCACTGTATTTAACCACGAGGGAGAGGAGTGTCTGTGCACACTTCCCCCGTAACCTCGGGGAAGTGTGTAGGTGCACGCATGTCGGAACATTGACAGGTCGATGCCCGTTGTCATGGGAATAAGTTCGTTGAACAGCTGATAGTTGATGCGTGGCTGATGTTGCGATGTTTGGTGCGGACGCGTGTGAACTCGGACTGAACTAACTTTGGAGCAAATGCATACTGGTTATACAGTAGGGATGGGAATCGAGAACCGGTTCTACAAGTAGACCCGGTTCTGTTTGAGCAAAGCATCGGAACTGTACGTCTACTTCATTATCGATCCCTCTTATCGATGCTCCCGCTCTGAAAACACGTTTTTCCCCCTTTTCGGATACCATAGCGCGCAGCGGAGCTCGACGCATGTGCGTAATGATGATGTTCTCCGAGTCTGTTGACGCTCCTTCGAAGTAAGCAGGGAAACATCGGCCCAATCTCAATTCTACCCCTTAGCCCTCCGCTTCGCCTTTCCCCTTCGTTCACGAGAGACGAGTCGTCAATTAAAACAGTCCATTGTTATAAACGTGTCAGTTCTACGTTTTCGCTTTGCTGCTGCGAACGCTCCGCTGTATTGGCTTGGAGTTTCTTTCCAAACTTGCGATACGTCGCTATTGTCATGACACACGGGGTTCAATGCCTCGCTGCTGCGCCTACTGCCACTGTGCTCTGAGCGCGGGTCCGAGGCTGTCTGTCCCCGGTCTGAGCGCACCTCTGCAGCCTCCGCACAGGCCGGGGCTCAGAGTGGAGCCTGCGGCTGCCTGTCCCGCCCTGAGCGCACTGTGAGCGGGGCTACCTCTGCCCGTCCCCACTATGAGTGCGCTATATGAGCGGAACGGCTGATCTCTCGCAGCTCTGGCTAACGGGCTGCAGCCACAGCGACCGGCGGTAGAAGCAGCAACACACGGACAGGGGGAAGGATAATGTAGCGCAGGATGAAGCAAAAATAGATGAAAAACTGTAGGGTTTGGGCTGAGACCGAGTCCTGTTTTTTAGGTGTTACAAAACTGCATCAGTCTGTTATAAGTTACAGACACTTTGTGAAAAGTACAAATGTTACCATTATATTTTAGAGGATGCCAGGCAGGCTGAGTGCCAGCAGGAGCCACAGTATATTTGGAAACTTGCTTTATTTAATACATATTTTTTCTTGGGAAAACTAACAATTTGTCTTTTTTGATAAAGTTTATCAAAAGCACATTCATTCCTTGCTTTTCCCCAACACACAGACAAGTCAGGTATCTATAAGAGAATCGATAAAGAATCGCATCGATAGGTAAAATTATTGATGGTATTGATATCGATAAAATCGTATCAATTCCCATCCCTATTATACAGTGCCTCTCGACAAACTGGTTATACAGTTCAAAGTGTGGGGGACCTTCACAAGAAGTGGACTGAGGCTGGAGTCAGTGCATCAAGAGCCTCCACACACAGACGGTTCCTGGACATGGTCTTCAGATGTCTTATTCCTCTGGTTGAAGCATCCTGGTCTTCCATAACACCTCAGCAGAGCCACAGGCTGATAGCATCCATGCCACACAACCGCATTAAGGCAGTCATTCAAGTATAAGGTCCACTAAGTACATATGCATGCTTATAGTTTTCTATTCTAATTTTCTGAAATTTTCATTTTGGGGTTTTTACAAGCTGTAAGCCATAATTACCAAAATTTAAAAAACAAAGGCTCGACATATGTCACTTTGCATGCCATGAGTCTATGTCATATATTAGTTTCACATTTTAAACTGAATTACAGAAATAAATGAACTTTTTCACGATATTCTAATTTTCTGAGTTCCACCTGTAATCCTCCAGCAGTTGATGACGACCATCAACCTGCGACTGCGCCTCATATAAAAATGTGTTTTCAAAAAGTACAAGAAGCTTGCCGTGTTTATGGAAGATCAAACGTCCATAAAACATTGTGGAGAAGGTTTATAGTATTTCTCAACTAGGGGTACTGGGGACGGTTGACATCAAGCTGTACAATAAGAATGAGCGAGACATCGACTCACTGATCCATACCACCCGGATCTACAGTGCAGACATTGGAGTGCAATGGGACAAAGATAGCGACTAAGAACCCTCCCAGAGACGCAGACGCTCCAGATCTTCATTAGACTCACAGTTTCTGGTTCATACTGCGAGACTCAGAGGAGTGAAGATACTTAAGCTCAGACAAGACGAATGAATGTGGTTAACAACAAAACAAGAAAAGCCAGCACTTAGAGTTAAATCACACACTGTTTAAGTCACTAATCTTTTATCTTTGATTAAATGTAGCTGATGTGGATCTCAGAAATACACATAGTAGTAGTAGACTGCACACCTTTTTCTTAAAGGCACTCGGTCAGTTTCAGAGAAGAGTCAGAGTGCCCCCTGGTGGACATGGGGCAGAATACGACACAAAGGCTGTTTCCCAATTGCGAGGATCCATCCTCCTTTTGTCCACTTCGTTGACGTCCTCGGTGGTGGGCTCCTCCCAAACGGAGGCGAGTGTCCTCTCACCGCCGCATTTGAGCTCAATTGGAACGGCCTCCGGAGCGAGCGGCTGCGTCATGTCACGTGTCCAATCATATAATACAATGTCAATCCATGCTTACAAAAACGACTGTTTTATGAATAAAAGCTGTTTATAAACTGGTTTTGGTTGGATGTCTTACTGTTTGAACATTTTGGCCTGAATTAAATAACAAAACTTCTGCAAGGATTTGTAAGAAATTCAATTAAAAATATCAAATGTATTTAGCAGGTCTAGTTTATAACTAATGGCCTTCAATTGCACAACAACCATAGGCCTGATTTATCTATAAAGAGGCCTATTTATTAGGCTTTTCATTAACTTTATATAAACCTCTTTTTTTTACATCTTTACTTGCTTACAACACGTCTACTAATGATTTTATTATTACAATTATTTTTTTGCACAAATGTGGAACAAAACTTCAAACTAATAAAGTTTTGGGGAAAAAACAGTTAGAGCGGGTCGTCTCATGATCGGAAGGTCAGGGGTTCGAATCCCGCCTCCTGAAGGTGCACATTGTCGTTGTGTCCTTGGGCAAGACATTTCACCCACATTGCCTCCAGTGTCTGCGTACACTGGTAGCCCCTAGGAGAGACCAACAGGCCCGGTTTGAATCGTGAGGCCGTCCTTCCGTGGACCCACCACCTGCAGAAGGAGCCATGGGGGCCGGTGCTATGTGATTTGGGCAGCTCCAACGGCTGCCCCCACGACCCGGCAACGGACAAGTGGAAGAAAATGGATGGATGGATGGATGGATGGAAAAAACAGTGTTGCAGTGCATCATGGGTAATTTCAGCTCTCCGAGGCAGTGGAGGATCCACCGGTGCATCCTTCGTAAATGAGCCAAACGGAGGAGTCGAGCTGCGAGGAGGCGAGTGGTCTGAGTGAATTGGAACACCACTTGGTGGCGCTGTGATGACGTGAATTACGTCCGAAGTGGTCGAGACGCCGAGGATCCTGGCAATTGGGAAACAGCCAAAGAGAAGTGTGAGTGGATCCAGTTCAAAGGTAAGAGCACATGTTTAGGGACGGATGTTTTATATTACTGAATAAATATATAATTGACTGATATATAAATATATTACTGACTGATGTATAAATATATTATTGACTGATGTATTACTTACTGATGTATACATATTTTATTTACTGATGTATAAATATATTATTGACTGATGTATTACTTACTGATGTATACATATTTTATTTACTGATGTATAAATATATTATTGACCGATGTATATATTACTGACTGATATCTACATAATAACCCGCAATGGCAAACACTTCCGGGGTGTATATAACACACGGTCTATGGAAGTGTGACAAACGCACTTGCATTCTCTGCCAGTGATTACGTCGGATAGGGTCTATCTGGTGTCATGTCACCGCCAGTTAAAAGATATATCAATGAAAAAGAAGCTCCACAGGTTGCCGCCATGTTTTTATTTCCCAGAGCACTCCACGCGGCCCCCACGTGACCGTCCTACCAGCCACAGGTTACAGTTTTTCTCCATTGGTTTGGCTCATTTCTTGAAACAGAAATTACATTCTCAAAATTCTAAGATCATTTGGCAAAACAGTCTTAAGTTCAGCACAACGCTATAGCTCACTCAGCAAAAGCTCATATCTCTCCCAAAACAGTTCACTCATGCTTCAAAACTAAATTTCCTTCATTTAAACAGTCAATGCCCCCAAAATGGCAAAGATCCTTCTCAATTGGTTCGGACGTTCTCAACACTCTTGGTGCTTTTGCCAAAATAACGTGGATGGTTCGGCACAACACCATGGTTCACCTGCAAAAGCTCAAACCTCTCCCAAAACAGTTCACTCATGTGTCAAAACTAAATTTCCTTCTCATTTAAACAGTCAGTGCCCCCAAAATGCTTTGTCCCGTTGGCATTGTGCAAGCACTGCAAGTCTAAATGTTTAGATGTTTTGTCACTATAGCAGAGGACCATTGAAATGTCCCTCATGTCCACCTTTCAGTCATAGCCCACTCCTTCATTGACAATAGTTACTGTAACTTTTTTTGGTCTAGCTAACAGAATACAGTTGTGTATAAAACTAAAAAACAACAACAAAGAAATAGTATTTGAGGGTAAGAGTCGCCTCCAAGGTTTGACATCACACATTGCACTCACACTGCCAAGGAAATGTTAACCATTATCATTCACACAAATAAAGTCACTTCCATACATCAGAGTAACATACTGTAACATAACACACAAACAAAAACAATGAAAATGATATGCAGCCTACAGTGCTTCATTAGTCTAGTTTCACCTGACTGTTAAAGCTGGGGTACCTGATTTTTCCTGTTCAGTGACATTTTTTGTTTTGGCCCAAACTGGCTCAAGTTCTCACAGTCCCGCCTGTGTATTCACATTGTTCAAAGAATGTAATTACATGCACATTTCACCCATATACAGCATTGAGTGGTGACAAAGTGAAGCAGGGGCGGGGCCGCCCCCAAGATAAATTGTGATAAATACGCAACACGTATTTTTCATGAATAAACGACTTGAATATTATAAATCGTTACTGTGAAAAGTTGCTGTGTAAGCTGCTTGAGCTGTTAAACAATCGACAGCTCCCTGTGTTTAGGCAAAAAATAATGAAAAAAGTCCACTTCTGCCCTGCTCTACTGCACAGTGGAACAGTTTTTGACCGTAAGTGGGTACGCTCTTTGTCGAATAACCATGGCATGCGTACTGTAGGGCCCCCGTGTGGATTTTTGCTTAGGGCCCCAGAAGGGCCAGCACCGGCTCTGGACGTTTCCAAGAGGAATATCTGTTTATCCGGTTCTCTTCGGAGTGGCTGCACTCTAGGAAAGTTCCGTAATAATACAGGCCTTTTTTCTATAAATTCTGACGGATTTGCTCCGTAAATTCATTTTACCTGTACTTTCCGTTTGATAATAGGTTTTCCGTAAATAAACAAGACTTTGTCCTGTAGTTATTTGAAGGACTGTTCCGTAATTTTATTTTACGGAAAGTTCTGTAGTTTGTGTGTGAACACAGTGCATTGTGGGTTATAACAGCCTTTGAGGCGGGAAAAATCTGAGCTCAGGCAGAGCCTTTTGTGGGATGATTGAGAGCACCCTTTTATGGTAAGTAAAACATGTTTTAAAGGATATTAAACATGTATAGTAAATTAAATAGGCTACATAGAACTTGCTAACTACACATGTCATAAACGTTTTGTTGAATGTAGTTAGTGTACAGTTGGTCAGTTGGGCAGTTACAAGGAAACTGTTAAAGAACTCATCTTTGTCCTAACCTCATTATATGATAATATATAATATAATATAATTCATTGCATTAAGTGTTGTGGCAGTCAACATGTAGTAACACATGTTCATAATGTTAATCTTTAACGTTAGTACACTATAAGTCCAGCTTTTCAGTTATTTGTACTTTTGATTAAACATAATCTGGATAGAAATATTTTAACGTGCACTGTTGAAGGGAAAGCAACTCACACGCCAGATCTCGAGCTCTATACTTATAGAGTACTAATAAATGTTTCTTTTTATCTAGAGAATCAACTCTAGAAACACCATCGTACTAAACTGGAGTTCATTGATGCACAAAGAATAAGGTAAAGTGACTATTGCCATAGTTTTGTTCAGGTGAAGTGTCCTGACCTCAGTATGTTTGTCCATTTTACAAATACAGGAGGAGATGCTGTGATCTAACGGCCTGTGAGGATGAAGGCTTTCCGGGGTCAGTATGTGAAAATGAAGAATGCAGGGAATAGGAGCACACACTGTGACAGAGACTCAGCTAATCAATCAGAATGTAAGTGTATTTGTTTCAAACCTCTCATCTATTACTAAAGTATTTATGTGCATGTTCTTAAATGTTTTTGTTACTGTAGACCTGAGGTTGATGGGGATGAGACGCTCTCCTCCAAAGATTCTCAGCTCTTTTTTATAAAGTGAGTAAATGTAATACACTTGCTAAAGTTGTGTGTTATTTTCATTTTTACTGAAGCATTTACAATTTAAATAGTTATATTTAGCTGGCTCTACACAAACCTTTTCTCATAGTGGGACATCCTTTATATTATGGACTTTTACATGGACTAAGTCGCACATTTATACACATTTATTGGACTATATTATTGACTTCAGCCTAAACCCCTTTCGGTCAGGCATCATTTAGCACTTAAATTCTTAATGTACACGTTTTTTTCTTATTGTATAATGTATAAGATCTTTGAAAAACATGTGACCTAAGATCTAAATGTTCATAATGACCGAAGAAAATAAACTACAACTATACATGGTAAATCTAATCATTTCTGACATTTGATGTTTTTTCTATTATTATTATTATTACAGACTTGTACGAGCCCCTGGTATCCTATCGCTGAGAGTGAAGAGGAGAAAGAGTCCACCCTGGACGACCAAGAGTAAGTTTAAACAGTTACATGATATTGAACTTGGTTTCATTTCTTGCTTTCTACTGACCGACGTTCTCCATATTTTTCAGATGTTGGAGCCAGAGAGCAATGTGAATCTGCTTGAATTCAATTCTGACTAATACACAAATATAATGTATCTTGAATACATTCTGAATTCTGTTGTGAATAACTCAGCCTACATGTTACAACATAAGGTATGTAAAATATTATTTTATGAAAGTAAAAATCTGCAATTGTTTTTTTTTTTTTTTTTTTTTTTTTTTTTTTTGGGGGGGGGGGGGTGAGATAGCTGAACAGTTAAACCTCTATTCATTAATATTGTTTGAAAAAAAGGGGTTCAGTGGTCATTGGGAGTGTATGTCATTGATGTTGTAGTTTAAAATTTAAATTTTGTATTAATATTGATTCAAATGACCTGTTTATTTTGACTGTTCAGTGTCTTGTAAACTGTTTTTTACATTGCTTTGTTAATAAATAGAAAGATTTTGACCATTATTTTTGAACAATGTCTTATGTTGAACTAAAACAAGTGAATTATGTTTAAAACACAAGATGTATACTATAAATTTACATATATTTCCGTTTCTGAGTAGTATGATTTTTACGGAAATTAAACCTTTAATTAATAACAAATTTTCATATTTATCACATTGTATTTTCCGTTTTCAAGCTTAAGGAAATAACGGAAATTGCACTTATAATACAAAAGTTTCTGTTTTTCTGCAATTTGAATTTTACGGAACGGTTACCGTAAATTCACAGGTCAGAGTTTTAACAGCACATTCTAAACGAAATACGGATAATGTCCTGGTAATTTTCTGCCAGCACTTTTTACTGTTATTTTACGGACATTTTCTTAGAGTGTGGAACGTCTTGCCCATGCGCGGCTACATTAGCGGTTTTCCCAGGCGAACAAAACGTAGGGGAAGCTGCAGAGATACTGCAGGCCCTGGGGGCGTACTGTCAATGTACATCGAATTCTGATTGGCTGATAATTCTGTCAGTCACGCTGGCTGTCAATCATGTGTGCGGCCTGACAACACAGGGCCTGCAGAATCTGTTCTGAAGGCCCTGAGGAGGAGCAGCTCACCAGAGGTGTTTAAGGCACTTTTGAGTAGGAAATTACAGTTACACCTCAACAAAACCAATATAAGTAACTGACTGTACATTATATAGATAAATTAGAAATTAAATATACTATTAAAACATTTTACACTTTTTTTTCTTCATTTGGCCAGGGCCAGCAGAGAAGGCCCTGCTGTCCCTGACGGCACACCACTGGTCAGACTATAGCTTAATGTTATGTACACATATTATTTATTTTTTTATGACGTTGTGTCTGTAGTATTTGGCACGGATGAAATGGGCTTTTCGCTTGCCGCAACCTGAATAGTACGGTAGCTCCTGTTCCTTGGCACAAAGATGCTCTACATTAGTTGACTATTTCAGTTTAAATTGCTGGTGGATGTCTTATAATGATGTTCGAGATATTAACAAGGTTTTGAGCGAGCTGTGTTGATTGTGGAGGCGAGCCTTTTGCCCCCCAGCATAGTGCGTATGTGCGGGGTCACCAACAGTAAACAATAACATTCAACGTGCGTATAAGGATGAATAAATATATTACTGATGTATTAATATATTCTTGACTGATGTATTAATATATTCTTGACTGATGTATTCATATATTATTGACTGTTGTAAGTACATTATTGACTGATGGCAGTCAGAGCCCGGTGTAAGTGCAGGTGCTTCTTCTAAATCAGGCGTGGCAAACGCATGGCTCGCGGGCCACATGAGGTTCATTCAGAATTGAAGCTATTTTGGTACCTTTTTTCATTGAGTATAACACTCGTTACGAATCTCCCGCCAAACAACCCAGCCTGACTCAAATGCATTGCACAATAATATATTTAAGACAGGCGTATACATGTTTTGTGGAATATAGGGGTGGGCGATATGACAAAAATAGAATATCACGATTATTGAATTATAAACTCCCGATTTCGATTTTATCACGATTTTTTATAGTAACTAAAATAACTTAAATTACACAAAAAGACTGAATTAATATACAAATTTATTCAACTTTGTGATAATCAGCATAGCAAAAATAGACTTAGAACTTAGACTAGACTTAGAACTACAGCAAACTAACTCTATACATTAAAAAACACAATAAAACTCCAGACAATAAAAGTAAAATAGTAACACTAAGTTTAGTAAAGGCTTGTTGTTCGTGTCTGTTGGTGATTGGCATCTTTTCTGAGACGTTTCTCTCATGACGTCAAGTTGCTGTGATATGAAGCCGTCTGACCCTTTCACAATAAGAGTCTTACTAAATCCATAACACACAGTCACTTTTATTGTGTAAAATGAAAACCGGAAGCAGATAGTTACCATAAGTTATTACTTGACCAAGTAATTCACCAAAGTTGGACAAGTCTTGTATTTTCAAAGACATGGATAAACAGTGCATTTGTGAACATGGCCCTTGATTTAAATTAAACAAACAACTAAACAGCGCATGTAAGGAAGGAGGACACACTCGCTCCTTCACACGTGTCGCCAGGTAAATAAACACACGCTGAGCAGAGCAGCGGCGTTACAGGGGAAAGACACTGACATAAACACCTCTGAAATAGAGACGCTGGGTTTAAAGCTCCAGACTGAGGAGCCTGGTCGTGTATGCGACTGTAGAGGAGCGGCTCGCTGCCAAACGCTCGCATTAGCGTCAGACATTACGTAGCAGAAAGTGCGCGGCTTGGGTTTACTTCACTGACGGTGAAAAGAGTCAACTGTGCTGAAGTGCTTAGAACCGTGATAAAACGATCCCACAAAAATGACAGATCGTCAGCTCTGGAGATCGTAAGACGGTCTAATATCGTCATATCGCCCAGCCTTCGAGGAATATATTAAACTCCAAAAGAAGCGTTAAAAACCAACACCAACCTCGGAAACCCCCAGGATCTACGAAATCAAATTCCACAAAAAAATTACAAGAAATAAAGCATTTTATTGTTCATTTCTCCCATTTACATTCATGTATATTAATGTTGGCACATGTTTTCATCATCTCCCTCTTCAACAGGAAATGTTTGCACTCTTTGTCTATCATGTATTAACCAGTTTTTGTCACGCTGCTGCCTGGAAATGGCCACAAAAGCATTTATGGCCAGATCTAATTCGGCTGTAAAACCCATAAAGTGTACAGAAGTGAGGCCAGGTGAGGTGAGGACAAGTGGACCTAGAGGAGAGCATTTCCCTGTGATTCAGATTCAATGCAGCAGGAACTCTGAGTGAGCGACTGGATCATGAGTTTGTGAAGATAAAAATATGAAAAATGAAAGACTGAGCCTGATGAAAACACGTCTGCTCTGTTACTGTTTATTAGGCTTTTCATTAACTTTATATAAACCTCTTTTTTTTACATCTTTACTTGCTTACAACACGTCTACTAATGATTTTATTATTACAATTATTTTTTTGCACAAATGTGGAACAAAACTTCAAACTAATAAAGTTTTGGGGAAAAAACAGTGTTGCAGTGCATCATGGGTAATTTCAGCTCTCAGAGGCAGTGGAGGATCCACCGGTGCATCCTTCGTAAATGAGCCAAACGGAGGAGTCGAGCTGCGAGGAGGCGAGTGGTCTGAGTGAATTGGAACACCACTTGGTGGCGCTGTGATGACGTGAATTACGTCCGAAGTGGTCGAGACGCCGAGGATCCTGGCAATTGGGAAACAGCCAAAGAGAAGTGTGAGTGGATCCAGTTCAAAGGTAAGAGCACATGTTTAGGGACGGATGTTTTATATTACTGAATAAATATATAATTGACTGATATATAAATATATTACTGACTGATGTATAAATATATTATTGACTGATGTATTACTTACTGATGTATACATATTTTATTTACTGATGTATAAATATATTATTGACCGATGTATATATTACTGACTGATATCTACATAATAACCCGCAATGGCAAACACTTCCGGGGTGTATATAACACACGGTCTATGGAAGTGTGACAAACGCACTTGCATTCTCTGCCAGTGATTACGTCGGATAGGGTCTATCTGGTGTCATGTCACCGCCAGTTAAAAGATATATCAATGAAAAAGAAGCTCCACAGGTTGCCGCCATGTTTTTTATTTCCCAGAGCACTCCGCGCGACCCCCACGTGACCGTCCTACCAGCCACAGGTTACAGTTTTTCTCCATTGGTTTGGCTCATTTCTTGAAACAGAAATTACATTCTCAAATTCTAAGATCATTTGGCAAAACAGTCTTAAGTTCAGCACAACGCTATAGCTCACTCAGCAAAAGCTCATATCTCTCCCAAAACAGTTCACTCATGCTTCAAAACTAAATTTCCTTCATTTAAACAGTCAATGCCCCCAAAATGGCAAAGATCCTTCTCAATTGGTTCGGACGTTCTCAACACTCTTGGTGCTTTTGCCAAAATAACATGGATGGTTCGGCACAACACCATGGTTCACCTGCAAAAGCTCAAACCTCTCCCAAAACAGTTCACTCATGTGTCAAAACTAAATTTCCTTCTCATTTAAACAGTCAGTGCCCCCAAAATGCTTTGTCCCGTTGGCATTGTGCAAGCACTGCAAGTCTAAATGTTTAGATGTTTTGTCACTATGGCAGAGGACCATTGAAATGTCCCTCATGTCCACCTTTCAGTCATAGCCCACTCCTTCATTGACAATAGTTACTGTAACTTTTTTTTGGTCTAGCTAACAGAATACAGTTGTGTATAAAACTAAAAAACAACAACAAAGAAATAGGATTTGAGGGTAAGAGTCGCCTCCAAGGTTTGACATCACACATTGCACTCATACTGCCAAGGAAATGTTAACCATTATCATTCACACTGAAGAATTAACTTTTTCTTCTTGTGCTGTCCACGGATACATTTAAATAACAAATACATCTTAATGCCTGTTGCCTGTAAGTTTTACCGTATCCGGACAGCACTGCGTATCCATGACTGGAAGAGGAGTTCAGATGTATCGTCAACACTAAGCGATCAGCTAATTAACACATACCAGTTATAAAGATGACCACGATTCAGGAGATTAAATTACGAAGATTTATTCCCTGACATTTGAATCTAAGCACAGCATTTTCCCCATTTCCCTGTCTGCCAGCCCTCCGTTCCCATGGGAGAGACTGACTTCTTTTCTCCTCCCGGGGCAGCCGAGCAGACGTCACATTTTTCCCATCATGCCTAAAACTACGTGTCGTTGTTTCCATTGGTTCCCAAGCCGTCATGTGACGTTTGGCTCCGCCCTTCGCCGCCATTTTATGAGTTCGTGTGTTATTTGGGTCGAGTCTGTAACTTCTGGTTAAAATTGCTAAATAGCCAAAACATCAAATCATCACTAAAAATATATAACTCTTCATACCCCCTTCTGATCTTATAAGAGATCATTTAAACCATTATTTTAGTTCACAAAAGTACAGCTCAACCAGCCGCTCGGTGGTTTCAAAATCTTCTCTCTCTTCCCAGGTATAACTTCCGCTTATTAGTCTTTCCAGGCGGAACTTGGATGGTTTGTAGTCCATGTCACCGATACATTTCAACTTTTCCTTCCCCCTGGGACCGTCCCATTTTTCCATCACAGCCTTATTCCAGGTCGTTCCATTCATAGTTCAAGGCTTGCTGTACTCCTTTCAAGTACAGGCTGGGACCGCCCCCTTCTGGCGTTTCACTTGTCCCGAGCTCCGTGTCCCCCTGGGTCGCACCACTCATTGTATAGATGCCCCCAGTGGAACCCAGGAGTAAGGACAACAATACATCACCCCAAAGCAGATTACAATCAACACAGTTTCATATTATCCTTAAAGCCTATTATAACAAAAACATATATAAAAATAGCCAACAATCATCCTTTCAACGTCTCTTAATATATCGCAATCAAACTGAATATTTATCATGAAATTACAGTTACAGATGAAATGTTCTTGAGCTAGTCGTTGGTTGTTGCCTCCGTCCGTGCAGGTTCAGCGTCTGGGCTATAGAATCATATACTCATCACTGGGGTGTTTTTTATTTGGTGTGTTTTGTTTTGCACCTTTAATCATTTTTAATCATTTGGGTCAACTATTCTCATAATTACAACCACTTACTTGCACCCACAGAGGCAAGGAACCAAAACAGAGTTCTGTAACAGAAACACAAAGAACAGACATTAAAAAGTTACAAAAAAAAATTCTTATCAAGATCGCTCACCGTGAGCCGGTGGACGACCATGCCAGCTAATTTTAAAATATGGCTGTACTCAATTTTAACTATTTAACTTGATTTATCTGTTGGAATGTTGTTGTCAATTTTATCTGGAAAATTCAGGGACATAAGCACACAGGTTTCATTAATCCTAAATTTGTAGAGAATAAACTCCTTTCAGCCTCTTGTCCTCCACACTTGCACAATTCTGTGTGCGCACAACAGAATTGTAACAAATGCTGCAAACAGAGCCTTATAAAATGTATCTATATCTGAAACGTATGTCTTATATCATAGTTTGCCATAAAATTTAGATATATTTACCATATTTGCGTTTGTTCTTTCCCATACCCAAATAAGCCAAATTATAATCGTCCCATAATTAACACCCCCCTCTTGGACTGAGAAAACTCAGTCCAACAAATTGTCATGTAAACTTGTAAAAAACAACCTTCCATAGATGAAACCTCTATCCTTGAACAGGAAACACAGCAAACCAGCTCAAAAGTTCACTGGAGATTAATACTTCCATCATCTGCAAAAACCAACACAATACACATATCAACACAAAGAAAAAAATCAACACAAACTAATTAATGTCAGGGCAAGTCCGTGGAGATTCTATTTGGTTTTACTGAGTCACTGTGGTTCAACAGGGCGAGTGATAGGTTTGGGACCACTCGTCTGGTTTCTCTGGGACCTTGGCAACAGCGTATTAGGTCCAGTCCATAACTCCAGAAACGATCAGACCAACTCTGTTCAGTCCAATTACGGCCCAGAATCGGGCAAGGTTGGCAAGGAGCATTCTCGGCAGCTCCCGGGAATGACAGCAGAGACGTCAGATTCTGGGTGAATAGACTTACAAAACTAAATCAGTAAACGTAGTTCCGATATAACATACAATCTTGTCAAAATCAGGGTCCTCTTTAGTCCCATGGGCAAAGAGGAGCCGGATCCAGGCTTCAATCGGCCAGTAAAAAACTCATAAGAGTAACCTGTTGGTCTGCTCACGGACTGAGCACCGAGAGCAGAGCAAGAGTAAGGGCCACAGCCCCCTTCATTTCAGTCTAAGACCATTTAGGCAGTTTATAATTATAGAGTTCTATTACTCCAACATAACAATGCCCTCTAAGGCTTCACATTTAAATTTTGTATTGAGGTATTCTAATCTTTGAATTTAGTTGTAATTTAAAGATAATTGATTAATTATTAGTAAATAAGCCAGCATCATCAGGTCTTAAGGACCACTATATATTTGGTGCATTTAAAAAATGTTCAGTTAAGTGAAAATGATTCTCCACCATTGTGTCGTGGAATGAATTGGAATGTTGAAAAAAAATTGATACAAGTCTAGCATTAACATCTAAAAAAAATAGGAAGACACAGATTAAGAGTACAGGAAATTTGAAAAATTCAAAAAAAATGTTACAAAATGTTTGTTTGTTTCACTCAGCGCTTTGATCATGGGGTTTAATTTTAGCCTGTTGTCCAGGAGAGAGAGCAAATTAGAATCAAACCAAGACATTTCATATTATTGTTCCAATACAGGTGTAAACAATTTGCAGTCACACCGTTTTTACCTTTTGCAATTTTGTTGGTTTAAGGGAACATTTATGTCCATTGAAGTTAGCCTTAAAAGCTTCTCTATATACCAAATCTTAATTTGTCATAATAAAATTGTTTGTAGCAGTTTACGGGTGATTAGGCGGTATGCAGAGATGATTTGTGATGGGTCCAGTTCAAGCGTCAGCAACCACTGTCTTACGGATGACTCAAGACAGCCATGTCCATCATATCTGAGGACAGGAACAGGAATCTGAAGGGCTCTAGTGCATATGTATGCTAGAGTCTGTCCTGCGAGATCATAGGCACTGGGGTGGTGGCAGCTCACAGACTCTGTGGTTCTTCCAAGAAGCCCACTAATTTGGTGTCAGGTAACAATCTTATAGTTCAGATGTGTTTCACCTGTCTGCACCAACATGCCAAGAGAGATGTCTGTTCACTGGTAACAGTTCTACCTGTACACCACCAGGAGCATTGTTGCAACCGCCTCGTTCTCGAACGTTGCTGGTCCAATTTTGGTTCTGGATCGCCGTCTGAAAACACCTTAACCACAATTATCATCAAAAACCACCACAACCATAAATCGCTCCACATTTAGGTAAACTTTTTAGATTTTTCTTTATTAAATTTTGTTGCTTACTTCTTTAAGCTGCATCTTTAAAAGTTGCACTTAATTTTCTTTATTTTTCAGCTTGCTCTCACCTCTGGTCAATGGCATACCCCATATTATGTACCATAAATGTATTCATTAATTTATTAAATCTGTTTATTTGGTCTCCTAAAAATAACAATTCAAAATTTTGCATATTGCTTCTTCATAACTTTTAGTAATGCATCCATCCAAGATGGTGCATAAACAAACATAAACTTTAAATGGATATCGGTCTGTACTCCAAATCAATGCCTCCAAAATTATAACCTATAAACACTTTTGTTCTCATTCCATGTCACCACAGTGGAGAGAGAGATTCTAATTTTTCAGAAACCTCTCTTTCAGGGGCCTAAAATGTTCTATTCCCCACAGACACACAAAAAAATAAAAATAGCATCTATCACACATTAGTTAATTTTTGATATTTCAAAATAGCAATTTTATGCTATTGAGACATAGCACTGCCTTCAGCAGAAATGTCTATAAAAAATAACTTCGTTATTATACATTCAGGATCTTTTCCCTTTTTCAGGAGGGGAAGCTATTTCCTCCACACCTCCTTTACATGATATCTGAATACACATGGATGGTCACTCTGTGTATCAAGACCTCATGTTTTAATTTCTCAGTTTTCTTTCTTTGCTCCATCCACACCACATTCATACTTGTCCTTCACTCCACTCACAATCTGCTTCCAGTTATACAAAAATTTCATTCAACCTCGTTTGTTCACACAACTCCACTCTCGTCATACACTCGTCACTCCACCATACACATAACAAGACAAGACACCAGAATTTCACAATAATCCCATCACCACGTACAAATATCTAACCTGACTATACAAGAGCTCATTTGCATTTGTCCAGTAGAATATTCACAGATATCATAACATAATTCTTTATAATTTCAAAAAACCGAACATTAATTCACCAAATTAGTAGAATTTAAAGATCTTAGATTTTAGATCTTAGGGCCTCCAACCCACACTTATATTTCACCAATTAGTAGAATTTTAAGATCTTATTCGATCCTATGGCCTCCAACCAGAGTTTTAGACAGCCCCCAAGTCTGTCAACGACTATTTCAACGCTTATTTTCAGTCCACGCGTCCGTGTCCTTGGGAAGTCCTACCTACGTACTTTTCAGCTTTTAAAGGGATAAACCCAACGCGTAGTCCTGTACTTAATTTGGGGCCTTAAACCCAGTGTCAATTATTGGAATTTAAGGACCTTATTTCGATCCTTGGGCCTCTAACCCTTTTGGAGACTCTAACTCCAGCGCGCTTTATCTTTAAGGATTCCCAATCCTAGGGCCTTCAACCCACCACCCTCTTAACTTTAGAATTTAACTTTACTTTAAGGATTTCGCCGAATCCTTGGGCCTCGAACCCACGACACACTTAACTGTAGAATTTAACTTTACTTTATTTTCCCGTTCGGTATCTTTTTATATTCACCAACAATCTAGGGCTGAGCAATGTGACATCAGACCGTCGTACGATCTCCAAAGCCATCTGCTCCGATTAACCTTTTACACAATAAAAGTCACAGTATGTTATATTCTATTTTGTCACATCGCTCATCCCTACAACAACACACACAAAACAAGACGACAAAAACAAGACACAAACAAGACAAACAAGACACAAACAAGACACCTCTCACCCTCCCTGCTGGCCGCCAAGATGACTTCAATTATACTTTAGTTGCTTTAACAAAATTCTCCGTCATTTACGGAATATTTTAAGCTTTGACGGAACATTTCAAAGGCCGTCTGTCATTTTGACAGATTGAAAATCAAGCCGTGCTTAAAATAAAAACGCAGAGCTGCTTTTTCCCAGAGCGCTCGGGGCTCTCTCTCCCTCTAAACACAGCTTCACTGATTCACATGTATCAGTGCCTAGCTAGCTACAGTAACTTTCTAGGCACTAACAACAACACGGGGAAGAAAACCACGATCCAAACGCGGTTAAATATCCTATCTGTCTTATTGCCAATCAAGACAGTACTTCTCCGCTTGTGTGAGACTCGTTTTTGCCCACAACAAGGAGTTTCACTAACTTTATAGCCTTTAATTATTATTATTAATCATGGGTTACCAATTTGCCTGTAGAAGCTCTAAAACCACTTAGCTTCTATTATTATCAAAATAATTTTCTCAATGCCTTTTGCAAATTTCAAGCAACTTATAGGCATATTTTCTACATTTGTAGATCATTACTTTTTCCAGCAAATAATTTACACCATTTTAGTGCAACTATTTTCTTTGCTTATGCAGATAAATTTCAAAGTAATTTTCCTCATAACTGCATAAGCTACACAATTTTCGTAAACAGTGTATCGTTTTATACACTTAGTTTCATGTGAACACACATTTTTCAGCACCTTCCCCTGGGTTTGGCACCAGGCAACTATGTTAAAAATGCTACATTTTTTCTTACATTCCTAAATGTAAGTGCAATCCAATGTTGACTTGCATTGCTGAAGCCTATGACACAAAAAATACTTTTCAGTAGAATTCATAGGCGTTTAAGCAATGTCTGTGAATCCGAAACATTGGCCCCCTGTCACACAACATTATCGCCTGCTCCCAACTCCATACTCTCCTCCAAGCCACCGAAGGTGGCGCCCCCCTGACTGGAAAAATAGATCCGTTCCAACTACCACTCCTGCCCCCTTCAAATCTCTAACCACTGCCACCACACAGACTTCAGCACAAAAGGACTTCCCTAATCCTATGCCCCGAAACAGGCCCCGAATTTCCACCGAAGTCACAAGTCACCCCACAAATCCTCACGCAAATCACCTAAACACTCTTAATTTATCGTTGCGCACCTCGTCTGCGCACTTCCGGCTAAGCAGGTCCCTGTGTTAAAATAGACAGCGAAACGTGGGTCTCTTACGCTTTTAGGCAAAAAATTCAAGCATTGTGGCGGTTCATGTTGTTGTTCATATTATAGACAGAAGGATCCCGATAAGCAGAAGGATAATGTGGAACAGATTGTTAAATATTGTGCCTATTACACAGACCGTCTATGGTGGTAACTCAAAACCCGAAATGGACCTACGGAACGGACCTGGTTTAGTGGCCGCTCATAGTTACTACAAAAATGGCCACGGTTTGTTTGACTACCAAGATGGCCTCCTCCGGTATTACTGTATAAACCGCAACAAAGAAAAACAAACGATGCTTCTTTAATTCTCCACACCCAGTATCCAAAGCGATGACAAAACAATGTACACAGGCTAATTCTCCGCTGAGAATTAATTCTAATGTCCAGCTACCTATTAACACTAAGAGCTTAGAGCGAAAGCTAATGCTAATGTTAGCCTATTGTTCTCAAGCTAGCTTAGCAGCCCAGCACCCAACAACAAACATGCTTTGACCAGATAAGCACCTCGAACAATCAATAAAGCCTTTAACCACACAAAGCAGCCATCACAATGATCACACACTAAGCTGTGCTTAACACATGTGCTTAACACCCGGTTTTTAAATGCTTTTTATCAACTATGAGATGCTAGCGATCGCCGAGCTAACGCGGCTAACAGCTAACCACAAGGCCTGCACAACAGGCACAACAGACTTAAATACTAAGAAATATTCTGCACAGACCATCAATTCACAGATTTCCACCATTCAACAGTCAACTTCGTTAAAGATTAATCTAAATTTTGGAAAAACATGCCAATAGACGCACTTTGAGAGTCGTCTTACCTTTATCTAGATGGACGTCCATATCTGGTATGCCTGCCGCAAAGTTTTTAAAAAAAACGGCTCCAAACTTCCCCCTTCAGCACCGTCAGGGTCACCATAATGAAGAATTAACTTTTTCTTCTTGTGCTGTCCACGGATACATTTAAATAACAAATACATCTTAATGCCTGTTGCCTGTAAGTTTTACCGTATCCGGACAGCACTGCGTATCCATGACTGGAAGAGGAGTTCAGATGTATCGTCAACACTAAGCGATCAGCTAATTAACACATACCAGTTATAAAGATGACCACGATTCAGGAGATTAAATTACGAAGATTTATTCCCTGACATTTGAATCTAAGCACAGCATTTTCCCCATTTCCCTGTCTGCCAGCCCTCCGTTCCCATGGGAGAGACTGACTTCTTTTCTCCTCCCGGGGCAGCCGAGCAGACGTCACATTTTTCCCATCATGCCTAAAACTACGTGTCGTTGTTTCCATTGGTTCCCAAGCCGTCATGTGACGTTTGGCTCCGCCCTTCGCCGCCATTTTATGAGTTCGTGTGTTATTTGGGTCGAGTCTGTAACTTCTGGTTAAAATTGCTAAATAGCCAAAACATCAATCATCACTAAAAATATATAACTCTTCAACACAAATAAAGTCACTTCCATACATCAGAGTAAAAAGAAAATGTATTCAGCATAACATACTGTAACATAACACACAAACAAAAACAATGCCTACAGTGCTTCATTAGTCAAGTTTCACCTGACTGTTAAAGCTGGGGTACCTGATTTTTCCTGTTCAGTGACATTTTTTGTTTTGGCCCAAACTGGCTCAAGTTCTCACAGTCCCGCCTGTGTATTCACATTGTTCAAAGAATGTAATTACATGCACATTTCACCCATATACAGCATTGAGTGGTGACAAAGTGAAGCAGGGGCGGGGCCACCCCCAAGATAAATTGTGATAAATACGCAACACGTATTTTTCATGAATAAACGACTTGAATATTATAAATCGTTACTGTGAAAAGTTGCTGTGTAAGCTGCTTGAGCTGTTAAACAATCGACAGCTCCCTGTGTTTAGGCAAAAAATAATGAAAAAAGTCCACTTCTGCCCTGCTCTACTGCACAGTGGAACAGTTTTTGACCGTAAGTGGGTACGCTCTTTGTCGAATAACCATGGCATGCGTACTGTAGGGCCCCCGTGTGGATTTTTGCTTAGGGCCCCAGAAGGGCCAGCACCGGCTCTGGACGTTTCCAAGAGGAATATCTGTTTATCCGGTTCTCTTCGGAGTGGGAACGTCTTGCCCATGCGCGGCTACATTAGCGGTTTTCCCAGGCGAACAAAACGTAGGGGAAGCTGCAGAGATACTGCAGGCTCGAATTCTGATTGGCTGATAATTCTGTCAGTCACGCTGGCTGTCAATCATGTGTGCGGCCTGACAACACAGGGCCTGCAGAATCTGTTCTGAAGGCCCTGAGGAGGAGCAGCTCACCAGACGTGTTTAAGGCACTTTTTGAGTAGGAAATTATAGTTACACCTCAACAAAACCAATACAAGTAACTGTACATTATATAAATAAATTAGAAATTAAATATACTATTAAAACATTTTACACTTTTTTTTCTTCATTTGGCCAGGGCCAGCAGAGAAGGCCCTGCTGTCCCTGACGGCACACCACTGGTCAGACTATAGCTTAATGTTATGTACACATATTATTTATTTTTTTATGACGTTGTGTCTGTAGTATTTGGCACGGATGAAATGGGCTTTTCGCTTGCCGCAACCTGAATAGTCCGGTAGCTCCTGTTCCTTGGCACAAAGATGCTCTACATTAGTTGACTATTTCAGTTTAAATTGCTGGTGGATGTCTTATAATGATGTTCGAGATATTAACAAGGTTTTGAGCGGGCTGTGTTGATTGTGGAGGCGAGCCTTTTGCCCCCCAGCATAGTGCGTATGTGCGGGGTCACCGACAGTAAACAATAACATTCAACGTGCGTATAAGGATGAATAAATATATTACTGATGTATTAATATATTCTTGACTGATGTATTAATATATTCTTGACTGATGTATTCATATATTATTGACTGTTGTAAGTACATTATTGACTGATGGCAGTCAGAGCCCGGTGTAAGTGCAGGTGCTTCTTCTAAATCAGGCATGGCAAACGCATGGCTCGCGGGCCACATGAGGTTCATTCAGAATTGAAGCTATTTTGGTACCTTTTTTTCATTGAGTATAACACTCGTTACGAATCTCCCGCCAAACAACCCAGCCTGACTCAAATGCATTGCACAATAATATATTTAAGACAGGCGTATACATGTTTTGTGGAATATAGGGGTGGGCGATATGACAAAAATAGAATATCACGATTTTTGAATTATAAACTCCCGATTTCGATTTTATCACGATTTTCTTATAGTAACTAAAATAACTTAAATTACACAAAAAGACTGAATTAATATACTAATTTATTCAACTTTGTGATAATCAACACAGCAAAAATAGACTTAGAACTTAGACTAGACTTAGAACTACAGCAAACTAACTCAATACATTAAAAAACACAATAAAACTCCAGACAATAAAAGTAAAATAGTAACACTAAGTTTAGTAAAGGCTTGTTGTTCGTGTCTGTTGGTGATTGGCATCTTTTCTGAGACGTTTCTCTCATGACGTCAAGTTGCTGTGATACAGCGCTCTGTTGCTGTCTGACCCTTTCACAATAAGAGTCTTACTAAATCCATAACACACAGTCACTTTTATTGTGTAAAATGAAAACCGGAAGCAGATAGTTACCATAAGTTATTACTTGACCAAGTAATTCACCAAAGTTGGACAAGTCTTGTATTTTCAAAGACATGGATAAACAGTGCATTTGTGAACATGGCCCTTGATTTAAATTAAACAAACAACTAAACAGCGCCTGTAAGGAAGGAGGACACACTCGCTCCTTCACACGTGTCGCCAGGTAAATAAACACACGCTGAGCAGAGCAGCGGCGTTACAGGGGAAAGACACTGACATAAACACCTCTGAAATAGAGACGCTGGGTTTAAAGCTCCAGACTGAGGAGCCTGGTCATGTATGCGACTGTAGAGGAGCGGCTCGCTGCCAAACGCTCGCATTAGCGTCAGACATTACGTAGCAGAAAGTGCGCGGCTTGGGTTTACTTCACTGACGGTGAAAAGAGTCAACTGTGCTGAAGTGCTTAGAACCGTGATAAAACGATCCCACAAAAATGACAGATCGTCAGCCCTGGAGATCGTAAGACGGTCTAATATTGTCATATCGCCCAGCCTTCGAGGAATATATTAAACTCCAAAAGAAGTGTTAAAAACCAACACCAACCTCGGAAACCCCCAGGATCTACGAAATCAAATTCCACAAAAAAAATTACAAGAAATAAAGCATTTTATTGTTCATTTCTCCCATTTACATTCATGTATATTAATGTTGGCACATGTTTTCATCATCTCCCTCTTCAACAGGAAATGTTTGCACTCTTTTGTCTATCATGTATTAACCAGTTTTTGTCACGCTG
Organism: Neogobius melanostomus; assembly: GCA_007210695.1. Classification (NCBI taxonomy): domain Eukaryota; kingdom Metazoa; phylum Chordata; class Actinopteri; order Gobiiformes; family Gobiidae; genus Neogobius; species Neogobius melanostomus. The sequence continues at coordinate 103,282 of VHKM01000210.1, forward strand.
CTGCCTGGAAATGGCCACAAAAGCATTTATGGTCATATCTAATTCGGCTGTAAAACCCATAAAGTGTACAGAAGTGAGGCCAGGTGAGGTGAGGACAAGTGGACCTAGAGGAGAGCATTTCCCTGTGATTCAGATTCAATGCAGCAGGAACTCTGAGTGAGCGACTGGATCATGAGTTTGTGAAGATAAAAATATGAAAAATGAAAGACTGAGCCTGATGAAAACACGTCTGCTCTGTTACTGTACCGGGAACTTCTTCATTATGAGATCAATAAAGTTGTATCTTATCTTTGGGAAAGTCCTAATGAGTCGGAATGGCTGTTATCGCTGTAAAACTTTGACCTTCTTGAATAAATGTTATCAAAGAACTGTAAGTGTCATATCATTTCTACCACAGCGTCTGGATCTCGCTGAACACCTTCCCCTGGTCCGTCTGAGCCCCAGTAAAGGTCAGTGTGTCCCTTTTGTTTAGAGAGTTCAGTCATAAAATATATTGTTAGGACCCGGCTCTTTTGTGTCACGCGAGAACAGTTATTTGGATATGGCCAAAGCATACACTGGAGATAGAAGTCGTCTCAAAGAAAAGGCTTTTATTGCCGTTGTTCCTAGTTACAAAGCAGTATAACCAGCTGGTGACTTCAGAGAAAGAGAAGTGAAGTCCAGACCCCCGTCGACAGATGCTTTTTATCCTAGTCTTGCACTTCTCTAAGCAGAGAGGGTGACTGCCTACCAGTGAGTCAGTTGTTTGTGTCTATGTGTTTGTACTTTATCTGCACTTCGCGTCATGTTCAGAATGATTATGGTGTTTTTTATTAGCTAATCTCACTGACATGGTCTTCTTGTTCTGTAGCGTGTAAGCAAAGCATGAGTCAGGAGCTTGTTCAGATTTTCTTACAATCCTTACAGTATGTGTGTGAGTGGTGCATGCTCCATCCAAAATAAGTGGAAATTATATTCACGTGGGATCATACTGAAAAAGTTCTGCCAAATCATGGCACCAACATCAGATACTCCTGATCAAATGGAGGGTTTCTTCCTCAGCTTAAAGTAAATCTGTGTGTAATGTTATTTACTTATTCATCTGCGCATGTATCTTTCTTCGGCTTTGCTTACTGTGCTGAACTCTTCTCCCATGTAGAAATTTGTGGAACTCAGATGCTCAAATAAATAAAGATGATGATGATGATGATGATGATGATGATGATGAACGTCTCTGTACTTAAGACACTAAATATTAAATCTACTGGACCTCCAGCCTCGATGATGCCACCTGGTGGTGGGAGGTAGAACATTATTACAAAATGTAATGGGTGTCACAGAGTTGCAGCAGTTAGCACTCATGCATCACAGTAAGAAGGTCGATTCAAGTTCTTTCTGTGTCTCCTCAGGTTTCCCCTACCGGTAAAACGCACTATAGGTCCCAGACTAACCTGAAAATAGATTCTATATAAAGAACAGGCTGAGTGGTCACTACGACAGCAATTTTCAGATGAAATTGTAAATATTATTGCTTTTCATTTTAAATCTATAGTTCACTCTTTTTCTCTCTAACAGTTGGATCATAAAGAGCTCGAGTGTCCTGCAGGATGTTCTCAATACCAGGTGAGTTTAATGCTGCTGTGTATGAAATACTTAAACTTTCAACTCCTCTTTGAGACAAAAAGGCCACGTAGAACGGCTTTTTATTCTCGTCTATTCGCCAAACTACTGTCCTGATACTCCGCTAGAGACAATAAGAAGAGAGTTTAAATGAGAGTGTGGCCGATGCAGCCCCGAGTCTGCGCAGAGAAAACATGAGAGCAGCGCCCGGGACACGGGTGACATGCAGGCGCACAGGAGGGGAGGCGAGCACCGGGAGACAGACAGTCGAGCACGGACGTGAAGGGGAGAAGCACTCGCGCCTTGAAGGGTGCCAGGGGGAAGGCGGTAGGTCTCTCCTGCTCATCCACTTCAGCAGACTGCTGCGTTTTGGTGTTATATGTGGCAAAGTAGGCTGAGAGTGAGTGAGCGCTGTCCCTGTAACAACATTGATTAATCAGTGAAACACTGTAGTTTGACTGAGATGTGGGGCACTTGCGGCCACGGGGGCCCTACACACCTGGCGTAGTTTGCGTAAGAAAAAACGGCTCTACATTGTCCATATAAAAAGTGAGTTTGGGCAGAAATTGGATTTACATTATAAAACACCCTTGGGTATGTCAACTTTGATTGTCATTTTTTTTCTTTCTTTTTTTATGTACGTTTTATGTACGTTCCATTATAACCTGACTTTTTCATCTCTCTGCCATCACACTATAAAATCATACATTCAACATTATTTGGGGTTTATGAAATAGCAGGGTCTTGCATAAGACCTTATAAAAATAAATAGGTGTGTGGCAAGAAAGATTCCGAGGCTCTCTGTTATAGAAAAAAGTCCTTGATTCTAGATGGACATGCCTACACGTTTCGACAAACAAAGTGTCTTCCTCAGGGCATCAGGTACAAGGTCTGCTCGACCAGGTGTCACCTTTTTAACTAATGAATGACAAGGTCATGTGACATTTCACCGAGATCAAATAAAAATACAATACATTTAAATTATACATTATAATGATATATTACCCTGCACACATAAAAATAAACTAATTCATGCTGCATCATGAGTCCCCAGTATAGAAATAGGTGATTGTAATGAATCATGTACCGACTGTACCCACTGCTTGAGATATTACCAGACAGTGTAAAACAGTGAGTATAGACATGAGTACCAAAGTCACAATATCAGGAAAACCTGTTAGAGAGACGCAGCACCAAGGAAGAAACGCAACCATACAATGTATGGCGCAAAATAAAAACACTCTTATCAAAGAACAGGAGAACACATAAAAAAACACATCTGGCTAGCTGCACTACAAAAAAGGAGAAAAGTCTATATCTTTGCTCAGGCCTGGAAAAACTGCAGCTCCTAGGGTATCCAGAAGGTTTCTCTTTGTAAGAGCCTTTTTAATCGGTCACCACCTCTGCGATTACTTTCTACGACTTCGATAACCATCACTTTGAGTTCATTGATGTTCATGTGAGCCTTTTCTTTGAAGTGCTTTGCCATGGGGTAATCCATATTTTGGGTGCGAATTGCATGTGTGTGTTCTGCGACTCGGTCTTTCAGTTTACGTTTCGTTCGGCCAATGTAAAAACAGCCGCAAGGGCAATCCAAACGATTCACCACAAATGTAGTATTGCAGTTGGCAAAAAAACGACAGGCAAAAGATTCTGTGTGTTTAGAGTTCATAAAAGTTATTGTCCTGTTGGTATGTGTGCAGTGGTTACAAGCACCACATCTAAATGCCCCTTTTCCAAGTAAATGGTAAATGGTAAATGGTAAATGGACTCAACTTATATAGCGCTTTTCCACCTACAGTACATTAGGCACTCAAAGCGCTTTACAGCAAGGATCCACTCACCCATTCACTCTCATTCATACACCAGTGTACGCAGACACTGGAGGCAACTAGGGTGAAGTGTCTTGCCAAAGGACACAACGACAGTGTGCATTTGCGGGAGCTGGGATTCGATCCCATGACCTTCCGATCACGAGATGACCCGCTCTACCACCTGCGCCACCGTCGCCCCAAGTAATGTTTTACAAGTTTGTCCTTTAGAGTGGGAGCAAGATAAGACCAAGTGAGGGGTCACATGTGAGAATGTTCCAGTTTGTAGCGATATTGTCTGTGCCCGGTTCTCAAAATCTAAATCAGAATCACAAATGCGGGATGTTATCGATCAGATTCTTAGGGTGGAAGCTCTTTGCGTGTACTAGGCAGTTTCTGTCTCCTTTCGAAAAAGTGAGGAGTGTAGCGCACCATGCTCATCCTGTGAAATTTTTACATCCAAAAAATGAAGTTCCTTTTCGCTGAACTCCATGCTTAGTTTAATGTTAGTTTCATTAAGATATTTGTGGAAGTTTTGAAGTTGAACTGTTGTTCCTGTAAAAATAAAAAAGAGGTCATCAATGTACCGTCCATAGTATTTGATGAGGGGTTTGGATGTTTGAGTATGCATTTGCTTCACTGTGGATATACCTCTCCTCCCAGAGTCCCAAGAAAAGTCCTGCATAATTGGGGCGTAGGACACTCCCATGGCTGTCCCCTTGGTTTGCTTAGAAAGTTTGTTGTGAAAAGGGAAAATATTGTTTGTTAGGTTCCACCGAATTAGATAGACCAAAAAGTCAGTAGGGGGAAGTGCAGGGTCGTGTCGCTTTTGTAAAAAAAGGCTCTATGGCCTCCAGGCCCTCCTCGTGATCAATGTTGGTATAGAGAGCCATCCATCCATCCATTTTCTTCTACTTTTCTGTTGCCGGATTGTGGGGCAGCCATTGGAGCTGCCCAAATCACATTGCACCAGCCCCTATGGCTCCTCCTGCAGGTGGTGGGTCCACAGAAGGACGGCCTCATGGTTCTAACCGGGCCTGTTGGTCTCTCATAAGGGGCTTCTGAACCGCTCTTTGTCTGACCCGTCACCTAGGACCTGTTTGCCATGGGAGACCCTACCAGGGGCATGAAGTCCCCGACAACAGAGCTCCCAGGATCATTTGGGTGCTCAAACCCCTCCACCACGTTAAGGTGGCGGTTCCAGGAGGGAGGTATAGAGAGCCTCTACATCCATTGTAGCCAAAAGGGCATTTGGAGTCTGATGTTGGTCTTTAAGGTGCGGCAGACAATGTGTTGTGTCCTGTATGTATGCCTTGAGTGATACTGAAAGTTTAATGATAGAATCTAAATACTGTGATGCCGGATCGGGCTCAGTTAGGGTTTCAATCCCATTAATAATGGGTCTGCCAGGATACACATCCTGTGTAGAATGAAGCAAGTTTGGGATTGGGGAGTGACAGAAATTCAAACTCCTGTTTGCTGATCCATTTTTGTTCCAAAGCTGTATTAAGAATAAGTAATAAATCTTTCTTTATGTTCTCAAATGTATTGTTCAGTTGTCGATAAGCTTCTGCAGTGTACTGGGCCTGACCACATATGAACGTGGCTCTGCCCTTGTCAGCTCTCCTCACCACGGTATCTTCAGTGTTTTTAATCTACGTGATAGCCTGTCTTTCATCTGGGGACGAATTAGAGGGAGTTTCTGTGTTATTATGCATAACAAGGCTCACATCGTAGGGAAGCATCTGAGGGGGTGATTGTGGGGGACGGATGAGAATGGTACCAAGCTTTTAAGTGTAAATGTTGATAGAATCGATAGAGGTCTGTTCTAGTTTGGAAACTATTTGCTTTGTGAGACGGTGAAAATGAGAGACCCTTCGAGAGGAGTTGTTTGGAGGCATAGATGTATTGGAGATGTTTATTACCGTCTGCGGTGGGGCATCCAACGCTGTTGTCGAGGTCTCAGCTGCCATGCTCCTCCTCCGTCTGCCCCTTTTGATCTTCCTCTGTTGCGGTTTTGTGGGGCAAAAGTATGGTCTAAATAACGTACACCCTGGCCATGTGTGGCGTCCTCACTTGTTGTCGTGCTACTCGTTCAGGTTAAACGAAACTGTGCAGCGCCTGGGAGACGCTCTGGAGTTTCGGTGGTGTTTAGTGTAGATTGTTCCTTCACTATAATCTTGTTTATCCCGTTGAAATGTGTTCCTTTTGGTAAGTGTCAATGTCTTGACATGTCTTGAATCTTTCGCTTGTTGGCTGCTGATTGTTCCTTCTGCTCTGGTGTGTTGTAGGGCATGAACAGACTAGTCAACTTCTGCGGCAAGAGTCGACCTCATTTTAGAGAGTCGACTAGTTGTGTGTTTATCTCTTTCTCCCTCCCTCCCTCCCTCTGCCTACTTTCAATATTAATGTCAAGGCGGAACCCCTTTTCCACGTTACATCATAGCAGACCAGCGGCCATGGCCAGCGGCTAGTTGTTTTTACCGGTTAGCGTTCACTTTTTAGTGCTCTACATAGAGTTTCACCCGCGTAATCACTTGCGCTCAGCTGAAATCGGGACAGTCTTCACCGTCAGCACCGCGGCCCTACGCGCACACGTGAACTTTTCTCTTGATCTAACACTCTGGGACCGAAAGCTTGTTTACTTCAGACCTTGGATTTACAAGGAAGATGAGAGGCCAGATGAGGCCAGGTGGAGAGCGAGACAAATGGAGGAGGAGAGAGGGGAGAGGACACGAATTTGGACGTGAACATATTGTACTTGTTGTTAATTAGGCGTTATTCCTCCGCTGTTAATATGATGACGTCATCACTCTACTAGTCGACTCAACGTCGACTTTCTTGACTATAAAGTCGACTTCATAAAAATCAGTAGTCGTTCATGCCCTAGTGTGTTGCTAGTTAGCGATAACTTGTTGTTTTACTTCAGGTATTTTTTTACGTATTTCTTGCCTTTGGCCTTTGGCCTCATCTATGAGGATTTTTGTTTAAACATTTGATCTTCACTGCCAAAAGCAGGGAATGTGTTAATTATTTGGGGTTTCTTCTGTACATTGAAATAACTCGAAATTAAGAGTGCCACCCTCTAAATAGTTACTGAATAGGATTCAAAAGAATCAACCCACATGACCATCTGCAGCTACTTTGGTTTCTGGAGGTCATAATGAGATGAAACTGGTAATTAAGTTCCCCAAACAAAAGCTCAAGGCCAAAATTAACTGGCAGTCATGACTTATAGGAGCAAAGGGCACAGTGGGATTGTGGCTCATGACTGTACACATTCAGAACCTCACACTATAATTTCAGCCAAATACCTTTTGTAACTTGTAAGTTATATATTCTATAATATATAATTACATTATATATATATATATATATATATATATATATATATATATATATATATATATATTACATAATATATTAATATTATAAAATATATTATATTTTCAGTAACAGCTTCCTTTGGTCACCTATATGGAAGTCTGACCTCTGTTCAAACTAAACCCATTTTAACCCTTAAAACACTGGTGTTGACCCATTAAATTCGAACCACTCGACACACTTCTGATGAACATACTGTATTGTTTATCCCCGTACGTTTTGTAACTTGTAAGTTATGGGTAAAAAGATATGAAAATTGTCCATAACGGCTGCCTTTGGTCCCTATTCAGAAGATAAGGGGGCCTTTCATTATAACAATTTCTCCTTATGGAAGTGCGTGATATTAACCTAGACAGTGTGTAAGACCATACTCTATTTCTTAATGAATAGATCCGCCCTGTTTAGAAGTACCCGTTTTCAACTTGTTCTTTAAAGGGGTCCTTAAGCTCTCCTTTATGATAGTGGAAGTCTATAAAGGAGATCCTTAAGTCCCCTTTAAGGAACAGAACTTTCTTTCACTAGCATGGACTTCCATGACAGAGACTTTAAGTCCCCCTTATGATGTGCTCGTTATCAAGTATAAGTTCAAACAGTACTTCAATTTGGGAGCTTATCCTTCATAAAAAAGCATCCCTTATGGAAGTGCCTTATATAAACTTACATCAGGAATTCCACAAGGGGAGTTTTACATTATCGCAATGTGCACAAAGTGTAAAACAGTACTTACATAAGGGGTATTTTCCCGAGTAAGAACCCCTTTTTTAAGTACCCCAAAAGCTGATTTAAGTTCAGTTTCTTCATATTCAAATCAAATAATTTAGTGAAATTTTAGTTACAGACTCCTTTGCTGTTACCATAATTACCATATTGTTTTGGAAATCGTAAAATACAGACTATACATAAGATGGGGTGGCTTAAAGTTTATTTCCACAGATTCTCTACAAGTAATATAGTAATTCACTCTAGGGGTGTCACGATTTAAATTTTTTGAGTCACGATTATTGTGAAAGACAATATTGCGATTTTATGATTATTCACGATTATCGACCGAATGAAAGGAAATAACTGATATTTTTAGTTTTTGAGCATGAAAAATGTTTTGCATTAAAATAAATAGGCGTACATTGAATAATACAAAACAATGTCTTCTTTATAATGACCATATTTATCATAACTATTTTACTATATATTATTAGGCCACAAGCTAGACTAGGTTTTATGTTCTCTAAAGTTCTGCTGCTGCTTAATTATTTGTCAGATGTTTTGATGAACAGAGAATGAAACGTGTTTATAAAATGACTAAGGAGACTCTTTTGAACTCTTTGAACATCCTGAGCCAGTTGTGGCGGCAATTTTCTGAACATTTGGACAACTTTTTTGGGAATTATGCAGTTCTTTACCTTGACCTGGACATTCACAGCGACGGATTATCTCCAACATGTTGTTTATATTCGACATAGCCGATATCAGCGCCTTTTGCTGCAACTTTCTGACGACAGGGTTTGCATAACGGATGTTCCATCGACAACAACAACGCCTTGGTCATGTTTTGGATCCTAAAGAGGTCCCACTCTGCTGACTTCAATCGTTTTTGTGTGAATACAACACTGGAGGAGAGCGTCCTTCTGCCTTGCTCAACTACCGGTGAGTTTACGCGCTGTTTATGGCGTGCAGCGGCTCGTGGGTCAGCGTGAAAAATGTCCGCGGTAAACCGTGGCTTCTGAAATTCTTACGGTTAACCTACCGCGTCCTTTTATAATCGTGGTAATCGTATAACCGGTTAATCTTGACATCCCTAATTCACTCATTAGTAGAGTCTCTGAAATGTGAATTATTTTTAGAAAATATTAAAATTCAGGCTGCCATAAACAGATCTAAATAACACACAACGCTTTAAGAGAAAAGCCTTTATCATCTCCGTTTGCAGAAATATTCTGCTGTTGCTAATGTGTTATCCCAGTATTTCATTACAGTGATTTTACTGTACAACTGTGATTTTTCCTTATCGCACCAAAATAAGAACAATTACAAACACTTATCGACCTGTCATATTTACTTTAAGTCATCTCAATGAATTGTTTCTGTGATTTTGCAGGTAGAAGATTGACTCCTGAAGGTCTGAGGATCGCGCTGGTTGGTAAAACTGGTTGTGGAAAAAGCTCCACTGGAAACACCATTCTGGGAAGACAGGAGGAGTTCTACGCCAAGACAAGTGGGAAATCTGTCACCCAGATCTGTAGGAAAGCAGTATCTTTTGTCGACGGGCGCCGCGTCGCTGTGGTGGACACTCCTGGGCTGTTTGACACCTCACTCTCCAATAAGGAAACAATCAAAGAAACCGTTAAATCCATCAGTCTTTTGGCTCCTGGACCTCACGCCTTTCTGTTACTGATACAAATCGGCCGATTCACGGAAGAAGAACAACGTGCTGTTGAATATATCAAGAGAGCATTTGGAAAAGGTGCTGAGAAGTACATCATGATTCTCTTCACGTGTGGAGATAATCTGGAGCACGATAAAATGAACATTGACGATTACATTCGTGATTCTGATCCTGCACTGAAGAAGCTGATCGCCGACTGTGGAAACAGGTTCCATGTGTTTAACAACAGAAACGAAGAGCACACTCAGGTGAAGGAGCTGCTGCAGAAGATCGACCACATGGTGGAGGAGAACGGAGGAAGCTTCTACACCAGCAAGATGCTCCAAGAGGCTGAAGAGGCCATCCAGAAAGAGATGGAGAGGATTTTGAAGGAAAAAGAAGAGGAGATCAAGAGAGAGGAGGAAAAGATAAAGAGGAAATATCAACTGGAAATGGAAAGATTTCTCCAAATGAAAAAACAAAGAGAAGAAGAACAGAAAAGAGAAATGGAGAGGGCACTTAGAGAAATCGAGGAGCAGATGAAGAAAGAGCAGGGACAGCGAACGAGAGAACAGAGCGAGTGGGAGATGGAGAACAGAGAGAGAGAGAAAGAGAGAGGGAGGTTGTGGTGGAGAGAAGGAGAGTGACAGAGAGAGTTCTACACATTGAAAAACAACAACAAGAGAAACTTAGAGAAATGGATGAAAAGAAAATCAATGAGCAAGGGCTGCCAAAAAACAAACAGAGAGAAATATGGAAGGAGAGAGAGAGAGTTGAGATAGAAAAACAAAGAGAAAGCGAAATGCTTGAAAATATAATAAAGCAGAAGAGGAACAGAGAGAGAATGTTCAGATGGAAAACAAAGAAAAATACAAGAAAATCTAGAAAGACAACAGAGAGAGAGGGAGCAAAGGGAGAGAGAACAAAGCGAGAGGGAGCAAAGGAGAGAGCCGAGAGAGCAATGGAAGGAGATACAGGAAAAAATACAAAGAGAAATAGAAACGACAAAAGACAGCAGAGAGAGAAAGAACAGATGGAGCAGAGAGAGAGGGAGCAAAGGAGAGAGCCGAGAGAGCAATGGAAGGAGATACAGGAAAAAATACAAAGAGACATGACAAAAAGACAGCAGAGAGAGAAGGAACAGAGTGAACAGAGAGAGAGGGAGCAGAGAGAGAGAGAACAGAGGGAGAGAGAACAGAGGGAGAGAGAACAGAGGGAGAGAGAACAGAGGGAGAAAGAATACATGGAAGAGATGGAGCGTAAGCGCGCTGAAGAAGTGGAACTGTTAAGAGTGTCCTATAAACAAGAGGCCAGAAAAGAAGCTGAAAACAAAAACTCATTCTTGAAGAAAATATGGAGTGCTATTAAGTCTACCATGTCTACAGTCGCGGATGTCTTTCAAATCCTTACATTCTTCAATAAATAATTATTACTGTAAATCTCACAAAGTAAGATTAGCGAGGAGACATGCACATCCCGGGCCTAAAACAGTGTGCTGGATCAAAAACTGAACATAGACAAAGACCTGCACAGGCGGCAGTGACGTGTCGGGCGTCAGCCCTTCATCAGACCCTTCACTTATTATTAAAAAAGTGTTTTTCACAGATTGTGACAAAAAACAAAACACATGTCAGTCCATCCCCCTGTTTTTGGTCGTTTTGTTCGGTATAAAAGCAGATTAAAGTTCAGGCAGATTTCCTCTTGAATAAACACAACTCTCTTGATGTTTTCAAAGAAGAAAAACATGGGTAAATTCCCTCTGCCCCATAAGAAACAATGAATAACAAACTTTGTACAATTCTATAGTTTTTGTTTATTGGTGGTTCTGGATCGAGACGAGCAAATTAAAATTAAATATTATTTTAAATGATTTGGTTTTTTTTAGAGACAAAACGTCAAAATCTCCAGATGGTGAAAAGAAAAATATATATAGTAAAATATTTGTGCATAAACTTGCTAATGGGGAACGTTAAAATGTAAATAAGACTTTATGCTGTTTAGTGTCATTTTAACCTTTAACCTCTTAACCTGGGTTTGCCTTAACCAAGCACATTTTCTCCAGTTCAGCTTTACCCAAATCTAAAAACTTGACTGGTGCTTACACCCTTGTTTTAGAGCTAAGATCTATGAAACTGGTCTGAACTTTTTGTTGCTTTGACTGTAATGTCAGAAATGTAGTTCTGCCATCTGTCTGATTTACCACACATTGTTTAACAGCTGACGTGAATATGCAGTGCTACCTCAGTATCTGTGACAATAATTTAACTCAGTTAGTGACCCAGCGGGCCCTGACACCAAGTTTACGATGCCTTGGTGTCCTCAGGTCATCTCACAGATAATGTGAGCGAGGCCTTGGGTTCAGGGAAGGAGAAGAAGAACTTTATTTATATAGCACCTTTCACAGATAAAATCACAAAGTGCTTCACAGGGGCACAAAATAACAAAGGTTACAGAGAAATGTATTAAAACAAATTAATTAAAACAATCACAGCCTTTTCAACTAAAAGCTCGTCCAAACAGCCATGTCTTCAGGGATAGCACGTATGCAAATATGTTCGGCGCCGGGGTATCACCTCTTGTCCATCTGATGTGTACAAACTGTTGTATAAAAATGCCACTGATTGTGCTGAAGGGCAGAACACTCTGTGAGCCCGCTGTTATTCTTCTGTGTTCTCCCTGTGCTTAGACAATAAATGATCACTTGATTCAGACTTTAACTCTCTTCCTTGTTTTATTACATTACTTTTTAATATACAAAATCCCATAACAGGGACATTTTTATTGAACCGTCCGCCTATACTATCGGTCTCTTTTCTCCTGTAAAGGCTCCTTAAATACACTTAATTCAGAACCCGTATCGACATCAAATTCTTGCCTATTTTTCCCAGTATTTACTACAGGCTTAAACCTGGTGCCCTCCTGCCAACATATTCTATTGAGATTCGAAATTATTCTGGGGTAGGGACCGTCCATTTTTCCAGGTAAGTTCTGTTTTCCTGATTTCTTTTTTGTTTCTCTTCCCACAAGAGCGGACTCCACTCTTCCGTTGGGACACGGGGTGGTGGAAGTGGTGCTCCCTTCTTGATCACCTGACCCATAAACCTCCTGGGCCCAAACCCCTTACTCTGTGTCTGAGACCGGGTTAGAGGCATCCTCGGTGCAAATGGGGGCCTTCCTGGTTGTCGTCGTTCTGAGGGTTGTCCTGACGTTGCACCTGAGGCTGCGGTTGCCACTCTCCCGAGCCATTCTGTCCATTCCTCACTATTGGTCCTTGGTTCGCACCCATATTGGGGTCGTCCCTCTGTGCAGGGCCCTGTTGGGGTCTCTGACTTTGATTCTGCATATTGTTTCGGGACTGGTGATTTCCTCGGCTGTCCCCCACATCTGCCTGTTGTTGAGGCCTTTGAGAGCAGGATTGGACCCTGGGTTCCTGCTCTGACCCTGCTGTCCGTTTTTTGATTGATTAGCTTCGTTTACTTGCTTTTGGTATTTTCTACGATCTTTTATTCTCATGTACGATTCAACAGCCCTGTTTCTCTCTTCGTCAGACATTCGTTGCCAGTCTACTGTTAACTTTTCTCCTTATAATGTTCTCATCTCAGTGTGGGAACTGGAGACTAAACATCACGCTAAACTCTATCCATAATGAATACATGAGCCGTCGCTGTAGAGTCGTGAACTTTACTGGGTTCATTCACCATGGCACAGAGTGAAAACTGTCAAAAAGGACAGAAAAATAAACATTACTTAACATGAAGTGCCTGTAGGCTTTTTAACATGACAAAGCATAACTTGGTGCAGCCTCGATTAGCATAACTGCGATTAGCATTAGCGCTTTTTAACATCGTTTTTTTAAACATAAATTATATAACATTTCCATGAAATAACGAGTGATATTTGCACATGAACAACAGATTTATGCTACTCAACTACTTACGACATTGATATGTCAGTCCTGAGTAGAGGATGCAAACAGATTGTGCTGCTGCTTCTCAAAACTGATGGCTTCCTTGTCTGTCCATATATTACCAAAACAGGAAGTGATGTAGCTGTGCAACTAGCTTTATCGTCAGAGCGGAAACAAACTAAATATTACAGGGCCTAACAAAATAAGATATTTAACACTTAACTAATATTTTATAAACATCACACTCCCCGCCTGACCTCAGTGAGGTCACCATTACCTTAAACTAAACCTGTGCAGGGTAAAGCAAAACAACTTCTGTAATTGGCCTACGAAATGTCTTAGCAGTGCCTTGATCAACTGTTTTAATCTCAACTTGTCTAACATGACCATCTCTTCCAGGAAATGTTGCATTTATTCTTCCCAGGGGCCAATGATTGCGCTCAGTTTGCTTGTCTTTGAGCAGGACCACGTCTCCAACTTGCAAGTCCTTGCGATGAGTTGTCCATTTTTGTCGTCGCTGCAAGTGTGGCAAGTACTCTTTGCGCCACCGTGTCCAAAACTGATTTGCTAGAGCTTGTACTTGCTTCCACTGTTTGGTGTACATACCGCTCTCTGAGAAGTTTCCAGGGGGTGGTGGAGCAGTTGACTTTTGGATGAGAATCATGGATGGAGAAAGAACTTGAGGGTTGTCCGGGTCAGTAGAAACGGGTACTAGCGGACGTGCATTCATAATCGCAGCAACTTCTGCCATCAGTGTAGAGAGAACTTCATGGGAGAGGTTGACGTTCAGTTGAAGGAACATAGAGTCCAAGATCCTTCTGGCAACCCCTATCATTCTCTCCCAACTGCCTCCCATATGCGAAGCATGAGGAGGGTTGAACTCCCAAACACATCCATTCTCGCTCAGGTATCTTTGAATGCTTGGATCCAGTGAGTTTTTGTCCTTGTCCATTGCAAGCTCTTTGCTGGCGGCAATGAAGTTTGTGCCACAGTCGGACCTAAACTGCTTGGCCGGTCCTCTGATAGCGAAAAAGCGACGAATTGCATTTATGCAACTCGATGCATCCATTGTCTCTATTAGTTCTATGTGTACTGCTCTCGAGCTCAAACAACTGAACATGATTGCCCACCTTTTGCTCTCTGCGTGTCCTCCACGTGTTCTCCGAGCAGTGACCATCCATGGACCAAAAACATCTAGTCCGACGTAGGTGAACGGAGGGCTTTCTTGGAGACGCTCTGGAGGCAGATCAGCCATGTGTTGTTCCTCAACTTTACCTCGAAGCCTTTTACACGTTACACAGTTGTGGATGAGACTGTTAATGAGTCTTTTGCCACCCAGAATCCAGTACCCTGCTGCTCGTATAGCCCCTTCTGTTAAGTGACGTCCCTGATGTCTCACTTGATCGTGATGATGGCGTATCAATAGACGGGCAACGTGGCTGTTTTTGGGCAAAATTACTGGATGTTTTTCGTCAGTGTCCAGGTTTGAGTGTCTAAGCCGACCTCCGATGCGGATCAAACCACCCATGACGATAGGATTGAGTTTTTGAAGAGAACTGTCTTTTGGGATGGGCTTTTTCGCATGTAAAGCTGACAATTCCTTTTGAAAGGCAGATTTTTGTTCTGCTTTGAGAATAACCTGCAACGCCTGGTCAAGTTCCTCAGTTGGACGTGGTTGTTTACACCAGTGCCATCCTTTGCACTGATGAGCCTTGTTTGATTGTTTGAATGACTTGACAATGTGAATCAGGCAAGCTATAGCTCGGAGGAGTGACCGAAGAGTTGAAAAACGCTGAAAGCGGTTTGGATTGAGAGTGTTCTCTGTGATGTTGGTACTGTAGGTTTTGATTTCTGGCCTAATTTCAGTGTCCTGTTCCGGTTGTACGAGTTCAAATCTTTCCAAAGTCTGTTTGTCCTCTTCTGATCTTTCAGAAAAACTGGTCCAGAGAACCAATTTGTTTTTGTCAGACGTGACGCAGACAGAAAACGTGAAATGTGATCCGCTGGATTTGCTTCAGAAGGAACGTGGTGCCATTGCTCTGGTTTGGAAGAGTGCCGTATGCGCTGAATCCGGTTGTGCACGAAAACATAAAACCTTTTGGTAGTATTATGAATGTATCCAGGACAACTTTACTGTCGCTGTAGAAGTTCACTTCATTAAACTTTACATCCAATTCCTCCTGAATGAGGTCTGCCAGTTCAACGGCTAAGACAGCTCCACAAAGTTCTAAACGTGGAATGGTGGGTTCAGATCTGGGAGCTAATCTTCCTTTAGCCATGACAAATCCAATTTCGATGTGGCCATTGTTTTGAACTGTCTTTAGATACGCAACGGCTCCAATGGCCTTCATGGAGGCGTCTGCGAACACAATAAGTTCTGTGTGTGCGACGTTGCAGAAAGACATGTCCGTATAAGTTCGTGGCACGTGCAGCTGCTCAAGATCTTGTAGCGAATCACGCCACGAGTCCCACTTGTCACGTCTTTCTTCTGAGAGAGGAGTGTCCCAATCAGAAAGGTCAGCAGTAAGTTCTCTTAGAAGTGCTCTACCGCATACTGTGACAGGGGCCAGCAGACCTAAAGGGTCGAAGATGCTGTTTACTGTTGACAATACACCTCGACGAGTGAATGGCTTTGGGTCTGTTGATACAGAAAAGGTGAAAGTATCTGTTGATATGTCCCATAGAAGACCCAGACTGCGCTGAACGGATTGAGTTTCACCACTGAGGTCCAAGTCCTTGACAGGTGTCGCACAGTCTTCTTGAGAAAAGGCCTTTAGTACATCTGTACTGTTTGAGATAAACTTGTGAAGACGTATGTTAGATTCTGCAAGTGAGGCCTGTGTTCTTTTGAGAAGGTCTACTGCTTGGTGGTCAGTTGGTACAGAGATGAGACCATCATCCACGTAGAAATGTCTTTCGACAAACTGAACCGTATCATTGCCGTGCTTTGGAGCACCTTCTCTGATCGCTCTCCTCAGCCCGTAGATGGCAACAGCAGGCGAGGGACTATTGCCGAAAACGTGAACTTTCATGCGATAGTCTACGACGTTGTTGTTGATGTCATTTCCTTCATACCACAGAAATCTGAGGAAATTTCTATGGGTCTCAGTTACTTCAAAACAGTAGAACATTTGCTGGATGTCTGCCAACACTGCGACTTTCTCCTTGCGAAAGCGTAGCAAGACACCAACCAATGTGTTGTTTAAGTCCGGTCCTGTAAGTAGCACCTCATTTAGACAAATTCCCTGGTATTGCGAGCTTGAATCAAAGACCACCCTAATCTGGTCTAGCTTCCGAGGATGATATACTCCAAACGTGGGAAGAAACCAGCATTCCTCATTGTCGATTAGTGGTGGTGCTATTTCAGCGTGTCCGTTTTGAATGATTTTGTCCATAAATGCTAAATACTGTTCCTGCATTTTGGGGTTTCGTTTGAAAGTTTTTTCCAGTGATATGAATCTCTTGACAGCCTCTTGTTTGTTATTAGGAAGGTACGGTCGTGGTTCCTTAAATGGCAGCGGAGCTACCCAGGTGCTGTTACTGTTTTGGGACACTTCATTGTCCATCTTTTCCAAAACATTACATCCTCAATTGATGGAGCAGGTCTGTTGTCTTGATCAGTTTTGCTGAATACTGTTTCTCCTAATGTTTCCTCTGCCTTAATGCCATGATCGAGTTTTGGTAGGAACTCCTTTACTTGCATGTAACTTGTGCATGGCTGGAAGATTGAAGGACGACCACCTTCCAACACAGTTGTTTTGAAGTTGTTGACTGTTGGCTTGTGACTGTTTCCAAGGCACACTTCGCCTATTACCACCCAGCCAAGATCCAAACGTTGCGCGAATGGGGCGTTGTGTGGTCCGTTTATTTGCTGTCTGACTTTGTGTAGTCTTAAAATGTCTCTGCCTAGAAGTAGCAAGATCTCGGCATTTGCATTGAGTTCTGGGAGCTGCTTGGCAATATGTTGCAGATGAGGCTGGTGAAGAACTGCATTAGGAGTGGGGATTTCAGTGCGATTGTTTGGGATGTCGCTACACTCAATGAGGGGTGGAAGAGGAACTGCCACTTTTCCATCAATGGATTCAATCATAAATCCTTCAGCACGTCTTCCAGATGTTTCTGCCAAACCTGAACAAGTTCTCAGTTGATAGGAAGAAGGCTCAGTTCTTATTCCAAACAGATTAAAGAACTCTGGTTTGGCCAATGAGCGGTTGCTCTGATCGTCAATTATCACATAGGCATTAATGACTTTTTGTACGCTGTCCTTTGGATATATCTTTGCGAGGCATATCTTAGCGCATGAACATCCAAACTGTCCTTTCCCACATACCTCAGTGCAATTCGAGCTTACAACAGGTGTGTCGCCGTCAGTGGCTTCAGCCTCCCCGCCGTCAGCCTGTGGTGTTGGTGGGACCTTTGGTGCTTGACTTGGTGTGCTTGGATGCATGGCTGTGACATGGTAGACGCTGTCACATTCCTGACACTTTACAAACTCCTTACAGTCCTTTGCCAGATGTGAAGTTGAAGCACAGCATTTAAAACAAATGCCAATTTTCTTGAGGAATATTTTTCTTTCCTCCATCGTTTTGTATCTGAATGCCTTACAACATGGGAGTGAGTGCGGTTTGTTGTGTAAAGGGCATGTTTTGGATGGATCGATCTTGGTTACTTTGTTAGTCTGTGTTGAAAAGACGTCTGTTTTCTGTACTGTGATAGTTCTTTCATTATAGAGTTTCCTTTGCGTTGGCCTGTCAGGTTTTGAAAAGGACACAGCGCTACAAGTCATGAAGCTGGGATCGTTTCTCTTCTTTGCTTCATAACACACAAAATCACAGAAGTAGTAAAACGGTGGGAAATGACCCTTGTTGTCCTCTTTGTATTTCGATCCAGATGAGAGCCATTTTTCCTGGAGTCCAAATGGTAGTTTGCTAACAATAGGTGAAATCCCACGTGAGGTATCCAGGTAAGCTAGTCCAGTGAGATAGCCGTCTTCTTTGGCACCAAGTATTTCTGTTAGTAGATCTCCAAGCTCACGTAGTTTAGTGTTATCTCTTGTGTTTAGTCTGGGAAAATTCTCAAGTCGCTCAAAAGTGACTTCTCTATTATTTCTGGGGCCGCGTAACACTCCTCCAGACGTTCCATGCCTTGTTCAATGCCTCAGACGGATTGCCTATGTACACTGCCCTTATACGTTTGACATATTCACAAGATTCTTTTCCAAGCCATTTGATCATGAGATCGAGTAGTTGTACGTCACTTAGATTTATATCATTGGTAGTACTAGTAAATGACGCATTCCATGCACGGTAGTTCTCAGGTTTATCATCGAACTGGTAGAGACCTGAGTTTGTGAGATCTCGTCTGGCTAAATACTGTGCTAAAGGGTCCATTGCAGGTGCTGATAAGACCGCAGGATCTTTACGTGGCGAAAATGGCAGAGCATGTACATTAAAATGTCTTGGAGCATGTGGTTGGATGTTTTGATATTTGTCTCTTTCTGGTTTAGCACGGTATGTTCTTTTGTTCTCCCTTTTTCTGTAGATAAAATAGGCAAGTATGTATCGTCGTTTTCCTCACAGTATCCTTTAAAACTACTTTGAGAGAACCTTGGAGCTTCCTTTGGCAGTGACCTGTGAGCTTCAGGCCCAAAATCATGACTTTTGTGTGATTGGTTTTCAACTTGATTAGGTGGAGGAGGAGAACTTTGCTTTTGAGAATTTTGTGCTTGGACATACTCACTAGTACGTATCATTTTGTCTTCTTCCTCTACAGCTTGTATTTCGTCCTCTACAGCTTGTAAAACTGTCATTTCCAAAACTTGTGCCTCACGCGCTGTAGCATCAGCTTCACATTGTGCTTTTAATGCTTCGAGTTCTGCCTGGACTTTTGCCTTTTCAAATTGTAACTCTGCCTCTCTTTTCTTTTCTGTGATTCAATGCTTGCAGCTTCTACCATTAATTCCAATTGTTTTGTTGCATATTGTGCTCTTATCTTTGCAGCTTCGGCCTTTGCCTTTGCCCGTCCTGCAGAGCTGGTTGAAGATCCAACAGAAGATTTCCACTTTTGGAAGCCATCTTGGTCACTGATCCGTTCTTGTCTTTTCACTATAATGTTCTCATCTCAGTGTGGGAACTGGAGACTAAACATCACGCTAAACTCTATCCATAATGAATACATGAGCCGTCGCTGTAGAGTCGTGAACTTTACTGGGTTCATTCACCATGGCACAGAGTGAAAACTGTCAAAAAGGACAGAAAAATAAACATTACTTAACATGAAGTGCCTGTAGGCTTTTTAACATGACAAAGCATAACTTGGTGCAGCCTCGATTAGCATAACTGCGATTAGCATTAGCGCTTTTTAACATCGTTTTTTTAAACATAAATTATATAACATTTCCATGAAATAACGAGTGATATTTGCACATGAACAACAGATTTATGCTACTCAACTACTTACGACATTGATATGTCAGTCCTGAGTAGAGGATGCAAACAGATTGTGCTGCTGCTTCTCAAAACTGATGGCTTCCTTGTCTGTCCATATATTACCAAAACAGGAAGTGATGTAGCTGTGCAACTAGCTTTATCGTCAGAGCGGAAACAAACTAAATATTACAGGGCCTAACAAAATAAGATATTTAACACTTAACTAATATTTTATAAACATCACACTCCTCCTTTTATACCTGCCAGGAACCCTTCTATTTGTATCTCTAATGCCCCGGCTTCGACCAATTTTATCAGGGCCATTCTTAAGGAATCCGTACCCTGATTGACCTCCCCTATTTTTTTTTTTAATTAATTGTTCAATTTCATTATCTCCCATTCTCCTAGTGGCTAAGCCCGCCATGTCTAATAGGCAGCACCCCTTAGGCAGCTGAAACTTCTTCATTATAGCCACATTCATGGATACAAGCTTATCTGCCAACATATCATCGTGTATTTCTGCCTTCTGACATAATTTCACATATTCCTCTGTTGTCATATTTTTATCTTTGTCTGGGAACAGGGCTTTAATATCTGTCAACGTCATAGACGTCGAGGGTGCCGGTGCGCTTGCGTGGGCGTAAAGCCGTGGTGTAGACCTGCGAGGACTGATTGATCTTCTCCGCCCAGGGGTTAATAGCGCTGATATTAAGGACGAGGACGCGTGGTCTACATTATTAGGCCTTTCTCCTCTCCCTCTTTTCATTGGTGTACTAGAGAGCGCACTGGTGTTGATTTCATATTCCTCCTCTTCCTCTGGCCAATCATTTTGTCGGTTATACTGTATTCTCCCCTTTCTTTCCAGTAGCGGTCTACACTCAAGTCCCTATGCCTAACTCCGTCCCTGACCCAATCGTATGCTTTCCTTACGTATGCGTCTTTAAAGGTCCTAGGTACCCCTGGCATGTCGATTTGTCGTGAGTTAGGTAAATAGCATTGCGCTACTCTCTCCTGCTGGTCTGGTTCATACCAGTCATTATACTGATGCTCCCAAGTTATATCTTTATATTGATCGTTAACGCCTTCTAACCATGGACAGACTCTCCCTACGGATGTGTCTATCACACCCAGAGATGCACATAAGTCCCTTACCTGCATGTCCAAGTCAAGTCCAAGTCCCTGACCCACAAGTCCAAGTCAAGTCCGAGTCTGTGACCCCACAAGTCCAAGTCAAGTCCAAGTCTCTGACCGCAAGTCCCAGTCTAGGTCCAAGTCTCTGACCCCGCAAGTCCAAGTCAAGTCCAAGTCCCATGGTTTCTATGTTTTACGCTAATTCAAATCACAGTACAATAAAACTATTTTAAAATCAATAAACTAAAAACAACTATCAGACAAATACGAGCCCAGGCCTTCCACACACAAATAATCAACATCTCAATATTTCTATGAAGCATACGGCCATTCACAGTCAATCCCAATGTAATGGTAAATTAGGAAAACACAAAAATAATATGAACTATTTACCACTGTCTAGCTGTGGTCAGAGGCAGGCCCTGTGTCATTCATTCAACTAGCCCTCCCACACCATTACATTACTTAGTTCAGTTTTGTAAAAGTAACATCCATCAATCAATCAATCAATCAATCAATCAATCAATCAATCAATCAATCAATCAATCAATCAATCAATCAATCAATCCAACTTTATTTATAAAGCGCTTTTCATACCGAAAGGTATCACAAAGTGCATTACAGATAACATTTAAAACAATACGCCCCGCATCATACATCCATACACACATACATATATATATATAAAAAAAAAAACTCTTCCTCACCCTCCGCGGGCGGTCTCTTTTTCCTCCAAGCTCTGGTCCTCTACCAGAGGCCTGGGAGCTTGAGGGTTCTGCGCAGTATCTTTGCAGTTCCTAGAACTGCACTTTTCTGGACCGAGATGTCTGATGTATTTCCTGGGATCTGCTGGAGCCACTCCTACAGTTTGGGGGTCACTGCCCCGAGTGCCCCAACGACCACGGGCACCACTGATGCCTTCACTCTCCAGGCCTTCTCTAGCTCTTCTCTGAGCCCCTGGTATTTCTCTAGTTTCTCGTCCCATTTTGTCTCATAGTTGATAGTTGGTATACCTATGATGAAAATTACAGGCCTCTCTCATTTTTTTAAGTGGGAGAACTTGCACAATTGTTGGCTGACTAAATACTTTTTTTCCCCACTGTAAATGCTGTAAAAGTGCATATTCACGATGTTTGTGAATTCATTTTGCCAGGCTTCACATCTGAAAAAGCTCCCTTCGTCTCTTATGAATGCACAACACAGAAGGAAAGGCAAAGGGCAAAGGGGGAGAATTGAGACTGGACCGTATTCTAGCCTATAGCTAAAAGGGCAGGAGACTAAACTGTGTTTGTGGCATCAGATATAGACAACATAATTTTAATTCTGTAAAATAACTAAGCCAAGGCTACAAACTAGCATGCTTTGTTTGTAGTCTTAAAAACAGGCTACAGTAGGTTATATTTAGCATGTATTAGCAACAATGTAACGTTCCTACGACAACCCTCTGTCTTATTCTCTGTTTTGGTCTTTACTGGGAAAATGTACTTGTTTACAACAAACCAAAACAAATGCACATTGTCCTCAAACAGCTGATCAGTTTTGCGACAGGTGCTGTTCCCTTGGCGACCAATAGAATGTGTATGAGCAAAAGTTAATAGTATGTTTACCGGCCAACGTCACCAATCTAGCTGGAGGCAAAAGGCAGTACACAGGCCATAGCTTTCGGGTGTCTCTTTAAAGAGACTAGATGCAAGTCGGTCATTTTATGCTCACTACTGTCACCTCAGGCCTTATGCGTAATTGCAGTCTCTATATTAAGCTTGTGCATGTGGAGGATTTTAGAGGCAATTGTGGTGAATTAGCCTGGTTTTACCATACCCTCGTACTCATTTCGTTTCATACAAGGGTCTGGAACTTCACAATTGAGCTCCGTTAACAGGTGGGAGGGGTGAACTCCTTTGAAACGATTGGATCTGATTTTCGCTAGCGTTTGGTTGTGACGTATGTACAGTAATGCACCCGTATTGATTGAAGCAAGATATCATAACTCTTGGGGGCATTCCTTGCGCATTCCAAAGCTTCAATTTTAATTTGTGAATATTTGGGAGCCGAGCTAGAACGGATTGAAGAGCTTCCTTTATTTTCATATCCGCCGCCATTACCGAACTACAACCAGCAAATGTGGCGCAAATGCTTGAATTCACCTACAACACCCACCTCCCCCGCTCGCCGAGTGGTAGGTCTAAATTCAACCGATGAAACGCAGCCACTGAGATCAAGCCCAGACGTACATGTAGGGAAAAGATAATTGAGCAGAGTTTACGGATGGCTAAGCCCAGGCTAGTGGTGAATAGGTCTGGGCTCATTCTACACATTAGGACATGGCTGGAACATGTAGGGGGAGAAAAATACTTAGTTTAAACATTTTTAAACTCTGTATAGTCCCTTTAAGTTCAATTTCTTCATATCTACATCATATAATTTTGTGAACTTTAACTCTAGACTCCATTGCTGTTGTAAAGTTTATATTGCCATTGAAATGTAAATTTGTTTTGGAAATCATAAAATACAGTCTACATATAAGATCGGGTGGCTTGTAATTTATTTCCATGGATTTTCTACAAATAATGTAATTTGAACCTCAGACTCAATTCACTAATTCATAGTCTCTGAAATGTGATTTTTGAAAATATTTAAATTCACACGTCCATAAATGGATCCAAATAACACACAACGATCAAAGAGGAAAATATTCGATCAAAGAGGAAATATTCTGCTGTTGCTAAGGTGTTCAGGACAACATCTGGGTATTTCATTACAGTGACATTTTACTATACAACTATGATTTTTCCATATCTCAGCAAAATAAGAACAATTACCAGAGGTCCACAGAGGGAGTATGTTCTTCTGAAACAATTAGTACTGTCAAACAACATAGATTAGATAAGAGAGGGACAGTCAGACCGTCCAATCAAAGATCTCTAATCCTTACCCCTTGCAAAAGGATGCCATCCACTCAAACAGAGATAAATCTCAAACATGCTGTACTCAATGTCAGATCATTAAAAAACAAGTCCTTTTTAATAAATAGTTTTATTTCCTCTTATAATCTAGATTTTGTGTTTTTAACTGAAACATGGCTTGACAAAAACACTGGTAACACAGTTTTGATTGAGTGTAGTCCATCACACTTCAATTTTGTGTCTGAAACACGCTAAAACCAAAGGGGCGGGGGTGTCTGTGCAATATTAAGGGACAATATAGTCATCCACAAATTGTCATTTGGGGTTTTTCTATAATGTGTGTATGTGTCTTTCAAAATGGAGATAAAACAATCTTCCATACTTTATATGACTATTTACAAACCACCACAGAATTGTTTTATCGAAGATTTTACTGAATTACTTTCATTTATATGCACTGATTTTGATTGTTTAGTCATTTCAGGTGATTTTAATGTGCATGTAATGTGCATGTCAGTTTTAGTTCTGTTGGACCTGAGCGCTGCCTTTGACACAGTGGACCACGGGATCTTACTTCACAGGTTAGAAAACTGGGTGGGAATCTCTGGTACTGCTCTAAACTGGTTCAAGTCCTATCTTGAGGATAGGACGTACTTTGTTGAAATTGGCAACCCCCCAGGGGTCAATCTTGGGACCCCTCTTATTCAACTTGTACATGCTTCCATTGGGTCAGCTAATAAACAGCAACAATGTGTCGTACCACAACTACGCAGATGACACTCAGATCTACGTGTCACTGACGGCAGGTGAACATGGGCCTGTAGATACACTCTGTCACTGCATCGAACAGATCAGTTTGTGGATGCAAAACAACTTTCTCCAAATAAACTCAGACAAACTGAGATAATTGTTTTTGGCCCACAGACACAAAGACAAAATGTTATCAGTCATCTTGAGTCTCTCTCTCTAAAACCAAAAAATCAGGTTAGAAATCTAGGAGTAATCATGGACTCAGACCTGAACTTAAACAGCCACATCAAAGCAATAACATCATCAGCTTTTTACCATCTGAAAAATATTGCTAAGATCAGAGGAATAGTGTCAAAACCAGACTTAGAGAGACTCATCCATGCATTTGTCTCCAGCAGGTTAGACTACTGTAACGGCCTGCTCACTGGCCTTTCTAAACGAGCTGTTAGAGCTGCAGTACATCCAGAACGCTGCTGCTCGAGTCCTGACAAGAACCAGGAAATACGACCACATTAGTCCAGTGCTTCGGTCTCTGCACTGGCTTCCTGTCACTCAGAGAATAGAATTTAAAACAGCTCTGCTTGTGTACAAGTCTTTTCATGGTTTAGCCCCAAAGTACATCTCTGACATGTTAGAGCCGTATGAACCATCTTGGGCCCTGAGAACTTCAGGGAGGGGTCTCCTGGTGGTTCCCAGAGTCAATAATAAACACGGTGAGGCTGCGTTTCAGTTTCATGCAGCTAAAATCTGGAACAGTCTTCATGAGGATGTGAGACAGGCCTCAACTCTGACAATGTTCAAATCCAGGCTGAAAACTGCTCTTTTTACCCGTGCATATGAAAACTGAAAGTATTTTATCTACACTCTTGCCTTTTACTGTAATTGATTAACTTTATGTTGATGTTTTATTTATTGATATTATCTGTTTTCATGTAATTTTATGCAACTGTGAAGCACTTTGAATTGCCTTGTGTATGAATTGTGCTCTACAAATAAAATTGCCTTGCCTTACAAACACTTATCGACCTGTCATATTTACTTCATCTCAATGAATTGTTTCTGTGATTTTGCAGGTAGAAGATTGACTCCTGAAGGTCTGAGGATCGCGCTGGTTGGTAAAACTGGTTGTGGAAAAAGCTCCACTGGAAACACCATTCTGGGAAGACAGGAGGAGTTCTACGCCAAGACAAGTGGGAAATCTGTCACCCAGATCTGTAGGAAAGCAGTATCTTTTGTCGACGGGCGCCGCGTCGCTGTGGTGGACACTCCTGGGCTGTTTGACACCTCACTCTCCAATGAGGAAACAATCAAAGAAACCGTTAAATCCATCAGTCTTTTGGCTCCTGGACCTCACGCCTTTCTGTTACTGATACAAATCGGCCGATTCACGGAAGAAGAACAACGTGCTGTTGAATATATTAAGAGAGCATTTGGAAAAGGTGCTGAGAAGTACATCATGATTCTCTTCACGTGTGGAGATAATCTGGAGCACGATAAAATGAACATTGACGATTACATTCGTGATTCTGATCCTGCACTGAAGAAGCTGATCGCCGACTGTGGAAACAGGTTCCATGTGTTTAACAACAGAAACAAAGAGCACACTCAGGTGAAGGAGCTGCTGCAGAAGATCGACCACATGGTGGAGGAGAACGGAGGAAGCTTCTACACCAGCGAGATGCTCCAAGAGGCTGAAGAGGCCATCCAGAAAGAGATGGAGAGGATTTTGAAGGAAAAAGAAGAGGAGATCAAGAGAGAGGAGGAAAAGATAAAGAGGAAATATCAACTGGAAATGGAAAGATTTCTCCAAATGAAAAAACAAAGAGAAGAAGAACAGAAAAGAGATGGAGAGGGCACTTAGAGATAATCGAGGAGCAGATGAAGAAAGAGCAGGGACAGCAAACGAGAGAACAGAGCGAGTGGGAGATGGAGAACAGAGAGAGAGAGAAAGAGAGAGGGAGGTTGTGGTGGAGAGAAGGAGAGTGACAGAGAGAGTTCTACACATTGAAAAACAACAAGAGAAACTTAGAGAAATGGATGAAAAGAAAATCAATGAGCAAGGGCTGCCAAAAAACAAACAGAGAGAAATATGGAAGGAGAGAGAGAGAGTTGAGATAGAAAAACAAAGAGAAAGCGAAATGCTTGAAAATATAATAAAGCAGAAGAGGGAACAGAGAGAGAATGTTCAGATGGAAAAACAAAGAAAAATACAAGAAAATCTAGAAAGACAACAGAGAGAGAGGGAGCAAAGGGAGAGAGAACAAAGCGAGAGGGAGCAAAGGAGAGAGCCGAGAGAGCAATGGAAGGAGATACAGGAAAAAATACAAAGAGGAATAGAAACGACAAAAAGACAGCAGAGAGAGAAAGAACAGATGGAGCAGAGAGAGAGGGAGCAAAGGGAGAGAGAACAAAGTGAGAGGGAGCAAAGGAGAGAGCCGAGAGAGCAATGGAAGGAGATACAGGAAAAAATACAAAGAGACATGACAAAAAGACAGCAGAGAGAGAAAGAACAGATGGAGCAGAGAGAGAGGGAGCAGAGAGAGAGAGAACAGAGGGAGAAAGAATACATGGAAGAGATGGAGCGTAAGCGCGCTGAAGAAGTGGAACTACTAAGAGTGTCCTATGAACAAGAGGCCAGAAAAGAAGCTGAAAACAAAAACTCATTCTTGAAGAAAATGTGGAGTAATACGAAGTCTAAATTATCTAAATTTGTGGATTGCTTTCAAACCCTTCCCTTCTCTCATTAATTAGTATTGTCAATCTTACAAAGTAAGATTAACGAGAAGACATGTTTTTTTCATCAAACTTTTTCTATGTTCAGTTTTTGATCTGCATAGGCTGCTGCAATTGCTCACCAATTTATTGGCACCACAGTGATGTTTCGGGAGTCAGCCCTTCATCAGACCCTTCTACCCCACTTATTATTTTAAAAAAAAGTGTTTTTCGCTGATTGTGACAACAACAAAACACACATGTTGGTCTATTTATTTTTCTGATGTTGGTCATTTTGTTTGGTATAAAAGCAGATTAATAGTTTAGGCAGATTTCCTCTTAAATAAACACAACTCTCTTAGTGTTTTCAAAGAAGAAAACATGGGGTAAATTGAGCCTCTGCCCCATAAGAAACAATGAATAACAAACTACAGAAAATTAATATGTACAATTCTATAGTTTTTGTTTATTGGTGGTTCTGGGTCGACGAGCAAATTAAAAAATCACGTTAAATTATTTGGGGGGTTTTTAGAGACAAAAGGTCATACTCTGCAGATGGTGAAAATATTTTTTTGCATAAAATTGCTAATGGGGAACTTTAAAATGTAAATCAGACTTTATGCTCTTTAGAGTCAATTTAACCTTTAAACTTTGTCATTTTGTGTCACATTTTTGTTGTGTTTTTCGCAGTTTTATTGCCGTGTTTCTGACATTTTTTGTTGCTTTTGTCGTTGCTTTTGTGGCGCTTTTTTGTTGCGTCTTCATCAGTTTTTAGTCGTGTTTTAGTCGCTTTTTTAATTGTATTGTCGATGCTTTTCCAGTAAATTTTCATCTCTATTTTGACGCTTTTTTCCAAGAAGATTTTAGATTTTAACCTTCTTTGAAGATGGACAACTCCTGTACGACTGAGAGCCTACACAGACACAAGGCCAAACTGGAGAAAATGTGCTTGGTTCAGGTGGGGGTTAGGAGGTTAAGAAAGAAATTATACAAATACACTTTAATTAAAAGAATAAATCTAAAATCTTTGAGTAGGTTTGGTCTGGTGTTAGACAAGATCTTTTTACCAAATAATTCTGATTATTTTGTATAATTTCAAGTGAAAAAGAAATATTGGTGCAGATAAGTGGGATTACATTAAGTGGAAACTAAATTAATTCAAGCGATTTGAAGTCATTTATCTCATTTATGATGGTCATTTTTCCCAATGGAAGAGTGATATCAGATGTCAGTCCTCCATTGTCACACAACTTTGATAAGGTTGTTGTGGCTCTCTAACCTTCTAAATGTGTAATCACGCTCCGTTTATTGTCGTGATTCATGGCTTCATCAACAATTGCATGAGTCCATAAAGTCCCTTTCTCTTGGTAAAGCTAGTGGACTAGATGGAATCCCTATAGAAGTATACTCAACGTTTTTTGAGGAAATCAAAAAATCACTTCAAGCATCTTTTAATTATGCATTCTCAAACGGTTTATTGTCTGAATCAAAAAAGCAAGGTGTCATATCACTGCTGCTGAAACAGAATTCTGATGGTCAATACAAAGACCCCACTTTTAGGGAAAACTAGAGACCTCTGACTCGCATTCTTGCCAAACGTATTGCTCTACGGTTCAAAAAGGTTATTGGATATATTATTAAACAAGAGCAAGTTGGATTTATTAAAGGAAGGTTTATTGGAGAAAACATAAGACAGGTCATAGACATTATAAAAGATTCTAAAACACGACAAAGCAGGAATTCTATTTATTTCAGATTTTGAGAAAGCATTTGATAAAATAAACTGGAAAATGATCTACAGTACACTTGTGTTTTTTGATTTTGGAGAAAATATCTTAAGATGGGTTCAAACCTTTATATATATTTATATATAATCAACCTACTAGTACAATAATAAATAATGGATACTTATCAGAAAATGTTACACTATCTAGAGGCGTCAGGCAGGGATGTCCTTTGTCTCCTTATTTATTCATTTTATGTATTGAAATGTTGGCCATCAGAATAAAACGTAATGCATTAATAAAAGGTTTGAAAGTGCACAACACATATAAAATGTACAATGTATGCAGATGATGTTACTTTTTTTTTGCAACCAGAGGAAAGGCCACTAAATGAACTAATACACCTCTTAACCCCCACATTTTCTCTAGGTCGACTTTAATCTAAAAGTTTCTCGACTGGAGCTTACAGCCGATGGGCCAGTGTAACGCCTCATTTGAAGACCAACAAAACGGATCTAAATGGGTCTTTTTTCCCTGCGTTGTTGCCATGTTGTCGTCACTTTTGAGTTTTTTCATTGCATTTTTGGGACTTTTTTTTTTACCAAGATGCTTTTATATTTGGGTGACGCCGAACTGGAAAAAATGTGCTTGGTTAAGGCGGAGGTTAAGAGGTTAAAGGTTCTGACCGCTCTCCTGACCATTTTTTATTTTATACTAACATCTTTAAAAGGTCGATGGGGAGTCCTTACCTCAGGTGGAGGAGTTCAAGTATCTCGGGGTCGTGTTCACGAGTGAGGGACGGATGGAGCGTGAGATCGATAGACGAATCGGTGCAGCGTCAGCAGTGATGCGGTCGCTGTATCGGACTGTTGTGGTGAAGAGGGAGCTGAGTCAGGGGGCAAAGCTCTCGATTTACCGATCGATCTATGTTCCCACCCTCACCTATGGTCATGAGATCTGGGTAATGACTGAAAGGACAAGATTGCGAATACAAGCGGCTGAAATGAGTTTCCTTCGCAGGGTGGCTGGGCGCACCCTCCGAGATCGGGTGAGGAGCTCAGTTACCCGGGAGGAGCTCGGAGTAGAGTCGCTGCTCCTTCACGTCGAAAGGAGCCAGCTGAGGTGGCTAGGGCATCTGTTCCGGATGCCTCCTGGTCGCCTCCCTTGGGAGGTGTTCCAGGCATGTCCTATTGGGAGGAGGCCTCGTGGAAGGCCCAGGACACGCTGGTGGGACTATGTCTCCAACCCAGTCTCACACGACACTGTGACAATGTGACAGTGGTCCACACACCAAAATGTGAACTATTTCACACTTTAAGCTTTTTATTTGTGGAATAGTCGCAATTATTTCCTCCATCAATTTATATTGGAGTCACGTGACTAACAACTACTTCCGTCGTTTGGAAATAAAAAATGGCGGACTTTTTGAATTTTGGGGGGACATAATGCAATATTATAGCTAATTTAGCCAGTTAATTGCACATTTAATCAAACATCTAGTGAGAAATATCTAACTTTGAATCATTATTTTCGTGTATTTGTATTGCACGTGCTTGAATTTATGAGTTACATCGATTATTTGTGTCGCGCCTGGAAAAATGTGTAATTGTCGCAAATACACATTCTCTCCATGCACTGCTCCTCTTGTATTGAAACACGAATTGTTTCCCCGTTTTATTTCCTATCAAAGAAAAAAAAAACGCTGATGGTTCCTGAATTAACAAGCAAATTATAGTGTGTGACATTTCCAGAGATAGTTTTAAACATAATATTACAGTAGACAGCGACAGTAAACCTGACAGAGTTTGCAGGTGCTTACACATGTCTCTCTGGTACTTCAGACCAGTCCAACCCCAATAAAAAGATTAATAAATTATAATAATAATAATAATAATAATAATAGCGGTCAAGCCAATGTGCCTGCGTGCCACGAGTTTGCTCATGAGTTTGGCTCAGCTGTGCGTAACGTAGCGCGCGCAAGTAACCTATACGGACACTTCAACAGTTTCTGAACCACAGACCCGTATTATGTCATTATTAAACCACCAAATTTACGTTTAAACTGACATGAGGGAACTCACCCTATAGATGTCAAGCCAAATGAGTCACTCAAGCAGAGTCCTGCAGAAAAAGCCGATGTTTCCAGGGCCATCCTCACGTCCACTTGTAGTTGTTTCATATCCAAAACAGTGCTTTTCCAATGCACAGCAGAGAGGCCTTACACCGCCACACATCCAGCGTGGTCTAAGCATCAATCCACAAATTATGAAACTGAATCCAACAACGTGATAGAGCCATTTAAGCAGAGTGGATATTAACAAAACAACACAGTTTCGCGCATGCATAGCAGCTGTTCCAAACTCGTGCTTCATGTTGGGTCACGTGATCGATGTGCGTCACCATGGATACGCGCAACTTTAATTCCATATTTCTGTTCAAACCTGTTTATTTATACAGTGTTTATCAAAATCCAAACTTGGACGAGCGTTTAGACATCAAAATATGTAAAAATGATAATAATAAAATAATATTTTTGGTCCCTCTGGCCACACAGTGCCACCATGTGGAATGCCAAGGCATTTTCTTTTTATATAGTGGGGAAAATAGCTTGTGCATTTAACATTATATTATTTAATGCAGCTGCCCAGGTGCCCACTTTAGATGAGAGTATAGTGAGGGTAGTGAGCAGCTCACTAATTTGCTGTTTTTTGGGGTTTTTAGCACACAAATACAGAGTGGACTCATTCACAGAAACACATTTGTTTCTGTGACACAGCTTGGTTATGATAGCGCCTATTTAACGGACAGCTACCTGGTGTACATTTTATCCAGCAAAAATAGTGCATTCCTTTTACTGAACGGAGGCAAATCTAAAGAACTGAAATATACACCCAATGTATGAATTTGTGCCATTATAAAGATTTTATTTGGTTATTAAAATGGCATAAAAGGCATTAGATTTGATTTTGTACAGTGTGTATAAAACCTGCAGTTGTTTTTGGGAGGTAAAATGTTACTTTTAATGTAAGTGCAATACAGCATCTGTAGAAAGTATTATCCAGTTACAGTTACTTTGTTACAATGTATCTTTTTGTCACAACACAACACTGTTCACATGCAAGTGTTTTTACATTGTGTTAATACTGGCACAGTACTCATTATCAAAGCAATACAATTATGATCAACCAAGTTTGTATGTGCATTTATTCTACAGGAACAATATGTTTCATAAACAAGTACACAGACATAAAGGTTCTAAAGCAGGGGTCACCAACCAGGTGCCCTTTGGGGCATGGACAGTAGCCCTTGAGACTTTTTCTAAAGTGTAAAACACTTCACTTTCTTGAATCTGATTCTTAAAAATACAATTATTTCTGTTCTTGTGACTCAGTATGAGTTTAAAATGAAGCTATTGATATAATATGGGGTCAATATCCTATAAGTAAACAGTGTACGTTTAAATCTTTAGGATTTGTTTTTAACTGGTACAGTAGCTCTCGAACAACTCGATGCCCTTGAAGTCGCCCTCGGCTGAAAAAAGGTTGGTGACCCCTGTTCTAGAGTAATCATCTGTACTCAGCTGCGGACTACTTTTGGATGAGAGGCGACAATATTTAATTTTTTATCAATTAGCTAATAGGCCCTGGCCACTTTTTTCAGTAGGATAATAACATGTTTGGCTAAAATACAGTACTAATTTGATGAAATACAATTAATTTTGCACAGCTGACATATTGTCAATCACTATTAAACAAAATCTGATGGTTTAATTATAAACTTTGATAACTTTCTGTTTTGTCCATGTTGAACAGCTAAAGGGTGTGTAAAAGTATCTCTGGAAGGAGGCATCTGGGCTGAAGTGAAAAAAAATATGTTTTATAGTAGAGGCAAATCAAAGGCATTTTCTGAAAGCTTATGGTAAATGGAGTAAGATGATGTAATCATAATGCCTGTACCCCATACCTGTTTTTAAATATTTAGGCTTAAGTACTGCATTTGGGCAGTTTTTAAATGCACATTTGTCAGGAACCGTGATAGCTATCATCACAAACTAAACTTTGCTGGATCAGTTTTGACCTGATTGTTAATATAAGAGCACTTAAAACTAGGGGGCGCTGTAAATTATTTACATGACAAAAAAAAATATTTAGTAAACATGTTAAATGGTATGATATTAGCATGACAATTACATATGTACTATATCATGTATTGACAATCAACACGAGTACAAATATTTGTTTTTAATAAATGTTATTTTGAAAAAAAATAGCAAAATTAGAAATTACTACATTATCCATGAACCCCCTTCCCGGCATCTTTACGTCCATGGTCGCCATATTTGAAGTTCTGTAGTTGCCACATTAGTCTTAGACTTTAGGGCTGTAAACATGAATAAAATCTAAATAAACCACCCATAAACTGTAGCGGAATTATTAAGAACATTTAGGAACTATGGAAACTATGCTTACTTCACATATACGTTTTGTAATTTTAATGTATCACATTAGTTACTGTTAGCCGAGTGGGTGCACTATTGTGTTAATGCTAACTAGGGTTGACATCCTTAAACCCTATGTGTTTAGACATCAAATAAACGAGCGGAACTACTTAATATCGATAAATTACTGAGGTAGACCTTAAAAATTAGGCAAATTATTTCGGATGGCTATTTATTTTAACTTTTTCCACCACTACGTGGTTTCCTTGGTAACCACAAACAAAGGTCATGAGCTTCAAATAAACGTAATTCGTTGTAATGTTTTTTATGTTTTGATTTAGAGAACGCTATACCGTATATTTAATAACTCATCCCAAGTGTTGCTTTTTTCGGAATTATTTATTGCATTAAGTTATAGTTTTTTGTGTTTCTTTAACCCGGAAGCACGAGTTTGGAACAGCTGCTATGCATGCGCGAAACTGTGTTGTTTTGTTAATATCCACTCTGCTTAAATGGCTCTATCACGTTGTTGGATTCAGTTTCATAATTTGTGGATTGATGCTTAGACCACGCTGGATGTGTGGCGGTGTAAGGCCTCTCTGCTGTGCATTGGAAAAGCACTGTTTTGGATATGAAACAACTACAAGTGGACGTGAGGATGGCCCTGGAAACATCGGCTTTTTCTGCAGGACTCTGCTTGAGTGACTCATTCGGCTTGACATCTATAGGGTGAGTTCCCTCATGTCAGTTTAAACGTAAATTTGGTGGTTTAATAATGACATAATACGGGTCTGTGGTTCAGAAACTGTTGAAGTGTCCGTATAGGTTACTTGCGCGCACTACGTTACGCACAGCTGAGCCAAACTCATGAGCCAAACTCGTGGCACGCAGGCACATTGGCTTGACCGCTATTATTATTATAATTATTATTATAATTTATTAATCTTTTTATTGGGGTTGGACTGGTCTGAAGTACCAGAGAGACATGTGTAAGCACCTGCAAACTCTGTCAGGTTTACTGTCGCTGTCTACTGTAATATTATGTTTAAAACTATCTCTGGAAATGTCACACACTATAATTTGCTTGTTAATTCAGGAACCATCAGCGTTTTTTTTTCTTTGATAGGAAATAAAACGGGGAAACAATTTGTGTTTCAATACAAGAGGAGCAGTGCATGGAGAGAATGTGTATTTGCGACAATTACACATTTTTCCAGGCGCGACACAAATAATCGATGTAACTCATAAATTCAAGCACGTGCAATACAAATACACGAAAATAATGATTCAAAGTTAGATATTTCTCGCTAGATGTTTGATTAAATGTGCAATTAACTGGCTAAATTAGCTATAATATTGCATTATGTCCCCCCAAAATTAAAAAAGTCCGCCATTTTTTATTTCCAAACGACGGAAGTAGTTGTTAGTCACGTGACTCCAATATAAATTGATGGAGGAAATAATTGCGACTATTCCACAAATAAAAAGCTTAAAGTGTGAAATAGTTCACATTTTGGTGTGTGGACCACTGTCACATTGTCACAGTTTCGTGTGAGACTGGGTTGCACCTATGGTCATGAGATCTGGGTAATGACCGAAAGGACAAGATCGCGAATACAAGCGGCCGAAATGAGTTTCCTTCGCAGGGTGGCTGGGCACACCCTCCGAGATCGGGTGAGGAGTTCAGTTACCCGGGAGGAGCTCGGGGTAGAGTCGCTGCTCCTTCACGTCGAAAGGAGCCAGCTGAGGTGGCTAGGGCATCTGTTCCGGATGCCTCCTGGTCGCCTCCCTTGGGAGGTGTTCCAGGCATGTCCTATTGGGAGGAGGCCTCGTGGAAGGCCCAGGACACGCTGGTGGGACTATGTCTCCGAGCTGGCCTGGTGTCGCCTCGGGGTCCCCCCAGAACAGCTGGAGGAGGTGTGCGTGGATCGGGAAGTCTGGGCATCTCTGCTGAGACTGCTGCCTCCGCGACCCGGCCCCGGATAAAGCGGAAGAAAATGGATGGATGGATGGATCTTTAAAACCATTATTTTCCAGATGATTTTTTTTAAATGCAAAAAAGACAAAACATCGAGAAAAAAAATGTATGTAAATAGAAAAATGTTGTACATTATACTGTTTATACAATAAAGCAGAAAGTGGCTCATCTGCCCCACTCTGCCCTATGCTAGTGCGGCAGTACAGGTGTGGAAGTAACACCACCACCCTGTTTAACGGTAAATACGTTTAACATCAACACGCATGTTCAATCTCAGAGGGATACGGCCTGTTCCTTTTACATATACAGTGCCTCTCAAAAGTGCTAATAGACCTTGAACTTTTGCACATTTTGTCATGTTTACAACCATAAACATAAAGATTTTATTTTGAATTTTTACTGAAAGTTCACACACAAGTAACAGACAACTGTGAAGTGAAAGCAAAATGATACATGATTCTGTTATTTTTCAAACAATAGAAAAGTGAAAAGTGGGGCGTGCACAAGTATTCATACAGCATGAATTAATACTTTGTGGAACCCCCTTTTCTGCAATAACAGCAGCAAGTCTTTTGGGGTATGACTCTACAAGGTTTGCACATCTAGAGACATTTTAGCCCATTCCTCTTTACAAAACAACTCAAGCTCTGTCAAATTAGAAGGAGAGCGTTTGTGAACAGCAGTTTTCAGGTCTTTCCACAGATTTTCAATAGGATTTAGGTCAGGACTTTGACTGGGCCATTCTAACACATTAATATGTTTGTTTTTAAACCATTCCATTGTAGATTTAGCTTTGTGTTTAGGGTCATTGTCCTGCTGGAA
This sequence comes from Neogobius melanostomus, assembly GCA_007210695.1. Taxonomy (NCBI): domain Eukaryota; kingdom Metazoa; phylum Chordata; class Actinopteri; order Gobiiformes; family Gobiidae; genus Neogobius; species Neogobius melanostomus. The sequence goes on from VHKM01000210.1 coordinate 139,231, forward strand.
GGTGAATCTCCGCTCCAGCCTCAATTCTCTTGCTGACTCGAGCAGGTTTTCCTCCAAAATGTCCCTGTATTTGGCTCCATCTATCTTCCCAACTATTCTTACAATCTTCCCAGTCCCCGCTGAGGAAAAGCAGCCCCATAGCATGATGCTCCCCCCACCATATTTGACACTGGGGATGGTGCACTCAGGACGATGAGCAGTGTTAGGTTTGTGCCATACATAACGTTTTGCATTTGGGCCAAAAAGTAATTTTTTTGTCTCATCTGACCAAAGCACCTTCTTCCACATGGTAGCTGTGTCCTCCATATGACTTCTAGCAAACTTCAAACGGGATTTCTTATGGGCTCCTTTCAATAATGGCTTTCTTCTTGCCACTCGTCCATGAAGGCCAGATTTGTGTAGAGTACGACTTATAGTTGTCCCATGTACAGATTCCCCCAGCTCAGCGGCAGTACGTCGCAGCTCCTCCAGAGTTATCTTGGGGCACTTGGCTGCATTTCTGACCAGTGCTCTCCTTGTTCGGTCTGTTAGTTTAGGTGGACGGTCGTGTCTTGGTAAGTTCGCAGTGGTGCTATACTCTTTCCATTTCTGAATGATGGATTGAACAGTGCTCCGTGAGATGTTCAAATTGGGAAATCTTTGTATAACTTAACGCTGCTTTAAACTTCTCCACAGCTTTATCCCTGACCTCTCTGGTGTGCTCCTTGGCCTTCATGATGTTGCTTAGTGACCAATACACTCTGACCATAGCTCTGAGGCCCTCACAGAACAGCTGGAATTATACTGAGAGTAGATTACACACAGGTGGCCTCTATTTAATGGTTAGGGCAAGGTGTGAACATTCTGCAGTCATTAGGAATGTTATAAAGGCAATTTAATGAACTCAGAAAATGCTGTATGAATACTTATGCAAGCCCCACTTTTCACTTTTCTATTTTTTGAAAAATAACAGAATCATGAATCATTTTGCTTTCGCTTCACAGTTGTCTGTTACTTGTGTGTGAACTTTCAGTAAAAAATTCAAAATAAAATGTTTATGTTTATGGTTGTAAACATGACAAAATGTGCAAAAGTTCAAGGTGTATTAGTACTTTCACAAGGCACTGTATTTGTTTCTGTTGCACTTTTCAGTTTTCACATCTCGTTTTTCTAATAAGAAAGTATGCACAGGCTGCCCATAATACTGTATAATGAAGCTTTGCGTGTTCTTTTGAGGAACCCAAGAACACTTTACAGGCCATATACGTACAGCTTTGAGTGTCGACTGAGCAAGTCTGAAAATGTATGTCACAAATATAAACTGACTCGTTTGACTTGTGGATGATTGTCTTTTTAAAATGCCATTTTAACGATTCATCAAAAATCGATTTAAACTGCTTAAAATGTGAATCGATGTAAAAAACTAAAATCGACGTTAAAGCCGCCCCAGCTCCTCCATTTTTCCGGACCGGAAGGGTTGCACTCCCACATTGCATCACTAGATGCGCCACATTCAAATAGCGAGCTCCACACCTGCTCCACCTCACAGTGCACCCCCGACACATGCCTCACCTGCCCCTGCTCCATGTAAACACATACACATACAGGGATCAAACCTGCAGACGCAGCAACAGCTAAGATGGCTGCTCAGACGTGCGGCTGTCACTTCATTCGTAGCAAACGCACGACCAACCTGCAATAAACGTACTGACCGTGGGTGCCATGCGGCTTCGTATGAAGTTTGCAAGAACTGCACACGATCTGTACGTCGTGTGCACCAACGCCGTGCGTTATCTCAGAGATTACCGGCAATTTGGAGGAGAATAGTCTATATATTTCACCCTTGGATACAGAGAAGGCGCATGTTTGGGCAGTATGACACACTTTTCCAGGAGCTGGAGAGAGAAAGCCACGGCGACTACATGTCTTATATTCACATAGATTTAAAAAAAAAACTTTGGTGAATTGCACCTACGCGTCACACCAGCATAACGCCTTTCTCTCTCCTCCCTCTCTGACACCTGTTCTCTCCTTGCCTTCCCTCTTCCCCTCGGCATATTGCAAAAACTTTGTACTTGGTCAGAGGCAGCTCTGAAGCTTTATACATCGGAGTGTTCGTGCGGTAGATGTACTCTCGCTGAACGGGCAACTCATGAACGACTTACGCGACATGTATAGAGGACGCACGAGATATCTGAGCGTGCGTTGGCCGCACTAATGGTGTGTGTGTGGCACGCGACACATATACGAAGTCCGCAAGTGCGGCATACGAAAAAAGTTTTGTAGAAAACGTACGAAAGACATACGCCTGCCGTACAGACGACTCACGCAGACGTACGGCATTCTTGCAACCTGAAAAAAAACGTAAGCGCCCGTAGAGTTTGTTTGACATGACACAGAACCTCTGCGGCTCCAAAATAAGCACGTCACACGAACGCTCTCCGTGCGTTTTCTGCACGTAGACCGGCCGGAGAAGCCCGTACGGCCGGTTGTGACCATAGCTTTAGCGATGAACACAGAGTTTAGCATTATGACCGAAGTTTACAAAAGAAACATCTGAGCGACCTGCTCTGAAATCCTCATGAAATGTCCCTTTAGTATCTACAGCAGGGGTCTCGAACTCATTTGGACTGGGGGCCACAAATGCAAACCCAGTGTTGGTCGGGGGCCGCAACAGACGAAGCCTTTTTTATTAAGTCAAGTATGATTTAGCAACTTTTTATTGTTTGCTGTAATCTTCAAAGAAGGTACTTGAGTCGTCTTCTGTACTTGGTAGTTGTTTGCTGTAATATACCTTAAAATAGACTTTACATGACCTATCTGCACATTTTTAAGCTTCCAGAGGTTTCCAATCAGCCAAACATTTGCTGAGCTTCTAAATTAGAAATTACAGACTTAGATAATTAATGTTTTTGTAATTAATCTCATTTTGGTTCAGGTAAATTGGTTCAGGGCATCAGTGAATGATCTTTCAGGAGTCAGGTCCAGTTTCTGTCTGTTAGCCTATTTAGAAAGAAATGCAAAATGTACAACAAATGTCATTTAATTGAGTGTAGAAAGGCCCAACCAGAGACTGGAGCTGATAATGAGCACTAGCAATAAGCTTCACCTCATGTAAATAATGTGGAGTCAGTGGCCTCAGGCCTTTTTGTGACCTACAGTTAGAGAATGGATGGGGCTTATATTTTTTACTATCACTGTTGCTGTAATTATTTGCAGTATTTTTATACATTTCCATATTCTCTATTTTTAATGTACAGTGAGGAAAATAAGTATTTGAACACCCTGCTATTTCGCAAGTTCTCCCACTTAGAAATCATGGAGGGGTCTGAAATTGTCATCGTAGGTGCATGTCCACTGTGAGAGACATAATCTAAAAAAAAAAATCCAGAAATCGCAATGTATGATTTTTTAACTATTTATTTGTATGATACAGCTGCAAATAAGTATTTGAACACCTGTCTATCAGCTAGAATTCTGACCCTCAAAGACCTGTTAGTCTGCCTTTAAAATGTCCACCTCCACTCCATTTATTATCCTACATTTAGATGCACCTGTTTGAGGTCTTTAGCTGCATAAAGACACCTGTCCACCCCATACAATCAGTAAGAATCCAACTACTAACATGGCCAAGACCAAAGAGCTGTCCAAAGACACTAGAGACAAAATTGTACACCTCCACAAGGTTGGAAAGGGCTACGGGGAAATTGCCAAGCAGCTTGGTGAAAAAAGGTCCACTGTTGGAGCAATCATTAGAAAATGGAAGTAGCTAAACATGACTGTCAATCTCCCTCGGACTGGGGCTCCATGCAAGATCTCACCTCGTGGGGTCTCAATGATCCTAAGAAAGGTGAGAAATCAGCCCAGAACTACACGGGGGGAGCTGGTCAATGACCTGAAAAGAGCTGGGACCACCGTTTCCAAGGTTACTGTTGGTAATACACTAAGACGTCATGGTTTGAAATCATGCATGGTACGGAAGGTTCCCCTGCTTAAACCAGCACATGTCAAGGCCCGTCTTAGGTTTGCCAATGACCATTTGGATGATCCAGAGGAGTCATGGGAGAAAGTCATGTGGTCAGATGAGACCAAAATGGAACGTTTTGGTCATAATTCCACTAAACGTGTTTGGAGGAAGAAGAATGATGAGTACCATCCCAAGAACACCATCCCTACTGTGAAGCATGGGGGTGGTAGCATCATGCTTTGGGGGTGTTTTTCTGCACATGGGACAGGGCGACTGCACTGTATTAAGGAGAGGATGACCGGGGCCATGTATTGCGAGATTTTGGGGAACAACCTCCTTCCCTCAGTTAGAGCATTGAAGATGGGTCGAGGCTGGGTCTTCCAACATGACAATGACCCGAAGTACACAGCCAGGATAACCAAGGAGTGGCTCTGTAAGAAGCATATCAAGGTTCTGGCGTGGCCTAGCCAGTCTCCAGACCTAAACCCAATAGAGAATCTTTGGAGGGAGCTCAAACTCTGTGTTTCTCAGCGACAGCCCAGAAACCTGACTGATCTAGAGAAGATCTGTGTGGAGGAGTGGGCCAAAATCCCTCCTGCAGTGTGTGCAAACCTGGTGAAAAACTACAGGAAACGTTTGACCTCTGTAATTGCAAACAAAGGCTACTGTACCAAATATTAACATTGATTTTCTCAGGTGTTCAAATACTTATTTGCAGCTGTATCATACAAATAAATAGTTAAAAAATCATACATTGTGATTTCTGGATTTTTTTTTTTAGATTATGTCTCTCACAGTGGACATGCACCTACGATGACAATTTCAGACCCCTCCATGATTTCTAAGTGGGAGAACTTGCAAAATAGCAGGGTGTTCAAATACTTATTTTCCTCACTGTAACTATGGATCATGTGTTCGCACGTGTCCCACATAAAGATTAAATTAATTGACATGATGTGCTTCTTGTGTGAGCACACAATGTTGCTCTGAGAGAGAGGTGGAGAGAAAAGGCTCCTCACTTTACTGTTGTGATAGCCTGGTTTTTACCAAACCCTCGTACTCATTTCGTTTCGTACATGTAGGGAAATGATAATTGACCGGAGTTTACGGATGGCTAAGGCCAGGCTACTGTTGTGACGCTTTTAAACACTAATTACGATGTGTTCGCTTTGCAAAGTCATAGGGGTAAAGATGGCAAAGGTGCTTATTGTCATGCTGCAGTGCTGTAACTTTTCCAGCACATGTTTAGCTGAACAACTAAAGTTTCTCCCTCGCGTTCTGACAGTCTCCACCTGTTTCAGAAGCTCCTCTCTCTGTCCGCTGCTGTTAGTTCGTTTCTGTTGAAAACAGTTGATAAATCATCTGCAAAAGCGCCGCATCTCTCTTCCCCTGTCTGATGTTGTCGTCATACTCGCGTCCGCAGCGGCATTGGCGCTACCGCGCGGTGCCTCATGGGAAATGTAGTTCTAACGTGTTTAATGCAATCTACCGGCGGGCCGCATGTAATATAAATAAGAAATCATCTCGCGGGCCGCAAAAAATTATCTCGTGGGCCGCATTTGGCCCCCGGGCCGCATGTCTGAGACTCCTGATCTACAGGGAGCCGTCAGGTCTTTTTCCTCATGTTTACAGCAGACACCGGGAGGCTGTGAGGCATTCAAGGGTTGTGCTACAGATCTTATGCTGATAAATGTGTGTTTCACAGAAGATTAATGAGATTTCCATATCTGATTGAATGCAATCAGAGCAGTGTGTGGTCTATGGAGTGGAGAGGAGTGAGGGGAATGGGTGAGAGGGAAAGCCCGGTGAGGGGAGGGAGAAGCAGAGCAGGGTTCACTACTGACAAATTAAAAATCAAAAAGACATAGCTGAGGGCAGCTTTAAAATAAACTGTCAAAAATGATTAGTTCATTTTTCAATTTGTTTTTGTAATGTAAAGTTCTCTTACTGAAACAACATTTACAGTTTGTTACAAGGACAAAAATGCAGAGGTTACTAAAGAAACATCTTTTGGTTATGAAATGAGTCATATTAACTATCTTTAAAAAAAAAAGTTAAATAAAATTGAAATCAGGAACTTCAAATCGAGGCTTGAGTGTAATTGTTACATCCCTTATAAAATTAAAAATGTATTATTAATTTAAAAATGTTTTCAATGAATCTGGAATAAAGTTAACATTTCTGTTCACAGCAGCTTTTGTTTTTAACACTTTATTACTTTAGAACTCTGCTTTAAATTGACCACGACGTTTATACTTGACAACAAAACACAGGAGGCAAAAAGCTAGACTGAAGGCTGAAATGGTTAGTTTAGAGCAGTGGTTCTCAATTATTTTTTGCAGCGCCCCCCTTAGGAAGAAGAAAATATTTCGCCCCCCGTAAACCACCCCCCACACCGGCTGCCGCCCATCCCCTCCACCTTCTTTAATGCAGACTTGGGCAGTGAGAGGGAAGTTTTTCTGACGTTTGTGGGCAGCCGGTTGTGTTCTCTGGACCTCTGTCGATACAGCTGCGTCTTTGGGTGAAAAATAAGTTTCCCACTATTGATCAATGATCACCAGCTTGATTCTGATCTGCACAGGGCACAAAGAGTGCTGTGGGATAAGGCGCAGGTCGGGGACACAGTTTAGAGCAGAGCGCATGCACGACGCTGCACAGCCAGGTGTGCGCGCTAGGTCTTGGAGCTGCCCCTGGGAGAGGCAGTGAACACTGAATGATGCTGGCCGTAGGGTGGGACACGGATAACAGGCCTAACCGTGACGCCTCATATGCTCTTGAGTGTATTTATTGGTCTTACGGCGCTCGTTGTGTGTCTGTCCGGGCGCGCGCCTCTTTCGCACCGCTCTGCTCGAGCCTTTCTTCAGTGGTGTTCCCGATGTGAACTGTCATTAAACAGCTACAGTTTGCCCAGAAAGTTTAGCTTTGAGTCTCCCACTGTCCGGGAGAACGAGTCGAACGGGCAGGAGCTAAAGTGTTGATCCTGCGCTGTGCCATTTAATGACCATACGTGAGTATTTGACCAATCTTCACCAAATAAACACCGATTTAGAACACACGAGTAGCAGCACTGTGGGATCTCTTAACAGTTAAATGTGGACAGTTAATGTGCATTATTTCCCCTGAATTACCGGGGATCTCCTCGACTTTGAGGTGCGGGCTGCAGCTGCACTGACGCCGGTGCGCACACTTACGTATACGCTTTCACAAAGCGGGATGATTGTTGGCGATATTCAGCACGTTTTCACTGAAGAAACTCAAGCGACTTATCAGCGTGACTGACTGGGGAGTAATGTCTTCAAGTGACGCCTTTATTTATTTGGCTTTATTTGGCTTCAGGCTGTCTACACTGCTCACCTTTTTAGACACAGTAACACACGGTCACACGCGCCCCCCCCGGCATCGCTCCGCCCCACTATTTGAGAAGCACTGGTTTAGAGACTCTGTAAAAGAAGGGAAGGGGAATCCTATACCCTCACACTCTCAGAACTGCACTCTGCACGGGAGGAACACAATTGAATACTCTATGGCGCCATCTGCTGACTGTTCTGTGTAATACAATCCAGAATGCTGCACTAGCACCAGTAGTTTCTTCCTTTTTATGGTTAAATGGTTGCTGAGGATTTAGAACAGTTCACAGTAAAGCTTAAGTTTGAATCTGTACATTTAAATACACTTCTAAAATAGGAAATGATTGTTCCGTTTTTCCGTTCTCCAAACATTGGAGCAGTTTGGATTTGGCGAGAACTTCAGAAGTGTAATCAGGTGTCTTTACCGGGATACAAATAGCTGTGTTTCCTTATCACATGGCACTTCCCCCCGATTTACAGTAAAAAGAGGAATTAAACAAGGCTGCCCAATTTCCCCTTTTCTTTTCTTAATGGCTGTAGAAATGCTCTCAATCCTGATCAAACGATCTAATATTGAACCGTTAAATGTTTTTGAGAGGCAATGAATTATCAGTCAATTAGCTGATGATACAACTCTGTTTCTAAAAAATGTTGAGCAAATTCCACTTGCAGTTCAAACTATTGACTTCTTCTCAAAAGCTTCTGGATTACAACTAAATTTAAACAAGTGTGCCTTATTTCCAATGCATGATTGCCCATTACAGGACGTTTACGGTATCCCAGTAAAGACATCAATCAAATACCTTGGGGTACACATGACTAAAGACTCCACACTAAGTGAAAAACTAAACGTATGGGACAAAATTGAAGAATGTAAATCAAGACTCGATAGATGGTCTAACAGGGATATTACTATATTTGGTCGCATTCTAATAACCAAAACAGAAAGTTTGTCTAGATGCATATATCCTGCCTATTCCCTTTGTATTTCCAAAAAAGCCACAAAGCCATAAATGTTCTAAATTTTGATTATATTTGGAAAAGAAGAACACATTACTTAAAGAGAACTAGTCTGGTGCAGAAATATGAAAATGGCGGCCTCCAGGCAATTGACTTTGAATGTTTAAATGGCACTCTAAAAATCAAGTGGTTACAATCCTTTGTTATGAATTCAAATAGTTTGTGGCATTGTGTACCCCATGGTATCTTTCAAAAAGTCGGCGGTATAACTCTTCTCTTGTCCTGCGATTTTTCAGTTCCGAACCTACCGATAAAGCTATCCTCATTTCACTCACAAGTTTTGTTGTTCTGGAAGATGTTGTTCAAACACAATTTTTCACCCCATGAAACCCCCTTTGGAACTGCAGGTTCATACTAGCTCGTTACAAATCATTGTTTATCCCAGAATGGCAGGAGAAAGGCATATGGTCTATAATGCAGCTGATGGATGATTCAGGAACCCTGCTCTCTTATGAGGCTTTCATCAACAAGTATGATATTCAATGTCCGATTAGGTTGTTCCAAAAAGTTATTAAATGTATTCCACAAGCTTTTCTCCCCTTGGCACAAAATGCAAAATGTCAATCGCGAAATCCACCAAAACTCCCGACTCTGAAAGTGGAGGGAAAAAACTTTACCAAACAGATTGATCCGGACGGCACTGACATGTCATGCCCATCCTATACAAATTCAGCAAAATCTACTACATAACATCGCCAAAACAAATTTTAAAAGAATATTCTGTGAATATTTAAAACTACCTATGAATCCGAAAATGAAGGAAACTCATTTTAGAACCTTAAAAATATATATCCATCAGCTGAATTATTGAATAAACGTTTTCAAATTCCACTCAGTAATTGTGTATTTTGTGACGAGATTACAGAGTCAACCGAACATATGTTTTTCTCCTGCATCTACAGTAACACCCTGTGGTGTGATGTAACCGACTGGCTTGAGCCGAAGATTGAATATTTACCTGCCTTCTTAGTCAAAGACATACTATGTGGAAAATTGTACAAAGACAAGAATATTGAAATGCTCTTAAACTTTATAATATTAATGGGTAAATTTTTCTTCCACAAATGTAAATGGGTGAGGACCCGACCAACTTTTCATGCTTTTCGGAATGAGTTAAAATTACAAATCAAAACGATAGAACTGGTCAAATCTAAAGCTGCTATGAAATTATGTGAACAGATCATGGCTGTAGACTTAACCTCTGAATAAGCCCCGAAAAAAATGTTTTGTTTATTTTTCATTTTTTATTCTGTATTATTCTTTGTTTCTGTAATCCTTATTTGCTGTATCACAAGTACCCGAAATGTACCATTTATTTTATCTAAAAAAAAAAAAAAACACGCTCAGAACTGCACTTGAATACTCTATGGCGCCATCTGCTGACTGTTCTGTGTAATACAATCCAGAATGCTGCACTAGCACCAGTAGTTTCTTCCTTTTTATGGTTAAATGGTTGCTGAGGATTTAGAACAGTTCACAGTAAAGCTTAAGTTTTAATCTGTACATTTAAATACTGTTGGATACATATAATCATTCTCTATATTTTGCTGTTTAAAAATGATATTCTAATGCTTCTGCTTTGAGTTACAGTTTCCCTTCCTGCAGGTCAATAGGCCAAGGAGTATTATGCAACCTGGAAATAACCGAACACAACAGCTAAGAGGAAGCTAATGTGATTGAGCAACCCAGACTGTGATATTGTTGGAAAAAGGGAAACTTGTATTAAATATACTATGTATGCATATATCTTGTTTACTGCTCTGCCGTGAAACCCCCCACCCCTTAGGGCAGAAGCAGTACATTGTAACTTAGGGGCGTGAAAACTTGAATAAAATGCAAGGGTGGACACCAGGGAACTCAGAGCGGACACGGAGGCACTGGCTCCAGCTTCGTTTGTAACTGAGTCTTTACCTTTTTACTTGCAAGGAGAGACAGAGATAATCTGTCTTGTCTTGCTTTCCTTTATTAATTATTGTGTCTTGTTGGTTACCAGCCCCAACAAATACACTTCTAAAATAGGAAATGATTGTTCCGTTTTTCTCCCCTTCTATATCCACAATATAGCATAGCATTCACTTCTACATGTATTTATCCTGTTTACGCAAAAAATAAAACACTTCCAGCAAGTAAGTCTTTCTTGAATCCTACTTTTACTAAGCTCAACTGCTTTTATGTGCAATAAATACTTTAATGAGTTATGTGTGTTTCTTTGATCTCTTTGATATCTATTTTTTAGGATGTGGAAACCCTAAAGTAACCCACACATCACCATAAACAGTGCGATGATCCACCTGTGTGACGTTATGGGGTTTTTGTGTGTCCAAATATAAAAGGACCATTTACCAGTTTATGTTTGTTCAGTCCCTTTGCTTAACATTGTGTCACACTTAGCCCAGGATTAGTAGACTAAAGAACTTGCAAACTTCAAAGAAACACCCACACCGCTATGGAATAGAAGACCGGGCTCTCTTGGTGTGAGGAGGATAAAGCCAACCACTCTGCCACAAGCGTTCAAATCACAAATGCACAAGACAGTATCATCCCCAACGCTTTTATTTATTCACATTTCCTAGTAAAACAGTTTTATAAATACATAAGTTTTATTTCACAGCAACAGTAAACAGAACCTAAAAGTATTCAGTAAAAGTGACTTCAGTGAAACGTTAATAAAACCTTTAAAACCCGTTGCCGTCCTGAGGTTTTGTCTCCGAGTAACTGACCTTTGGAGCATTTGCATCGCGTCCCGCCATTCCTGGAACATTCAAATACGGGACAGAAACCAGCTCTGTTTTATTTGCATCCGATTTGAATAAAGCGCTTCCCCGATCGCTCCACAGTCCGGAGTCGCAAGGTTCACTACGGCTCCATTTTCATGACCTAAAACAGGAAGTGACGTCGGCAGAAACTGGAGTCTGTCAAGGCCTGAATTCCAGCGCAAATCGCAAAGTTTCCAGTGAACCAACAACGGAAGGAAAAGTTTAAAGAACATTTAAAGCTCATCCGCAACGTGGCAAGTTTCGTATACACAATTTGAAATCTCAAACAAAGCAGTTGTAAAAGGCAGAATGTAGTATTTTCAAGTACCAGGCACTTACACTTATAACAATCCCACAGAGCTCGTCTTTAAACTCTAAACATGTTTTAAAAGTTGATAAGTGATCCAGGACCAAAATCTGTCCAAGTGACCATTGACCTCACAGCGTCTGGGTCGCCGTCTCAGAAACTCCGGGAAACTGCATTGGACATAAACTTTGGGAGTGCAAAGATGACAGCGCGCCGCACCAAACTGTCTCAGAGCAATCATTTAAGGCCGAGATGCTGCCGGAGGAAAACACATTTACAGATATCACTGTCAAACTTTAGCTGAAGATTACAAAGAGAAATGGATTACAAGCTTTTCTTTCATTTACAGTTCTCATAAAACAAGGCATTATGTGTAAAAATGGCTCAAAGTTGTTAAAGAGTGGAATGAAAACGGCCCTAAAGTTCAGTCTGCACATACGCCCTGTGTATATTTCTCCCGTCTTTAGCCACTGCTGTCTCCCACAAAGGAAATGACCATATTTGGATTACAGCGCCATCTCGGTCACAGCCTTTCGTGCTACACGTGGATACCAAACATGCCAGTATTTGTGAATGAATGAGCGTGGGAAAGACCAGGGAGCCCCACAGCCATGTTGGAGTTACTTCCTGGATAAATCTCCAGCTTAAAGCAACAAAACGTCAAAGAATAAACATTGTAAGAGAGTTTGGCCTGTTTTTACTCTGACAGAGTTCAAACTAGGGGAGAACCACTGCCCCCTGCAGGTTAAATCAATGTTCTCACATTAAAAACACGAGCGACTGATGGTTGCGGTTATTGTTTGTTTTCAGGGGAATATTCTGCAAAGTCAGGCTCTTGACGCACAAACCTCCAGAGTTTCTGAGAGCGCACGAACACAGCGTCACAATGACCCTCAGGGGCGTGGACAGGAAGTGACCTCACGGCGTGCGGTCTTGGTTGGTGACGAGCAGGTAGACGACAGTGGCGGTGAGGATGATGATCACCATGATGGCAGCCATGAAGATTAAGACCCTGCAGGCGGGACGGTCCGTCAGTCTGAACAGAGCCCTGCGCTCTTGGGTCCTGGCCCCGCTCCCTGTCATTCCCCTGGGCACCGGACTGGGCAGCCCCACGTCCAGCGAGCGGCGCGTGCTTCGGGTCAGCAGCGACGCGTCGGGTCTGAGGAGAGAGACCAGGGTTTAAGGCAGGGGTGTCCAAACTTTTCACTGAGGGCCACATACAGAAAAATATACAAAACAACTGGGCCGCACTCAGTGGCAGTCAAATATATAACTTCACCTCTATTGTATTAAAGTTAGCAAATTCAATAAAATGTTAACTGTGCTTTTTAATTGAATATGCAGGGCTCGACATTAACTTTTTTCTTGGTTGTGCTTGTGCTCCTATAATTCTAAAATTTAGAAGCACAGTCAAATATTTAGGGGCACTAGGGATGGGACGGTATGATAACCTTGACAAAAAATACCGCGATATCACGGTATACCGTGAAATTGCCTGTTTTATATTTAAAAAGTAAAAACAGGGTTCGCATTTAACAAACAGGGTTTGTTTATGGTACATTTGTAATTGGTTATGACTTTACATGTTGCTACGGATCAATAAAGTGTACTAGTATGACTTATTATCCAAAACAACACTTTAAACAAATGGATATTTTTACCTTAATCACTTTACTCACAGACTGAGCATATTCGCTGATGCTCTGATCACTGTTTGTTCGATGTCTGCCCAAAAACTTCCAAAGACAGGCTTGCCATTATAATTTGCTGCTTGATTGCTTACTAAAGTAGTCTGTGCATTCAATTTCATAAAAAAAAAAAAAATCATAATAGTATACAAAAAGTGTCACATCAAGCGGTCAACAAACTTGAGTGCTTGTCTAATAATTGACCGACTAGCAAACTGCATCAGGTAAAGGTTCCACCTATGTCTAACCCTTATCCTGCAGTGACGCCTAGAGGGTAAAGAATAATCATGTTATCTGCCTATGCGATGCATCAGATTATTGTTTGGGGAGACTTTAGTGGAGTAGCACGTAGGTTTGTTTACATCACATAGTAGCTAGTAGTAGTAGCCCTGGCGGCGTTTGACAGCGAGTGGAGTTTGGAGCTAAATGAAAATCAGTGCGTCTTTGATGAGCATTTGGCAAAGGAAGGCTGAGTGTCTTCTGAAAAATAACATGTTAAAAAAAGCAACCAAGCCGCTTCCTTTAATCCCGTCTCTAAACCAACAGCAAAACTTGGATCTTGCAGTACCTGCTTTACTTTTTCAATTGAGTAAAAATAATTGTTACGTTTTCCACTGTGAGTAGATAATTTAGCGGCAAACGTTACATTTTGATAGAAATATAAAACGGATGTAGTTCGTCTCGTGCTCCTTGTTTATTTGGTAGGTTAATGAGCCAATTTGCATTTGTTGTTCCACACTTGCACTCTCAAACATCCTGGCCTGTTGTACATGCGAACTCTGCACAGAAAGGCCCCGTCCAGGTGGGAATGGAACCTTCTAGCTGTGAAGCAAAAGGGCTAACCGCTGTGCCACTTTCTGGGAATTTCATTTTTATGTTTTGTTTCACACAATCCATGGCGCCATTGAAAATAAATGTGACTTTTTTTGGTCCAACAGTTACTCACAGTACTCAAGTAACATTTTCTCCAAGTACTACTTCACTCTTACCGGAGTAATTGTTTGGGTCACTACTTTTTACTTGCACGTAAATGAAGTTAAATCATTTCAAAGTAGCCCAATGTTACTCTTTCTTAAGTAAATAGATATGGCGCCTCTCGTCGGGAGAGACATTTTCACAGGTTATGCAGAACAGAAGACATTACATCGGGGTAGGACCTCAGACCTGACTGAAATATTTTTCACGATTTCAAATCAAAGTAATATTTTGTGACTAAAATGTAACTAAAACCAAATTAAAAGCAGTTGAAATACTTTTACCCGATTTTAAAATGATAAAACAATGAAAAAAAAATAAAAAATTATAGTGCTGACTTTTTTCTGGGAGCCAAGTCTTTGGGACTGGTTCATTTCAAAGAGCCGTTCAAAAGACTGGCTCTTTTTAATATAAATGTTAACTCCAGCCAATTCACAATAGCCAAGTCGCTATTGATAAAAAAGATTTTTTTAAATTTAAATAATCTAAAATTACACTGATAGTCACGCTATCAAAAATCTGTTTGTGAATCAAATCAAATAAAAAGTGGCTGAAACTGTCATTTTTAGTGCCTTTAGCTTTGACTTTAGAGCAGAAAGCTTTCACTTGTGTCGTCTGCTCTATTGTTGGGCTGATTCTTGTGTTTGTTCGGGGGAGCTCACAATTGAGATCCAGTTCGAACCGTTCACCTTAAAGAGCCGTTCAAAAGAGCCGCTCGGTCATGAACGTGTCACACATTTCTTGACACATTGTTGTTCCGTCTTCTGGTTCTAGACTAGAAACATTCTAGTATCGGGAAAAAAAAGGTATCGTTCAGGTATTGATATCAAAAAACAAGTACAGGTATCGGGGAAAATGTAAACGCTACTCAGCCCTAGTGAGGTTTAACCACAGCCCAGACCTCAGGAGCTAAAGACTAAACTGGTATAAGTGAGGTTTAACCACAGCCCAGACTTCAGGAGCTAAAGACTAAACGGGTGTATGTGAGGTTTAACCACAGCCCAGACCTCAGGAGCTAAAGACTAAACTGGTGTATGTGAGGTTTAATCACAGCCCAGACCTCAGGAGCTAAAGACTAAACTGGTATAAGTGAGGTTTAACCCCAGCCCAGACCTCAGGAGCTAAAGACTAAACTGGTATAAGTGAGGTTTAACCCCAGCCCAGACCTCAGGAGCTAAAGACTAAACTGGTGTAAGTGAGGTTTACCCCTGACCTCTTGAGCTGCAGCCGGCCCTTGTTGCGCAGGAAGCGGACGCTGTAGACGCGCTGCATGGAGCTGGGGAGGCGGGACAGCACCTGGGGGTCGGTGCTGAGCTTGGGTAGACCCAGGGCGGGCAGTGCCGTCAGGGCGCGGCACAGTGGGCACAGTACGGCACTGGGCTCCGGCGACTTTACGTTCATCCGCGCCAGGCACTCCAGGCAGAAGGTGTGTCCGCACTGCAGCCGCTTCGGGCAGCGGTAAGCGTTATTGAACTGGCTGAAGCAGATGGCGCACTCCAGGTCCTGGCTCTGACGAGAAACATCAGGGATTACATTAGTAACTAAGAACATTTACTCCAGACCCAGAGCTTAGTTATGTAACCAAGTACTTGAAAGTAGTCAAGTAGCACAGCCATGAGCTTTGTATCAATTAACAGGCTAATCCTAAAGCTAACGTGGCTAACGCGGCTAATACTAACGTGGCTAATGCGGCTAATGCTAACATGGCTAATGCGGCTAATGCTAACGTGGATCTTTATTTAAACTCATTTCCTACTTGATTTACTCAGCTCAAGTGTCCCTGTCTTGGAGCTTGGTTGTGGCGAAAAACTAAATGTTGCCTTGTTTTTTTAGTTCAAAGCTTAATAAATCCGTCAGGAGTTCAATCTGTAAAAATCCTTATGTGGAAAAATCCTTATGTGGAAAAATCTTCCAAATGTTGAGTCGGAGTCTGTAAAGTGTGGAGCCTGTAGGAGTGACTAAAGTGGAGATGTTATTTAAGAGTGGAATGAAAACAGCCCTAAAGTTTAGTCCCTTTGTCTGCACATACGCCCTGTGTATATTTCTCCCGTCTTTAGAATTCTGCTGGCTCCCACAAAGGAAATGACCATATTTGGATTACAGCGTCATCTCGGTCACAGCCTTTCGTGCATGTGGCTACCAAACGTCAAACTTTGTGAATGAATAAACGTGGGAAAGTCCAGGGAGCACCACAGCCATGTTGCAGTTACTTCCTGGATAAATCTCCGGCCCAAAGCGACAAAATGTCATACAATTTTACAGATGTTTAGCTTATCCAAACACTAACCCAGATCCAAAACCTGTGTGACGAATATGTCACAAAATAACCACTTGCGCTGTGGTTCAAAAAAGAGAAAAGAAAAAAAAAGAATGATCTGAAGAAGGCTCTGCCGAAACGTAATCTTTTGATTTATAAATACCTTTTCCATGTTGTCTCCTTGAGTGTGCGATGCTGCTTTAGATTTTTGAAGATCGCCCTCAACATCTGCACCTCTGTCACAACTTTTGGTGTGCTTTGCTCCACTTTCCTCACAAAATAACCATAAATAACCATACATTTAAATCTGGGTCTATCCATTCAGATTTTGTCACAGAAAATATTGGCAATTTTGATGCACAAAACGTGTTAATTATATCAGTAATGTTCGGCAGAAGTTTCAAATTGATCTCTCTATATTAAATTATTTTCCCCTATTCACCCACAGCGTTTTGACAAATGAATGAAACTGACCGTGAACTGAGCTTCTGCCTCGAACTGCTCCGTGACGATGGACAGGCCCTGAGGGTTGGACACGTCCGATTGGTCCGTGCGGTCAGCTGACGGGAAGTGGTCGGCGTCTGCGTTAATGCTCAGGCTCTCGGAGCGAACGGCGTTTTCGTTCAGGACGGGCACAGACGAAGTTAAGACGTCGGCGTAAGGATTGCAGAGCTCCGGTTGGTCCGTCTGCTGAAGCTGCTCGGTCGGTACGAGGGTGGAGTAATGGGGAGGGGCAGAAGCAGGCGGGGAGGAGGTGATGTCATCGGGGGTGGGGACAGCGAGGTCGGAGGGACGAGGGAAGGAGAGGTTGGCATAAGGGTTCATGGCGAAGGACGGAGAGGTGCAGCAGAATCAAAGGCGGCACCGCAAAGAGACCTAAGGAAATATAAAAACACATGAGAAATACGAACTAATTAAAAAAACAAAAACTAACCCCACCTGAACAGAGCACATTTTCTCCAGTTCGGCTTTACCCAAATCAAAAAGCTTCTTGGAAAAGCCATGAAGTAGAGACGAAAATGAGGATGAAAAATGCAACAAAAAAGTTACCAAAAAAAAAGATTGATAACAGGCCAGAAAAGCAACAATAATACACTGGACAAGTGACAAATAATCAGATTAAAGAGTGATGAAAAAGCAACAAAAAAGCATTCAAAACACTACGAAAAAAAAAAAGACAAACACATGATGAAAAGGTGACCAAAAAAAAAAAAAAGACACACAAAATTAACTAACAAAAGTGAACAAAAAGCATCAAACTACAAAAACACAACCAAATAGACAAAAAAGCGCAACAAAAGCTTTCAAATGAAGCATTACACTGGCCAATAGTCTGTGAGCTCCTGTCGAGAAGCTTTTAGATTTGGGTAAAGCTGAACTGGAGAAAATGCGCTCGGTTAAGGCAGGTGGGTAAGACGTTAAGGCTTTACAGAGACTGAAGTCCGAATAAACCAATCAGACGCACGCATGGGGCATCCAAAATGGCAGCTCACCGTGTGCAAAAACATTTGCTGCATCCGAAACCACTAAATTGTAGCCTCTAAGTACTAACACTAGCAACTAATCCTTAACCTTTCATGGGGTCAACTGTTAGATCTCTATGCAGTTAGTGAACTAGAGCTTCAGCAGCATTTGCCCAATTCCACCGTCCTTACCCAGGGAAGGGGAAGTGACATCACAAACAGCTGTTCTTCTTCTTCTTTAAAGTTTAGTGCAGGCCAAACAAAAGTGCATACCGCCACCTACTGTATATTGTCCAACAACAACATAGTGTCCAAATAAAGACATTTAAGAAAAAAAAACAAAGAAACATCCAAATGATCCTTCACATTTCCCTTTATTTTATCTCAATACCTGTTTCATAAAGCTACAGTATGCAAATTAGCCATGTGGCTTAAGTTTCTACTAAATGAAGCAAAAGCACAAACTGCTTCATTTAGGCCATATCCTGAGGAGGCTCTTTAAAACAATGTGACTGAGCTGTGGTGAAGACAACATGTATTTTGTCACTTTTATAAAGTTTGGCTTGTGCAGAATCTTTTTTTTTCTTTCTTTTTTTATTATTTAATCTGCACCTGTCAATCAACAGTGGTCGCGCATGAATCACTCGAGGGTGGGGGCGAGGGGGGTGGGGAGATTGGCGCAGTGGCTTATGGGATGGCACATAGCTCCTAATCGCCAGTGAGTTAGCATCAGAGGTCCCTATGCTAAAGTGGCTATGATAGTTAGCATACAGGTCACTTTCCCTAACTCCTTCCTAACCGACAACCCAATTCAGACGCTTCTTATCATGGCGGACGCTGACGCACATCCGGTTTGGAGTAAGACCTCTTACCAATTTACTGGGTTCGGATGGAGCAATTAACTCTAACAGCAGCTTGGGCTTAGCTTCACATTAGGCTAAGACTAGCGCCGTACCTTAAACGAATCCCAAGATGTAACAGAAAATGTGTTCCATGCTCCCTCTCTAATGAGATATGCAAATAATAAATTCCCTTTGAAACGGTAAATAAAAGGAATCTGTATGGACATTGCTTTAGCATTTTGTAGATATATACAGTAGATTAACACTTGGAAACAGAAATTGCTAAAGCCCTACAACATCATATGACTTTGTTCCTCATCACGACTTTGGACAGAATCACAAAGTTCCGTCTGATGCCTGTCCTGCAAAAGTGCTTTTTAGGGTCCTGGGACCGAACGGGGCCGAGCTGGAACCTAAAGTCCCCACTGGTTAACTCTAATAAAAAAAGATAATAATAACACTTTGGAAAAGGTAGAAAAAAATAGGCCTGAGGAGGGGGTCTGGATACAAGACTGTTTTCAGGGAGAGTGTCGCCTTTGCAGCAAATGCCACTTATTCAACCTCTTAACCCAGGACATTTTCTCGAGCTCGGCTTTACCCAAATCTATAGGTCAGTGTAAGCCCTCCTTTGAAAGCTAAGACCTACAAAACTGATCTCAGATTTTTCCTTGCGCTGTTGCCGTCACTTTTATGTCGTAATTTTCCTCACGTTTTTTGGGTTACACCCCGCCATTCCGACACACCGCTACTCCGACGTTGAGGTCTAATTGTCGGGGGGGGGTTTCCATTTATTATTAAACGTCCCGGCACTCCGACATTTTTTCCCCCCCTTTGTCGGAGTGGTGACACTTTTATCTTTTGTGCAACGTCCCGCCATTCCGACACACAAGATAATTATCAAAAATACGTAGGCCTACTAGAATTAACTATATTTACGCTCACATCCACTCACACAAGACAAAAGATTTCGAAAATGAAGTGTCACGATCACAAGAGCCTATAGGACCAGATAATGCAGTGTTATTTTCTTTATGTCTCTACACGGTTCCCTCTCGCACGGCTCCCGTGTTTTCTGGGCACAAAACAAAACCCGCGGTGTGCGGAGAGCCAAGGGCAGCGGCTCCTGCCATAGCCGCTCCTAGCTGCACTCCAGCATATCCACGTTAAATTGGGAATCTTTTTACGAATGGGGCAACACATGCATCACTCCTCTCTCAGTGCCGTCGCCTGTCATGCGCTCATTACGCACTGTGCGTCGGCTGTCTGATGCTCCAAGAGGCACCACTGAGGCCACTGTGATTGAATGATGTTGAACAGTATTTGTGCCGCTGTTTTATTAATGCAGTTGACATAAAAACGATCCATATTAAATGATATGTGTAATGATATCGATTAGGAAGAGCAGCAAAGGAAACATGCCAACATGTCCAGTGATCAGGGCTTATGGCACAATTACGCGGCACTGTCCGTGGGGCGCGTCATATGCGTGTCCATTATGCGTAAAAGCACAGTGACCCACACACACACTCCCCATGCGCGCTGCTTCTTGGAGAAGGACTTGTTTTTGGACAATGTTTTGAACGAAGGGGAGCGCGTGGCTTGGTCAGCGCTGTGAGCGGCGCATCCACTTTTCAGTCTCTTTAAAGCCTTGAGACAGTGCGCGGCGTCTTTCCCGCGGACTTCAGCGCTTTGTTGTGAAATACAGACTAACCTGCACCTGTCACTGCCTTTGCCCAAAACTATCTCATGAGCCGCTGTAGAGGGACTGGGAAATGCGCATAGATGGGCCGACAGCGGGGACGCTCAAAGCGGGGATGAACAGGGAAGGAGACGCTGACTGATGAGGATCGTTAATAAGCCTCTATCATTATCAGCTATTCTCACGAAACACGGACAAAAGCCGAGGGCAAACAGATACGCTCAAAACGATTGTCGGAATAGCGGTACCAAAAAGTGTCGGATTGGCGGGATGTCGCAATAGAGGGGTGTCGGAATGACGGTGTGTCGGATTGGCGGGGTGTCGGAATGACGGGTCGACCCCTGTTTGGTTGTAGCCTTTTTTGGTTGCGTTTTTGTCACACGTTTGTAGCTTTTTCCATCCTCGCAGCTTTCAGATTTGAGTAAAACCGAACCGGAGAAAATGCACTCGGGTAAGGCATAGGTTAAACGCGATCAGGCGAGGAGGAAAAGAAAAACAGAAACATGCAAATACTAACGGAGAATGAGCCTTTAGTATGGGCTATAAACATGGTAATAAACTCTTTAAACATTACAGACTTTAGACACAAATCTAAACTTTATATTAGACCTACACTCTGACCTGCCCGGTTAAACTAGCACCAAGTAAAAATAATATAGGCACATTTAATTTCTGAAGATCCACAAATATTCCAGGAAACAGAGGAATGAAGAGAATAGTCAGAATCAGTACAATTTCAGCCCAAACTGCAGCTGATTCAGTTTTGAACCATGTGTTTGTACTTTACATGAGCTTTTCCATTAAAAACGGTTGGGCAACGTCATTACTTTCACACACACATGTAGATGTTTATTCTTAGTTTAAGCCCAACGCGTCCTGGGTTTGTCTCATGTTTCTATCCAACCGAAGAAGTGTCCCTCTTCTTCACATTTTGTCTCCGTGTTGGATCAGATCTTACCGAGCACGTGTCCTCGCTGCCTCCCGTTCAGATCGACGTCTCCGGCTCAAACTCATCCATCCCCCGTGCGCTCCCGCTCCGAGGTCCGTGCGTAAAGGCGCGTGTGGAGTCAGAAAGACACGGTGGACAGAAACCGGAGAGAAAACCGAGAGGAACAGTCCGGAGAGAGATCGGTTGATTTGGATGAAACGAGGAAGCGCGCGCTTGTTGGGTCCGAGCGCGTGCACAGGTGAGAGGCGTCACTGATTAGGAAGTTAGGAACACCTGAGTAACAGAACATGTGTTGTTGTTGTTGTTGTTGTTCGAGGGAGAAAGCTCACACAAATACACGATTAGAGGAGAGTGGGGTAAAATGAACAACTTTTTGCTTTGATGATTATTGTGTAAAAACAGAATAAATAATTTACAGAGATCTACACATTGTATTCATACATTGATTACTTTTTTGTTTGCATCTTTAAAAGCACTTGAGGGCTGTAGGCTGGATCAGAGGGTTAAGCGCTTGGTTTATGGGCGTCGTCAGCTCCTCCTATCTCCGTTGAACTGAGCTGATGAAAGGAGACACTTTGAGCTACAATATAGTCCCTTTTTCACAACATTCTAATTTTCGGAGATTTTGAATTTGTGTTTTTTACAAGCTGTGAGCCAAAATCATCATGCAAAGCGAGATATAGCAAGCCTTTATTTATGTTATAATTTTGATAGTTATGGCTCACAGCTTGTAAAAACCCCAAATAAAACAACTCAGGATGAGCGCCGTCTGGAGAGGATTGTCAGGAAAAGGCCATTCAAAAGTGTGGGGGACCTTCACAAGGAGTGGACTGAGGCTGGAGTCAGTGCATCAAGAGCCACCACACACAGACGGATCCTGGACATGAGCTTCAAATGTCATATTCCTCTGGTTGAAGCATCCTGGTCTTCCATAACACCTCAGCAGTGCCACAGGCTGATAGCATCCATACCACGCAACCTCATTAAAGGAACAGGCCACCGTTTTTCCATACTGAGATATTTTCTTACCTGAGCTTAGACGAGTTGATGCGTACCTGTCTGGTCTTTGATGCGTACCCGTGGAAGAGTGTGGTAGCTTCCAACTTCACTCCTGTTTGGAGCTATATGAATATACTGGAAGAGGCCAAATGCTAAGAACATCTTTGGTTGTTTTGCGTGACTGAGCACACGAATAAAGACCAGACAGGTACGCATCAACTCGTCTAAACTCAGGTAAGAACATATCTCAGTATGGCCTGTTCCTTTAGGGCAGTAATTCAAGTAAAAGGTACATATGCATGATTATAGTTTTCATAGGGCTGACATTTCTCTGTTCATAATTTTTTTTATTGATTTCATGTAATATTCTAATCTTCTGAGATTTTGAATTTGGGGTTTTATAAACTGTAAGCCATAATCATCAAAATTATAACAAACATTTTGTCGGAACTACAGCTTCAATCTTGTTAACTGAGTAAGTTTTATGATTAGAATCGACGTCTGCAGATCTAAACACATTGTGTGGATTATGTTTTAAAGTTTAACGTAACTGTGCTGGACACATCAGGCTCCAAATTCTATGATTTACTTTGTTTTAAACATAAAATAAATTGTTAATCACATGTTTAATGTCATGACACGCGTTAGCTAAGTCATACTTTAGCTAAATGTAATGCCACATAAACTAGAAAGAATGTCGCCTAAGAGCTTCTAAAACATTTTCTAGTCAGCATTACGTTTAATTTAGATCATGATTATTTCCCGAAAGGCGAAACATAAATGAAATTCAACACAAAGTTACAATGGATTAGTGAAGCGTACTAGGCACCTCTTTGCAGTTTGTACAAACATTCATGCAGACCAATTAAGTCCAATTTCTATTTATATCTGCCTCAATAGGCAGGTTATCATGGTAATCAAATGACATTTCATCACAATCCGACAATTCTTCACCTTAATAAATCCTCTTAAATCCAATGACAACCACCCAATGCAGCGATCTCCCATTGTTTTCAATGAAGCCGAGCGTTGTATTCACCTCCGCTTAATTTGTGACGTAACACCGTAGAGCCCTATTGCCCATATATGGTTAATTTTGTGTTTTGAAATTGAAACAAGTTTATATCTACTAATTCAAGGGTGCTGGGCTCCAAAGGCGGCTGCTCATTGACCACAAGTGAAGATGAGTTTCCCCTAACATCTCATAAAAAAAGACACTGCATTTATGATTAAAAGTCTTGCAAGAATGTGCTCTGTTTCATGAGAAGCTCTCTATTGGAAAATCCATTGATGGTCTGTGAAGCTCTGTTGGGAAAATGCAGGCTCTGATTGGCTAAGTGATATGCCAAGCATCAAAGGAGGGGCGTGTTGTGGTGCCCTCTAGTTGAATAGTGATTAGTGCCCTGGCGCCCATCCCCTTCTGATAAAGGGCGGAAATCAGACAGACATAGGCCAGAGGCAGAGAGCTGCTGATACTGACGATCAGAGCTGTGAGCTGCAAAATAAATAAAAAACTCCAACTTGGCTTGGTACAAAATATAATATAATCCTACTTTTATTCTGGCCGGTTGGGAAAACAGATTCAGAACTAGCAAAAGTCTGATAGACTCCTGATAGAGTCCGCGGAACTCCTGCAGAACTGTGGGGATTTTTGAGAGTTAATGCGGGTGGAAAACCTTTCTGTGGGTTTTTGCAGTGCTATTTATATTAAGACAAACAGAACAGATCTTGTAGTGAGAGAAAGGAGGAGGGGAACCTGCACCATCGAAGGAGCACAGAGGCTAAATTAAACAGCAAAATACATAAGAAATTATGTTTGTGCAGCGTGTCCACGGGTTTTGGACGTTTTTTGAGTAACTTTTGGGTACAGAGTCTGACTCACTGAGTTATCATGAGCGTGACACTTTAAAGTTTAAAAGCTTTGTGGCTCATCAAACGTACTGTAGGCGACCTCATTGCAACAGAGGGCTCATAGAACGCATTGATGTGTTTACGTTTGTTCAGCCGCTGATACGCAGCACACAAAAACATCTCAATGTAGCTCTGACAGTCAATACAATAAAAGTCATCACTAAAAGAATAAATGATAAAAAATATGAAATAATCAATTTAAAATCAATAAAAGTCAGAAAACAATAAATAATTAAAAACAATAAAATCAATAATCTATATAAAATCAACAAAAATAATAAAACAATTAATGATTTAATACCATAAAATAAGTAAAAAACGAAAAGTAGTAAATAAAAAGACACGGGGCCACACAACTCACACGGTGTTAAAAGCCAGAGAGTAAAAGTGGATCTTAAGACGAGACTCCACTGTTGGGGCTGTTCGGACCTGGAAGGGCAGAGCGTTCCACAGCTTAGGGCTGATTGCGGAGAAAACTCTGCCACCTCTGGTTTTACGGTTCGTCTAAGGAACTACAAGCTGGAGTGACGGGGGCGCGTCGAATTGTAGACTTCAATGACGTCCCTGATGTACCGTGGGGCCAGTCCATTCAAAGCTTTAAAAACAAACAATACAACCCTAAAATCACTTCTTAATTTAACTGGGAGCCTGTTCAAAGACGCAAGAGGTGGAGAATTGTGATCATGACTAACTGTAAGCGTGAGAGCGCGTTTTTGGTGATGCCTGAATAAAGAGCATTACAGTAGTCCAGGTGAAAAAAATAAAAGCATGCACAACTTGTTCAAAATGTTTAACAGATAAAAACAAATTGACTTAAGATAAACAACAAAGATGATAAAAGCCTGACTTGACGACTGTGTTGAGCTCTTTAGTGAAGTTAAAGTCACTGTCCAGGGTGGCGCCAAAAGGCTGAAAAGAAGCCTTGTCAGAAGGGCTTTAATTGTCTCAGAAAGAGGCAAGTAAATCTTATAGTCATCTGCATAAAAACTCAGTTGACTCAGTGGGAGGAAACAAAACTGGGCCAAGAATTGATCCCTGGGGAACTCCACAGCACAGAGGACGAGGTGGAAAGAATAGTGTGGTCAACCGTGTGAAAAGCTATGCAAAGTTTTGTAACCTGACTGGAACATGTCAGAAACGCCATGTGTGTCAAGGAAAGGCTGTAATTGACAGAGAACACTCTTTTCCAACAGTTTTGATAAAAAAGGAAGTTTTGAAATCAGTCGATAATTACATACAATGGCAGTATCAAGGCCAGATTTCTTGAGAAGTGGTTCAATTACTGCTTACTTACAAAAGGAAGGGACAGCTGTGGAAAGATGTGGACGCCTAAACATACTTGGACCAGGAAGTTCTTTACATCAGGCGACTGTGGCCCCCGCGCGTCTGGAATCCGGTCTGCGTCATCTGCCACTAACCACTGCACAAACGCCTTCCCATACACCGCGGTGTGAATCACGGATGCCTCCGGCCGCTGCGCCGTACTTCTCCATGGGCATGCGAGGAAGTGACTCTACGTCTGGGTCTGCTGAATGCTAGATCGCTAGCTAACAAGACATTTCTGTTGAATGATCTCTTCATGTCGCGCACATTGGATTGTATGTTGCTCACGGTGATGTGGCTTCAACTCGGAGAGTCTTCCCCATTCTCAGAACTCTTACCTCCTGAGTGCTTCTATCTGAACTCGCCCCGAACCACTGGTAGAGGTGGGGGGCTAGCAACCTTGTATAAATCCACCTACACCTGTCGGCAGGTATGGGCAGATTCGCCTTCCTGCTTTGAGCTTCAAACATTGTGTTAGACTTTGATACTCCAGTTCTGTGCGCACTGGTGTATCGTCTTCCCAAGGTCAACAAAGATTTTATTGTGGAATTCATGGACTTTGTAGCAGGTCTGTTGTTGAACTATGACAAATTTCTGATTGTTGGGGATTTTAAGATCCATGTCTGCTCTGAATCTAAACCACTCCCAAAAGACTTTTTAAACTTGACTGACTCTTTTAACTTGACTCAATCAGTGTCGGACTCAACACATGAGAAAGGGCACACCCTGGACTTGGTGCTGTTCTATGGTCTTGATGTAAATATCATTGAGATTTGTGACACGCACTTTTCTGATCACTTTGCTGTACTGTTTTCTATGACGCTGTCTCCGGGCGTGGTTAGTCTGTGCGTCCCAGCGCGATGGGTGCGCACTGCGGACAGTTAATCCCCAGACAGCATCCTTGTTTTCTGATGCTTTCAGTATAATATACAGAGATGATTTACTAAACCCCTCTGTTGATAAATTCTTTGCATTTTTTAATGATACATGCACAGAGGTTTTGGACTTGGTTGCCCGTTAAGGCTGAAGCGCATAAAGCCCATGCCACAGCCCTGGCTAAACGAGAGTACTCGCGAACTCAGGCGCTCTTGCAGGTGTGCTGAGCGGCAGTGGAATAAAGACCATTTTCATGTCTCATTGCAAATACTAAGAGACAGGCCTGTACAGTATCAGAGAGAAGTTAAAGTGATAGTCTGGATGTTGTCAGAAAGAGAGAGAGAGAGGGACTCTTTTTTGAAAAAAACGGCCCAAGCTCCCTCCCCTCCCTTCCTGATTTGTCTTGGAAGCCACGCCTGTTTTCCCGTGCACGCGCGAGGTTCAATGGGCCAAGAAGTGACGAGGAGGAGACATTACGGTGACAGTGTCAACAATGGAGTTATCCGAGGTAACGATGCATTTATGGTACAAAATCTTTGTGTTTTGGGGGATAACACGTTTATGCAGCTAACTCTGTACTAAAATTTCAATTAAACGAGCATATCCAGTGAACATGTAGTTTTGACATAGTTTAGCTTGCAACATGGTTTACTTTTATGATGCTAACAGTTACAAAGTTAGCGTACGATTTACTGTCCGGTCCTGTCTGTCATCTTTTTTGTGTTTTAAACCACTTTAGTTTTGGGCCTTATTGCGTATGTTTTGTTTTTTCTAATTATGTTTTATCTTTTTTTGTCTTCAAAACTCTGTGAGAGACTCCGATGATAAATAAACCCCACCTGCAGCATCAAGCAAACGATCTCCAAAGGCATCTGTGGCCAGAGGCAGCTGCAGACCCATCTTAGACTTTAGTGAAGAGGATTCAGCCCGTGTTCATAATCTAAGAATGCAGAGGCTACACTTCGAACGTGTAAGTCCCTTCAGACATCTGCATAACCATTTACATCAATTGTAATAAACTAACAAAACTACACTTTCTTTTGTATAGGGAGTAGGACACATACAGAATACGTCTCTGGAGATCAAGACGTGTTATTCAGGGTGGAGGACAAAGACCCTGGTGTTCTGTTTGACATCACATCTCACACTGCACCTCCTGGAAGACACTCACCCACTGAAAATCAGCCCCCCGGTGCAGATGTGCCCACTGCCGGGAAATGCCCACCACTAGAGAACTTCATATCTAAAGTGCCACACGTGGAGACTAATTCAGACACATTTTCTGATCCTGATGGGCACTACATTGGATTTATACCACATCGATTGTAATTTACATTTCAATTGAAGTCACTTTGCTTTGTTTTATGAGAATAAAAGAATGCAATATAATAAAGTCTTGTAATTTCAAAGCACAACTAACATTGCCTGAAAAAAGCTCTTGCACAGAATTAGCATCTCATAACTTGTCAGGAAAACATTTGTTTACAGATATAAACAAACAATGGTCAACTATTTTTCAACAAAAACTTTATTTACAATTAAAATGACAAATTCTTGATATTTCTGTGGCAATCGTTGACCTGTAAAAAAGCCAAGGATAAAGAATGTATCATGGATGTATGCAATTTCTGTATTCCATATTGTGATGAGAATAAATTAGTCCATACCATCTCCTTGGGTGTGTTGGAGTAACTCCTGGGTTGTTGGGGCAGGGACAGCTAAAAGCAAACCCAGTTGTCTGAGGATCTCAATTTTGCAGGGCGTGGGAGTCCTTTTTTGCTGTTCAACCGTGCAGCAACAATCATTGTCTGGAGCTCTGGAATATATGAATAGTCCTTCTCAACCTTCACTGTATAAATCCTGCAGCACGTAGACTTATTATTGAATACTTTAAAAAGGTATCTGAAAGAGAGACAAAATAATGCTAAAAAAGTAAATAATAGAAAAGCAATGAAGATACATAGTTTACAAAATGTGTACATACTGTATACAATTATACACCCATCAGCATCCTTTTTGCAGGTCAGTATACATGGTGAGGGCTGCAAGTTACATTCTTATATCCATAATGGCTGGGTCATAGCTGAGTCTTTTGCTGGCGTACATAAGATGACTGTGCAATGCCTCCAGCCATGCAGTTGATCTACAAAAATGTTTGCATAATTTGGAGCTTCTATAATTTTTTTTTTATGCAATACCTAAACTTCAGATACTTTGGTAGTTCTTTGAACCAACGTTCTTTTAGAATTACCTCCCTGAGAGTATTGCGCCGTTGAACCTTTCACTCTCCACTCTTTCTCCCGTCTATGTTCCACTGTAGTTGTGAAACATCCGTGTTGCTGGCCAGTCTACCCAGAAAAGAAACAAAAATCAAATACATGTACAGTATAAATGCACAATAAGCATCTTTTACAAAGCTCACAATTTTACTTACTGCATGTAGCTTTTTGCCCAAGTTCTTAGACCCATGCTACATATCATGTGTGCGCCACACCTCTGTCTTTGTATATCCCATTTCCTGTGTCAGGTTTATAAATTCAAAAATTAAAACTATAATTGCTTTAGATGTGTCCAATTACAAGTTTCATAACATAAATACGGTGACACTTACTGAAAAGAGCAGAAATCTGTAAGTGGGCATCAGTAAACACTTCTGTAATGTGGACCTCTCCCTGTGTCCTGCTCACTGATGTACTGAAGGTCATTCAGGTCTGTTTTCCTTCTCAGAGAGGCCCCTGTCCTGTGAACACAGAGTGTAAACATTAGCATTATAAATTAGCATTATGTACACAAGTTTTGGTTTAAACTTGTTTTTGTAAACACAAGCTCAAATCCTCACAGTGTGGTTGTACTCCTCCTCAGGAAAACCAACTGATGGTAAACTAAACAAAAAACAACATTATTTTAATTTCATTGTCAATGACCAGTGTGACAACTACACAGATAATAAACATGTTTTACTTACTCTGCAGTTCTTGAAGAAAGGGCTTCCTCTTGCTCCAAGACGTTCAGTCCCTGTTCAAAATTGGTATCTCTACAAATACAAGAGAATAGCAGTTTATGAATAATTTTCTAAACCAATTGATTGTGGTTTTGTGGTGTTTGAGTATCTATTTTTCCATGGCTAGCATCAGTAAGGCTGTGCACGCCATTTCATTAGACTATTATCTTCAATCCAATACAGTTCACACATTGTTGGGGGTATGGGGCTTTGAATTTCAATAACATTTTTTGTCTGCCCTTTACTGTGGTGTTGAGTGCTAATCTAATTTACAAAAAAACATTCTTACCTCTCAGATAAGTCCCCGTGGATGCTCGATAGCGTTGGCACAGCAGGAAATAGTTGTTTTTTTATATATAGGAGTAGATGTTGTAGCCCCTGATCCGGTTTGGTAACTGGAAACATAGTTATACATATTTACACAAAATGTAACAACATTGTTCATTTCTAATTAAAAATTCTTAGAGTAAGCTATATTTTTAATCGCATTTCCTTCAAAACACATATGTAGCCCGCTGGCCTTCAATCATTTATCATACAATAAACATCAGATGCTAGCACTACATTTAGAGTTTGGCATTAGACCTACTGCATGTCTGCACATCTCCAAATCTCAATGCTACATTTGATGTAATGCCAGTATGCACAGAAATATACATAGTGAAGACACGTGCGTGTAACGTTGTGAAAAACATCCGTGGTGACCAGTGTCATTGTTTACAGTAGGCTAACCTTATAGCTTTATAACGCGATGCAAACAGTTCATAGTTAGCTAGCGTATTAGCGCTTAGAATTTGCAAAAAGCCTAATCACGACGGACGCACTAAATTCAACAAATTGTCGCCATGAATACTTCAAAGTGTCATGCATTTACCTGTACATAAGAAACGTTGCCAACTCTTCATCTGTTCTGCAGTTGAGCTCACGAAGCTCCGTCCATCTGTTGAACGACTCTCCGATATAAACTCCACATCTATCTTGCATTAGTCTTTCTGCTAGATGGGCTTTTGAACCATTTACATTTCTTTTGAGAAGTAGCAGGCAAGCAGTCGTAGCTTCTGTCCGTGTGCAGGTTGTTGTTGCAGGGGCGCTCCGGGGTAATGGCGGAGGATACAGGTAGCAGAAACAGAAACACTCTCTGCGGCTGCGCGTGCTCAGTTATCGGGCACGAGCCTACAGCGCGCATGAAGTGTCAATCATCGTCTTACTCGCATTTTATTGGTTAACGCCATCGGCGAGGGGACTCTTGAGTAGTTGCTGAGATCAGAGAAGGAGGGACTTAACAAAAATATAATAATAAATATTTTTACTTACTTTATATCAAAACGTAAGGCCAGAAGGTCAATTTTGTACATTTCTTAAAATTTGTAATACATTTAGAAATCCAGACTATCACTTTAAAGTTGCAAAAACAGTTATCTGTCAAACCTTGTATGCATAAATTCTCACAAACCCCAGGTGCTTTTTAACACTTTGAAATCTCTTGTGAATCCATGTGACAGTAACTTTGCTGAGCCCTCAGTCACTCGCTGCGAAGATATTCTGTCTTTTTTCAAAATCTCTGCTCTAAGACTGTCCCCTCTGCCTGCTGTGGACCCCGTGACTCCATCGGTTTGCCATGCTGCCTTTGAATGTTTTAAGCGTGGTTTTGGCACAACAGAAAGCAACAGATCACAGCAGCGGTCACTTGTAACTTCATGTTTTGAGAGGAATTTCCATTTAAGCAGTGATTAAAATGAGAGAAATGACCTCCTGAGCGGCAGGGACAGATCAGATCCACATCAGGACACCGTTTTCTTTCAGCCACAAGCTAAACTTTTCTAAACAGACTGCGCTCTGACAAAGCAAAAGCACTTCACATGTCAAAGATCTTTACACAGTACGAGCACTCACTATGTCACTAATGAATTACCCAAACTTTACCAAAAATGTCTAATATAGAGCGAGCACTCACTCTTCCACAAACAAATCTTTGATTTCCTCCAGTGCAGCTGGAGTAAACTTAATAACAGTACGTGAGCTCAGGCTCTGTGTCTCCCTGCCAGATGTGGGGTGTTTCATGATTGATCCATGGCTATGTCAGGCAACTGGAAACCACGCTAAAATGACGCTAAAATGAGTAATCAGTGACTGTGACGTACACACCGCCGTCTTTGAGAATGAAGTAAATAGACGTATTGGTTACAAATAGCATTACTAGTGAGCTATATGTCAAACTTACACATTTAATCCTTTCGTCACGACATTCTGGATCTTTTCTTTTAGTAGGAAATTTGATGAGTGCGTATGGCGGCTCGCATAAAACGCTGTGAGGTTCCTTTATTGCACTCGTGAATAGGGCAAAACTCTTCCATACACTGATTAAGCCCATGAGGACAGTCTCACTGCAATGGAGAATGAATGTGAACCTATATATACATATATATACAATATAACCTTCATATTCCCAGCCACAGCCATCGCTTTTTTCCTTTTTATCCAACATCTGCTATCAAATTCAAACATGCTTGGTTTAGTGCGATTGGGGTGTAGCTGACCCTTATTGAGACAACTTGAATGTTACATTACAAGCCTAGTGCGATAGTCCAATCCACATTATGTCCAGAGCACATTTTACAAACAAAATGTTTCCAAAGTAAAGCGCTGTACATGAAAATAACATACAAACAAACAATAACATACAAATACAACATGTAACTGAGTTACAGTGAAACTACTGAATATGAAGCACGTACAAGCAATAAAACCACAATTAAATTGAATAAAAGTGAGACATTAAAATAAAATGAACAATAAAATCTTAAAATAATCCAAAAAACAGTGTGCCAAAGACAGAAGGATTGGTGTGATATGATCATGTTTGTTGCTCCCTGTTTAAAGTCAGGCTGCAGCGCTCTGGGTGCATTTTGATTTATCTCAAAGTAAAACATCGCAGTAGTCCAAACTTGACACAATAAAAGCTTGCACAAAATCTGAAAAAGATCAAAACTATTTACATTTTTAAAAACACTGAATAATTTAATAAATTCATGTTGAAGCAAGGTTAAGGTTAAGTTATACTTTATTCATCCCCATACAGAAATTCATTATCTGAATTTGACCCTTCCTTCAATGCCGCTGGGTCAGGCGTCAGCCTGAATCATTGTAAAGGCTCCTTTTATTATATATATTACACTAATATAGGAAGGACATACTGCATAGTTCACTGTTTGATTTCAGTTATTTCAAAGTAGGCCTACACAGACGGATTATGGATTGATGGGAGTCTTTCTACAGAAAGGGCTGTAGCCTGTGAGCTCACGTCCAGTACTTCCTGGAGCTTTAGGACAGTCAGGGGCTCGTCAGGAAGGGGAGAGCACAGGTCTCTCAGAGGTTGTCCGTCACGGTCAGTCACACTGGGACATCTGGAAAAGAAGACACCATGTGAATAGCACTGAACAGACTACAGTGGAAGTTAATATTGTATATTGTTTATTAAGACATAGGTACAGTAAGAAGGAGCAGTGGTGAGCGCTCAGTACACTAAGTATTATTACTCTTGCTTTACTCAGGGCTAGGCTGTGGGTTTTGAGTTGCGCCCAGCTGACCTGAACTGTTTCAAAGAGTACACGTTGAGCCGAGTCTAGAATCTAAAGCCCTATTTGCCCTATTGCACGTCCCCAGATCATTATAATTCCATGCAAATAGGGATTAAGCAAGTGTTGTTTGGTTAAATAAGCTTTCTGGCATCAAGGAGTCTGCCATTGTAGTTAAAAGTTGTCATCTGGACTGGATTGTTTTGCCTCGCACCCAAGAAGCTTCTGCCTTTTTCCCCTGGGTTGAAATCTAGAGACCAAACCAGGGAAACTCTGGCGTAGAAGTTCTTGTTTTAGCTTTTGTAAACGTTTACTGCGTGACTCGTTCTGTGGATGTGGACACACATCGAACCCAAATAATACAACTACTATAGACCCTTTAATTGTTTGTAAACATTCAGGGCTTAGCTGGAGGCGGAAAGCTAGATTCCTATCTATTTCCATTGTAGCTGTTGTCATAGTAACGATAAACAAATGTCTAACTGTTTTTGGAAATATCAGATAAATCTTATTTTATCGTCTCAAATGTCATTCCTCTTGTTCTTGCACCTTAAGCCACAACAGAGTTGTGGTTTTACACTTAAAATCGCTAGTTTTAGTTGAATCTTATTTCTCTTGATCACTTCCTGCCTCCAGCTGATGTCACTGATGATGTCAGCAGTTAAAGGGTCTATTTGTGTTCATGTGCGACACACATCACCTCAGTCAAAGCATTAGTTTGGCAGCGATTTCCACATTTCCAAATCTTTAGATGCAGACTTTAGTTCCACGGCTGCTCTGAGACTCTGTGACAGACTTAGATGGGTGAAGTGTCTTGCCCAAGGATACGATGGCAGACATGCTGGCCAGAGCTTCCAAACACAATCAATATTTCCCATGTGGTGGGATTACAAAAAGCAAAATAAAACTATTACACCCCCGATACAAAAGATGGTGGTGATGCTGAGTGTTTTGTAGTTATCATAAATATAGTCCTCAAGTTTGGCCGTTTTGTATCTGAAAAACGCTTTGAGCCAAGCTATAGGTGAGTCCCATCTGAAGGGTGGCGGTGGGGGAGGTAGGTAAGAGATGGGCAGGCATTGAGGGGGCGTCGGGGGAGGAGTGTCGGTGGACTCTGAGTATGACCAGGCAGAAGATGGAGTCACTGTGTAGTTTGATCCAGATCCCAAAGACACAGACGAAGGTGACCCCTCAGACGGATACAAGGGGCGTCTGCCTGAACCAACATCCCCAGTGTGAGCTGTGGGACCCTGGGCAGCAGGGGAGGGCGAGGGGCACTGAGTTTTCTGCTTTGACGACTTGCGTTTTTTAGAAGGAACTTTCTTCCAAAGGCCTTTAAAGATATTCTTCACCGACACTTTTCCACTGCTCGAGTCACTGACTTCTGAGTGGGAGGGGTCTTCATGTCACCTTTGTCCAGGGAAGAACAGTTATTCCTGGTTTGCGGGTAGACTGAAGACGCATAGAAGAGGTGAACAGGAGTGTCGTTTTTCTGTTTGCGACAGGGCAATGACTCTGTGTTGGGAAGGACTCTATGTGTCTCCTCAATGTTTGAAGACTCTAAACCGCAGTCTATTTTAGTTTTCACTGTTAAGTTTCCTTGGACCATTTCGCACGAGGCTGTGTTGTTGTTGTTCTTCTTGCGGACAGTCGTCTGTGGTGTCAGGTCTTCTAGCTCTGTCACCTCCCACTGTCCTGGTTTGGTAACACCATTGATGTGACTCTCAACAGTCCTCGTTCTGATTGCTTCCTCCTCCATTAGCTCCTGAATAAAAGGTCTCTTCAGAGAGAGCAGACTGGCAGTTGGGGAAAACTCTGTTTCTGGGCTGATTTGTGTCTTTTCTGCTAACAATGTGGCCTCCATCTTTTGAGCTAACTCCAAATGAGCTGTCGTACCCTGGGCAGCAGAGGAGGGCGAGGGGCATGGAGTTTTCTTGTGATTTTTAGAAGAGACTTTCTTCCAAAGGCCTTTAAAGAAATTCTTCACAGACGCTTTTCCACTGCTCGAGTCACTTTTAGTCTGTGACTTCTGAGTAGAAGGGGTTTTCATGTCCCCTTTGTCCAGGGAAGAACATTTCTTTTTGCACGAGGCTGTGTTGTTGTTGTTGTTCTTGTGGACAGTCGTCGGTGGTGTCAGGTATTCCAGCTCTGTCACCTCCCACGGTCCTGGTTTGGTAACACCATTGTTGTGACTCTCAACAGTTGTCTTTGTGAAGGTGTGAAGCCCGTCAGAGGAAAAGTATGTCTTGGACTCTTGCGGTCCTGGACACCTCTTTGGAAAGCTGATAATAAAGCTCTCACAGGATCCAGGCAGGCTGAACTCCACCTCTTCCCTGTGGAAAAGGGCTGGAGCAGTGTTTGGTCTGGAGTTTCTGTTTTGAGTCAGGTCCTGCGTGCTCGCTGGCTGAGCAGATGCAGGCCTTGGTTTTATGTGTTTTGAGGATGCACTCATTTTCTGTAGAGTGGACTCCATCTTTTGAGCAAACTCCAAAGACATACAATGAATGTCTTTAGGTTCAAAAAAATATCTTTGTGAGAAGATATGAACAGTTTCTTGACTGTGAAAGCGTGATGTGGCGATCTTCTGAACAGGTCAAAATGAAAAGTGGTGTGTACAGGATATGAATCACAGACTGCTGGTCAACATTCCGAGGTCACCAAGCAATAGAACTCATGTTGGTGTGATGACATAATCGTGTGTGGTCGCCATGGTTACGCCATCTTAAATGCATCTCCTAATATATAGCCTCAGTTAGAGTCTGTTAGCCTGTTAAATGTATTTTTTATATAGCTGTTAGCATTAGCCACCAAATCGTGATCCAGATCGACCGCTAAATGCCAAGTCAAATTCAGTTACGTTTATGATTAGTAAACTTTGTTTTTACCCAAGCGTGTCCAAACCGCCTACCAAATTAATCCCAAGATGATTTCAATATCATAATAATGTAAATAAAGAAAAATAATGACTCTGTATTCAATATAATTCTTTCTAAAAATAGAAAACATTTGTAAAATAAAGTTTTGCTGCTTGATTCAAAACACTAGTTTGATTTTAGAGTGAAAAAATTGTTTGTGTGGTCATTTTGGGAATCGCGGTCTGAAAGTTTAAGAACCCCTGCATTACACAGTCTATTACGGTGCTGTTGTAGTAAAGGAAGGGCTCTTGGCTGAGGCGAACAATCAGACAAAATCAAAAGAAATCATTTCATTTCACAAAAATGTTCTCGCTTCAGAAATAACCATCTTTCATTGTGCCTGTGTTTAACTAACAAGGGGTGTATTTTCTGAGCCAACAGTCAGTGTGTCACATGAGGAAGAGTACTGGATTGTATTGAGTACAGTACTGAGACTGAAGTGGACACAGAGCAGACAATACAATAAAAGAACAGTAGGCTCTCTGCACATGGGTCACAATACAGTGTCACTTACAAGGCCCTGTGCCTGATTTCTTTTTTATAGTGGTGGAATGAAACGTGTTTGTTCTTACAGTATATTTTAAAAGCGAACATTTGGCTGAGAAAAAAAGAAAAACTGTTAATTCACCATAGATAAAAAATGTTTTAGGCTGTTTTCACACAGGCTCAATGTCAATCTAAAGGGCCGTTTAATAAAACTCGAGAAAGGGACATCGCCATAGTGACACAGTGGAAAGATTGGCAATTCTGGCGGCCATATTGTGATTAGCCTATTGAACCAAGTGCAAAGTAAACCAATAGGAAACACCACTAAATGAAGTTTAAACAGCACATACTTCTTTTTGTATCATATAATAAGCGGATTCAGCATTTCACCGAGCGCAAAGCATGCTGGTCCAGGTTAAAGGTCAGGACTACCCAGCTCGTATCCCAAACTGTGTACATGACTGAGTGTGACACAGATATTGAATATTTTGAGCGTTGAAAATCGATGTTTTAAAATAATTTTGAAAGAAACGGGGACACAGTGTTACTGGGGAGAGAAAAAAGAACTTGTGGCCCTCGCTAAACCAATAAATAAATAAAAATAACAGTTTGTATTCTCGAAGAAGGCGTGTACGTCACAGTCACTGATTACTATGACAACGGACAGCGCCATTTTAGCGTGTTTCCCGTTGCCTGACATAGCAATGGATAAATCAAGAATGACCCTACATTTGGCATGGAAAACAACATGACAATTGGCCGAAATCATGTATGACATTGTGCAGCCTGACATAGCAACACGTAGCAACCAGTTAAACCTGTATCTCTGGGTGACCTAATTCAAATTGTGAAAAAACTAAAGCCCTCCTCGTGCCCACTTGACATTATCCCGAGTCGATTATTTAAAGAATGTCTTGATTGTATTGGTCCCTGTATTATGCAAACTGTGAATGAGTCTCTAATGTCCGGTTGTTTTCCTCCTGCCCTGAAACATGCTGTTGTTCAGCCGCTCATTAAAAAGAGCAACCTTGATCCTAATGTGATTTCTAACTTTAGACATCACACGTTTTAAATTACGGCACAGCACAGAAACTGCCCTTTTAAAAGTTTTTAACGACCTCCTTTTAACTGTTGATGAAAATCAAACAATCGTACATGCTCCAAAAATATTCTAAATGGCAAAAAAAAAAGTATAGCAATAACAACAAAGCTTCACAAGCAATGACACAATTCTCACATTGTTGATGGCTACAAATAGGCCTAACAAATTACAAGGACAGCAATCATTCCGGTAATGCCCTTTGAAAGCATCACATTATACCATCTGTCTGGATTTGTAATGCATACAACCCTGCATATAACCCTGTAAATTCAAACTTTCAACTGCAAATTACTTCTTTATATTATTTCATCCTTCTCTACTCATCACATGTGTCATCAAAAAAGAAGATTCAAAATCAAGAACATTTAAGGGGAGACACTACAGGCCAAAATCACTTGCTCCATCCGAAACCAGTAAATTGGTAAGAGGTCTTATGCCAAACCGGATGTGCGTCAGCGTCCTCCATGATAAGAAACGTCCGAATTGGGCTTTCAGTTAGGAAGGAGTTAGGGAAAGTGGCCTGTATGCTAACTATCATAGCCACTTTAGCATAGGGACCTCTGATGCTAACTCACTGGCGATTAGGAGCTATGTGCCATCCCATAAGCCACTGCGCCAATCTCCCCACCCCCCTCGCCCCCACCCTCGAGTGATTCATGTGCAACCACTGTTGATTGACAGGTGCACATTTAATAATAAAAATAATAAAGATTCTGCACAAGCCAAACTTTATAAAAGTGACAAAATACATGTTGTCTTCACCACAGCTCAGTCTCGTGGTTTTAAAGAGCCTCCTCAGTAAATGGCCTAAATGAAGCAGTTTGTGCTTTTGCTTCATTTAGTAGAAACTTAAGCCACATGGCTAATTTGCATACTGTAGCTTTATGAAACCGCTGTTGAGATAAAATAAAGGGAAATGTGAAGGATAATTTGGATGATTCTTTTTTTTTCACCTTAAATGTCTTTATTTGGACACTATTTTGCTGTTGGACAATATACAGTAGGGGGCGGTATGCGCTTTTGTTTGGCCTGCACTGAACTTTAAAGAAGAAACACAACTGTTGGTGATGTCACTTCCCCTTCCCCTGGGTAAGGACGGTGGAATTGGGCAAATGCTGCTGAAGCTCTAGTTCACTAACTGCATAGAGATCTAACAGTTGACCCCATGAAAGGTTAAGGATTAGTTGCTAGTTTCGGATGCAGCAAATGTTTTCAATGTGTCATGGCAGCCTCACCTGGTGTCCATCCCTGCCCTTGTGTGTCTGTCTGTTCCCTCCTACCTGGGCGTGGCATCTTCAGACCTCACAAGGCAGCAATCTCCAATCAGCTTCCCTATAAGAAGAGCAGCTCTCCAGCCACTCCTCGCCAGTGTGTTAATCTGCTTTCATTGTTAGTGACAGCACTTGGCTCGTGTTACATTTTTTGAATTTTTTATCTTAAACCTTTTTCCTATTTGTCCAGATACGCCTACCTGCCTGCTCATCTGCCAGTCTGCTCATCTGCCTGCCTATCAGCCAACCTGCCTACACCTGCCGCAATACTCACAATTACCTCAAGTCAGTTACTTACCTGTAAATAAATTGTTAATACTTCCCTGTTGTGTTCTGCTCTTGGGTTCAATCTAGAAACAAACGTGACACAATGTTCAGGTTAAAACTTTGGTCCATGTTAAGAGCCTTAACATTTAAACTTTCCCCTGGATACGAAATACAGGCGTAAGTGAGCGCTGGGCCACACCATCCTTCACAAACTTATTTTTAAGCTCTTGTGCTACTTGTTCGCTCATATAAAATGTTGATGCATTGTTCGATTGATGCTAATATCAGTCTGTCAAACTATTTATCCTTCCTGTACTTGAATTTGCCTCAAGCAATTATAGTCATGTCAATCTAATAATACTTTATGATCGGTTTATCATGCGTCTCTCATCGAAAACAGTGCAATTAATGGGCATTTTGCACAGTGACCATAGAAACAAAATAATAAATGTTTGGCACCTGGGATCATAAGCCCAGTTACACAGACTTTGATTACTCCCATCGAAATAAATAGGCTACCTCAGATCCAAAACATACTGTACCTGATTTAGCGGGTGCATACCTATGTTCCCCGGGTCCTATTTTCCCCTGGAATGCAATTTTTTTTTTCCATAGGTGAGTTGGTACTTCAACCAATCACAAGTCATGAGAGTGAAACGTCATACATATATCAATCAGCTTAACCCTGACCCTGCCCTATAGCCACTAACCTTAAGGATAGTGGGCTGGTGCCTAATCTTAATCAATAGAAGTGGGGGAACATAGGTACTGGGGAACATAGGGCTGACCCCGATTTAGCCATGTCTGAAATGAGCTTTAGCTGTCATCAAACACTAGGACCATTCACATACAGTGGGTTGCAAAAGTATCCGCACCCCTTCAACTTTTCAACATTTTGCCATGCTGTGGTCCACAAACACAAATATATTTAGTTGAAATTTTACGTGAAAGACACAGTCTAAGTGACACACAATCGTGAAGTGAATTGAAATGTATACATGATTTTGGACTTTTTTTTATGAATAAAATCTGAAAAGTGGGGTTTGCACAAGTATCTATCCCCCTTTTAGTGCAACCAATTGCCTTCAGAAGTTGCATTATGATTTCTGAATGATCACATGTTGACTGTCAGATTTAATTCACTATAACGCTATAAGCTTATTTGGCATAACATATTATTTGCTAAAGTTTTACTATATGTATACTCATAAGTGTGTATTTGTACGAACTGTCGTGCCCAAATATAGTACAGTCAGGGGAGGTCAATAACGGGGCATGTGTATAGAGATTGGTATGTGTGTGAGACTCGCAGCGAGAGATCTGTGTGTATGTCTCGTAGCGTGGCTGAGCGCTAGGAGAGGGAGAGTGGCGGCGAGACTGAGACTGGATGACAAAAGCAAACAGTAGGCTACATCAAAGAATGAATGGTGGAGTGTGTGGAGAGACTGTGTAGAGTCACAGACAGTCATGTAAAAGTGATAAACAACCAATATGTAACGTTCATATCGTTGGAGAAGTGACGTGTGGGATGTCGGGGGAAAGGTGAGGAGAGTTGAGAAGGTGGTCTTGGGATCAGAGGGTCGGTGGTTCGAATCCTGCAGCTGCACACTGTCATTGTGTCCTCGGGCTGGTGTATGAGAGTGTGGAAGGGCAAGTGGTTCCATGCTGTAAAGCGCTTCAAGTGACCATTTTACTATCCAAAAGACTTTAAGAGGCTGGTAACATTAGCAAACGTTGAGCCAAGCCCTGGTGACCTGTACACCATTTTACACTGCTATGTTGCCAACACAACATAGACAATATGGAGAACAAATACACAGATAACAGGAAAATCCAATGCCATCAATGTGACATGTATTTAATGCTAGTTTTAACAAATACACACACAATTAATTTGATAATTAAACAGAATTTCTGAACAGAACAAAATCATGTTCTGCACAGTATACAAAAAAAAAAAAATACCCTTCTGTTCATAGATAGCCCATGCATTTTGTATGGCACCACTGGAGGCACGTGCTGCATTCAC
Source organism: Neogobius melanostomus (assembly GCA_007210695.1). NCBI lineage: Eukaryota > Metazoa > Chordata > Actinopteri > Gobiiformes > Gobiidae > Neogobius > Neogobius melanostomus. Next base: position 180,235 of record VHKM01000210.1, read on the forward strand.
TTACCCTTAACTTTAGGCACCAAGGCCACGATCATGAAGGTTGGTGTTTAGGACATGGTCAGGGGTATACTAATAAAGAGAACATATAAATGGAATAGTATGGGACAGACTAAACCAGTAGTGATATGAATACATAAATCATAAATAAAAACGGGAGAGAACACCACAGATGTGTAAAATTTTGTTGAAACAAGTTGACGGGTGACTTCATTCAGCGGCGCTGGGAGAGTTGGACCTGCAGTCTCCAATAATTTAGCAAATAATTGTCAAATAGGCGATGCAAGACTCCACACCAAACATGGAGAACTCCACTAATGTTTTAAGAAATAAGATACAGGTGATATTTATCCCATGCTGTATGTTGTACAAATGCTGTTTCCGTCTAGCTAATAAAGTCTGACCCGTTATAGAGGATATTACAGCGTCTGCACTGCATAAACTATATTACTACACTGAAGAGTAGCATTGAAATAAACTGGCCTACCTACTCCACCTAGTGGGTTAAAAACGAACTGCGCTTGTTTATATGCCCAATGGCAGTGGTAGCTTTTGAATTCATTTCAGGACATTTCAATCTTATCAGCACATCTCGCACGTTTTCATTTTTTTGATGAGCTGCAATTGGTTTGTAGACCCATAGGCGAGTTTCAGAAGCAACCATTTGTGTTGTAATAGTTCATAGTGAAAGAGTGAAATTGGAGCATTTCCCATAGAAATGCATTGGACATGCTTTTCTATGGGAATAACATAATATCACAGTGAGGCTGTTCCTGTGGAGTTATGAGGCTCATGGGGGATATGCTTATACGGGGTGCTGGGGGGTGTTGGAGGGTTTGTGAGTTGGGGGTGGTTGTCCATGGTGGGGGGAGTTGTCAGGTGTTTTTGTTTAAATGCCTGCTCTCTATAAAACACACCTAAACACTTTAGGACTTTAGTAAGGAAGAAAGGGCTAAAATCCTTCTAATTGAAGACTTTAGTCAGGAAGGGCTACAATCCATCTGCTCTTGAACACTTTAGAAAGGCAGAAAGGGCTAACATCCTGCTGCTCTGGAGGACTTTAGTAAGGAACAAAGGGAGACAGTCATCCAACAGAAAACGACACAAGTGGTTGTTTGTTTCATCCCTGAATTATGACCATATAAGATGTCTGCTAAAACAGCGCCCCCAAGCTCCCATTTAACCCAATTCAGAAACCACTTTATTCTACGTACTATATCTGACCAACTGTGATGACGATTCCAAAACTCAAACGCAATGAAATGAATCACAAACTTGCAAAATTAGCCCCCATGCAATATGTGGGGGCAAAAAGCAGTTTAAGATTCACAGTTTAAGTTGAATAACAGAAGTGAATGCACTTTTCATGATATAGGATTATATGACGAACACCTGTACAGTTAATATAAATATATGAGAGAAAAAAGAAAACCACCCAAATAAACTCACAGAAAGAAGAAAATGCTGGTTATCAAACCACCAGATGAACAAGATCTTTTTATTCCCACAGTTTGAGACAGAGGCAGTGAACGTTGCAGGGTGAGTTCAGGGACACAGCAGACAGTGGGATGGACTTTGGCAAAACAAATAAACAACTGTTTATAATGATCCAGTGAGCGCTCTGCCTCTCCTCTTCTTGTAAAAAATAAAATAAAATACCATAGTTACCATAGTTATACTTACTTTTTGTCTCATTGTGACGGACTCAAGCTGGTCTAAAGCACGTTTGAACTGACTGTAAGCATAAAAAAAGCATAAATGAAATCATCCATTTATGACCCTGAGTACCAAATGAAGAGGCCCGAGAACCACCGTTTGAGAACCTCAGATCCAAGGAATTCACAAAAAAGAATTACCGGGCTGTGGCGGAAACTCTACCTGATCTTGATTCAGAATTACAGACTTTATAGCATGATACAGTGATTTTAAGTTGTACATTCATGTTTCCATTAAGCTCCAAGTGTCAGACCTCGTACGGATTCTTAAAGGTTTTACGGCAAAATGTAAACAAAAAATAAGTAATAGTTTCGTGAAATTAGTGACTTTCCTCTTGATCTGTGTTAACCCCCGCCTTAAAGCTACTCTAATTGATCCCGTTTTGTCTTGTTTAGACTGCCACTGTGATTTGGTCCAGGACTAGACTGTAGTTATTTTGTGTTGACTCTTCATGTCCTGGTTATACTCTATAACACCTCACTATTTCACTTATTAGTCGGAGTAGGCTATAGGCTGGATCATTACGCACTGAATTGAGCTGTGCGCGCTTAGACAGTTAGGACACATCTTACAACACTGGGTTTAAAGTTCAACAGCATGAAATGTATGTGCTTTTTATGCAATAAAGTGATTGAGTAATTATCCTCCCTTCCGTTTTTTTGACAAATCGCACCCCGAGTGTACAACCAATACATATGGTATTTTAGGCATACATGTGGTGTCTTCAAAGCCAAACTGTTAGGATTATCTTGTATTATCGAGACATTTTAGACAGATTTAGAGGGTTATGTATATTGTAGTAGTGAAAGCAACAGAGTGACATTGTGTGTATGGCATAGTATAGGCATAATGATAAAGAGCTATATAATACAAAATAGAGGAAGAACTTTTTTTGAAATGTTTTTTTGAAATACAGAACTGTTCTTCTCTATAATGTAATTTCAAGTTGGGCCTGACCTGGGCAGAAGGTCCACCAGCTGTTCCAACCTCAGAATGGCCGATATAGGCTTATTTCTATTGAAGAGGCTCATATGAGGTGGACATTTTTCTACTTTGTGGCTCACAAAGAGGCCTTAAGCTGAGAAAGTGCTGACATGTTATACATTTCCTGAATCCTCAGAGTCTAGAGAGTTTCCCAGTATCAAACATTTGTGTCTGTGATGTTCCTGGAATAAACCACGTTAAATGTAGTAAAACTGTTTTGGTGAAAAAACATCCTCAGGTTTGAGTTAGAGGAGCGATGGTTACCACAGTAATTGTCACAGTAGTACATTTGGGCTCAAATGAAACATGACAATGTCTTCTTTAAACTGATAGCATTTACAATGGTGTAAATCATTTTCTAATAGGCTGTAAATGGCCTAAACCAAACTTTGGACCAGTGTCAAAAGCGACTTTTTCGACATAGGGGTGCATACACTAAAATGGTCACCATTTTTTCCCGTGATATTTCCAGCAGAGCAGACCCTCCGATTATTGGTCCTTAGGGTTAAAGTTAACAGAAAAAACACAAATAAAAAGTATGGCAGACCATGTCAGGTTCCATCCATTTTTGAGACTTTGGCCCCCTGACTAGTAGGCGCTTATAAGCCTTTGGCTTCAGCCCACTCCCTTTGAGCAGGTTATCTAAATAAACTAAACTTATTGAATGCAATCAGAGCAGCGGGTGGTCTATGGTGTGGAGAGGAGTGAGGGGGAAAGCCAGGTGAGGGGAGCCGTTACACTAGCCTACAGGCTGTAAACTCCCAGGTCAAGAAGCTTCAAGATTTGGGTAAAGCCGAACTGGAGAAAATGTTCTTGGTTGAGTATTCGGTTAAATTGAGAAGAATACATGTCATTGAACTTAAAATCACACAATAAATCTCAATCTGTAAAAAGACTTATTCCAGCAGCATTTTTTAACATGGGCTGTCCACACTATTCCCTATATAGTGCACTATATCGTGGTTGAATGTCCAGAGAGAAAACAGTAGTGCACTCAACATTTCCCACAATGCATTCTGAAAAGTAGTGAGCAGTGACGGTCACAGACGGGCCGAGTCGGAAGAGAACAGACAGGGACGAGTCTTTGCACTAACCTCTTAACCCCTGCCTCAACCGAGTGCACTTTCTCCAGTTCACTTCTACCTAAATGTAAAATGTCACAGCCTACAGGCCAGTGTAACGCCTCATTTGAAAGCTAAGACCTACAAAACTGATCTTTTTCTTCACGTTCCCGTGTCGTCACAATTTTTGTTGTTTTTTGTCACATTTTTGTTGCGTTTTCATCCTTGTTTTTGTCACATTTTTGTAGCTTTTTGTTGTTCCTCTTTTGTGGCTTTTTTGCATCGTTTTTGTTTTATAACATCGTTTTTTTCAAGAAGTTTTCAGATTAGGGTCATTTCAAACTGGAGAAAATGTGTTTTATTCACGTGCTGCATGTTTTTTTCATGAATAAACTATTTAAATATAAATGATTACGGATGAAAAGATGCTAACGTTAGCTGCTTATCTTTAGCTTGAGCTGTTAAACGATCGATAGCTTCCTCTCTCAGGCAAAAAGGCAATAATCCAAGCCCTTTTTTCAACTCAAACGTTTCGGACTCATATTGATCCATAAATACTCCAATGTCTCTTGAATTTGATTGGTCTTAATTGTAGAAATACATAATTCCCAGAGTTTAGTGACTCATAGTTGCTGCAGTCACTCATTCTGCTGCCGTCACGGACACCGATTCAGAATTACAGACTTTATAGCATGATACAGTGATTTTAAGTTGTACATTCATGTTTCGATTAATTTGAGCTCCAAGTGTCAGACCTCGTACAGATTCTTAAAGTTTTACGGCAAAAAAGTAAACAAAAAATAAGTCACATTTTCGGACACCGGGCTCACTCGTTTCTGGGCAACATGTCTGGATTGCCAACAGCATCAGTGACTGTCTACTATAGTGCGGGCCGATAGTGAATGAGGGGTAGGGATGAGGGCGACGATCAGACACAGCCTTGGTAAATCCAAAAGACTCACATGAACTATGCTGTGTTCAAGGCGACTGGTCAAAAAACCACCATCAATATTTCTGAAACTCAACAGAGAGTTACTGAAGCTACTTATTTCTCAGACTCATTAGCCAAAAATGCCGCACCTACTGCTAAAAAAGTAATATTTACTAAAGTCGCTACGTCCGGGTTTAGCAGCGCTACTGTGCCGCTAGCATTTTTCTCCGCTAACCCGGATGTAGCGATTTTGGTAAATATTACTTTTATAGCAGTAGGTGCGGCATTTTTGGCTAATGAGTCTGAGAAATAAGTAGCTTCAGTAACTCTGTTGAATTTCAGAAATATTGATTGTGGTATTAAAGAGTTTTTTGTAGTTTCTCGCACATCTGCGGACCCGGAAGTAGAGCTGTGACGTCACCACTTAACAAACGTATTGATTTTGTGATGTGTGAGTGAGATCAATAGTTCGGTATGTTCCTTATATTCTTAGCTCGAGTCCCTTTAACTCATGAAGATATATTTTTTTGCAGAGTTCAGTTGCTTTGAGATCACAGACGGACAAGGAGTCACGTAGCAGCAGCTGATAAGTTCGAGTTGAGCGTTCCCTTATTTCTCCATTAAAGCACTCGGCGTTGGCTTTCCCTCCTGTTTCCACACGTGCCAATGACGGGATATTTGGTCGTATGCAGAGGGTATTTATCATCACCACCATACAAACTGACACCAACTGATTTATCCCTTTGTTAAAGCCACACTGCGGAACGTTCCAGGTCATACAGTATACTGCTCGGTCACAAGAGCAACTAAACACAAGCGGGTTTTCAGAATAAAGCATTTGGTAGAGGATCTGATGCACTTAAACCTCTCGTTTTGCTGCCTGTGGTCAAAGTAAATATCTTCAAGGAGATTGTTGATGTCCTGCTGCCAATAAAGTTACGAGTCAGGCCTGCGAAGAGGAGAGACTAAAATGTGATGTAGGATCATATTGAAATTGCTGTTTGGATGATATGCAAATGTACAATATCGGGTTTATCTCCAATGTCAAGAAATTAGGAAAAAGTGAAGAAAAAAAAGGTTAAAAAAAAAACAATACCTGAACCAAGCACATTTTGTTCAGTTTGGCTTTGCCCAAATCTAACAGCTTCTTGAAAAAAAGTGTCAAAATAGCGACGAAAATGAGGAGGAAAATACAACTGAATAAGCAACAAAAGAGCGACAAAAAGTGACAAAAACGCAAAAAACAGAAACAAAGCAGCAACAAAAGAGAAACAAAAACGTGCCAGAAAAGCTACAAAATGCAAGGGGAAAAAACAATGAAGAAAAAAATACAAAATACAAAAACGCGACAACAAAACTACTAAAGACTGAAAAAACCATACGAAAACTTGAAAAAGTGTTGATGACGCGACACAAATGTGACAAAACGCGGCAGCAACGCAACAAAAAGGTCACCATCAGTTTTGTAGGTCTTAGCTTTCAAATAAGGCATCGCTTCAGTCGAGAAGCTTTTAGATTTGGGTAAAGCTGAGCTGGAGAAAATGCACTCTGTTAAGGCGGGGGGTAAAAAATAAAATGGGAAAGAAAAATTGGGAAAAATTTAGAAAAAAATGTGCAAAATATTGGTGGGAGAATTAGGAAAAAACTGTGAAAAAATTGGGGGTAGAAATGGCAAAATATGGGAAAGTGTATATTTCTGCCCTTTTGAAGTCTGTTCTTTTTGAACATCTTAACCTTAATCTTTGGGAGACAAAGCCATGTAATTTAGATGTCAGCACATTTTTCCATAATAAATAAAGGTGAAATAAAGGCTTGTGAAATGTTACGCAGTGCGGCTTTAATATCCCTCTAAACTGTCCTGGTGCAGTCCAGGTCAAGAGTCTGGCCTGGTCTCGTTGTAGTCCATGAGGCTCAGCTCGAGTCTGCGCTGTCGGACAGCGAGCGTCAGGTCACCGTGGGCGGAGGACCTGACGGGGGCCCAGTTCTGCGGCGTGTTCGGAGGACTTCCGGCCAGCAGCATCTCCTCCTGCACCTCCTCGCCTTCCTCCTCCTCCAGGCCCGCCTCCTCCACACTGCGATTGGCCGTCCCCTCTGGCTCCGGGCTGTGGTTGGCTCTTTCCGCTTCCTCCTCGAGCTTCGCCTCCTTCGGATGTTCGTCGGTCGTTCCCTCGGAGTCTGGGCGCTTGTCGGCGTCCGGGTCATGGTGTCCCGCCCGTTCCTCTGAGTCTGGGCTGGGATTGGCCGTCCCGAACAGCCGCCGCGCCTCCCGTTCCAGGAAGGAGCCCACGGTCAGCGGAGAGTCGACGGGAGGGGAGTACAGCGGCTGCAGGTCAGGGCAGGCACCGTTTGCTATGTCGACAGAAGCAGAGGGGCGGGGCCTGCGGGGAACACTGTGAGTTAGGGTTAGGGCACGACATGAGGAAATGCTGCACAGTGTGGCTTTAGAGACATCAATTTGAAACTTCTGCTGTAGATTACTGATAACAATGAGGACAAACGTATCGCATGTTTTCTGTCATTTAATGTTTTCACAGAAAATAAGGTGTTTTATGCATAAAAATGGCCAAAATTGCAGATACTTTCAGCAACGAAATCTAAATAATGGATAGATCCAGGTTTAAATGCATGGTTTTATGTAAGGGACAATGTATAGAACGCTGGTCATTATCGGGAAAATAAGTACCGACAGGGCGTCTTGTTTCGCCCTGAAGGTTTATTTAATTATTTCTGTGGCAAATAGTTCCCAAAATGTTGCGTTGTGATTCCAGGCAGTGTCACTAGGCTAGTAGCAACAAGGCTAGCTACTTAGTTGAAGGTGCAGTTGGAGAGGAGGAATGGTGGTGAATCTTTGGATGAGTTTAAAGTCGGACTCCCGTAAACTTCACGAGCGATTCCACCAACTTCTCTCGCAGGGACGGGGACAGAGATATTGTCCTCTACTACTACTTGCGGAGTTGCCATTGGCAGCGGTGATTATTTTTATCAGAAAATAATGACCGGTAGAAGGTTGGTAAATTCCATTCAAGTCAATGGAGCGTTCTACTTTAGGAGCCGTATAATAATCTGTTATATAATTATTATTTCAGAGGTATTTTGGATCTAATTTTGTTTTGAATAATCTGAGAGAAAAAAAAAGAAGAAAAAAATCAAATTTCTTCTTGTTATTTGGTTCAAAATTCATGAAAACTCAAATCAGGCAGGAATTTGATATTTAAAAATCCCTCTGGCAAGAACCTTCAAAATATTGTGCTACTACAGTGGAGATGTTGTAAAAGAGTTGAATGAAAACGCCCCTAAAGTTTAGTCCCTTTATCTGCACATACGCCCTGTGTATATTTCTCCCGTCTTTAGCCGCTGCTGTCTCCGACAAAGGAAATGACCATATTTGGATTACAGCGTCATCTCGGTCACAGCCTTTCCTGCTACACGGGGATACCAAACATGTCAGTATTTGGGAATGAATAAGCGCGGGAAAGACCGGGGAGCGCCACAGTCATGTTAGAGTTACTTCCTGGATAAATCTCTGGCTCAAAGCGATAAGAAAAGTCAGAGAATAAACATCATAAAGAGAGCGTTTGCTCTGTTTTTCACTCTGACAGCGTTGAAACTAAGATGTTAAAAGGTGAAAAGTAGGAACAAATCTCCACAGTAACGTTCTGCATAGTTTTATTCTTTATAATGTCCTGTTGATTGTATTGTTACTGTATGACACTTTGCCTGTGCTTTATAAACAGTTAGGATGGTCTGACCACACAGACCTGCTGTAACCCCAGTCCTGGCTAAAATCCTGGTCCTGGCCTTGGCTCGGGTCCCGGTTGTGGTTGGACCGGGTCTGGATTTGGCCGTAGAGCTGCAGGATCTCCGTCTGAAGGGTCTGAGTGATGGATCTGAGAGCCACACAGCGGGACTCGGAGGCCGAGAGCTGGGACCTGCAGAGTAACAGTGATTAAACAGGGACTAAACATGGACTAAACATGGACTAGACCTGGACCCGGACCTGCTCAGGGCCTGGCAGTCCTCCAGAAGCCTCTTCTGGTCCTGGATGAGCTGGTCTTTGAGGGCCAGCTGGGTCTCGAGCTCCGCTGCTCTGTGATTGGCTGAATCCAAGGCCTGTTTCAGTTGCACCTCGCTCTCCTTCAGGCACTGGACTTCATTTCCCACAATGCCCTGCAGCAGTGTCGCCTCCTGCTGATCACAGTCACATGTCACACAACAGGCCTCTTTGACTAAGTGAAGGTTAAGGAGAATTTAAATGTGCCCTGTTTTAAAGGAGCAAGGATTAATCCTGTCAGGAGCAGCGGGCACTCAGTTCAACGCCTGAGGACCTCCACATCCGGAGGTAGGTTCAGGTGAAAATGCACCAAATTAAACTTACTTACTCTAATTATTTAATAAACTGTAATGGAAAAACAACAAGGATCCTTGGACTTTGACACTAAATATCCTTGGGTATGAGACAGGCTTTAGTCATTACATTAATATAAACAACTCATATAAAGTGATCATTACAAATATATTTGATCAGTTATTCTTTAACACTATTTCATAAACTAAAATATAAGCACTTGGCCACTCCAGCAGTGACCAATTTTATTTTAATAGACTACTTCAGATCAGGGTTTCCGTTAGCCAGCTGTAGCCGGCTTTTGGCTGGTTTGAAAAGCATATGGCTGGTAAAAATAATTTCCATCGGGCAAATTGACCAACAGTAAAAAAAATATGGAGAATGTAGAAAAATATATTAAATACAACATTTCACCTAAGGCAGTGACTAACAAAGTGTTTTTCAGACAGCCCTAAATATTAAAAAAGGTTCTATATTTCAATTTTAAAAAGTTTCGACTTGTGCCCATAGCCCATTATACAAAGCACAGTTGAAGCGCCTTGATGACGTTGGAAATGAAAGGATTTTCTCGTCGTTCTTCGTCACATTTTCCAAGAAAACAGCGAACTACAGGTACATTTACTTTAAAAAAGTGTGTTAAGAACTCCGCAGCTAATACATTTGATTAGGATATTCTTGAAACTCGTGTGTGTTCAGTCAGACTGACTCGCTGTCTCACAGCGGCTCTTCCTGGGAGAGTGGCCGGGTTTAGAGGCGCTTCCCTCTGCCAGTCATTTTTCTACTCAGGTTGGACGATTACAATTTTAATCGATTTTATTGGAAATAAACTTAAAAAGGTCTCCTGATCTTTCATATGTAGAACACTGCACAGAGTCCTGCTCATTAATATTCAGATTCATAATATAGCCTACAATTAGGCCCATTCAAAATTGTTATTTCTGTTTTAAATATTCTTTGTCTGCTCTCAAAAGTAAAACTTCTTAATAAGCCTTTAGTTTTATCATCCTCGAGCTCAGCTGTGATTGACAACCGTCTCCATGGAGACTCAAGGGGAAAGGGGCGGAGTTAAATGCTTGCAGCGGCTCAGAGCGGCTCAGCGTGAGAGAAGGGGAGAGAAACTTTGTTTTAGTGAAGAAAACTCCATCACGCACAACGAAAACACAACGCGCGGCCTTTATAAAGCAGCAGAGATCTCTAGAAAGTTGCTGGCTGGTTCCGCTGGCGTCATTTTAGAAAAGAATCGCTACGGAGCGTCTGAAACGCCGCTAAATGGTAGCAAGGCGCTCGTCAGGCGGACACGATTTTACGATTTAGCCATTTTCCACATCGTCTGTTTTTAAAAGCAGGAATCAGTGTTAATTTTGACAACATATTTTAATTTAGTTTTAGTCTCAGTCTTTTGACGAAAATGTAATTCAATTTTAGTCGAGATTTAGTCGACTAAAATTGCAAGTAAATTTAGTCGACTAAATTTAAGACAAATTTAGTCGACTTTGCATTTATAATATTCATTATAATCATATTTAATCCAGGTCCTCTGCTTCATGGAGCTGCTCCCACATGAACAAAGCTCAGAGCTGTTCCGTTGGCAGTGAATTTACATGATCTGAGGCTCTTTCAGACTGTCAATAGAAGTTTGGATGATTTTAGTCTCTCCTTTTCATTTTTATTTAGTCTTATTTTAGTCGACTAAAATATCTGGACATTTTAGTCATAGTTTTAGTCTCATGAAAAACTTTTAATTTAGTTTTAGTCCAATTTTAGTCGTCAGAAATACCACTTTGACTAAAATTAAGACTAAATATTTTAGTTGACGAAATTAACACTGGCAGGAATTAATAGAATTAATTCGATTTATCGCCCAGCCGTACTTTCTACCATAGAGTTGTATTGCCCCCTGCTCCATCAGAGATAATGACATCACATTCTAGAACGTGAACACGACCCATGGTTACACTTCCTAAATCGGTAACAGTTGCATCTGACATTCCATTGATGACATCATAGATTGCTTAGATCAGAGTTTGTCAGTGTTGGTTCTTCCACTCCCTTGATCATTCTATAGCTACACGTCGAGCTGATCGCACGCACAATGAGACAGAGCAAATCTTTCAGAATGAAACCCTGGGACGAGTATTCGGAGGAGGACGATGTCCGCACGTATGACCCGTCCTTTGACCTGGAGGCAATACTCTACCCCCCAACACCAACAGGGGGCGTAGAGGAGGAGGAGACCCGGCTGGTGTCTCCAAATCCTGCCCCGGTCCAGACTATACCATCGTCTGAGGCCCCCACTACACCAGAGGGCACTGAGGAGGAGGAGGAGACCCGGCTGGTGTCTCCAAATCCTGCCCCGGTCCAGACTATACCATCGTCTGAGGCCCCCACTACACCAGAGGGCACTGGGGAGGAGGAGGAGACCCGGCTGGTGTCTCCAAATCCTGCCCCGGTCCAGACTATACCATCGTCTGAGGCCCCCACTACACCAGAGGGCGCTGAGGAGGAGGAGGAGACCCGGCTGGTGTCTCCAAATCCTGCCCCGGTCCAGACTACACCAACGTCTGAGGCCCCCACTACACCAGAGGGCGCTGGGGAGGAGGAGGAGACCCGGCTGGTGTCTCCAAATCCTGCCCCGGTCCAGACTACACCATCGTCTGAGGCCCCCACTACACCAGAGGGCGCTGGGGAGGAGGAGGAGACCCGGCTGGTGTCTCCAAATCCTGCCCCGGTCCAGACTACACCATCGTCTGAGGCCCCCACTACACCAGAGGGCGCTGGGGAGGAGGAGGAGACCCGGCTGGTGTCTCCAAATCCTGCCCCGGTCCAGACTATACCATCGTCTGAGGCCCACACTACACCAGGGACTGAGAGAGAACTTACGGTTTGTCGCCCTATCCAGACTGCAATGTCGTCTGTAGACATCACATCTACAGGTGGGTGTAAAGAACCTGTTTTATCAGAGGAAGGGCGACAGGTACAAGAGATTCAGGAGGAGCTTCGGCGGGTGAGGGCAGAACTGAACAAAGAAGTTCTGAAAAATAAAACACTAGAACAAACTCTCAACAACCAGAAAAGACTGACCATGAACAAGTCCATCCAGCTGGATCAGGCTACTGCCCTGCTCCAGAGAAAAGAGAACTATATTTACAAGCAGGTAATGTCCACAAAGGAGCTGACAGACCAACTGCAAATTGAGATTCAAAAGAACAAGACTCTGGAGAAAAGTCTGAAAGCTCGGGAAAAACATATCAAGGACAAGTCCGATCAGCTGGAGCAGACGAACGTATTGCTCCGCACAAAAGAAAAGTACATAGAGAAGAAAGTTATGGAAAATGAGGACCTGAGAGCTGAGGTTAAATACCAAGAGCAGAAACAACAGGCTGCCCAGAAGCAGCTCGACCAAGCCAACAGTCTCATCGTTAAATTGAGGGCATGGATAAAGAGCCAGATTTCAGGCGACATAAGAATGACCGCAAACAACGGACAGGATTCAGAGACTGTTAACAAAGAAACATGTTTCTCTAAGTTAAGAGTTCAGGCAGAAGAAACCAGCTATAAAATCAATAAGCCAGACGCAGAGCAAGTATCAAAGGCTGCCCTGGTCACAACTATGAACTTGAACAAAAACTCAAACAGAATAGTTGAGGTGCCGCGGTCAATGCCATTCAACAGATGGCACCGACGCTAAAACCACCTCCAGCCAACACATTTTCAGAAACAAAACTATAGCATTTTATGAAAAAAAGGAAAAAATCTAATTGTCACATGTTTAAATGTATTGTTATATTTTGTTGCTATGTAAGTTACAAAAACATTCAGAGGGGATTTTTGATCGTGTTTTACAGCAAGAAAGTCCAGGGTTTGATCTCAGGTGGGACCTTTCTCTGTGGAGCACGTTCTCCCTGTATCTGAATAGGTTTAGTTGAGAGTGCAAATGTTTAACAATGGATGGAAATGATCCCATGGCGTGGCATGTTTGGCATGAGTCCCATATATGCTCATTAACATGTACTGTCCAGGCCAAAATAAACAGATCAATAAATTAGGGATAAAATAAAAACTGACTTGTTTTTGGGATTTAAAATTCAGTAAATCCAGCGAGGAATTAGATATTAGGAATTAGGATATCCCTAATCCCTCAGAAGTGCATGACTGGAGAGTTTTGGAGTCTGTAGGTGTTAGTAAAGTAGCAATGTTGGAAGAGTGCAGGGCTGGGCGATATGGCAAAAAGTAATCACAATTCTTTTTTCCATGATCAATTTCGATTTTTGATTACATTTTATTTACTCATAATACAATAAAGCTGATTCATGAACTTAGACACACCTTTTTACAAACATCGGCGCAAACAAAAACAAATTTGCTTGTATCATTTCGCCAAAGAAATGGCTGTAAACCTGACAGTTATAAAGTCCCATGACGATTATTCAAGTTTTGCAACATCTCCCAGCAAGGAAATGACAATAACTGGATTCACAGTGTCATATCGGTCGCCTTACATAAGACACGATATCAAACAATGTCAATATTTGTGAATGGATAGGTGAGGCTACTGCGCTGCTGTAGCCGCTAGCCGGCAATTTACCATAAAAGAATCATCGTAAAGGGAGAGTTTGGTCTATTTTGTTAACCTGTTACGTGTCAGCTTAGGGTTAGCAATTATGCATATCCAAATCTCAAAGCGTATTGACAGGAGAGCGTACAGCCTATTATGCCAGTGTGATACTAAAACTATGTGCAAGATCTGCGTGAGTAAAACACAACTTGCATGACATTTGCTGTTCCTTTCCCTAATCATAACCATAACCCTAAACCTAACCCCCTGATCAGGGGGAACGGAAAGTAGCAGGTAACAGGAAGAAGGAAAAATGTCAACGAAGAATAAGAAGTCTTATAAAAAAAGTTCCACATGGTCTAATCTGTAAAGCACTTTGCACAACAACCTTGTATGAAAAGCGCTCTATAAATAAAAGTTTTGAACACATGGTCATAGAATCGAGGCTGACACTCATCTTAATCAAATAACGTTAATGCATTTAATGCTATTTGTGAACGGCGGCATTCAAAAGTTTTAGCAGTAATACATTGGTACTTTATTTGCAATTAATAAAAGTAGGCCACAAATTATATTACCACCTTATATCTGTATAAAGGCATCTGTAATTTATAATGACTTTATTTATATTTTGAATTTAATTAATACATGATTTAATATGTACAAATATATGACTGTGAAATGAGTGCAGTGATGTAACTTTTAGGTAGTTAGTGCTATGTTACTGAAACTACACACACACGTATACAAAGAACAATGATATATGAAAAAAAATATGGAGAATAATAAAAGATCCAATAGCAAAGGCTTATTTCTGTCCATTAATTTTCTCCTTTTGCACCGGCTCTAATCTCCTATTACAAACTTTAGTCTGGACTTTTGCAAACACGTACAGCAGGGTTGCCAGATTTGCAAAACTATTATATTGTACAAAGCTTCCAAAACTATCGTATTTCATCACAAACTATCGTACATTATAAATATGTCAATACCGCCCTAGCACCTGTGCAAAAAATTGCTTATATCATCACCACCCCTAACTACAACACAGGCACACACTGTCCCATTTATGACATTATGCACACACACATCCTGCTAACCAAAGAGGATGCGTCTGGCCCTTACTTTGTTTTGTTCTCACTTTTTCCGCACAAATAGATTAGATTTTTAGAAAACCTGCTCTTTATTGTGAGAACAAAATGCAACATTTTTATCTCATTTTGACAAATTAGCTAAGCTGTAATAAAGGAGCCACGTCGCGAGAGGTGAGACGGGGTTACGTCTTGCTGACCAATCAAATGCCATGGCTGCAGCCAAGGAGGAGGATATGCGGTAGTGGTAGGGCTGGGCGAGAACACAGACGATAAGATGAAGGTGCAGATAATTGTAGCAATATTATTTCATCTCCATCACAGTAAAATGTTCCAGTAAGTTCACCTGCCTCTGTGCAGTTTACTTGTTTCGAGTTTCGATTTTTTTCTTCCAATGCTGATCTGTAGTCAAAAATGGCTACAGATCAGATTCAGATATATTGTCAAAAGTGCCACTTTATTGCTGTGATTGTCCTCAAGAGTTAAAATGCGTAAATAAAAAGTAAATGAGCCTCTGGTATTAGGGCAGGGTGATATACATCTGACAAAATACTTCAAAATCAAAGCCTTTAGACAATGTGGCAAATTCATTATGGCTATTTTATTCTCTTTATTCATCTAAATTCACTTAAATCTCTACCTTCACCTGGAAGAACACAGAAGATAAGTTGAAGGTGCAGATAATTGTAGCAATATTATTTCATCTCCATCACAGTAAAATGTTCCAGTAAGTTCACCTGCCTCTGTGCAGTGTAGTTGTGTTTTATTGCCAGGAGACTGGGGATAGACCTGTGGGTATTAACGCGTTTGGGACATGTGCTTGCCTCTGCAACATGAGTAAAATGTATTGTAGTTTTTATTGTTTTCAAAGGAGCCACTATTTCCCTGTTTCCTCGCGTCTCTCTCCTGATCGGGGCAGCCGCACAGACACACACACGCACGCACATGCAGGAGGAAAGAGAGAGGGAGAGAGACGTACGTATATGAGTTTGTCCTGAGACTTTACGTGAGCGCTCCAGATGAGAAGGATATTATTAGCCTTAAACCGCGTTTGCATTGTGGTTTTCTTCACCGTGTTGTTAGCATCAGGCTAAAAGTTAGGAACGTTAGCTAGCTAGCAAGGCAGTGCTTCAACTTGTCGGAGTTCATCCAAGACGCAAATCCTGAGCCCTTTCCTCGCAAATATGAGCAACTCAAGGGACAAACTTCATTCATATCATTAGATTCTTAATCTCTGTAATCGCTTTCCATCGCGCATGTTGTTGCTTTGACGGTGTTCCGTGGGGGAGGAGGCTGGCTCACACCGCGCTACGGTAACCCACAAGGACGAAACGTGAAAAAGTCTGAAAAAACTATTTAAAAAATAATAATTTTTTTCTTTGGTGGTGGAAACAAAACTCGAGTTTGCAAAATAAAAATCGTTTTTAGCTACAAAATCAATAAATTGATTAAATCGATTTTTTTGCCCAGCCCTAGGTGCAAATAGAGATTGTCGCCATAGAAATACATCGTCATGCCACTAAAACTGAGGATGCAAACATTTTAAAATGAGGTTGCAATGGACCCTTTTGCACTCCTGTAGGTCTGTGCCTGAACACAGAACCCATTTATTTGAACCCATAATTACTGAGGTGAAATATGGGTGAAAGTTGTGTATTTAAAAACTGTGAGAGCCAAGACAGTACAAGTTCAGTATCGGAGATTTGTAGCTAACATTCGTTATCGTATTTTTTTCAGTATCGGCTCGATATCTGATATCAGAATCGAATCAGTGCATAACTACAAACGAGTGTCACATGAATTGCGGGTCGGATTCAACCATGGAATTATAATTTCACGGCGGAGTGGGTTGAGGAGGTCAAAAAAAGCCAATCCCCTCCACTCATCGCCGTACGTGCATATCATTATTAAGCCGCATCTGATTATAACATCTTTACAGACATTTTTTATGTAAATAAAATCAAGATGCAGCTTGTGATTCAGAGAATGCTTTTATGTAGGTGATTATGTTATGGTTACTGCACTCATTATTTTTTGATTATCATGAGTTAAAACTTGTTTGTTGACGGCAGTGCTTTCGGGGAC
Organism: Neogobius melanostomus; assembly: GCA_007210695.1. Taxonomy (NCBI): domain Eukaryota; kingdom Metazoa; phylum Chordata; class Actinopteri; order Gobiiformes; family Gobiidae; genus Neogobius; species Neogobius melanostomus. The sequence goes on from VHKM01000210.1 coordinate 197,000, forward strand.
CGAGCTCCAGATGTGAAGCCAGGCTGAGAGTCAGAATCACCTATTGTACATGTTTTTAGTGGTAGGGAAAAGTGCCCGGAGGAAACCTACTCAGACACAGGGAGAACATGCAACTCCACACAGAAAGGCCCCGTCCTGGTGGGAATCGAACCCAGACCTTCTAGCTGTGAAGCGGAAGCGCTAACCACTCTGCTACAGCCCTAGTCTTATGTCAAAATCGTGATGAGAACAATAACAACGTAGGGTGTTTGCTGCTCGCCCTGGCTGTGGCCGTGTGGTGTGTGTGACCTGCAGAGGGCGCTGTACCGTGCTGGAGCCCGTCTGGCTGAGGCTCAGGGCCTGGCTCAGGGTTCTGTTGGACTCTCGGAGCAGGAGCAGCTGTTGGTTCATCAGAAACAGATGTTGCTGGAGCTCCTCCCCACTGCTCACCTGCGGAGGAAACAGGAAACAGTAAAAGGACAAGACCAAACCTCCACCTGAAGATTAAGAAACTTAAAAGGTAAACATCATTCTATGGTCAATTCATATAGAAATTCAAACTATATTAAGTCTGGAGGACATTTAAATCTTTTGCGATTAAAAAGCATGATACAAAATGCACAGACCAGACTCATCAGGACATTTTTCCACAAATAATAATTTAAAACCCGTATGATCCGGACTAAAGGATTTAAGGGCAGCAGTGAGCCCTGACCTTGACGGACAGCTGCGAGAGCTGGTGCTGGGCGTTGTAGGCCTCGTGATTGGCTCTCTGAAGTTCTGCTTCCTGCTCCTTCAGCCGCGCCCGACACTGCTCTAGCTCGCTCTGGAACAAGAACAGGAGACGGATTCAAGAGGAAATATCCTGACACAGAAGAGGAGGCTGTCGGGTTTGCTGTTTCTAAAGCTTCAGGAGGAGAGAAGGCATAGAGCTTTTTAAAACAATTCAGTACAGATGACGGCTGAAGAACCTTTGTACCCTTGGTACAGCTTCATCTGATTGAGCCATTACTAAAAACCTTGTATTAATAGAACCATCTCTGCATACAAGAATATGTAATGGTTAATGCAGACAGTTAGCAAGTCGGCTAGTCCGGAAGACTTCAGCGTCCGTTAGCATTAGCCTGCTCAATGTATTTTTCCTACAGCCGTTAGCATTAGCCTGCTCAATGTATTTTCCTATTGTCGTTAGCATTAGCCTAATCAATGTATTTTTCCTATAGCCATTAGCATTAGCCTCAAACATTGCAAATTATGAACAATCCAGATGTTTTCAGCTGTTGTCCACATTAAGCAGTCCCTCCAGGATTTCGTGGGCAATTTTTCCAGCAGTGGCGTTTTCTTTTTCTGATTAAAACTCTTAAATTCTTGGTAAAAATGTGCACAGGAAAGAGTCGTCACCAAACAGAGCCAATAAGATTCCCTTCCCCCTGAGCTCCAACTATTTAAAACAATTGACCTTTGTAAAGACTCTTCGGACGAAGTCCATTCATTAAGTGGAGAACGAGGGAATATGTTCGCCGCTAAAATATGTTGTACAGTAGACTGTGTTTGTGTAAAATGTCCAATGTTAATTTGCACTGCACCATTTCTCTGTGAGGCCTATAAATGGCTTTGTATTTGTACAGAACTGATTTTATCTGGACTTCTCCAGAACTATGTAAACTAATTTGAGTGAAGGGGCGGGCACAATTCACGGTGGCACCCACGCAAACTTCTGGGAAAGAGGTGAATAGGACTGTGTCTCAGTGTGTTACCTGCAGTCGGGCCTTGTCCTGCAGCGCCCCCTGCTGGCTAGAGCTCAGGTCCTGGATGTGGCTCTGGAGCTGGGAGGTGGCTTTCTCAGAGTCGAGCTTCAATTCAGTGAAACGCCTCTGCTCTTCCTCCAAACTCTCCAGGAGGAAACGCATCTCAGCGTCCAGCACGCCCAGCTGCGCTCTCTGCAGGACAAGCAGAGAATTTAGTTTAAAACAAAACACTTTCACAGTATTTTTGTCTACAGTGAATATGCTTTCACTGCCCAAACAAGTCCAAACTAGGGCATCACAATATGAGAAAGAAATGTAGAGAAATGTAGATATTTGATAACTTTCTTCAATACTGCAATAACGAAGTAGCCTCTGCTGCCAATGTATGTCATCGGCGTCAGGTCAGAGACAGAGAAAGAGAGAGAGGAGAGATGCCAGTCCCTCCTCGTGTTCAGGAGGAAATGCCTGTTGTGAAGTTTGTGCTGGTTCCAAACGGACACAACACTCAAAATATCTTTGCTCAATTTGTAGTTGTTATACAGCATATTATCGTGCATCACATAGACCGGTGGTTCTCAACTAGTGGGTCGGGACCCAAAAGTGGGTCACGGTGTGAGCTTTCGTGAGGGAACATTTCTTTCACTGGCTATAAACTGGATATAGCAAGTTTAAGGCGATACACGGCAGGTGAAAGTATTGATTTTTCACAGAGTGGTTGAAGTAGAGATTTTCAAATTGATATCTCTACATTTATTTCTTTTCCTCTATTCACCTGAGGTGTCTGGCCTTAATTCTTTATAATGCCCAATTACCACATTTTTTAATGCAAGAGAAAATAAATGTAACGTATTCATTTCCCCAAGATTTGCAAACATTCTATCAAACAGAAGAATGAGGGGAAATCTCAATATTCAAAAGCAAATGGGTTACAACTGGTGACTTTGGGAATAAATGGTGCAGCAATAACTGCTTTCCTGTGGTTGCAGATTAGACGCTCACAACGATCAGGATGAATCTTGGACCATTCCTCTTTACAAAACTGTTGCAGTTCAGCTAGATTCCTGGGTTCACTTACTTTTTTCCTCCCTGTCCTGTGAATATTTACTTGTTATGGCCAATAAAAATATGATAACATGTAATTGTTTGTGTGGTATTAGTTTAAGCAGACACTGTTTTCTGATTCTTATGATTTTGATGAAGATCAGACCACATTTTATGACCAATTAGGCAGAAATTCCAAAGCGTTCACATACATTTTCCTCCCACTGTAGACTACACCACTGCATGTTACCATATGTTTTTAATTTAGGCTGTAATAGCAAAAAATATTCAAATCTCTGTCAGATGAAAACCTCAGCGATTTTTTGAATGAGGCTTCTTGCGATACGGATAATGCGCTGCCTAAAACTGCAATAACGATAATTTGGCGATGTATTGTGCGGCCCTGGTCTGTGTCGCTACATGTTTGTGTGACAAGACCATGGCATTGGCTTGCTCCTCCAGAGCAGTCGTGTGGATGACTCTCCTCAGGAGGCGACGATTCCTCATGGCGTGCTGCTGCCTCTTGAACCTCTCGAACTGGAGCTGATTCTGGACCAGCAGCAGCTCGATGCTCAGCTCCTCCACAGTGACAGCAGGGGGTGTTATAGAGGTGGTCAGAGGGATGGAACCTGGAGAGCGAGTAGTTTAAATCAATCATCAGCTTGGCTCTAATTCAGAGGGTCATCTTTGCGCTGGTGTTTACCTGTGGAGCTGCGGTCCATGTACTTGTTCATGGCTGACCTAAAACACACACAGAGAGAAGAAACTATGTGTGACCGTGGTCTGACAAGAAAGAATAATATTAGGCAGTTGGTCAAATGAAAAGTGCTTCATCACAGGAGTTACACATTTTGTGATTGGCCCCAGCACCATCACAAAAACATTTTAATTTTTTATTTTGTTTAAGTAAAATACTTATGTTAAAGTGCACTTTTGGCTCCCATTCATTTACATTTTTACCAACCTTGATTGTTTGATCAAACAAAAATGTTTTAATAACATTCACTCATGCAGTCAAATTTTGGATTCATAAGCGCAAATAACAAAATAATACATCTTGAAACTAAAATGGCACCATATACAATGATTGTTTATGGTGGTTTTCTGGCAGATTTACTACAGTTAGAGCTCACCAAGTACTCATTTTTAATCGAAGTTACTTGTTTTCCACACGATGCCTTGCCTTTTTAAAGGTGCGTTATGGAACTTTTCTGCAAAAAAAGTTTATATTAGTTTGTATTAGAGTTGGGACGATCCATCGTGATGGATGAGCAACATCACGATGGAGAGCCAACATCGTGATGCCACACCCCCTCCTGTCAGAAACACGCGCTGATCTTCTGTGGGCCTTGTAAACCTACAAACTTTGCTGGGATTGCACTGTAAATTAAATCTCGAATATAGCTAATATGCACGCTAGTTTAAGTAGCCTACCAGAAGCCCGAAGACATGATGTGTTAGCCGTAATTATTAAAATAAAGACGCAGCGCTGCTCTATTTCTGACACGCGGGGCTCTCTCTCTCTCTCTAAAAGCAGCTACTGTTTAACACCGCGTGGTTTCGCTTTGCTTTTCGTACGGAAACTAAACAGTTTTAAAATGCCGCGATGGATCTCACATCAGAGCAGAGAGCGCATGGGTTTGGATGTTTTTATGAAGGACGGAGAGAGGAGAGAGAGGAGAGAAAGAGGCGCGGAGGTACGAGGCTACGAGCACACAGACCGGGTGGCGCGTGGAGCATCTTCAATAACGTAGGCTACGACGCAAACTGCTAAATATTGTCCCGTTCACCCACTGTTTCTTAAACATTACGTTAAAACTGAGCAAATGCAAATAATAAGCTCCGATTTACATTTGTATTAGTGTGATAAGAGCCTTGTTATTGAGGAGCAGATGACGCTCTGATTAAGTCGAGTTTTAACGCATTCGTGTTCCATGACTCTGTATACATTTATCCTGCAATCTCACATTTTTCCTAACTAATAAATAAAATTCAGCCTATATAAATGTCTTTAAAAAATGCTTATAATGAGAGATGGACGATATCATCATCCATCACGATGGTTCACTGTAAACATCGTCAACTGCCAATTAAGGGGACATCGCCCAACCCTAGTTTGTATTTGACCTTTCAGTGACCCAGTGGCTGTATGGTTGGTTAGCTTGGTGTCTTTGCTTTCCATCACAGTGGCAATAGGCTACCGTTTTTGCATACTGAGATACAGTGACGTGCAGTGAGGTTTGTTGCTGGTGAGGCACATACTATTGACTCTAGGGGTGTGTATCGCCTAGTCTCAGGCGCTACGCAACGTATCCCGATACAAGGGTCACGATACGATACGATATATCCCGATATTGAAGAATTAGACGATTATTGCGATTATTTTTTTTACTACTTTGGAAACAACTATTCAGTAAACTAGTCCACCTTCATTAGATTTGTATCAAATACATTTGATCTATCTATCTTATGATATAAATGCTTTTCACTAATGTGCTTGTGACTGTGGTGTTTATGGTGATTATGTACCTTTGAACGGAAAACAGATTTCTTGGAAACCTAGTAATGAAACCAATTACTGGGGATGCACGTTTTCTAGTATTTCTATAGTTGGGAGTCCTTGGCGATCAGTAACTATTATGGGTTTCATCCATTAAAATATACAATAACTCAGACGGGGCATTTAAAATCGTGTCTACTCCACAACGGGTGTCACTCGTAGATCAGGGACATAATGACACGGGCATCACGCGCAGCAGTAGCACACAACTGAAGCAGAGGGGAAACTACATACTCTTTTTAAACTTGTGTCGTAGTACTGCAGTGGCGAGACACAGGTTTAACATGAGCCTGCTGTATTTAGTTCCCCCTCGGCTTCGTTTAATTCCGTAATAAAATGCTACGAAGAAATCCATGCTACGAAGATAAATCCTCTCCAAACGCAGCGGCGACGCACTCAGCAATATGCACAAAGCTGGTGGCTCTCGTAATAATCCAGGTCTCTGTCTTTGCTGTAAAAGCCAAAGCCAAATGTAGAGTTTTAAAAGAGCCCCGTAGCGTCTCATAGCTCATTCTTTTCCATGCTAAACTCTCCCTGTGTTTCTCTAACTCTCACTAAATTCTAGTGTTACTCAAGCGGGCTGCGCGGTGCGCTGCCATCTAGCGGGCGGGAGTAAAAGTGCAGGACCAAAGAGAGATGCTGCAATGAATATTTCCCCAAAAATAGATGTTTAAATATCGATACGGGCGCTTTTTGTATCGATACGAGAATCGCGCAACGTAATATCGCGATATATCGGCGAATCGATATTTTTCAACACCCCTAATTGACTCCAATATAAAGTAAACAAAATTGCAGGGGGAAGAATGCAGGAAAAAAATGCAACTTGCTGTCTCTGGTATTCTCTTACTTTGAAATAGCATTCAATAGCAACACATTTAAACATAAAACACATTCTCACGATATTACAAATAAAAATTAAAAGATAACATAGTGAACGTAACCGGGACTCGTACCCCGCCCGTCCAAATGATACGTTATTGACAATCCTGATGCTCCACGCGGGCGGTGCGTGATAGCATTGACATGTTCAGCATAAAGACTCGTCTACAGCATTTCATCCATAAAATGTCAGTCTAATCAGTTTTCCCTTTTACTTACTCCTTTACATTTAAATTGCCTCTCCTAAACCGTGCAGAATAATAAAACAGACTGTTTTCACTTGTAGTTCACATCTTTTGTAGAAATGTGTAGCGCTGACTCAGCGCCCTCCTCGTATCGTCAGGGGCAGTGCGTTGGAGGCAAGCCTCACTTCAGGACTATCAAAACACGGTTTAAAGTCAAATGAACAGGTTAAACAAGTCGTTCTTATGCCTGATTCTTTATCCAGGTGATAGAAAATCAACGCGCCCAACAAAAACCCATTTACAAATGTATTATACTTTTAGGGGGTGAAAAAAAGCCCCGAATGGGACAGCGCACTGAGTGAATGAGCCGAGCTCAAGTGTGTGCGGGACGCCGGAGGCTCGCCGCACCTCCGCCCTCATTACATGATATGGACAACTGATAAAACATTTGGGCATTTTTTAACCACGAGATTGATTAAAATCATAGGAAATCCCTATCATCTTAAGAGAAGGCATTTGTTTTATAAAGTTTATTGTATTTTTTAAGTTTTCCATGATGACTGGTGAGGCCTGTTGAGACGCGAAATGGATTTTTCATTGTTAACATCTTTATTAAATGGCTGGAACACATTTAAAACAAAATTAATTTATAGATATAAAACTCAGTGGTAATGACAGAGCAGTCAAAGTAGGTCACTGACTTGCGTTCACGTGGCCCTACGGCACGGTAGCACAGCGGTTAGCGCTCTCGCTTCACAGCTACAGTAGAAGGTCCGGGTTAGATTCCCACCTGGACCGGGCCTTTCTGCGTGGACTTTGCCAGTGTTAATTTCGTCGACTAAAATATTTAGTCTTAATTTTAGTCAAAGTGATATTTTTGATGACTAAAATTGGACTAAAACTAAATTAAACGTTTTTCATGAGACTAAAACTATGACTAAAATGTCCAGATATTTTAGTCGACTAAAATAAGACTAAATAAAAATGAAAAGGAGAGACTAAAATCATCCAAACTTCTATTGACAGTCTGAAAGAGCCTCAGATCATGTAAATTCACTGCCAAAGGATCAGCTCTGAGCTTTGTTCATGTGGGAGAAGCTCCATGAAGCAGAGGACCTTGATTAAATATGATTATAATGAATATTATAAATGCAAAGTCGACTAAATTTGTCTTAAATCTAGTCGACTAAATTTACTTGCAATTTTAGTCGACTAAAACTAGACTAATATTGAAGATATATTTTTGACTAAATCTCGACTAAAATTGAATTACATTTTAGAAAGAAAAAGACTAAGACTAAAACTAAATTAAAATATGTTGTCAAAATTAACACTGGACTTTGCATGTTCTCCCCGTGTCTGCGTAGGTTTCCTCCGGGTACTCCGGTTTCCCCCACCACTAAAAACATGTACAATAGGCCAGGATGAATGAGAGTGTGTTTGAGAGTGCGCATGGGGGACAACGGATGCAAATTAGCCCAAGGCTACAATCCAGTGTGGCTTGTTTACATGCATGAGACCCATGTATGTTCATTAACATGCACTGTCCCGACCAAATAAACCAATAAATAAATAAATAAATAAATACAGTATTTTTATTTAATTTACCTGCAGTCATTTAGCCCGCTTTTTTTGAAACATTGTGCAAAGAAACAGTGATTCATGCGTATAACAACAACAGCAACACTTATCTCTCTACCACGTTTTAACAATAACGAAAAAGGCGAGTTTTGTGCCTTTAGCCCACCTAGCTACCTCCTAAGTGATTCCCGGGTGTCGGCTGTTGAGATGGTACAACAACGAAGTTGAAGTATATCTAAGCACCGCAATGCAATATTTGCATTTTGATCCGTCATTCTCGGTTGAAAAGCGCTCCCATGCTGTGCTGTTTATGGCCCACTTCATATTGAAAAGTTAAACTAGCTAGCAATGCGCCATGACGGCTTCTCGTGAACAAATGTTTGGGAGCGCTCTGGCGGTCTCTGGTGGTGCAAAATGTATTACACGTATTTTCAATGGCACTGCAAATTATACACGCCAGTTAACCGAGCAAAACGCTTTTACTCGGTTACGCAATTTTTAACGGTTAACCGGTTAAAGAGTAACTAAACACCAAATCAAGTTTTTTTTACTGATAAACTGTCTCAATGGGTGTCTCATAGTGTTGTCTACTGGTCCCTGACATTATTCTGACATTATAGCGCAAACATGTGTTAAATCCTAACTTTGGCCTGAAAACGAATGGGTTGCGCCCCCTTCAGGGTAAACTCTGCTACTAAATTAGAATTTCCTGATTGGCTGGAGACGTGTCCACGGCCTCCACAGAACGTCATAAGCCGCACCAGCTCCACACATCGTCATCAGGTGCTGCCCATTGTCCTGCCCCTGTACCTGTGGTATATAACCAAGTCCCTCCCACGTAATCAGTCTGCTGTGATTGTGCCAATGCAAAGGCCCACAAACCGCCCACACACTCACCCCCCGCATGTCACCCCCAAACCTCAGAGACCGCCTCTTTCGTGGCAATTTTTGACTTTTGTTTGTGGGTGGGGAAAGGCTTTGGCATGCCCATATCAGTTAACCATGGACCACTTCGCAGTACTATCTTCAATTTACTGCGCGGACATCAAAGTGCTCCTAAGGTGTTATTACGCCATACAATATAGTACCCCTTTTTATCCGCTTAGAAAATCCACATGTTTAATTTTGTATAACTTGGATCGTGTAACAAATCATTTAATTTAATAAGGAAAACGTGGAAGAGCTTGGTCGCTTCTAAGGAGAGGAGGAGAGGCAAAATGCAAACAACATCTTTGGTCTTTTTGCGTGACTGAGCGCACGTGTAAAGACCAGACAGGTACGCATATTCTCATCTAAGTTCAGAACTCATCTAAGAACACATCTCAGTATGTAAAAACGGTGGCCTGTTCCTTTAAGGATCAATTGTTTTGGAGGATTCTGGTAGGTTTTCACTGCTGATGGACCTTTGCTCTTTGTTCAGTGGCAGAAGGATAAGTGTTGTTTGTGTTACAATGGGGGAAAAAAACAGTTTTAGACTAGTCTGAGAAGAAGTCGACATCACTGAGCTACTTCATCCAATCAGAGGAAGTCTATTAGAGCAGCGGTTAAGTTAGCACAGTTAAGATAGACAGAACTTTCAGGTCTGACAGTCTTTCCTTTATTGTATTGTATATTAAACTACCCAAAATGGAGGTCTGTCTGTTATTATGTTAGGTGCTTACCTCCATAATTTGAATTGACATTTTAAACAAATAATAGAAGTAACTCACCGCACTAGGGGGCTTAGCCTGACTCACCTAGTGGGCGTGGCCTGACTCACCTAAGCAGCTGCTGGTGAGCGTGGTCGCCCTGCAGAATCAGCAGGTCTTGGACAGGCTTCAGTTGGTCCAACAGGTCCAGAGGAGACACCGGACTGTGGTCCAGCTCGGCCCGCTGCAGCACCTCCTACAGGACATGAGGCGCACTTCAGCTGCGGTTCCACATAAAATGCTTGTATCCCGCACGCCTCGTCACGTATCTACTCTACCCAGTACACGCGAGGGTTTCCTCTACATGCAAGGCTATAGTGGGCTCTTGCTGTGGGCAGCACACCCACAGATATGCACATTACGGAAGCAACAGAACTGCCTGAAAAGTTTTGTAAGCCGTGATAAGAACAATGTGGACAAATGCTGCTTTTTGGTACAGTTTATGGAATCATTCAGAGGAGCCAGGGCAAATACTAGAGAAAATAAGCAGCTAAAAGTCAACTATGAAGGTAAGCTACGTGCTAATGTCATGCTAGCACCAGCTAAAGTTGTGCTAACAGCGGCTAAATGCTATCATCGGCGTAATCACCTTTTTCAACAGCGGTATGATGAAATATTAAATCCATATAACCTGCCTGTTGTATTACATGTACATGCCATGCAAATACATGTATTTGCCATATTTGCATGGCAAATACATACTGGCATGTATGGCATGTATTTGCCAAATACATGCCAGTATTTGGCAAATACATGCCAGTATTTGTGAATGAATAAGCATGGGAAAGACCAGGAAGCACCACAGCCATGTTGGAGTTACTTCCTGGATAAATTTCCGGCTCAAAGCGACAAAAAAAAAATCAAATAAACATCGTAAAGAGAGAGTTCTTTTTTAGAGAGGTATTTTTTATACTGACAATAAAAAATCTCGCCTTAAAGTGGAAGAAAATACAAAATCTTACCTTTGTCTTTTTGGCGATGAACAGCGGTGCGGCTCGAGGCAACGCCAGTTCAAACAGAGCCTCGTACGATTGTTCTGGAGCTAAACGGACGGCACCAGGTGTAGGGAGGGCGTGGTCAGTGGGTGTTTCAAGGCGGGGTTTCATGGGGGACTCTGATTGGACGTTATTTCGACTCCGCTCTTCCTGTGCCGTGACTGGCTGCTTCTCCTGCTGCAACAGACAAGACTCATTGGCATCAAAATAAAACTGTTTAAAAAGTCAACTCAAAGCCAGAGTGGTTTTACCTGGAAACTGCTGGGGACAGGTGAACGCACTTGGGGCGGAGTCACAGGGACATAGGCCGGCGAGGGACACGTCACACCTGCGCAAAGTCAGATGTTAGAAAATAAAATTATTAGAAATTAAGACAAAGAGACAGACGCACAAAGTGATGTTACCTGGTGTCGAGGGGGCATGACCAGGTGTAGAAGGGGAGGAGCTGGGAGTTGAAGGGGTGGGGCCTGGTGTCAAAGAGGCGGGGCCAGGGGTTGAGGGGGTGTGTCCCTCAGGTGGAGGCGTGGACAGACCGCAGTGAGTCGAGGGGCTCCAAGACAGATCCACAGCCTGTTTAGCACAGAGACTTCAACGCATTTTCCAAGAAATACAAAACAAAACAACGATGGAAAACATTCTTATGATTAGATTCAGTTCACATATTAAAGTTGAACGAAACACAAAACCAACTTTATGTCTGTTGTTCCCAGTGCATTTATTGCCTTTTTAGTGTGAACTAGAGAAATCAGCACTTTGTCATTTAGCTCAAAGGTGAATAAGGTGAAATCGCCCATCTTTGAGTAATCTTATAATCTTCACCAGTGGCTACTCTTAGCACTGGCGCATTGAGTTGCCTTGTGTATGAAATGATCGGTATAATGAACATGCCTTGCTTCGCCATTGCGGTGGCAGCTCCCATAAAAGTCGTCCAGAGCTCCTGCGTATCCACGAAAGACTTTCCTCACCTCTCCTAGCCTGGTGAGACCAGAATGATATCATTCTGGACCTCACACCCTTGTCCACCGCTGTTGCCAAACTCAAACAGATCCATACAATCAGATTTGTTTATTGTGGTCATGCGGAAGTCCCTTCAATAACAAACCACGTATGGCACATGGAGAGCTTTTCCCAGTCGGTGGTAAAATGACCAAACACACAACAACAGTCGGTTAGTTTCGTGATCCATAATCCTGTTTGAATATTAACACAGAACCACTAATAACCGCATCAACGACACACGTTTGCCCTCCGCTGATTGGTTTACTCCGCTTACGGTTTGCGCACGCATGTTCCGAATGTAGATGATGCCAACCCTGACCGGACTCAATTGCTGGTACAGCGGATATACCTCTCCATCTCTGGCTAAACCTAATCCATGTCATTGCGGAGTAAAATCACTCCATTGCATCTCTACAGTCACACAGGTCGCCTGCTCTCCTTTTATTCTCTTTATTGAAACAGCTACGCAACGAAGGGGAGCAAGAGGATGGGGTGGGCGGAACTTAGCGTTAGTTTGATTGAACAATCAGGAAGTGATACTACTGGATATTTTGCTTTTGCTGTTTTAGATTAATATTCTATCCAACAAAGTATAAGATTGTGATAAAGATTATTTAAAAATAAGTTATCTAAATATGGCAGCAGGAGAATGCCGAAATGGTCAGGTTTTTGTGCGAAATCAGATATTTATTTTTTTAATATTGGGGTTGCTTTATTTTTGTCATTTTCATTTGAGTGGATTTTTTTATTTTGTACCAAAATATATGCACAAATGAAAATTATGTACCAACCCCAGTCTCCCCCAAACTGTGGACTGACAGACACCAGGACGAAGACATTATAAAGACAAGGCCCTTGAGCATTATTTGGCCGAGGGGTAAAAATGGACCTGATTGAGCAAAACCAATGTGGTTTTTGGATTCAGCATCAACATGGTCCTAAATCAGCTCACAAAACGTAGACATCACATTTGTTGTAACCCAGTGTAATCTATGGATATACACAGAGGATTGGGGTTATGGGTTAGGAGCTTTTGGGATAATAAATACCTAGCATTAAAGTGATTGCACTTACCTGGAGTGAGCTCTGGGAGCCAGTGCTGATGTCCCCCTCAGTGACAGACAGGGGCAGAGGAGGCAGAGAGGGGAGCGCAGAGGAGGAGCAGTACAGCAGGTCTTCACTCGACGCCTCCAGAGGATCCAGAGACAGACGAGAACACTCCATCACAATGTCATGGACCTCAAAACGCCTCCACCTGGGGAAAGAATACTGGAGTTAAATCATACAAACATTCACCAAGGACAGAAGTGACGAGACTTTCATATTTAAGCTTATATTTCTGCTACACATTTATCATTATCCTTTGTACTACTTAATGTGTGTATGGCAGTTACAACAACACAGTTTCCTCTCTGTGGAACAAAATGGTTTTAATCTTACCTCAAGTCTTACCCAAGGACACAAAGACATGGTCAGGTCGGAGCTGACAATTTTTTGATTAGTCATTGTCGCCCACTGCCTCTTCTCACAGCGTTAAAACAGTTGGACTCAAAACGACGTGCTTCTATGTGAAACATGTATAATGTGGTTTTACCTGGTGGGGTCCAGCTCCTGGTCCTGGGTCCCGGTGACCAGCTCTGGATGGACTCTAACATGATCCAACATGGGCTAAAAAGAAAATAAATATCAGGTCAAGGTTAAAAAGATGGACTTATAGCTGTGGGGCTTCACATCTCTGGCCCTGTGGAGAAAAGAACTAGATGTGTATTGAGTCAAGTTTAAGTTGTTTTGGGAACCAAGAGAGCCGACATATTTACATTGTACTGTGTATCTGGCCAGTTTTTCTCGTTCAGTCACGTGATCTTGGTCACATGAGTAGCCTCCTCTTCAAATTATGTGACACACACCTGTGACGCATAATCAACCTTGATGAAAAAACGTGTCAGAATAAAACCTCTGCATTTACAGAGTTCCTCAGCTTCTTCATGTTTTATAGATTTTCATTGAAGACTGATCGGACACGTATCGACACACTTCTACAACGTGGCGACCACTGGAGCTGAGGCTGATTGTCGCCTAGAGACGTAATATTGGAATAATAATAAGAAATGGAAGTCTCCCACTCCTCCTTCTTACCTTCTTGTAAATGGAAAATTGTCACACTGGCCTAATGAACTTACCAACCTGCGCTGTTGGTCTCCGACCACCAGCTTCCACTCACTCACACACTACATTCACCCAAGCTTCCTGGTGTTCCCAAACGGTCTCCCTTCTGAGTAACAACCAGGCCCTTCCTGCTTAGCTTCGAGATCTGACGGGATCAGGCCTATGACGTAACTGAGCTCCTGTCCCAATTACTCTTTCTTCTGCCATTCGTTTGTACTGTATCTGTTTGTAGAGGATGTCGGTAACACAGTAAATATACTTAAGTAGAATTTATGAGGATCTGTACTTTACTTGAGTAATGTTTCTGTCAAGAACTTATTACTTTTACTCCACTACATTTGAAAGATAAATATAACACTTTCTGCTCCACTACATTTCTATAAAGGCTCCAAAGTCAAAAGTCCATATGTCCAAAAGCCTAATAACACACACTCTATGGACAGTAGAACTGTCAATGCCACTGACTCACAGCAAGAAAGAAGGTTTGTCCCCGTCATGTTGCCGTGCAGAGGGTGAATTCAGGTGCAATTTTTGTGTTTTTGAAGCTGAAAGTTATTTTTCATAACACACATTTAAACAGATTTGTACTTTCTACTTTGAATAATTTTACTACTGTATTCTCCGGACTATAAGTCACACTTTTCTTCATAGTTTGACTGGGGGTGCGTCTTATACTCCAGAGCGACTAATATGTGATTTTTTTTCTTTTATTCAAATACATAATTTCACACGCCACTAGATGGCACTGCAGGCTAATCGACCTGCAGAAAGAACGTTTGGAGTGAGCGAGAAACTTGCGTGGGACTGGCGAAAAGCGGAGGTTACTCTTACTGCAATAAAGAAAACAAAAAAAGCTAATCAGGCGCTAAAAGCTAGTTGGCCACAGCTAGAGGAACGAGTTTGCAGAGGAGAGCTTAAAAACGTGCTGCCGGGAGAGGCTTGTCAATGGTGCAGTTACGTCTCCGTGCCCAGGTAGAGAAAAAAGTGGCTTGGCTGCAAACTCGGGCATTTTGAAAAAGGTGACAGTCAACTGGCAAGAGGCCCGCAGGCTTGCTCACACTCCTGTGCACGTGCCATAGAGTCTCACTGAGCAAAAACAACTGGTGAATCACAGGGAATTGATAACAGTGTCACACACACTGCAGTCTGCTATATCATTATGAATCATTCTCTAGAATTGTGTGTCTGACAGACAATGTCAGATACATTAAAGTGGGGGTTAGTATAAGGTTTGGGGTCCCCCCAACAAATTTAGAGCTTATCATCCTTATTTTCCTGCATTCTAGTGCAATTCAAAAGGTGAAAATAGTCCTAAGATTTTGCCACTTTAAAAAGGAACATTTTATAGTTTTACCTTTGAAACAACTTTAGCTCACACAATGTCACTCACTAAACATCTCACTCTTTTAGCTCTGATGTTTCTGAGCATCACAGGCTGCGTATCGCTGTAGAGCAGTGGTCGGGGGCAATAGTAACATTTAGGATCAGTCATTGAACATTTGGATAAATTGTACAATAAATGGTACTTCTGTGAGCTGTTCTGTCATTGACTTGTACTTGAGTAATAAATAAGAAAAGCAGGCTGTCTGCTAAATATTATGGTACACGAGGGGTAATATTTTGTAACTATGAGGATTCACATTTTTTACCGTTTACTGTTATTAGCCAGGATTTGACACAATCATGGCTATGCTTTGTGCCAATAGTTTCTCACTGGAGTGAGCAGTGACTGCAAAAGACACAGCCAGGATAAAAATAAAATACTAATCCTATTGCACGCCTGACGTTATATATTTGTTACTTTTATAATTTGTATAATGCTGTTGTTAAGTTACATGGCAAACCTCCGGAGATGCGCTTTTAACCTACTCTAACCACGGAGATGATAGAGCTGCATGTTTTATTTTACTAACGTAACGTTGTTCAACACACGACGCGATCGTGATGAAACAAACACTCATTTTATGTTTGAGTTTTGTTCACTGTGAGTTTTCTCGTCTAATCTGTGCGTAATCTGGAGTGGCCTGAAGCGCTGCTCTGGATGTGGGAAACAAACGCGTGTGGGGAGCGGCTCGGACAGACAGGTAGAAGCCTATATTTCAAATCAGGCTCATGGTCGGATGCTCTGAGAGCGTCCGTACACAAAACACTGCCATAGTCCTGTTGGTACGTTATTGCCAAAGAACATGCACCGGTATAAAATATAAAGCACCGGAGTCTTCATGAGCTAATGTAGCCAATTTAAACACTTACATGCAAGAGTGTAGAAACAAGGTCTTTGATTCTTCACTCGCCTAAGGAAAAGTCCATCTCCAAATTCACGTTGTCTACATTTCCACGGTTATGCGCGGTAGTAGCTCAACTTTCGCTACTCCGCTTTGCATCCTCTGGTCTTGTGTTCGTGCAATTATGAAGCCAACTACAATAATTTCCTCCATAAGCGCATTATTGTCATAATTTTAGCTCGCATTAGCTATGCAGGCAGCCCACAGACGGGGGACCTGTTGCCGCTACAGGCCTGAACAACTGCCTGAATTCTGAAATAAGTTTCTCAAAATTTCAAAACGTTTCCAGGGCCTAGAAATTTTATTTTAAAATTCCATGACTTTTCCAGGATTTCCATGACTCTATGAACCCTATGTAATGTAAAGGGGAGAGGGAATAAAATGGGAAAAATATAGAGGGAATCAAAGGTACAAAAGTGGAACCTATGGGGGAAAATTGGGGGGGGGGGAATGAAAAATGAGGAATAAAAAGTGTGGGGGAAATTGTGCAAAACATTGTAAAAAGTAAGAGTAAAAATTGGCTGGGAAAATATAGGGGAAAAAATAGAGGGAAAATGGGTTTTATATGGACAGTGTTTCTCTGCCCTTTCCTAGTCAGGACAATTATCTTTTTGAGTGACAAAGCGATGTTTATGAAGGCTTGCAAAAATATAGCCTCACCGTCATTATTGAGAAAGTCACACAAAATATTGAGGAATTCATTTTTGTCAATATCGCCCAGCTCTATGTGGATTGTAGGTTGTGGGTTGAATTCCCGGGTCTGAAATCGTGTTCGTGTGAAGCTCAGACCTTGACGACTCGGTGAAAGGTATCCGCGTTCTCCTTCATGCTGTAGTGCAGCCGCAGGTAGGACAGGAAGTTCACCGGGAACATGCCGTAGAGTCTGTGGAACAGTGAGTACAGCGCCCCCTGCAGATGGAGCATCTGGAGCACCGGCACCTGAGCTGCAACACAAGACAATACAAGAACATTTTATATGAGTAAACCACCCAAGGCATCCAGGAGTTCAACAGGAAGAGACAACCGCACTTTACCATGAAAAGGAAAATGAGGCAAAAACAGCGCGATAAGAAATGTTACTAATACGTTTAAGTATTTAACCTGTTCCTGTTGTAGTTTATACCTGGGTTGCGGAGGCTCCATGAGGCCAAGCGGCCGAACACGTCGAAGAAGTCGAAGACAAGCTGCTTCCCGCACTGAGGGATCATGGGTAATAGAGTCACCAGGACCAGGACTCCAGTGGTGAGGACGACAGCGTCTGCGTCGGTCTGCGAGAGGAGAGAGGGGTCACTGCGGGAGTATAGCCTGGCTAACGCCAGACTAAAATCACAAGTGATATTTAGTCTGGGGACCACCAATTCATTTTCTCGTAGGAGAGGTGTGGTTTACGATTGTCCATAGCCGTTTATTGGGCGCTACGAATGTCTCTCATGCGTCTGCACGTAGCCATAGCCAATCGTATCATGGTATCAGATGACGTATGACGTACCTGCTGTAAACTTTTGAGCTAAACTATTTAGAACACGGTCTAAAGCTTGATCGAAAGATGGCATCGCGTCTGCTGCTGTCATGTTGGATCCGTAAATATTTTTTTATTTTTTTTATCCCTAAACAAACTACAAGCTTCCGTATGTCAAATAGCGCGTCATCGTCTTACCGTCCCTCCTCGTTCTGTGATTGGTGCCCAAATCCATGGAAAAATGTCGGCCATGGTCCCCAGGCTGTTGTGAAGTTCGAAAAGATTCGAGCGCACACAGCAGTCTGGCGTTAGCCAGGCTAGCGGGAGTATGGATCCAGTACAAAAACACCTGGACTGTCCTGATGCCACTTGTTACAGCGGGAAAAATCTCACATGGCGAGATAAGTTTTATTTTGAAGCACACAAAAACGAGCACTGACTAAAAGTAAAAACTATTATTTTACTTTCGCGACATTAAATTTCATCTTTATTACCAATTTCTAATTTACTAATAATATGTTGCCGTTGTGAGGCTGCTCTAAGGTCCTGAGGCACTTCCGCTTTTGCACAGGCTTGGACTTGCAATAGGGAGAGCCAGTCAGACCTGATGTGTTAACAGGCCCATATAGCACCATACTGGCCCACAATAGGAACTGCTTGTTCCACATAAATTCAGATTAAGATTTGGATGTAATTATACATCACCTCCACTAAACTCATCTGGCTCTTTTATCCCCCTCCGTGGGGGAGTTATGGTTCCCAGATAATCTTTTATAATGTGCAATGGGGCCAATTTCACAGATATTACTCATGCCCCAATATAAGCGGGCTATGCCATTGTAAGTGAAAAGAGTTTATTATAACACCCTCCAGGACCCAGAGAACCTCACACCCCTATTCTGAGACAAATTTATGCAAAGAAATGCATGTTGGGAGTTGTCAGGTGACTTGCCCTCCAGCCCCTCTTCGTCCGTTCTCCCAGTCAGAGAGCGCAGTTTTGGAAATAGCCTCTGCTCTCCATTGAAAGATTCAGCACGTTTTTGGGACTTCTATTCTCACTCTACACAACTCACAGTTTTGCCATTTCATTATCCAAATCTACAGTGTCATAATTTGGTTGTTTTGTGAAGTTTATTTGTCTTGCGAGAGGAACCTCATTAATGGAGCTCACATTTTAAGGTTGTTTAGTCATTTTACAAATGTTCCAACCAGTTCTAAACCACAGGATTAAAATCGTAAGTGCTGTGAGGCGTTAGCTTGAATTCGGCAGAAATGATAAGCCACTTTCGTTTTGTGTTTGTAGCTTGTATTGTTTTTGTACCAGGGGCTAATTGTTCTGCTAATGGTCTCAACTATTGCAATGCAACAGGGGCGGTCGAGAGCCGGTCTTGACCAAAAAGTCCAGGGACGAGTTTTTCTGCCAGTCCAACCCTGCTTTTTGCATCATGTCCTTGTTACATTACTTTCAAAAGGGACAGACCTTGAGACAGCGCAGCAGTGAGGCCAGCAAGGGGCAGCGTGTGACCAGATGCACCCACGAAGGCTGCTTCCTGGTCAGGTGACCCAGCAGCGTCAGAGCGGCCAATCGCGTCGCAGCTTTACCCAGAGCATCGTTCAGCTTCTCCAGCAGCCCCTTCAGAGACAGAACAACACTTTCTTTGTTTATTCAAGCATGGAAAACACCTGCACGACTGAGAGCCTTCACCAATAAAACCTAATCAGGAAAGTCCCACTGAGGTTCAAGATCAAGAAAAACAAAATCAGTTTGCACACACAGATATCATTCATCCTGGCCTATTGTACATGTTTATGGTGGTAAAGACTGACAGAACAGACTGATAAATCATCAGCCAATGACAAAACAGCTGGTCTCTGATTGGTTTACCTTGTGCAGTTGTTCTCTTACGGTCGACAAGGGCCACAGCCTGCGAAGAAGACGTCTCCAGGTAGAAGTCCACCAGCGACGACAGGACGGCGCCTCCTCTGTCTGAGAGAGGAACTGCAGGTCAAACGCTGGACCGTGACTGTGTGTAATGGTAGCATAAAATAAAACAAATCTCCTTTTACATACCGTAAATTTCGGCCAATTAAGTAAAACCTTAGTAAAAGCCGCGCCAGCTAAATTTGCAGCCTTGAACACATATAGGCCGTACTCGAATATGAGCCGCAGGTTTTCATAGTGCCGTGCATCCGCTCAGAGCGGCCCATGGCGCAGATGAGGAGGAAGAGACACCTCATCCCAGAGAAAGGTGCAGTTGCGGGCAGAGGGAGGGCGGCAGGGACGGCAGTGATAAACGCGTAAAAAAAAGTTACTCATCTGCCGTTCCTCAGCCAAGAGCAGATTAGAAGTCCCGTCTCTCATATTGGTCTCAGGGTTCAAAGCGTGGGTAAAAAGTAGCGGCTTAAAAAACAGAAATTATGGTATATATACTATATTTACTGTAGGAGACTCTTTTTCCATCTGCACTGTATTATCTACATTACAGAACAACACTATATTATAATTTATTTGGTTTTACAATGTTCTCGAGAAATTATTGTGATAAAATGTCTAATTTATTCTCTCCAATTAAAGTCAAATGCTAAAACTGTGCTATGTTATAAAACAACTGTATAAACTGACTGGATTTGGCCCATGACCATCATGTTAAAACACTGTCACATTAAAGTGCATAACCGTGCATTTATTCAAACCCTCAAACAATGTTAAAACGGGTCGAGTTTTCTTGTGTGTCTTTTTTCCTGCTCTGCTGTTTGAGTGACAGACATGTTCTCCAGAATAACTGTATCTTGGACCACAGTTCAGTGAGATTCAGGGGGTGTACTCACTTATTCTCATTCTTATGATTTTAATAAAGATCAGGCCACATTTTATGACCAATTTAAGCAGAAATGTGAAAAATCCCAAATGGTGCACTCACTTTTCCCTCCCACTGTATGTCCAGTTTAGGGACACGGCGGTCCTTTAGATTAGTTCAGCTGTAAACACGTCTGACCTGAGTCCAACTGAGTTTGTGACAAATCCTGTTATTTTTCTGTGAAGTTTATCCAAAGTGTTTACTATTTGCACTGGGCACAAGTGTAAAAGCTCCCACCGTCTCACATCCATAACCCATTTCTTTGACCCCACCCAACCAGAGCGCCCCGAATGACCCTTTTTTTTCAGGTTTAGACAACTGCACTCACAACCAAATCAGAGTACTTTGAATTTTGTCATGTTATTTTCTTTCCTCCTGTGTGTGTGACACCTGAGTTGAGCTGCTGCGACAGTGAGATCTTCACGAGCTCTGCCTCCTTCAGATCGGACGAATCCAATAGAGACAGGTCCAAAACCACCGGCTCCCGGGACATGGCTAACACCTGGGGGGGAAAACAAAGAAGGTCATTTTGGTCGCAGTCTAGAGCCCTGCACAGTGCAGTGTTTTTGTGTCAGTGTTAAAATGAAGATAGATCCGCACAACTGACTGCTCACACATTTTTACTGCTCTCACCGGCAGCTGGGCTCAACCCCGCTCAAACTCTTCATTATTAATTAATTATGCTTTTGAAACATAAAAAACATTCATTTGACATGCACCTCCACCCATACTGTGAGGACCATATCGTTGTGTCAAAATAGGGCTGGGTAATTAATATTAACCCCCACCTTAACTAAGTGCAGTTCAGCTTTGTGTAAAAGTGTAAAAGGTGTAACGCCTCATTTGAAAGCTAAGACCTACAAAACTCATCTAAATGGATCTATTTCCATACGTTGTCGCCGTGTTATCAATTTTTTTGCACTTTTTCGTCACTTTTCTGTTTTTCTTTTGTGGCTATTTGTTGCGTTTTCGTCACACGTTTTCGTCACTCTTTTGTGTTGCATTTGGGATTTGGGTAATGCCAAACTGTAGAAAATGTGCTCGGTTCAGGCTAAAATGAAGTATCTGCACTCTTACTTGAGTAAAAAAAATAGTAACTGTTTGTAAATTTTTAAGTGAAAAAATCTTCATTTGATGTGTAAAAATATGTATTTCTCAGTTTGTTTATTTGATTCTTTATAATGATTTATTTTTATAGGTTTTTATAGTATTTTCTATGAAAATATTACAATGCTCACATTAATTCATGTTTTTCACAGAATTTGTGTTTGTTTATTGGTTTATTTGGTCGGGACAGTGCACGTTAATGAACAAGCCACTCTCACATTCTCATTCATCCTGGCCTATTGTACATGTTTTTAGTGGTAGGGGAAACCGGAGTACCCGGAGGAAACCTACATAGACACGGGGAGAACACGCAAACTCCACATAGAAAGGCCCCGTCCAGGTGGGACTCAAACCCGGGTGTAGAAACCTTTAGATTTGGGTAAAGCTGAACTGGAGAAAATGCACTTGGTTAAGAGGTTAATTACCAAACATTTGTATTAATTCCCATGTTAAATTTCCGACATTGAAAATTCCCAGAATTTTGCAACCCAATTAGAAACTATTGCACTCTATTGTTGAAATCCCTGAAGTGAAAAGATGGATCACAACAAATCCAAGTGGCTCATTCATAAAAGACTCTCTCTAAACTCTGCACACACAAAAAAGTAAAACTCAAAGCATTGGCTTAAATGTCTTGAATTGAGGAAATGTATCTTGTTTTGAGAGTGTTTCACTAATTTACTTTTTTCCTTTACTTTGCTAGTTTGATGAAATTTAAGTTAATCTCGCTTAAAATAAGAAAGTAAAACTGCCAATGGGATAAGACCAATTTTCTTACCCCATTGGCAAAGAAGATTACCTGAAATAAAGAAACATCTCAGAACAAGTGAATCTAGGTCAAATGCCCAACTGAATCTTAACTAGTCGAAAGAACTCGAAATTTGGATTATTATGCTCAAATTGAGGCATTTAAACCAATCTAGTCAATATTTTTTTGCAGTGTGTGCTTGAACATAACACACAAACGACTGCATTACCGCTTTAATGCAATGACAGATGAATAGGTTTACTCTGGCGCTGCATTACGAGTCATAATCAAGTAAAAGCCAGCTGCTGACGAAAATACAGAATTTGTAATATCGTAAGGATCCCGCTCAGAACAGGTCCAAGAGATTTCATTCTGAAGTGGAGTCATAAAAGGTAAACTATGTGCTGAAACATAACAAATAGGAGAGTGCATTACCGCTTTAATGCAGTGACAGGTTACTCTGGCGCTGCATTACGAGTCATAGTCCAGTAAAAAAAAACTGCTGCTTACGAAAGTACAGAGTTTGTAATGTCGTTAGGCTCCAGAGATTTCATTCTGAAGTGGAGTCATTAAACAGCCCTGACATGTGACACCGGACACTGCTCGCTTTCCGAGGCGCATGCGCAGAGCCGTGTTTACTTCTGCACAAACTTTGTGTGAGGTCATCACGCAGCTCACACGCAGCTCTGAACTTTTAACTGAGGCTAATGCTAACAGGCTAACGGGGGGAAAACATGCTCCCCACGAGGCGCGCGGCCGCTGACACGCCGCGTGCTCCCGCACACAGGCGTGTGCGCTGTTCCGGTGCCCGCGGACGGAGCAAGTGTGTCACAAAGCAGCGGAAAAGTGGAAGAAAATACGGTTAAAGAAGAATGGTTGTCTACCTGCGGCCATGCGTCAAGACGCTCACGCAGACATCAGCAACGGTAGGCCACGCCCACGTAACCTGAGCTTCTGCCCCTTCCACGTGCACCTGTCAATCATTTACCCCACAAGAGGTTTGGATCATCTGGAACTGCTCCACACACAGTGTTGGGGAGAAACTAAATACATGTTTTGAGAATTCTCAATTTGAGTAATTGTATTGTGGTAAAGTTACACTTTCATTTCAGAGTATTATTTAGAATACGGTTACTTTCCACGTATCAAAGGAATACATCCCAGTACTCCATCATTACATTTTAGCTCCATATTGCACAACATTAAGAAAGAACTTTTAATGTTGACCTGTTTTTCCCCCTAAAATGAAATAAAATAAAGATTTACAACGTCTTATGCAACAGTGCATACAAACACTGCACATGTACTCACATGATGATGCATTGTGATCTGCTGCTCCATTTGCCAAGAGAGTTTTTGAGCTCCAGCAATCGTAGGCTTCATTTTTGTAATTATACGCCATATATAATTATATACGCCATTATAATTTCAAAGTATTTTCAATGCTTTGAAAACTCTAAAAGTTTTCAAAGTATTCAGAATACAGTATTCTGATTAGACAAAGTAACGGAATACATTACAAAATACATTTTAAGCCAACTATTCAGTAACTTAATACAATTTCAAAGTATTCTCCCCAACACTGTCCACAGAAGAGGAGGTTTGGAATGATGAACTGATTTGGGTTCAACACGTGTCTCCTGAAAGAATCATTCTTGTTGGGCCACAGCACCTCGAAAACTATGGTAGCAAAACCGGAACATTTGTGATGTGGGATCAGGGACTTGAAAAATTATTATGATACAAAGACCTACATTGAAGCTTTACATTTGCAGTTTTAGCCAGAGAGCACACAGGGAAAGCAATAGATAACAAAATATTTTATGCAACATAGTTATATAAAAAGTGTAGGACATAAGGCTGTGCAGTATAACATAAAGAGGGACACAGCCTTAGGGTGATATTAGGTCACCCTAATGTCTATCAGAAAAGGATTGGACTTGCCTGGCAGTTTGGAAACTGATAATGTTTGCCACCAGAGGGGCTCTTTAGCTTACAGATCCAGCATTACCAATTGAATTAGATCCATGTTTACCTATTCTTCACAAAGGACTTTGCCACTAGATTAATGCAGCAGGTTTGTAATGAGGGTCAATGTTTGTGCGTTTTCTCTCTGGTTATTTCTTTCAAAATGAATAGGGCGCTGCCCTTCATCTCCAGATATCCATCTAAACACCCTGCACCCAAAGGAACAGCTGGCCTGGTCGCCCAGTGGATCATGGTTTGGACAGAGAAGATAAGATGTCTCTTTAGCACCCCCATAGTGTTCCATGTGCGTGTGTTGAGATAAGGGCGAGTATAAGTACAGCAACAGGTGTGAGTGGAGCCCATTTCTCTCTTGTCGTCTCTCTTTCTTGTTGTGGATTCTTTTTGTTTCCTGTCGCAAGCGTTTTGAATATGGAGAGTTTGAGGGCGATCCTGTTTCTCCTCACGCTGGACCTGCTGTCAGCCGCCAAGGTAACAACAAGAAAAAGCAACTACAACTCAAGTAGGGCTTAAAGGGCTATATGTAGCGTTTAGAAATAGTGTTTTCCCATCATTTGTATTGCAGTAAGGCTAGTAGAAAAAAAATTCACTATGTTTGTGTAATATCAGAATCAATGTATTTTGGTAGTGGATATTTAGTTGGGCCCAAGTCCCATCATGGCTGGCGAAGGGGCTCTTAAAATCATATAGTGTCCCCAAAGTCCACCTCAAGAATACACTAACGCGTCCAATTACACGCGGACAAAAATCGAGCTTACCCCTTCCCTCAAACACTCACTAATGCACATCACTCATCGTGCACGTCTCGCACACATACATATTTAATGCAAAAATCAACATTGTAATTGTACAGAGCCCATAGTTTATTTTATTTATTGGTTTATTTGGTCGGGACAGTGCATGTTAATGAACATACATGGGTCTCATGCATGTAAACAAGCCACACCGGATTGTAGCCTTAGGCTAATTTCCATCCGTCGTCCCCCATTCACACTCTCAAACACACTCTCGTTCATCCTGGCCTATTGTACATGTTTTTAGTGGTAGGGGAAACCGGAGTACCCGGAGGAAACCTACGCAGACACGGGGAGAACATGCAAACTCCACACAGAAAGGCCCCGTCCAGGTGGGAATCGAACCAGGGACCTTCTAGCTGTGAAGCACGAGCGCTAACCGCTGTGCTACCGTGCCGCCCGGTAGCACAGGCGACTGAGAGCCCTGGACCATGAGGTAGGAATGTGCAAGCACTTTCCGAAAATATATAGTTTATGGTACCGGCAAAACATTGTTTTCGTATGGGAATATTATTCTTTCTTCTTCTTGCAATTTTGACCCAATGAACGTTATCAAAAAACTCACAGATTTTGGCCCGAAATTCAAATCTGATGCATCAAAGGTTTTTGGCTAACATTGCGAGATAGGACGCGGCCAAACATGAAGTTTGTCGTAGAATTTTTTTAAAAATTGGTACAGACGTACATCATGACACGTTGAGCAAAAAATATTTTAAATCAGTGCCGTCCGGCCATTTTGGATGAAAGCCCACTTTGTACAAAATCTATCTTCTCCTGTGGCGCTTATCAGAACAAGCTAAGTTGGGGTGGAAAATAATCTTGAGAAGTGGATAACAAAAGTTATCCAAAATTTTGTTTTAAAGTTGTACCTTTTCACTTTGTCACATACCAAGAGGGCGCGTTAGCGCCCCTTCCTAAAAGAAAGTCAATCAAAAACTCAATCACTGCAATCGCAAATATCGCATTTCAAAAACTAAGACCCCTGAAAAAAGACAAAAAACAGAGGCACTATACCATGATCTAAGATTGAGGGAGACAAAACACTTGCTTTGGTCAGGGCAGTCCGCTTTACAGCTATATTTTGTTTTTGCTATAGTTAAAGGTGCATTATGCAACTTTTTATGTGAGAAAGAAACATTTACATCAGTGCGTAATTGACCTTTTAGTGACCCAGTAGCTTTTTAGGTTTCCTGGTAGGTTTTCTGAATGGAATGTATACGTAACCATGGATACACATTGATTGATTGATTGAACATTTATTTGAGCTGTTTACATTCTTATTCTTACAGTAGTTAAACATTTCATCACAATAAAGCTGAAAAGGAGTAGGCTGAAGCAAAGCTTATACAGTGCCTCTTGAAAGTACTAATACACCTTGAACTTTTGCACATTTTGTCATGTTTACAACCATAAAAATAAAGATTTTATTTTGAATTCTTTACTGAAAGTTCACACACAAGTAACAGACAACTGTGAAGTGAAAGCAAAATGATACATGATTCTGTTATTTTTAAAGAAAATAGAACAGAAAAGTGGGGCGTGCACAAGTATTCATACAGCATGAATGAATACTTTGTGGAATCCCCTTTTGCTGCAATAACAGCAGCAAGTCTTTTGGGGTATGACTCTACAAGGTTTGCACATCTAGAGACTGACATTTTAGCCCATTCCTCTTTACAAAACAACTCAAGCTCTGTCAAATTAGAAGGAGAGCGTTTGTGAACAGCAGTTTTCAGGTCTTTCCACAGATTTTCAATAGGATTTAGGTCAGGACTTTGACTGGGCCATTCTAACACATTAATATGTTTGTTTTTAAACCATTCCATTGTAGATTTATCTTTGTGTTTAGGGTCATTGTCCTGCTGGAAGGTGAATCTCCGCTCCAGCCTCAATTCTCTTGCTGACTCCAGCAGGTTTTCCTCCAAAATGTCTCTGTATTTGGCTCCATCCATCTTCCCAACTATTCTTACAATCTTCCCAGTCCCCGCTGAGGAAAAGCAGCCCCATAGCATAATGCTCCCCCCACCATATTTGACACTGGGGATGGTGCACTCAGGACGATGAGCAGTGTTAGGTTTGTACCATACATAACGTTTTGCATTTGGGCCAAAAGGTTCAATTTTTGTCTCATCTGACCAAAGCACCTTCTTCCACATGGTAGCTGTGTCCTCCATATGACTTCTAGCAAACTTCAAACAGGATTTCTTATGGCCTCCTTTCAATAATGGCTTTCTTCTTGCCACTCGTCCATGAAGGCCAGATTTGTGTAGAGTACGACTTATAGTTGTCCCATGTACAGATTCCCCCAGCTCAGCGGCAGTACGTCACAGCTCCTCCAGAGTTATCTTGGGGCACTTGGTTGCATTTCTGACCAGTGCTCTCCTTGTTCAGTCTGTTAGTTTAGGTGGACGGCCGACGGCCGTGTCTTGGTAAGTTCACAGTGGTGCTATACTCTTTCTATTTCCGAATGATGGATTGAACAGTGAGATCTTCAAGTCTTGGGAAATCTTTGTATAACTTAACGCTGCTTTAAACTTCTCCACAACTTTATCCCTGACCTCTCTGGTGTGCTCCTTGGCCTTCATGATGTTGCTTAGTGACCAATACACTCTGACCATAGCTCTGAGGCCCTCACAGAACAGCTGGAATTATACTGAGAGTAGATTACGCACCGGTGGCCTCTATTTAATGGTTAGGGCAAGGTGTGAACATTCTGCAGTCATTAGGAATGTTATAAAGGCAATTTAATGCACTCCGAAAAATGCTGTATGAATACTTATGCACGCCCCACTTTCTATTTTTTGAAAAATAACAGAATCATGTATCATTTTGCTTTCACTTCACAGTTGTCTGTTACTTGTGTGTGAACTTTCAGTAAAAAAGTCAAAATAAAATCTTTATGTTTATGGTTGTAAACATGACAAAATGTGCAAAAGTTCAAGGTGTATTAGTACTTTTGAGAGGCACTGTATGTGCCGACCCATCATTCATCATTATTAATCACCCTTGTGTTATACATATTCAGTAGTAACTTTTATGCTTTTTTCAAGACAAGACAATTCAGAATTATTTTTGTTTCCATACACTGCACTATTTATGCACTAGCATATTAGGTCAAAGCCTCATTAAAAATCAGAGTTTACTTTAGATATGAATTAGCACATAAAAGTGTCTCTGAGCTAAATGCTAAATCATATTCATTAAGTATCTGCTTTTTGTGGGTAGGATTTACACCCATTGACCACTAAACATCATCTTATAATATGTTAATGATAAAGGAAACCAAAGGAATGATATAAATGTCATACCTCGCTATACTTTAATATGGTGCCTGACTCTATTGACGCTATTGTTAAAGGTGCATTATGCAACTTTTTATGTGAAAAAGAAAAATGTACATCAGTGCACCTGACTCCATTCATTTTTATGGGGAGAGAACGCTCAATTTAAATAGGTCCGCTAATAGATGCACGCATTTGTAACAACAGGCTCACTTAGCCAAAGGCATTTCTGTGTGTATAAACCTGCTGTCACTTTGCCTCTGCCCAGGGACTACAGATGAAAATTAGCTTGTAGCTATCTCTGGTCTGTGCAACACATTTGTTGTGTAACGTCCCTGTCAAATAAATAAATAAATAATGTCTATGGGAGTGATATAGCATTTAGCTTGCTGCCCTCCGGCTGAACCCTGCCCAGCACCTCCAATGTTTATAACCATTAGGCTTGTTCGAGATGAGCCAGTCGGACACAGTTTTAACAGTCGTCTGCAGACTCACGGTGCATGCTGGTTAAATTTCTGTCCGACCTGCCCCAGACTTGCTCTGATATCACTGGCACGTCGGGCACAGAAAGTTCGTGAGACCCCAACGAGACCAGCCGACTTGATCAGCCGCTGCAGTTGCTCCTGGGGAAATGCAGCGGCTGATCAAGTCGGCTGGTCTCGACTTGAGTTCTGAACAAATAAAATACAGTATGACTGAAACTATTAAAGTTGTGTATTGCCTCCTAAAATAGAAACATCATGTTTGATGCTTTTCAGAACAAACTCATGATTTAGGAAATATTGTATCTCACAAACTTGAACAAACTAACAAAGGGGAAGTTTTTTCTGATTATGGATGATGTTGCTGGAGTAGAGGAAACAGAGTAGGAGGGCAAATGAGTTTTATGAAGGATAAACTTGAAATGAACGTGATATCTGAACGAGACGCTGCATGATCTAAGCCCGCTCCCACTGTTCACTGGGTGTGGCGCGGTCAGGGGTACTTTTTTCTCCGCCCTCGTTGCACCGGCTACTCCCGCGATCATCCAGGCGACCCACAGCTGCATCTCGAACAAGCCTAATGAGAGGGCCAACCATCCCGCCCACTTCCTGTCTTTTGCCGGGGTAGTACAAAGTACAAATCCCCATTCACATTTCGCATTGACTTTTGAAGGTTTCAAATATTGAGACTTTAAAAGTACGACACAGGCTAATCCGCTCTGTGCTAACTGCCAACCATTGCGTGTCGTGGACATTTTACAAGAAAGAAAACACTAAATACTTGAAAATCAAATGCTTTTAAAAAGTTTATGAAGTTTTAGATAAATCTTCAATTTAAAGGGGGGTATTATGCTTTTTTCAATCACATAGCACCAGTCTATAGCATACTACAATGATGACGTAACCTTCTGTTGGTCTGTATATGCAGTAAATTAAAATAACTGCCTTGAATAAAATTGCTCTCTCAAAATGGCTGTACTGAACGTCTTGAAATAGGCCTCTGTCTCTTTAAGAAGCTTTCCGACACGCCCCCTTCAGCACACTGCTGTGGCATTTAAACAACAACACTGTGCGGGGAGGGGGCTCTGCTGAGCTGAGGAGCAGTGGTTGGTGGCTTGGCTGGTGACGAAAGGTCCAGAGGCGTCTCCAGGAGGTGGGGGCGTTCCTAGGAGGACTGAGGCATAGCTACACCTAAAATGGCTGCCGTCTTTTTACTGATTACTCAAAAATATGTGAATGAGCCAAGGCAACACTCCAGGCATGTGTTTAATGAGGGAATGACATAATAACATGATATAAAGCTTGAAAAAGTCAATTTTACATAATACCCCCCCTTTAAAATTGTGTGTTTTATGTCCACGAGTGAGCACAGAGCTGATTAGCTGCTATTATTCTTTTAAACCCTTTCCCTTTGCTACAGAGTGCCGAGTGAATGAATGTAATGTAAAGCAACTTTGAGCGTCTGGAAAAGCGCTAAATAAGACCAATTGTTGCAGCAGAAATACTTTGGTACAGTAATCAACTTTGCCCCGTTTCAGCTGGGCGTGGTGCAGACAGAAGGGGGCGCCGTCGAGGGTCGCAGCCAAAGCACGGGTCTCTTCAGCAGAGTCGACATTTTCAAAGGAATCCCCTTCGCTGACGTCCCGAAAAGATGGGAGAAACCCTCACCGCACCCAGGATGGACCGGTACCATAGACCAGAACTTTAGTCCTGCAGTAGACCTGGTTTAGACCTGGTTTAGTCCTGGTTTAGACCTGGTTTAGTCCTGGTTTAATCCTGGTTTAGTCCTGGTTTAATCCTGGTTTATCCTATAGGATTAGCCCTGGTTCAGTCCTGGTTTAATCCTTGTTTAGCCCCGATTTAGTCCTGGTTTAATTCTGGTTTAGACCTGGTTTAGTCGTGGTTTAAACCTAGTTTAGCCCTTATTTATCCCTGGTTTAGTCCTGGTTTAGACTGGTTTAGTCTTAAATTAGTCCTGGTTTAGAACTGGTTTAGACCTTCCTGGTTTAGCCCTAGTTTAGCTCAGGTGTAGCCCTGGTTTAGTCCTGGTTCAGTCCTGGTTTAACCCTTGTTTATCCCTGGTTTAGTCCTGGTTATATCCTGGTTTAACCTATAGGATTAGCCCTGGTTCAGTCCTGGTTTAGTCCTGGTTTAGTCGTCTCCTCTGTGTTATTGCAGGCGTCTTGAAGGCCACGAAGTACCAGGAGCGCTGTCTTCAGGTGAATCTGCTCCAGACCAAGACCCAGGGCTCGGAGGACTGTCTCTACCTCAACATCTTCGTCCCTCAGGGATCCAAGCGTAAGACCAAAGTCCTCATTCAAGCCACTTTTCTGACCTGATTTTGTCCTAGTTTCAGTGTTATTTTGACAACATACTTTAGTTTTACTCTTGTGATGAAAATGTAAGTTAGAGTCAAGATTTAGTAAAAAAAAAAAAATTAGCTCTGTGCACATTTGACCGGAGCACTGTGCACTCCTATTAGCCAACAGCTTACCAAACGTTTGTGAATTGAGCGTTCTCTCACCCTTACAAAACGCAGAATTGTAACTGAACTTGAGTTAGCATTTAGCTCAGAGGACACTTTATACACTAATTTAATTGATTTAAAATCTCTAAACCACTGTACATTCATTAATGATTTCTAACAAGGCTTTGACCTAAATGTGGTCGATGGTTAAACAGCTGAAAACATCTGGATCTTTCATAATTTGCGATGTTTGATGGCTATGGCTAATGCTAACGGCC
This sequence comes from Neogobius melanostomus, assembly GCA_007210695.1. Taxonomy (NCBI): domain Eukaryota; kingdom Metazoa; phylum Chordata; class Actinopteri; order Gobiiformes; family Gobiidae; genus Neogobius; species Neogobius melanostomus. Next base: position 228,569 of record VHKM01000210.1, read on the forward strand.
ATATGAAAAATACATTGAACATGCTAACGGACGCTGAAAACTTGCTAATCTACGGAGCCCGCGAGGGGACATGACGAGATTTTTTTTTATTGCGTTATTTCGCAATACTTTGCAAAATAACGCTATAGTTTTGCGAAATAACGCAATAGTTTTGCGATAAAACGCAATCATTATTGCGAAATAACGCAATCATATTTGGGTAGAGAACGAGGGCGCTTACAGCGTCTACGGTGTATAGACTCTACGCTATCATCCTCCACACACAATGGAGCATGAATGGGGAAATTAATTGACCCTCTCCCCCGATCTCGGGGCCTGGCTGTGCTAATCTGAAATCTGTCCCAAGATCACCTCTTATGACTCTGGGACACCCTCCAACACCTCGTACAGCTTCCACGTAATACAATAAGATGTCTTTCACTTAGGCTACATTAATATGTCTGTTGGCAGCACTAATCTTGATTATTTGTATTTTAAACCCAATTCGAAATAAAGATCAATTAATTTCCCCATTCATGCTCCATTGTGTGTGGAGGATGATAGCGTATCAAGTCTACGCCTCGTTCTCTACCCAAATATGATTGCGTTATTTCGCAATAATTATTGCGTTTTATCGCAAAACTATTGCGTTATTTCGCAAAACTATTGCGTTATTTCGCAATAATTATTGCGTTTTATCGCAAAACCTTTGCGTTATTTTGCAAAGTATTGCGAAATAACGCAATAAAAAAAAATCTCGTCATGTCCCCTGGCGGGCTCCGTACTAATCGACTTAGATTTAAAAAACAGAAAAAAAAATTTAAATAGACGTCAAGCCGAGTGTGTTAAAAAACGTTGTTCAGATGGAGGCGTTTTTTACAATCTGTTCGCATCAGATTTACGTTAGCCTATAGCTTCAATACGTTTGTTAAGTGTGACATCACACACAGTAATTAGCTACTTCCGGGTCCAAACAGCTGAGAGTTCCATAGATAAACACAGCAAAAAATCCAACTTTATCTGAATCCCCTGCTGAAATAACGACAAATAAAAAGCCAAACTGTTTTACACCCATTTCGAACAATATAGCTCACCATTTATTTCTCAAGGAATTCCCAACAGAATTGGGGTCAATTGTTTTGACAAATTTTAACATATATTAATTAGTGGGATAAATTCTATGAATAAGTTTAAAAGCGACATCTTTCATTTTGTTGTTTATCATAAGCTTTTGGTAAAGGGACCAGCTTTTTTCCAACCATCATCAGGGACAAAATTTTGCCAATAAAACATTGGGCACAGAGATTATATCTTGTTGAAAAAGCACAGATATTTGTTGTTATTTTTACGAGCAGCAGCAAAGCAAGTTTTACCAATGGTGGTGTCAGTAACAGATAATAATGACAAGCTTTCATCAAAGACCGTACACTTAAAAAGTTCACAGATTTCCCTAGTGACAGCATCAAAGACGATGGCTAAATAGGGCTAAAGCTCAGTTTGACCTGGAAGTGGAGTGATGACATCATCACTGAACAAACGTCTGCTAAAACACTTACAGAATGTTCTAAATTCATGGTTACCATGGAAATCTGCCATGTTTGCTAGCAATCATTGTCCATAGACTAACATTGGCTAAAAATAGTACAAAAAGTGGACAAAAGGGCCACAGAAAAGCTCCATTAGCTGCAGAGTCTCTCCTGGTTAATCCGTCTAACTCACTATAGTGTCCAAATGCTTTAATATGAAAACAACTCTAGTATTGTACCTTTCAAAATTTCCTTTAGTTCATACTGGGAGAAGTCCGCTGCTAGTCCCATAATGTCTGCAAGACACGGCTAATTCTCCATAGGAATAAAACCTTAGGAATAAAAAGGAGAAGCAGCGTTCATACGTTAGGATCGTTAGCCAGTCGGCTAGTCCAGGAGGCTTTTCAAAGTTCGTTAGCATTAGCCTCAAACACAACACAAATTATGAACGATCCATGAACAATCCACAATGTTTCTAGCTATTGTCAACATTTAGGTTTCTGTCAACGCCTCGTTAGAAATCCTTAATGTATGTACAGACCTTTGGAGATTTTACTTTATATACAAATGCAAGTATAAAAGTGTCCTCTGAGCTAAATGCTAAGTCAAATTCAGTTCAGTTTCTACTTTTTGTGTCTCGGATACATATCCACTGACCACTAAACATCTTATAAGATGTTGATGATAAAGAAACCACAGAAGTTATACAAATGCCATGAAACAGACATGTTATACCTTGCCATACTTTAATATAGGGATTTGCTTCATTCATTTGTATGGGGAGAGGAGTTTACTTATTCTTTTCCCCGTTTGTTGACATTCATGATAAAACTTGATATTGTAAATTGCAAATCTTCCAAACAATGTTGATATTTTGTTGTGTAGGATACCCACCTCTTGCTGACAAAATATCTGTTCATTTTAGTCATAGTTTACGTTAGTCACTGAAAATACTTTGTCTAAAATAATGATGACTAATTTTAGTCAATCAAATTTGAATTGCTCGATTTTTTCTTGTTTAAGCCCTGGTTCTCCGTCCTCAGTCTCCACGAACCTGCCCGTGATGGTGTATCTTTTTGGGGGAGCGTTCCTGCTCGGCGCCTCGAACGACTTGGAGGTCCTGGGTCAGTCCCTGTACGACGGCGTGGAGCTGGCCGAACGCGGCAACGTCATCGTGGTCACGGTCAACTACAGAGTGGGAACGCTCGGATTCCTCAGCAGCGGCGACCACCGGATACCAGGTAAACACGTTCGGATGCGCCGGCTGCTGGTTTCCCACCTTGCTGCGGAGTTATCTGGGGGCAGATAAGACGGCGGCGGGGGCAGATGCTTTGGCTATATTTGACCGAAAACAAACTGAAATTACGCCAGAAAGTCTGCAAAGCCTTCACAGTGTCAGGGCGTTTGGAGCGAAAACTGCAGCTGCCACAGTTCAGCTCCACATTCAGCTCGAAGACGCGACCAAGTGTGCAAAACTGGAACTACAATAATCAGTCCCTCCAGGATTTCTCCAGCAATTTTTGTGATTGTTGCTAAAATGCCTGATCCTGTGTAGGTACTACTGGTTAGAGCTTAGATTGGGCCCAAAAAATCAAGCCTGACCCGACCCGGTCCCCACCGTATGTCATACCTGCTGTATCAGCCATTCATGTGTACTCTGAACAATTAACGATTAGCCTACGAAATTAAAGGTTCAACACACTTAGTTTATATTGAGATAAGATTATAGATTATTATTCAAAAAGATAAAAGCAAAACATGATTAAAGACATGTTTAAATAATGTTGATTATTTTAATTATTCAAATTTAACATGGATCCAATCAAAGAACACGCGGCTGTAAAAACAACCCCTCCTCCGCTTGGCTGCAGGTGGGGTAAAGGTGCTGGTGTGGGCCTCATCGTTTTCAGAGGTTGTGGTGGCTTCATCTTCATTATCTTCATTATCTGCATTATCTTCTTCTTATGCGACAGTGGCGCAGATGGTAGAGCGGGTCGTCTCATGATCGGAAGGTCGTGGGTTCGAATCCCGCCTCCTGACGGTGCACATTGTCGTTGTGTCCTTGGGCAAGGCACTTCACCCACATTGCCTCCAGTGTCTGCCTACACTGGTAGCCCCCTAGGAGAGACCAACAGGCCCGGTTTGAACCGTGAGGCCGTCCTTCCGTGGACCCACCACCTGCAGAAGGAGCCATGGGGGGCTGGTGCAATGTGATTTGGGCAGCTCCGGCGGCTGCCCCCACGACCCGGCAACGGACAAGTGGAAGAAAATGGATGGATGGATGGATCTTCTTCTTACCCAGCCACAGATAAGAGGAGTGTGCAGACCTGGGCATGCACCTCTGAGACCTCTGTAAGTGTCATAATGTGTTTGTTTCGCCACAGGAACAGAGCAACCTTGTGCAATGTATGGATTTTTATTTATTTTTTGGCCCAATAGCGCCACATGCCTGTGGTGCACAAATGCCTGCTGTGCGGAGTTCGTGGATCTGGGTTGGCAGTGTTTCTCTTTAACTTTGACGACGTGAAAACAGGAAGCAACCTCCCTTTCTCTTGGTACGGCTGCATTTTTTACCTTTATCTGCGAACTGCATTTGTGGTTTCTTGTGTTCCACATTGTTTTACTGGATACTTTTATACGTCTTTGCTGTGTTTTTTGTGGGGTTCGTGGATTTTTTTTTTTACAGCAGAGAGTCCATAATGGTCCCGAAGAAGCACCTTTTAAAATGTAAACAAAAAGCTAGCTTCTCAGCTAAACCCATTGAGACCCACACATTTCTTTGTCTAAAACACTGAAGAGGCACTAAGAGCCCCCCACACATGCAGCACAGTGGAGGCTTCACAAGAGGCGCTACAGGAAACAAAAAAGGGACAAACGAGGAGGTATCTGGGCGGGACTCACAGCTAAGCCACACATGTCTTCTATTGTTCTGGCTAATGGACGTTCACTGCGAAACGCCACGATTAACTGCTAAGCTCTTCCCAGAAGATGGTGAAAGACTGTTGTGGAGCGGAGGAAGCTGCGCAGGAGGAAGAGGAAGGACGAGGTGGAGGAACTGACCAGTGCAGGACACCACGCTCTGAAACAGGGACAAACCCAGGAGGCGCTGCACCGTTTCAGAGGATCAGAGGAGCCCTGCAGCTTCTCGCTCAACTCGTTATATAGTTTGGCACTGACTTCCTACAAATGCGCACATTTTGTTAGCCGTCGAATTTGGGGTCTGTTCAAATTTAACGTTACGCATACATTAGTATCTGTCGTTTTATTTCTATGGTTGTGGTTGCAGCATTGTGAAATCTTGGAGGGACCAGATATTACAGAAAATATGTATCAATGCAATTAAACATTTTATTGTAAATACAGTAGATTGCTGAGTTTAAGGCTTGAACGTAGCCTCTCTGTGTCTCTCTGGTGTCTCTACAGGGAACTACGGCCTGTGGGACCAGCATGCCGCCATCTCCTGGGTCAAACGCAACATCGAGAAATTTGGAGGAAACCCGGACAACATGACCATATTTGGACAGTCCGCAGGAGCCGCCAGCGTCAGCTACCAGGTCCATAATCCCGTCTTCACAGCAGAAATATATACTGCCACACTGTTATTACTTTAACTCCACGACATTTGAAAGACAAATATAATACTTTCTACTCCACAACGAATCAATTAAACAACAACTTATTTTTAGGAACGGATGAATGGATGAATGGTTTTCTGGTTCACACAGACTCAAAAAGAGCAAAAATGACCTGGAAATGTAGTATTTGTGATGAAAATCTCTGACGCCACTCCACTCGAGAGTTTAAACCAGTTTGGAACAAACGTCCTCAATCCCAGCTCCTGTACAGATAAAGTCCCAGTCGTTATGGCTCAGTGGCTGAACTCTGAAGGTTCTTAGCTTTCAGATGTTCACACAAACTTGTGCAGCTTTGAGCAAACCGAGTTCAGCTCTAGAGACTTTTTAAACAAGGTTTTCGCAGGGCATTAAAAAGCATTAAATGAATTACTGTATGCCAAAACAAAGGCCTTAAATATCATTGAAAAGCATTACATTGGTTTCAAATTGGCATTAAATCTACATTTCTTGGAAAATATGCTTTGCTCAACTATTTTTAAGTTCATCAAAAATACCAAAATGATGATCAGCTGCAGTTCCCCCCCCCCATTTTGTCCAATTCTCTTTCCTCTGTTTGATGAAATGTTTGCAAATCTTCAGTATTGAAATGTGTGCTGATTTTCTGCGTTTATGACATTAAAATATTATGTTATTTGGGCCTAAAATGACATGCTTCTGCCTGTATAAACCCTATTAAAGCTAACATTCATTGATAACCAAAATAATTGTTAGCTGCAGCTCCAAAGTCAAAAGTCTATTTTGTCAATGTGATTGGTTCATTTTAAAAGCCTACTAAGGCAAACTTTATGAACAGTAGGTGGCGCTGTGTAGATGTACTGTCAATGTCACTGAATCACAACAAGGAAGAAGGTTTGTACAAGTTGTCTTGCTCTACAGTTGGGGAATTCTGGCACAGTTTTAATGCAAATGCTTCAGTCCTTTCACTGAAGTAAAAACATAACTGAGTGAGTTTTACTTTTATTAGAGTAATATTTGACCTGTAGTATCTGTATTCTGAATTTGAACAAACCTCTTCTGCATAAACCCTGTGTAACTAACCGCTGTGTCTGTTCTGCAGATGCTGTCTCCGCACAGCAAGGGGCTCTTCCGCAGAGCCATCACCCAGAGCGGAGTCGCCTTGAGCCCCTGGGCCCACCAGAGGAAACCCCTGAGTCTGCTCAAGAAGGTCCGGCACACGAGCACATTTTCGAACGCACATTTGAGGAGGCTGTTGCCAAAACTCTGTGATTCTCAAACGCTTACCGCCATGTACCACCTTAAAGTCTTTGACCTTGTACCAGCAGGCCGAGATTAAAGGAGTGTTAAAGGAAATTCTGTGCCCCATGAGCCCCCGTCTAAGTCACTTCTGAATTATGGGCAAATTATATGCGGCACGGTGGCGCAGCAGTTATTGCACAGCTTGAAGGTCCCGGGTTCGATTCCTGCCTGGATGGGGCCTTTCTGTGTGGAGTTTGCATGTTCTCCCTGTGTCTGCGTAGGTTTCCTCCGGGTACTCCCGGTACTTTCTTCAGGACCATTATGAATCACACAAAAACGCAGCAAAGACATACAAAAGTATCCAGTAAAACAAGGTGCAGCACAGAAACCACAAATGCAGTTTGCAGAAAAAGGCAAACAAACTCAGCTGTACCAAGAGATGGGGGAGGTTGCTTCTTGTTTGTTATTCAAAATCCACCTTTTAGAGCTTTTTACCAGGTCACAATGTTGTCTCTCATCAAAACCAGACCTAAAGCTGTGTAAATATAAACCGGCTCTTTAAAATCTTTAAAATCAAATCAGGATCCAACCAGATCTATAAGGGTAAAAATATATGTTATAAAACTAACTTAATATGTTATGGCATATGAGTTCATGTGCCATAACTGATGATTCAAGAACGGCATGGCTCTAAATGAGGATCTAATGGTTTGGGTATTCATTGTGAAGTAAAATAACATTTTGTGGCGTTTCGCAGATCGCCAGTAAAGTGGGCTGCTGGAGAACCGACATGGATGAGACGTTCACGTGTCTGAGGATGACTGACCCGGTGGGACTCACTATGGCCGGGAAGATTGACATCCTGCTGCTGCTCGGGAAAGGTACCACTACTACGTCTACTACTACTACTACTACTGCTATTCCTGCTGCTGCTCAGTGACGATGCCGACGCTTCTACTGCAATACTGCTTCAGTTATTAATGCTCTCTAAAGCCCTATTCGCACGGGATTAGCATCATCTAGGGACCCCATATAATAAAACAATTACCCCCGACATCTTCTTTTATGTGGTGCATTTGCACGGGATAAACGAACCCTGAGATTTTGTTGAAATGTACAGACACCTCCGGGATATGACGTCAAAGCGCTCCTTTCTGAGTTCATTTGTAAAATGTACTTTCACCTGAAAGAATTTCTGAACCCTGCTTTAGTCTTTTCCCATGAACAATTGTTCGTAAAAGGTGTTTAACCATTGTTGGTTGGAAATGTAGTTGGAGTGACATTAACTCTGAGCGCTTTAGAGCGAGCCTGGCTCTCTCTAAAGCGCATCTACAAGCAGAACGCCGCGTGGTTTCCCTTTGCATTTCGTATTTAAAAAAGCCTTTTACTGTCGCTAAAAGACCAACACGATGCAGCTAATGTCGTAGCTGAGAGCGCATGGACTTTGAATAAAATACACGAAGCACAGAGAGCGGAGGGAGAGGAGAGAGAGGCAAAGGTAAGCCACGGAGCGGGACTAAGGAGCATCAAAAACGCATGATGGAACCGCTGAATATCGCCCTGTTCGCCACTGTGTTTCTTAAACATTAAGTTGAAAATGAGGAAATGCAAATAATAAGTACTATAATTTTCCAATCTGAGGCAGATTCTGAGACGAGCAGATGATGCTCTGAATAACTCGTCCTCCTTTGAGGCTTTTACACACAAAAATTCATGTTCTATCATTGTGTTCTGAAATTATGTTTAACTCTATTTCTTCTGCAATCTCTGATTATTCCTAATTCAAATAATTGGCATAAATCTCAACAAAAACAAATGTAATGAGAGGTGAATTAATGAAAGTTTGTCAAAATGACGGAGTAAAATTATGCCTAACGAAACCACTGGTTTAAATGCTCTAATGCAGCCTCCATTCGTCATCAAAAGTGAATACAAATGTGCACAGGAAACAAAAAATGCCCAATCACGTGTCGGATCCTGCCCATTTCTGTTCAAATCACAGACATGCCTATTCACATTGTTTTAGTATTATCCCAGGACCTTACTTATAAATCACTGACATGGCGCATTCGCACGGGATTAACATCACAGACATTCTCTGTGATTATTACAAATCGCATGTGGTCCCTAGGTAAAACTAATCCCGTGCGAATAGGGCTTTAGTCGAAAAATCCCCGAGGTCTTCCATCTGACTGAAGTTTACAATTTATTTTATACATCAATCAGCATTTTCTTTTAAAACTATGGAACAAACTTCCAACTGCACTAAAACTATGCAAAGACTTAAAACTATTTTGCCTGGGTGTGAAACAACATTTTCGGGGAACTCAAACATGTCAGCATTAAAGAAAAACAAACAAACAACAACAACTACTGCATTTTACATCTGAGAAGGGTAGTGGGTGGGTATAGGAAGAAGTTTTCCCTTTGATAAAATGCATTGTAAAATGCATCTTTTCATGTCCTGATTAATGCTCCTGTACATGTCCCTGTCAAATAAATAAATAAACTAAACTAAACATAATTTACATGCTTACTAGTACATATTCTGCATATTATCAACTAATTATTCTACTCAGTCATATTATTAGTGGTATGGCTGTTAATAGGTTTGTAAGATTAGTCTAGTTCAAGTTTAAGTCTACGTTTTTGTCAAAAATAAATATGCTGCTGTGGCGTACTCACTGCTGCCGGGATAAACTAATGTGATTACTGATCTTTGATTGCTCCTTTAATATGATTACAAAGTACTTTGGCAACTACATTCAGCAGTTCCACCGCCTCCATACACAAATGACACCAGTTTGGCCAACACTCATTTTAACAGTAACAACAACAACGCTGACACAAACTCATGATTGTGACGTATTTCCATCTCTCTCCTCCTCCTGTTGTGTCGTGAGCAGTGATGTCGGTAACGCTACTTATTTCAGTAACGAGTAATCTAATGCGTTACTATTTCTGGTACTGGTCCCCAGCAGGAAAAAAGTTGGGGACCACTGACGTATTGTTAAAGAATTTGGTATTTGATGTTAACATGAGAGTAATACATTGATTTGGACTGTTGAATCTGTGGTTTTGTAGACAGTCAAAGCTCGACTTTGTGTTGGGGGCCAAATGTCTTCAGCAGATAAGGCTGCAAAGGGTCTCCTGTTGTAGAGTCGTAAAACCGTAAAACCCCCATAAAAGGGAACTTTTTGACCAGTGACCCTTGACTTCATGTCAACACAAAGCCAGGTGCCAGTTCAGGAAGGTTCTTTACCCGCTGACCGAGTGGAAAAATACAGACTTCCACCAACAGCCCCCCCATCCTGACCCAGGGGTCTAGGGTAGGCTTTTTACGATGCCATCATGGAAAACTACTGCTTTGATGGAGAAAATGGGTTGTGCCTGTATTTTTGAATAAAGCCTGTATGATCTTTGTATTTTGTTGAGTGAGTTGGAAGCGTGGCGATGAGCCAGACGGGCATCCACTCACCTCCCGGATCCGATAAGAATAAACTCGATGTTTGACCTTGTGTTTAAATCTGTTTAATTTCTGGGGCAGAAATTAACGGGGCGTTTCTAAAGACTGTTGTGCAAAAATTCCCGAACATATAAAAATATAAATAACAATGTAAGGAGGAAAGAGATGCATGTTTTCTCACTGGGAGTACTAAATAGTCACTATTTGAGTTTGTGTCGGATAAGGATGACAATATAAAGGTTCGATGTACACTCTGTGTTGACAACAAAGTGTTACCGAGCTTCAAAGACACTACATCCAATTAAGAAAAACATTTGGAGTTGCAGTACGGCAGTCAAATTTACAGTGAAAATCCCACCAGGTGATGAGAAGCAAACAGCTAATGCAGGAGGAGGTGTTTTTCCAGTGTCAGGATTTGAGGTAAAACATGGCCGTAATCTTTGTGGAAAGGCAACAGCAGCGCACTGAATTGAATCAGACTCAATCCATAGCAGTAATGTAGTGCTCTCTAGTGGTCAGATATAGCCCAGTGAGACCAGAATGATTCCATCTATATTTTTGATACAGCGGGATATCAGTCTGGGACCTCCGTCCTCATTGGCGGCATCAGAAAACTCAAACGAGCCTGTGCAATCAGATGCGCAAACACATCTGTGCAATCAGATGTGTTTATTGCACACACCATACTCAGCTTACCACCACCGAGTATGGAGTGAATGTACAATGCTCTCATGTAAAGCGCTTTGTGACCATGTCTGTGAAAGGCACTATATAAATAAAGATCTTCTTCTTCTTCTACCACGGGACGTGGAAGTCCCCTCAATACCAAACTACAAACGCCGCACAAACGAGGGAAAGGGCGTGTCTCCAATCGGCGGTAAATGATAAACAAAAACATCCACAGTAGGTGAGTTTCATGATTGCGCGAATATCAATGCAAAACCGCTAATAACACCCCATCAACAACTGCCGACCTCCCTTCGCTGATTGGTTTACTCTGCTTCCTGTTTCCTTACGTATGTAACGCTGTGGGAAATGGAGTTGATGCTGATGTCACCAGACTTGCTGGTACAGCGGTGAGTCTGGTTTCCAGGCAAGGTCAGATACCCGGGCAGCAAGGTAGCGCAGTGGTTAGTGCTCTCGCTTCACAGGAAGAAGTTCCCGGATTCGATTCCCACCTGGACGGGGCCTTTCTGTGTGGAGTTTGCATGATCTCCCCGTGTCTGCGTAGGTTTCCTCCGGGTACTCCGGTTTCCCCTACCACAAAAAACATGTACAATAGGCAAGGATGTGTGTGTGTGTGTGTGAATGCATGGAGGTGTTCAGAGGGACCGTTGGCACAGATGTGTGCAGTCGCGACAGCGCTTCTGTCAGTCTCCTCCAGGGGAAACTGAAGCTACAAAGGTAGTTTACCACCACCAAGTATGGAGTGAATGTAAAATGTTCTCATGTAAAGCGCTTTGTGACCATGTCTGTGAAAGGCGCTATATATATAAATAAAGATCTTCTTCTTACCCACACTACAGGAGACTAATCTCACTATAATAAACATTACACTAAACTTGCTATAATAAAGTAACACGTAATCTAATTTCGTTACTTTCAAAATCAAGTAATCAGTAAAGTAACTAACTTTTTGAAAGAATAATCGGTAATCAGTTGTCGGATTACTTTTTCAAGTAATCTGTGGCAACACTGGTCGTGAGTCGTCCTTGTAATGAAAATGTGACTTGTCGCTTATGTTACGTCACTCCCCAAGACACAAGAAGAAATAAATAAATAATCATAAGTCATTACTGGCATCACTGGGCATACTACCTATGAATGAGCAATGGTTCCGTGTTAATCATTGCTATTCTCATGTATCTACATTTTAGCCTAATTTAGGGCTCAATTTAGGGAGACATTTATCAAGACAGATGCTACATGGCGAGTGCAAGCTGAAAAGTAGCATATGTAGCAACTTGTTGTTGAGAAGGTTAAGGTTTTACCTTAAGCTGAGAGAACCGAGAGAATGCGCAGACTGGGATTATGTGACCTGTTTGTTGGTGCGTTGAAGGTGTGGTGATGTACCTGTTTGTTGGTGCGTTGAAGGTGTGGTGATGTACCTGTTTGTTGGTGCGTTGAAGGTGTGGTGATGTACCTGTTTGTAGGTGCGTTGAAGGTGTGGTGATGTACCTGTTTGTAGGTGCGTTGAAGGTGTGGTGATGTACCTGTTTGTAGGTGTGTTGAAGGTGTGGTGATGTACCTGTTTGTAGGTGCGTTGTAGGTGCGTTGAAGGTGTGGTGATGTACCTGTTTGTAGGTGCGTTGAAGGTGTGGTGATGTACCTGTTTGTAGGTGCGTTGAAGGTGTGGTGATTGACCTGTTTGTTGGTGCGTTGAAGGTGTGGTGATGTACCTGTTTGTAGGTGCGTTGAAGGTGTGGTGATTGACCTGTTTGTAGGTGTGTTGAAGGTGTGGTGATTGACCTGTTTATAGGTGCGTTGAAGGTGTGGTGATTACCTGTTTGTTGGTGCGTTGAAGGTGTGGTGATGTACCTGTTTGTTGGTGCATTGAAGGTGTGGTGATGTACCTGTTTATTGGTGCATTGAAGGTGTGGTGATGTACCTGTTTATTGGTGCTTGAAGGTGTGGTGATGTACCTGTTTGTTGGTGCATTGAAGGTGTGGTGATGTACCTGTTTGTTGGTGCGTTGAAGGTGTGGTGATGTACCTGTTTGTTGGTGCATTGAAGGTGTGGTGATGTACCTGTTTATTGGTGCATTGAAGGTGTGGTGATGTACCTGTTTGTTGGTGCATTGAAGGTGTGGTGATGTACCTGTTTGTTGGTGCGTTGAAGGTGTGGTGATGTACCTGTTTGTTGGTGCATTGAAGGTGTGGTGATGTACCTGTTTGTTGGTGCGTTGAAGGTGTGGTGATTGACCTGTTTGTTGGTGCGTTGAAGGTGTGGTGATGGACCTGCTGGAGCTGGCCCCGGTGGTGGACGGGGACTTCATTCCGGATGAGCCCAGCCGCCTGTTCTCCAACGCGGGGCAGTTCGACTACATGGCCGGGGTCAACAGCATGGACGGGCACATCTTTGCGGGAGTCGACGTGCCTTCCATCAACCAATACAAAGTCAACACCACGCTGTGAGCATCATCTGGACGTCATGTTTATCTGTTGGGTAGATGAAGTCAGATGTGTCCAAACTGAGATGGTTTAACGTGTAGAAGAGGGACAGTGAATAAACGGGTTGACGTAAGCTGTGGTTAGGGCTGCAGGAAACAGTAGGCCGAGAGGAAGACTAGAGGAGATTTTTGGATGAAGTGACATGTGACTTCTGACAGCACATTCAGACAGAGGCCCATTACTGATGCACAGTCCCCGACAACAGGTCAAAAACGTTACGTACGCTAAAGTAAAATGAAATTAGCTTCACATTATCAGTAGTTTAAATTTTATTTAGTTGTTCCGTTTTGATCTCATTTCAATTCAACCTTAGCTTAGCATTAGCTCTGAGATAAACACCCCTGCTCTACAGTTTTCTAGATAGACTGATATGGTATTTTATTAGTTGTTATTAGTCGTCAAGACAGCCGATAGTCGATATTTGGAGCCGATATTCATTTGCAGTAATAGGGAAATTATTCCAACACTTTGTTTAAATGCCTTTACTTTATGTGTTTATCAAACAACTGAACAGAACTGCAACATTTTCAAAATTAAATAACTGAAAATAAATGATGTTTTATAAAATAAAACAACATTCTGTACAAATAAAATTTGTACAGAAAGGTGAATCTAAACTAGAGGTCGATCGATATGGGTTTTTCTAAGGCCTCTGCCAATATTGACAATAATTTTTAAATGTCTCGTCTATAATCCTTTACATGATGCTTCAAAACTGTAAAATGTCTCAGTGTGGAACTGTGACAGCAGGGGGCGCTTTATTAGGGAAGAGGGCTGATTTATTCAGGACATTCATGTTATTGAAAGACAAAAAATCAACAGATTCCAAAACAAATGGTAAATTCTAAGCAAAAGTCGGCAACATAAAATATATATAACAGGAAATGCGCTTCCGAGGTGTACAAACTTATGACTGATTTTCACCGTGATGTTTCTCAGCCTGAGGCCGAGGAAGTTGTAGGAGGCTCATTTTAAGGCTCTTTCCAAAGCATAAAAAATGGGAAGTCTTCACCTTCGGCCTTCGGCCCTTTTTTTATTTGTGTGAGACACTCCCTGAAGGGACAATAGCGAGATCCGCTATTGTCCGCTTGAGTATATTTTGACAGCACAGTGATGATGTTTAGCATTGGCAGGACTCATTCTTTCTGTTGCTCAGTTCCCAGGTTCGTGGGGTTCTCTCCGGTCTCATCAAAGAGCGCTCTGGACCTGCATTGGACGAGGCCATGGACTTGTACTCGTCGACGTGGGGCTCTGTTCCCGATCAGGCACTGGTGAAGAAAACGGTGGCCGACATCGAGACCGACTTCCTGTTCCTGGTGCCGACGCAGATCGCGGTCAAGCTGCACGCCAAACACAGCAGGTCTGGACCAACTTGTATTTAAAATGTACTTCGTCTGGATCTGTGAGGTTCCCTAGGGATCGGTACTCGGACTCCTCTTGTTCAGTCTGTTCGTGCTTCGATGGGGTCGGCTAATGCGCAGCAACGACATGTCCCAGCTCAACTCGGCAGATCCTCTCCTGCTGTTTGTTTCTGTACAAAAGCAGGACAGTCTCGAACTTTGCTCATAGCCTCGAATCTCGAAAGGTTTTATAACGATCCAATCACAGACAAGAACCGAATTAACCACAAGCGAAATATGATCTTAAAGAGACTAGATGCAAGTTGGTCATTTTATGCTCACTACTGCCACCTCAGGTCTTATGCGTAACTGCAGTCTCTATATTAAGCTCGTGCATGACGGCACTTCGGACCCGAAGTAACACCTTTTTGAGTGACAGTGCAGGATTTTAGAGGCAGTTGTGGTGAACAGGTCTGGGCTTATTCTACACATTAGGACATGGCTGGAACATGTAGGGGGAGGAAAATACTTCTGTATAGTCCCTTTTAAATGTACTAGAATGTATCTGCTTCATCTTCTCTAAGAGGATTTTCTTCTTGTTGCTGTCTATTGAAAGTATTTTCATCCTGTTCCAAACGTACATTGACTATTATGCATTCGAATTGAATTATTCAATGTTTAAAATGTGAACTGAGTTGCTAATGACTCCTTGTATACTTAGTTTAGTTTATTTAACAGGGACCATGTACAAAATACATTAA
This sequence comes from Neogobius melanostomus, assembly GCA_007210695.1. Classification (NCBI taxonomy): domain Eukaryota; kingdom Metazoa; phylum Chordata; class Actinopteri; order Gobiiformes; family Gobiidae; genus Neogobius; species Neogobius melanostomus. The sequence continues at coordinate 243,643 of VHKM01000210.1, forward strand.
TCTGCAGGAACAATACATGAAAACACACTTTACAGTCATCCTATAAGAGAATAAGGGTTCATCTACAATGTTAAGGTTTGAAAAGTCCAAATGTTTCTCTGTGGATCTCCCCTGCAGAGGCGCACGGACCTTCTCGTACCTGTTCAACATGAAGACGCGTATCCCAGGGTTCCCGCGCTGGGTGGAGGCGGAGCACGCCGAGGACCTGCAGTATCTGTTCGGGAAGCCCTTCTCCTTCGCTATGGCCTATTTCCCACGACACCGCGACCTGTCGGAGTACATGATCAAGTACTGGAGCAACTTCGCACGCAGCGGGTCAGTACGGAGCCAAGGACACGTGCGGCACAAGTCACTGAATGAACTGAGCTCAAGTTAAGACCTACATTTAGTGACATTGCTCAACATTTTTTACTGAATAAGTTCATCAATAATACCAAAACGATGGTCCAAAACATATTATGCTCAGTTATTGCTCAAAGGTTTCCCGTTGTGTCCTATTTGAATATTGAAACTTCCCTCATTCCTCTGTTTGATTGAATGTTTATAAATGAAATGAAATATGATTGGATTTTCTGCATTTGTGGCATTGAAAAATATAGTATTTGGGTAGTATTTTCTGTGTGTACCTTTTACAAGCACTGAGTCAATAAAACCAGGACTGAACCTGGACTAACCCGGTCTGTTCTGCTCCCCAGAGATCCGAACACCGGAGAGAGCAGAGTCCCGGTGCCGTGGCCTCGTTTCACCACGGCCCTGAAGTCGTATCTCACCATCAACCACCAGATGAAAAAGTCCTCCGTCAGGTCAGCAAACGATAGACGTTTTATTCTACTTCAGAACATTCAGTGTCAGACAAAATAAAGATGGCAGATTGCACAGCAAAAATATTTAACCTCTTACATTCAAAGTTTTGAATTGTTTTTGAAAGCGAGGCTGTTAGTGTGAAGGGGTAAAGCACTTTGAGATTTCCTGGAAATGTAAAGTGCAATGTAAGTAAATAAATAAAGAGTGTTTTGCTTTGTCCCAGTGGACCTGAGGGTTATACTGTGCAGCTGGATTAGAGGGTTAGTGGGTAAGTTTAGCGTATAGGTTACATTAACCGTAAATTCAACGTCATTTATTTATTTATTTGAAAATCAAGCCGTTGCTACTGAAAGTCCAAACGCAGCGCTGCTCTCTCTCTCTGAGGCACTCTCTAAAGCACAGCTATATGAACACTGCATGGTTTTGCTTTTTATTTTACACGGCAACTAAACAGCCTTTACTTTCCAACACGATGCACACTGGATCTAAGAGCACATTGAATTAGATCATTCGCAGACAGAGGAGAGAGAGAAGGAGGCGTGGTACAATGTGAAGGTAAGACCGAGCGCTTAGACGCACGATGTGAACTGCTGAATATTGCTAATTATAAGCTCCAATTTGCTCTTGTTATCGTGAAATATGAGCCTTGATATTGACGAGCAGATGATGCTCTGATTAACCTCTTAACCCCCGCCTTAACCAAGCACTTTCTCCAGTTCGGCTTTACCCAAATCTACAAAACTCATCTAAACGGATCGTTTTCTTCGCGTTGTTGACTTTTTTTTAGACTTTTTTTTAATGGGTTTTCGTCACATTTTTTCCTCATTTTCATGAGGAATTTTTTGTTGCTTTTTATAGGATTTTTTATTTTTTTGCATTTTCGTCACACATTTTTGTCACTTTTTGTTTTTATCCTCGTTTTCGTCTCATTTTTGCTACATTTTTGTCACTTTTTTTTACACTTTTCGGTTGCTCTTTTGTTGCATTTTCATCCTTGTTTTCGTCTCATTTTTCGTCGCTATTTCTCGCGCTTTTTAAAGACGCTTTTAGATTTGGGTAAAACAAACGAGAAAATTGGTTCAGTTCAGGCGGGGGTTAAGAGGTTAAGTCGTCCCCCTTTCAGACTTTTATGCAGAGGTTTATAAAAGTTTAACACAAATTTCATGATTCTGTTCAGATCACAGTTTAGTTTAGTACCATTCATCCTGCATTCTCACATTATTTTCTAACATAAATAATAGGTGTATATCTCATTAAACACCTAAATAATGCATATAATGCGAAATTAATAAATGACACATATAAAGAAGAAGAAGAAGATCTTTATTTATATAGCGCCTTTCACAGACATGGTCACAAAGCGCTTTACATGAGAGCAGCTCATGACGGCTCTTTGACCAATCAGAGGAGAGAATCCTCTGCGGTGTACGGGGGGAGTGAGGAGCAGAAAGAAAGCACCTTGAGCAGCGGCGAGAGAAGTTTGTTTATAAACACACGTAGATTTTATAAAGTAGCGACATCGTGTTGTAACTTTTCCTACGCATGTGGCTGATTTTCGATGACGACATGAAAAAGGCTTGTTTCTCGTCCACATAACCGTACGAGTGTTGCATTAAAGATTGTTAACAACGTTCCCCCGTATGCGCTGCTCGGTTCATAGCGCTGTAGAACATATTGGTCAGAAGTTTAGAGATAGATTTTGATATTCAGATCAATGGCCGCTGGCTGCTCTGCTTTGCGACGACAACATTGGAGGCCGCCATTGCTGTAGTACCTCCATATAGTCGCTAGTCCCCCATTGGAATTCATTGCACTTTAGACACGTTAAAAGCAACTTTAATGCCCGGTGCCTAATTTTTTTTTAACTGTCTACAGCTAGATATTCCTCCTGTGATTACGCTGGCTTAGACACAATCAGAGGCACCGGGCCGGTTATCGTAGGATAGATTTTAGAAATCTCGTACTTAATGAGGGTCGGACTGTTAGCATTGGAGCTGCGCGAGCTACACGTCACGCAAGGGCGGAGTCTACAGTGAAGATCCCGCCCTTATGCCCTTATTAGGAACATGCTTCGTCAGAGATGGGGAGGAGGAGTCTATAAATCCGCCATGATTTCCCCCTCGAACGTGGTCATTATGGTAAACGGAGAGGAGTGAGGAGGAGTTGTCTATTATTTGTACAGTCTGTGATTCAGATATACTGTGTCTCTGCCGCTTGGCGCAGACTCCTTCTCACAAATCCTCAGAGAAACCCAGAGTTAACTAATCCGACTGACAACGCGCTTTGTAGAACCACTGATCCAGAAACTCCATGTCTGGGTTTGTCGACCCGGGTCAGAGGAACTAATCCAGGACAAGTTCAACCAGCTTCGTAGTGTCGCACCTCTGCTCATTCTGAACATCAGACACTGGTTTGGAGCTGGACTCTGCTTTACATGAGTGTCTCTCTCACTGTCAAACTGCTGCTCGCTACAGATCCAAATGTGCTGGTTTAACCTCTTAACCCCCACCTGAATCCAGCACATTTTCTCCAGTTTGGCTTTACCCTAAAAGCTTCTCGAAAAAAGTGTCAAAATAGCGACAAAAACGAGAAGAAAACGCAACAAAAAAAATATGATGCAAGTGCAAAAAAAGATTCAACAAAAGAGTGACAAAAATGTAACAGAAAATGTGATTAAAAAAAAGTCACAAAAAATGCGATGAAAAAGAATGTGAAAAAAGCGACGACAACATGGCAATAACACAAGGAAAAAGATCTGTTTTGATTGTCTTAGCTTTCAAATGAGGCATTAACGTTGGCCTATAGGCTGTGACCTTTTAGATTTGGGTAAAGCCGAACTGGAGAAAATGAGTTAAGCTGGGTGGTAAGAGGTTAAAGTTCTAATGTTAAGATGATTTATACACATGCATCGACTTGCAAATTAAATGTATGTGACCGATACAGAGCCGTGGGTCTCCTTCCCCTCGCTCCTCGGATCAGAGTGAGCGGAAAACTCGTGTTGCAAATCGAAGTCTCCAATTAGTCTGACGGAGGAACGCATACCACAGTTTGGGAACCACTGCTCTTACTGTAGTGATGTTTCTGTTGTGTTCACAGTTATGACCTGAGAGCGGACTACGTCTCCTTCTGGACCTCCACCTACAGCAACCAGACCCAGATGACCCTAAACGAAGAGTAAAACCAGGAGTAAAACCAATAGACCAAAACTAAACCAGGACTAAAAAACTAAACTAAACCAGGACTAAAAAACTAAACTAAACCAGGACTAAAAACTAAACTAAAACAGGACCTGATCTAAAGTGCTGTAACCTCCTTCAATAAAAACTAAACTATAAACTATTCTCATAACAATCCATTTCTCTGTTTAAATCAATGCTTTCCAGTCTTTCTCTGTTTGTGATTTGTTAAAGGAAAACCAGAGAATAGATTAAATTCAATATTTATTCAGTAGAAAAATAATTTGTCAAACGTGGCACAAACACACAGTGGAAATGACAGTTCAGTCTCAGCTCTACAACGACAGCGGCTCATGTCTCAATTTTGTTTTTACTTCTTCTTTTGTAAGCCCCGAAACTCAAAACCGTTAAATGACCAAAGACGAAAGGAAATTCTGTCACAAAGAATCCACAAGGTGTAATTAAAAGAAAAGGCACACGGTTTCTTTCACAGAATATGCAACCAAAAAAAAACTCAAAATAAAAGTCCCCTGCAGTTAATGAGTTCTCCACTAGATGGCGCCAAACCTTCCTTATGTTCCCTGTACATTTTAGTGCTACACAAATAAATAACCATCAACTAAATGAGTGCACCAGTGTTTCAGCTCGACTCATGGATGTCGGACAGATTTTACTCCAACGATGATGTCTCTGGGGTTGGGAGTGGAGAGCTATTGTGCATGTTTTAGGTGTAGGTTGATGGAGAGAAACCTGAAGGAAATGAACAGGCAAACTCTTCTGGGAATCAATGAGGGCATTCTCGCTGTGCCGAGATAACAACTGTATCACTCTTTCCCTCCCCTCTCTCTCCCGTCTCTCCTCTCTCTAGTCTCCCTCTTTCCCTCCCTCTCTCCTTTCTCTCTTTCTCTCCTCCCTCTCTCTATCCCTCTCTCCCCCCCACTCCCTCTTGTTGACGGACCATCCTGTGGTTGAGCCGCTGCAGCTGTCTCTGGGCGGAGGGTCACAGTGACAGTTGTTTTCGCCAAATCCTGAAATTAAACAAACACAATTCAATTATCAGCGGTGTTCGACAGAGGAGCCAGGAACCAGTCTATTGCTTGTACTTACTCCGCCCGACCATAGAAAAGTGTCCTTTACCTGGATGTAACTAACCCTTCTGATCTATGGGGAACCCTAACCCTTTGCACAGTGGTCACACTCTCCCATCATCAATGCAAGATCGAACTCTGGATCTTTGGACATCACTGAGTGTGTTTATATGGGCTTGAATATTCCAGTTATTAGCCATAATCCGGTTATGGCAGTTTTCGGAATATGGTGTTTATATGTAACTGAGTAATGGGGAAACTCAAATCACAATGTTCAAATAAAAGATCGAAGCTACATCTGCGCAGACGCACACATAACATTTTACGCGCAATACAGTGAAAATATTTACCGCGGTACGACAGCGGCGGAGGATTGGGGGTAATTCCTTTACTCATCCTGAGTCTGTCTTTGCACCGATGTGGACCAGGGAGCACTGGGGGGAGGTTAAACCCAAGACTGGAGGGAGAGAGTGCAGCTGATGGAGATTTTTTTGTTTTGTTTCAGAATTTCCCATTGTGAACATAGCTGTTGGACAGAGCAAAGGAAAACCAGCCGCCTATAACCTCTTTCCCCCCGCCTCCAGTTTAGCTTTACCCAAATCTGAAAACTTCTCAACTGGGGAGCAAGAGGGTAATACCTCATTTGAAAGCTAAGACCTACTAAAGTGATCAAAACTTTTTTTGTCTCTTTTTTGTTGCTTTTTTTGGTTGCTTTTTAGTTGTGTTTTTGTCACATTTTTGTTGCGTTTTCATCCTCGTTTTTGTCGCTATTTGGCTAAAACCGAACTGGAGAAAATGTGCGCGCTTCAGGTGGGGGTTAAGATGTTAAACAATCGTCGACAGTTTTGCATAAATCTACTTTACGATGCTTCTTTCCATCTAAAATATTCACTACTTTTAGTTCTTTGATGGTTAATATTAAAGGAGCTACAGTATATCATGCAAAATCGACTTTTTGGAGCTTTTAACCATGTTGTTATGCTATTTCCTTATCAAAAACAGAGCGGTTTTTGGCTTCATTCACGCAGTTCTAAGTAATCCTCCTGAATCCTGCTCGCTGCTCTGCCCTCTCCTGGTAAACGACTGAGCTGTTCAGTTGTGTCGTCACAAAGGAACAGAAATGCTCTACATTTGTAATGTAATGCCTTACGGCCTGATTTTAATTTATAAAACAGCTTTTTCATTATTTTTGTTGTAAGAGAGAAATAAAGAGAAAAAAAAAAAAAAAAAAAGGAACTCTCCGACGCGTCTGTGCTGTCCCAGGAGGGTAAACAAACGCACTCCCGACCGGAGGATCCATGGATCCGAGCAGAAGTCTTGTTTGTGAAGACGGAGCTCTTTCTAACCTACTCTGGACACGCCTGTTCATTTTTCTTACCCAACGATAATGTCACAGATGCGTGTTAGCTCCATATGGTTTGGCTACGAGAGGACTTGTCAGCCTTCCTAAAGAAGAGTGCACTCGCCAGAAGTTGGAATTTATTTCAACTATTCAGCTACTATATCAACCAACCTGATGGATGCTTGGTGAACCTTGGCCAGAATCAAAGTGGATTAACTTTATAACCAACGCGAGTCCCATAACCCGATGGGGAGGCCAGACTGAGCGGTGAGTCAATCAAAACGCGTGTTAGCGTGTGTGTTAGCGTGTGTGTTAGCGTGTGTGTTAGCGTGTGTGTTAGCGTGTGTGTTAGCATGTGTGTTAGCCATTTATGAAACTGTGTTGCACATGTCAACTCCTTATAACTGCATTATGTGAAGTAACTTCACTTTTTGCAGCGATATTTATATTTATAATACTGCAAATGTGGAATGAGCGGAGAGAGGGGCGGAGTTAACTGAATCGAAGCGTCTTGTCTTCCAGGTTTGAAAAATACCCCCAGAAAATACTTATATTTCTCTCAAAAATGAGTACTCCATAGTGATAGAGGTACAATATATCATATAAATGCCTATACTTTACTTTGGAATGGCTAAAATAGCATGATACAGCTCCTTTAAAAACTCTCCTCTCTTATTGTTTGTTTACGATAATGGCACATGCACAAGAAATAGGAAGTTGCGTATAACTGGGAAATAGTGTAGATAGATAGATAGATAGATAAATACTTTATTGATCCCGAAGGAAATTGTGCATTAGTGTGTTGGAGAATCCAGGTCTCTCATTACCGGAACACTGGTATTTTCGGGTTTCTATAGTCGATGAAACTGCGTTGATACAGAGATGGTTCTGTAACCTTTTCCAGCTTTATAAAAATGAATAATCCTTGATCGTAGGTCTTCAGAGAGCTCTTTAGAGACATGGTGCACATCATCCAATGCTTCTCAACAAGAGACAAATCTTAACTAGTGTGTGTTTTTCAGTGGCAAGGCCAGCTTTATGCCACACCTATACATAAATGTATCTCATTAGCTCTTGGAGCATCCTTAGTCAGGGGGTGTACTCACTTATTCCACCCTGTCCTGTGAATGTTTACATGTTATGACCAATAAAAATATGATCAAATGTAAATGTTTGGGTGGTATTAGTTTAAGCAGACACTGTTTACTCATTCTTGTGATTTTAATAAAGATCAGACCACATTTTATGACCAATTTAGGCAGAAATGTGAGACATTCCAAACGGTGTACTCACTTTGTCCTCCCACTGTATGATCAAGGACAAAACCAGAAATGTAAAAACTCCCGATAATAACCGGGGAACTCCAGTGCATGTAAACACACTCACTGAAGTTTATTAAAACAACGCTACATGTGCTGGAATCAAAGCTAAGATTGGAGCGTGTGACCTTTTTTTGTGGCGTCTCGTCTTTGGTCGGGCAGTGTGTAATATCGAAGTTAAAATGTCGTACTCACATGAGCCGTGTCTCCAAACTGAGGCTCTTCTCAAATGACCAAAAACATGTCCGGCCCCAAAACTTCCTCATGATCCAGAGTTTCCCCCAAGTCTCTGTCGCTCCATAGTTTTCCCCAAGAGCTACCCGTGGCCCGCCTCCTACCCGAAGCGGTACTTGGGCCAGTATTTGACCGTCCTTTTCGGTGCGTTGGCGTTGGGTCCGGCCTGTTTCGCCGCCCGCTCCTCCGCCCGCCGGTCCGTCACGGTGAAGCCCAGGCCGCCGTGCACGTCGCTCAGGCCCCCGCGCGGCAGGAAGTGCGTGGACATGTGCTGGGACTTGACCCGCGGGCTGGAGCCCATCTTGGCCTTGCCGCGCTTGTTGAGGGCCACGTACCACTGGCGGCCCGTGCGGTGGTTCATGTGCGCCACCGAGGAGTACGTGTTGTAGCTGTTCTCCTGGAAACGCTCGCGGAATTTACAGTCGTCCGTGAAGGACTCCTGGACGACAGAGAGACAGAGAGAGAAGTGTAAATGACAATGATTTAATCCGGAGCGTTTTACATTATGACATCAGCGCGTAGTAACAGTAAAAGTAACAGTAAAAGTTGTAAGTATTTGCTGTAGAAAATTGGTATAGGGTGTTTAAGTATTAACCTCTTAACCCTCGTCTTAATCGAGCACATTCGGCTACATGAAAAAAGCGTCAAAGTAGTAATAAAAAAAATGAGACAAAAACGAAGATGATAATGCAACAAAAGAGTGACAGAAAAGTGACAAAAATGTGTCAAGAAAACACACCAAATAAGCTACATAATAGCAACAGAAAAGTTACGAAAACGTAACAAAAGAGCGATGAAACAAAATGTCAAATAAGTGACAACGCACCAACAACGCGAGGAGAAAGATGAGTTTTGTAAGTCTTAGCTTTCAGCTGAGGCGTGTAGGCTGTAAACTTTTAGATTTGGATAAAGCGGATACGGAAAGGGAAAAGGGAAACTTTTTAAATGTATAGATATCAATTTGAAACTTCTGCTGTAGATCACTGACATAAATATGAGGGAAAAATGTATTGCAAATGTTCTGTTATTTCATGTTTTCATAGAAAAAAAGGTGTTTTGTGTCTAAAAATGTCCAAAATGTCCCATATTTTTGGAGATGAAATCTGAATAATGCACAGAGCTGGGTTTAAATGTGTGGTTTTATTTTGTTATATTAGTTAAAACAGGAAAAATCTGTCGCACACTGTCTATTTGCAACAACTGTTTTTTTTAATAAATAAATAAAAAACACTGGTGTTGCAAGTAGACAGTGTGCGAGAGATCTTTCCTGTTCTACGTTTGGCCTTTATGCCTTCTCTAACACATCTGTTCCAAACAAGAGATGTGCGAAGTAAACTTGGTCTTTCATTTGTGACATATTAGTCACAAGGGGATTTTTAGAAGGGTTTATCGATCTGGTTTAGTTTTAAAATAAGCTGTTTATTAGTAGAAAAATCTGTAAAATGTGAAATTCACCATGTTTTTTTAAATTTTTTAATTAAAAACTCAATAATTCAAGCTAGGAATTAGATGAAAAAAGGTTTGAAGTCTGTCGGAGCTAACAAGATGTTGTCGCACCAATGTGAGAAAAATGCTTTTTGAGAAATAGGCTATATGCCCGTGAGCGTCATATGACTTCTGAGTGGATTGAGGCTGCATCCGAAACCCTTAAATTATAGCCTCTAAGTACTAACACTAGCAACTAATCCTTAACCTTTCATGGGGTCAACTGTTAGATCTCTATGCAGTTAGTGAACTAGAGCTTCAGCAGCATTTGCCCAATTCCACCGTCCTTCTCCCCCTTCTCCTCTCCCTCTCTCTCCTCTCTCTCTCCTCTCTCTCTCTCTCCCCCTCTCTCCCCTCCCTCTCCTCTCTCTCTCTCTCCCCTCTCTCCCCTCCCTCTCCTCTCTCTCTCTCTCCCCCTCTCTCCCCTCCCTCTCCTCTCTCTCTCTCTCCTCTGACATCACCAACAGCTGTTCTTCTTCTTTAAAGTTCAGTGCAGGCCAAACAAAAGCGCATACCGCCACCTACTGTATATTGTCCAACAACAACATAGTGTCCAAATAAAGACATTTAAGGCGAAACAAAAAGAAACATCCAAATGATCCTTCGCATTTCCCTTTATTTGATCTCAACAGCAGTTTCATAAAGCTACAGTATGCAAATTAGCCATGCGGCTTAAGTTTCTACTAAATGAAGCAAAAGCACAAACTGCTTCATTTAGGCCATTTACTGAGGAGGCTCTTTAAAACCATGTGACTGAGCTGTGGTGAAGACAACATGTATTTTGTCACTTTTATAAAGTTTGGCTTGTGCAAAATCTTATTTTTTTATTATTAAATGTGCACCTGTCAATCAACAGTGTTTGCGCATGAATCACTCGAGGGTGGGGCCGAGGGGGGTGGGGAGATTAGCGCAGTGGCTTATGGGATGGCACATAGCTCCTAATCGCCAGTGAGTTAGCATCAGAGGTCCCTATGCTAAAGTGGCTATGATAGTTAGCATACAGGCCACTTTCCCTAACTCCTTCCTAACTGAAAGCCCAATTCGGACGCTTCTTATCATGGTGGACGCTGATGCACATCCGGTTTGGCGTAAGACCTCTTACTAATTTACTGGTTTCGGATGGAGGATGAGTAGTCGTTTGCGTTATTTCCCTGTGAGGTCTTGTCTGAAAAAATATATAGCTGAAGATTACATGGCAGACAGTGAGTTACTGGTGGACAGTCACAGCATCATGTTAAAAACATCACGTCAGGAGCAAAACTTTCACTGGAGGAAACTTCTGTGCTCGTCACAGTAAGTGTTTTTGTCTTGAAGCTAACGGCTAACACGAATTGAAAATGAAAATAGCTACAAGATTTTAAACGAGCCTGCTCAAAAAATAATCAGCCTGTCTTTAGTATAAATACTTTTTAGACGTTTAATTTTTGTGGTGGTGTTTTTTGATACTAGCCGTTAGCGCTGAGATAAAAAGTCCTACCTCAAAAAACACAGACGTTTCCTGCAGTCAAGAATTTACATCCAACGTAATGTTTTTAACACGTAGCGAGTCACTTCGGATCAGTATCTCACTGTCAGTGATGTTTCCTTTAACTTTTATTTATTTTTTAGACAAGGCCTCATAGGGAAATAACGGAGACAGGATACAGAAGCACAGACTTAGGAGCCACTTGGAAGTCACGTGTCATTTGTGAGCATAAAGCCTATTATCCCTTGAAATGACAATTTCCCAAATGAATCTGTGGAGAAACATTGAATCAGTGAATAATTAAACATGATCATTTTAAAGATTATTTATGATTTTTCCAGGTGACAGACAGTTCATATGTTATGAGACCAAATTGTCCCAAAACTTTAAAATGTGAAAAGAGAAGCCTAGAAAGTAGGGCTGGGTGATATGGACCAAAAGTCATATCCCGATATATTTAGGTTGAATATCGATATACGATATATCCCGATATTTTTTCCGCAAAGTGAGAGCTGTGAAATGAAATGTTAAGTCAAAGCCAAATACGAGTAGTTTTATTGAAAACTCACTATAAAATGTAACCATAAACACTGTATAACAAAGCTCAGTATGGTGCACATTTAAATAAGAAAATATCTTAAATAAAAATAGCCTATAAAATATATTACAGCGCAAATTTGAACTATCTCGATATGTATGCGAAATGGTCTAATTACATATCACCCCGATATATTGCCCAGCCCTACTAGAAAGGCAGACGAAGACGTGCCAGTCCATGCTGTAATAAATCTATCTCCTTAACAGAGTGCCTCGGACATTTTCTCACGTTTGGATTTTCTCACTCGCCACAGTAAACGTTTTACTCAAGTCAGTCTCTACTGATGGAAGTTATTTCGCCCAGTCTTTGAAGAGCAACATGTTTTTGACAAGGGGACCCTCTGAACCACTCACTATTATCATTTTCTGAGTATCGTTTTTCTCTGACTGGTCCTACCATCTCTGTATTTGTGAAATCTTAACCTTGCCTTGACAGAGTGCATTTTCCCCAGTTCGGTTTTACCCAAATCTAAATGCTTCTCTGCTAGAGCGTCCAGCCTTTAGGCCAGAGTAACGCCTCATTTGAAAGCTAATAACTGATCGTGACTTATTTTATCGCTGTGTTTTCGTCCTTTTTTGTCTTGTTTATGTCATTTTTGTTGCTTTCTTCATCGCTTTTTGTTCCTTCCTTTTTTATTTTATTTAATTTATTTTTTTAATAGCGTTTTTGTCACTTTTTTATTGCGTCATCGTTGCTTATAGGGTACGTTTTTTGTCACTCTTTTGTGTCTCCTTTGTCCATGTTTTGTTGCGTTGTTGCCGCGTTTCTGTCACATTTTTGTTGCCTTCTTCATCACTTTTTAAGCGTGTTTTTGTCACATGTTTTTGTGTTTTTTGTTGCTCCATTGTCGCTTTTTTTGTTGTATTTTCATCCTCGTTTTGGTTTTGCAAACTGGAGAAAATTGCTGTGGCATCTAAACAACACTACTGTGCGGGGAGGGGGCTCTGCTGAGCTGAGGAGCAGTGGTTGGTGGCTTGGCTGGTGACGAAAGGTCCAGAGGCGTCTCCAGGAGGTGGGGGCGTTCCTAGGAGGACTGAGGCATAGCTACACCTAAAATGGCTGCCGTCTAAGTTTTTACTGATTACTCAAAAATATGTGAATGAGCCAAGGCAACACTCCAGGCATGTGTTTAATGAGGGAATGACATAATAACATGATATAAAGCTTGAAAAAGTCGATTTTACATAATACCCCCCCTTTAAGAGGTTAAATAAAACTACAGTATGTTAATGATGTTCAGGTCATGTGCCCTTCAAATGTTTGCTGTTTTGTTTGATATGAGTTTCCAAACGTGATCGATGAGGAAAAACAGTTTCAGTCGTGGAGTCCTGCTCCTGCACTTGACTTTGTGCCGTTCTGAAACCAAATAAACCGTTCTGGACGAGAGCGCGGCGCAGTGGAGCAGAAAACAAGGGCCATTACTGCAGTCGGAGAGGGCATTACAGTTATGTCACTCCACAGAGAGGGCTCCACAGTTTTCTTTAGTGATCTCCTCCTGTATAGCTGACGGTTAAAACCTCCTGAACCGAGCACATTTTCTCCAGTTTGGCTTTACCCAAATCAAAAAGCTTCTTGAAAAAAAGCGTCAAAAACAGCGATGAAAAAAAGGATGAAAACGTAACAAAAACAGTGACGAAAAAGCGGCAAAAGAGTAACAGGAAAGTGAGAAAAATATGTGACAAAACGCAATGAAAAGAAAATGTCAAAAAAAAAGTGACAACGCAGCAACAACGCGAAGGAAAAAGATTCATTTTGATGAGCAAATGAGGCGTTACTCTGGTCTACAGGCTGTAAACTTTTAGATTTGGGTAAAACTGAACCAGAGAAAATGCGCCCGGTTAATAGTCGGGGGAAACATGTGACACCTACAGGCGTTTCTTTCACATTTTTGGCAACATAGCTACTTTTACTCATTTAAGGGGGCTGATTTCTTGCCAATGTTGTTTCCATTTCAAAACACAAAACTAAATAGTTTACAATATGGTCAACATTGATTTTTGAAATCAGCGCCATGGAATTAGTAAAAGTAGCTATGTTGCCAAAAATCTGAAAGAAATTCCCGTAGGTCCGTTTTAAAGCACATTTTTTGAGTTTTCCTTCTGACTATAAGGCAGGGGTGAAGAGGTTTTAACAAAACCACTGCATCAGTGAAGTGAACATTACCTTTGCTCACAGCCTTCAATATAACGTTATTTAGCATGTTTGAATTACAGCGGTCCCTCGCTATAACGCGGCCTCGCTGTTTTGCTGATTTATTTTCAGTACAATTTTGCATGTTTTTTTTTTACAGCGCTTGAACGCCATACGCACATTGTGTTCTGCGTCCTCATTGGCTAGTCGTAGAGTGAGCCTCCTCTCGCTGCAGAGAGGATCTCTGTCAGTGTCACAGTCACTGCAACACAGGCCGGGCATGAGCGGGTCCGACTCGCGTTTTCTCCGCGAAAATAAACACCGCTAGCATGTGGCGCTCGTCTCAGCTAAACACTCGCCTTGTGAAGCCTGAAACTGCTACGATAAAACTTTGGTCGTAGCTACAATTGTTTCTTAGTTTGAACAATCGCACAGCGGAGATCAGAGCAGCTCACGGTGTTACCATCCCCACGTCTGTAATGTGAATCTAAAAATCCCATAAAACAAACAAAATCACACAGTGACACCAGGCATGAGGGAGAACCCGTGTGAACTAGTAACAAAAGTGTATAAAATGTGTGGTGAGGGGTTTTATAGACTTAAAACATATATAATAATTGTAAAAAATAAAGCGACTACTTCGTGGATTTAGTTTATTGCGGGTTATTTTTAGAACGTAACCCCCGCGATAAACGAGGGAACACTAGTGCGGACAAACATCCATGTAACATTAGCATCTTATTAGCTAACTGTTGTAGCATTAGCCTTGTTTTCGTCACTTTTTTTCTTTTTTCTTTTTTTTCTTCAAAAAAATATTTATTTACATTTCCATGTACAAAACAAATAGGGCAATAATAATAAGTTTGCTCAGATGACATTCTTAACAGGCAATAAAAGAACAACAACAAAAAAAGTACTGTATACTACAAGAGGTTATACAGTTCTGGGTAGTTTACTCAATAGTTCATAAACAGATTCATTACCATTGGTACTTATATATTTGAGGGATTTTAGATAACTGTCAAAGTCAATAAGGAATATTTTAAAGTTTGGGGATGATTTAAGTATCCTTTGTTTATGAATAAAACATTTTGCTAGACAGAGGACCAAGTTATAACACAGTTCATTGTTCTTGTTTTGAAGAAGAATTCCAAAAGTTATATTGTCATTTGAGATAAGGCTTGGGATTTCAATTTGCCGTTGTATCCAGTCCTGCAAGTTCTTCCAAAATATTTGAGTCTTGGTACACTCAAAAAAAATATGATCCGTTGTCTCCACATTGTTCTCACAGAACATGCATGTATTATCATCAATATTAAAGCGTTTTTTTTAGCAAATCTTTCGAGGGATAAACAGCATTCATAATTTTAAAGTGTGTCTCTTTGGGTTTTGGTTGAATAGGAAGTTTTAAGTACAGTGTTCTTAGTTTATGAATGGATTTTTTTTCAAATTTATAAATAATGTTGTTTTTGTTGATCTTACCGGGGAATAAATTCTCCGTGAGGCATTGTCTAATGAATTGATTGGAGCATTTCTTATCCATGAGAGATATTCCATGGATTGATATGGTGCCCAACTGTGGATTTATAGGTTGGTCTTTCATTATGTTTCGGGTTTGAAATAGAAATTCTTTTGGCAATGCTTTCAAAAGCTTTGTAAATTCAGATTTAGGAGGATTGAAGTTGTATTTGATACAAAAGTCTTCATAATTTAGGAATTCACCGTTTGTTTTCATCAAATGCACAACAGACCATATATTCCTATTCAACCATTGTTTTCGTCACTTTGTCATCGCTCTTTTGCTGCATTTTCATCCTCGTTTTTGTCTCTCTTTTTTTTTTTGGTCACTATTTAGACTTTTAGATTTTGGTAAAGCCAGACTGGAGAAAATGTGCTCAGTTCAGGCGGGGGTTAAGAGGTTAAGGGATACTCGTGTTGCAGCTGTTGGACGTATAGAGCTGCTTTGGTCACAGTCTTTACAGGGACTTTCCCATCATGCTCTGTGGCAGGGGGAGCAGCTTTAAAGCCTTTTTTATGTGTAATAAAAGCCTTTATGTAAAATCACTCTCTATGAAATTGAAAACCAGTCGCATTTAGCTCCAAATCCATATAGTTTGAAAGACAAGTGTCATTTTCAACCTCATTCACAGCTCTTTTTTCAAATGGATAAATAATTTGCTGTAAAAATGTGGCCCGGAGAGCGCTCTGCAGGGACAAAACGCTGAGTATGTTCGTCTTTATCCTCTGAGTTTAAAGTTTATTTAACCAGGAATGTCCCATTGAGATTACAGACCTCATTTTCAAGAGAGTCCTGGCCAAGAGGCAGCAAAAGACACACAGTTACAATTTCAATTCAACTTCTCGAAATAAAAATGACATACAAATTATAAAAACAGTTACAATTCAAGTGTCTCAATCTGGACTTAAAAACGTTCAATGGAATAAGTTCCGTTATTTTCCAGTCTTTTCTTCTACTCTGCTCCATGTAGAAGGAGTAGAGTAAACAAATGGAACAGCGAGCAACATTTGAACAGTAAGAATCAACACTCCTCCGTGTGATTAAGGGCGTTTTCACACAGGCTCTAGTTAGGTCGACAGTCGCTCTGGCGTCACTTTGACGCCTCTTTTTTGCGCAAAGACAGAATGAATACACGCTGCATGAGGATGTTTGGATTACTGCTCTGACGAGGCAAAATGGATCAACTTTAAATCATCAGGTACGTCTCTCTCTTCTGCCCGTCTTTCCCTTCCTGCTGCAGTGAAACTTTCATGAGCCGATTAAAGTGCATTTGTCCTCGCTTCTCGTCTATAAGCCTCACTGTATTTAACCACGAGGGAGAGGAGTGGCCACCGCGTAACATCGGGGAAGTGTGTAGGTGCATGCGTGTCGGTGCTTTGACAGGTCGATACCCTTTGTCATGAGAATAAGTTTGTTGAACAGCTGATCGTTGTTAGTGGCTGATGGTGCGATGTTTGGTGCGGACATGTGTGAACACGGACTGAACTAACTTTGGAGAACATGCAGTTGGAATTACGGCGGCCGACCTACAAGGCGCTCCAACAGGTTTGAAAACGGCCTTAGTTACAGATGTATGAGGGCAGTAGTCCAAGCATGGCCTTATAAATAAAAGTATACCAATGACCCAGCCTCCTGGAGGGAGAAGGTCATTCCACTCCAGAATAAACGTCAGAGATAAACCGTGTCAATCTTACAACCTGACCAGCGCTGCACCGCCTCCTTGGTTTGTCCCTGTTTCAGAGCTCCTCCTCCTTCCTCTTGTTCCTGCGCAGCTTCCTCCGCTCCACAACAGTCTTTTACCATCTTCTGCCCAGAGCTTAGCAGTTAATCTGTTTTATTCTCCAGTGAACGTCCATTAGCCAGAACAATAGAAGGCATGTGTGGCTTAGCTGTGAATCTTGCCTGGATACAGAGGCGTGCCATAGGGAGAGTCGGGAGGTTTCCCGGTGGGCCGCGGCACTGTTTAGGGCCGGGCCGGGCCGGGCCGCCCCCACAAGGGGGAAATGTGTCAAAATCAGAAAAGATTTTCGCATCTAACTTTTCATCCTTGTGGCGGGGAGATACCATTTGACATTGACCTAACTCAGAGGGGTGTTTAAGTGGATCACCCCTCCGCTTTAGTTGAAGTTGGTGCAGTCCAATCCTGCAGAGACAAGTGTCCACGCGAGTAAAGAGAGAAAGAGGCAGTGAAACGTAGAAAAGTGGACAAATAAATATTTTTATCTTCATAACTTGGTGCTGATTGTGGAGTTGTATCAGGCTCAGACTGTGTGTGCAGCGGCCCATGTAAAAAGAGCGTTAAAAAAAAAAGCAAACCAGGGACCTCCTGCACCAGAGACTAGCGCTCTAGTCACTGAGCTATAAACCCACAGAAAAGTGGGCCGGTCTTCTCTAAATTCCCGGGCCAAAATGAGGTCTCAGCACGCCCCTGCCTGGATACCTTCACCTTTGTCCCTTCCTTGTTTCCTGTAGCTCCTCTTGTGAAGCCTCCACTGTGCTGCAGGTGTGGGGGGCTCTTGGTGCCTCTTCGGTGTTTCAGAAGAAGAAATGTGTAGGTCTCAAATGTAAATAGCTCATAAGCTAGCTGTTTGTTTACTTTTAAACAAGCTGCTTTCTTCAGGACCATTATGGACTCTCTGCAGAAGAAAAAATCAGCTGAACCTCCACAAAAACATGGCAAGACGTAGAAAACCATCCAGTAAAGCAACGTGGAGCACAGAAACCACAAATGCAGTTCACACAAAAAGGGAAAAGACATAGTTTGAGGAACCTTTTTAGCGTTTGAAAACAACATTACCGAAGTTTTGTCTTTCAGCATTGAGGAGCAGTTTTAGCTGCAGAAGTGTGTGCTGGACCACATCAAAAGCTTTCTGCAGAGATTCTACAGCTTAAGCATGGGGCGATCAAACAGTAAATGAGTGTGTCATCAGCATAAAAAAATGCATATTAGCACCAGACACATTTTGTCTTAATTCATTCATAAACATGATGAACAGGAGGGGTCCTAATATTGAACCCTGTAGCACCCACTTGTGGGGGATCCGAACAGAAGTCTTGTTTGTGAAGACGGAACTCTTTCTAACCTACTCTGGACACGCCTGTTCTTTTTTCTTACCCAACGATAATGTCACGTTTGGCTCTATTAGATTTGGCTACGAGAGGAACGGGTCTATTCAACCTTCCTAAAGAAGAGTGCACTCGCCAGAAGTTGGAATTTATTTCCGGGATTCAGCGACTATATCAACCAACCTGATGGATGCTTGGTGAACCTTGGCCAGAATCAAAGTGGATTAACTTTTATAACCAACACGAGGGCCATAACATAAACACCCGATGATGGGGAGGCCAGACTGAGCGGTGAGTCAATCAAAACGCGTGTTAGCATGTGTGTTAGCCATTTATGAAACTGTTGCACATGTCAACTCCTTATAACTGCATTATGTGAAGTAACTTCACTTTTTGCAGCGATCTTTATATTTATAATACTGTATATGTGGAATGAACGGAGAGAGGGGCGGAGTTAACTGAATCGAAGCGTCTTGTCTTCCAGGTTTGAAAAATACCCCCAGAAAATACTTATATTTCTCTCAAAAATGAGTACTCCATAGTGATAGAGGTACAATATATCATATAAATACTTTACTTTGGAATGGCTAAAATAGCAGGATACAGATCCTTTAATAGTTTAATACTTTAGTCCAGACCCCAAAGCTTTTTTATCCTCTCAATATACTTAATATCTAAGGCTGAATGAACAATTATTTAAAGGAATTATTGATTCATTGATGTAAATAGATAGCCTGTTCTCATGTTTTACATTTTGAAGAGTAATGACTGTATATGTCTGGACCCTGGACATATGTTGAAAGCTCCAAAAATAAAGTTTGATAAACTTGAACTGATTTAGTTTGGGACCTCTGTATTAAATCATGAATACTCGCAGTCATTTGCTCACCATTTAGCTTAAAAAAAGACATGTGCGGTGTTTGAGGCCTATAAGTCTGCACAGCGAAACACTAAACACTGGTCAGTCAGTGCAGTGGCAAATCAAGACCACTGCACTTCGCTTGTCGTTCACAGCAGCAGAACGTTCTCTGACAAACAAAACATAAAACTGTGTCCAAAGCACGAACTGTGTTTCTCCGTCGTCCAGGATTCTAGTCGAGATTCTCTCATTTCAGTTGGACCAAGGGCAGATACCATAGTTACCACAGTAAGACTCTTAGCTGCACCGACTCCATTTCAAACTACAGGCTGTTTGCACTGTTGTGACGTCACGTGAATGCAGCCGATAAAGCTCAAATAAAACATAGAGGAAGTTTTCTTTTCCTGAACACCGGCCACTGGGAGAATAACGATCCGTTCAGTTTCATCGTCCGCTATCAGAGGCGGCAGATGTTAATAATCGGCTTGTGTCAGACGCACAGGGAGCGCGCTCTGGACAAGGACTGGAGCGGGTTCAGACGAGTTTTAAAAGATTACCGACTCTCAGCGGGACTCGCTCTCACTTCAGCCGTTTAGTTGTGAAGAAAGAAAGAAAAATGTGCGGCTTTCGAAGCAGAGGAGACGAATCGAACGGGGATTTTAGTGGCGGCTTCTGCGTGAGTTTGATCTCATCATTTCACCCACAGAAATAAAAAAGGAGAAGCAGCGTTCGATCCTAACGTACGCGGACAGTTATCAGTTGGCGAGTCCGGGAGACTTGTCAGAGTCTGTTAGCATTAGTCTCCGGCATCGCAAATGATGAACGATCCAGATGTTTCCAGGCGATGTTAAAGCCTCATTGGAAAAAGTCCCGTCTTATCTTTGCAAAATGGCTTGAAAAGTGCTTGAATTAAGACATTTAAAGGAACAGGCCACCGTTTTTCCATACTGAGATATATTCTTACCTGAGCTTAGACAAGTTGATGCGTACCTGTCTGGTCTTTACTCATGCCCTCAGTCACGCAATATGACCAAAAATGTTGTTAGCATTTAGCCTATCCGCCTCTCCTCTATGGGGCCAAACTGGGGTGAAGTTAGAAGCGACCAAGCTCTTCCACGTTTTCCCCTATTTAAATACGGTTACGTGAGCAGTTACACGGTCCAAGTCTAGTTACACAAAATTAAACATGGAAGGGGCATTTCGACTTTACAAGTGCCCCTGTATTATTACACCTTACAATATAGTTCCCCTTTTTATCCGCTTACAAAATTGACATGTTTAATTTTGTGTAACTATACTTGGATCGTGTAACTTTTCACGTAACTGTGTTTAAATAAGGGAAAACATGGAAGAGGTTGGTCGCCTCTAAGTTCACCCCCATTTGGCCCCATAGAGGAGAGGAGGCTAAATGCTAACAACATCTTTGATCTTTTTTGTGTGACTGAGCGCATAAAGACCAGAGAGGTACGCATCAAGTCACTTACAAGGTATCTCTATTTTACTGTTGTAGCGTTTTCCACAGCAAGACTATCCACAACTACTTACCTATATTACCGCAAATATTACCTTTGAATTGGAACAACGTAATGAGAAATAATTGGGATGTTAATGCTAAAGTTTCTGTGCCTAGATAGCAACTTCGGGTATATCACACATTTCAAACTGATGTATGTTTTACTTCAAGTGGTTATTTGGCATTTTTGAGTTTATTTGATATATTCCTTTTTTTCAAAATGGGCACTTTTTAGCATAATGTTTTCACAAAAACTGCAAGGTTGTGAGCGGAAAAACTTTTTCCTAGGGAATCTTTATGTATTTATAATGTTAAAAATAAAACAAGTTGGTAGTGCCCCAATTGGTGGAACAAAACCCTATTTCAAGGCCTCTTTAGGCTACCGACAGCGGCCTATGTTGAAGAAGCATTAAATGAGCTTATGATAAAAACAACCCACTAACAGACTTCTGAACATAAATATTACAAAAATGTTCTCTGGGAAAGGCTCGCAACCCACTGAAAACTGTTCCGTGACCCACCAGTTGAGAACCACTGTATAAAAAAATTTCATTCAGGTATCTGCGTCGAAAATAATGTAATGGTACCCAGCCATAGATACGCACATATCCAATGGCCATGAAACATAAAGAAATCACAGGAATTATATAAACGCCATGAAACACACCTCACCGTACTTTAGTATTGCGCCTGACTTCACTATTCATTTGTATTTGACGACTAACAAAATGCATTTGTAGGTGCACGCTAGAGCTAAATAGTAAATGCTGCTTTAGGCACTCAAAATGCTTTACATCAAGGAAGCACTCACCCATTCACACACCAATGTACACAGACACTAGAGGCAAGGTAGGTGAAGTGTCTTGCTCAAGGACACGACGACAGTGTGCGTCTGCAGGATTTGAGCCGCCGATCCTCCGGTCACAACACGACCCGCTCTCCTCTCTGCACCACTGTCGCCCCAAAAGCTAAAGGCATTTCTCTGATTTTACCGCCTGAAACCCTCTTTACTCTGCGCTGTGTCACACTTCGTGAATGCGGAGGCTGGAGCCGGATGCCTCTCGTGTCCCGGACGCCGGTCCCGCCTCCAGAGCTCGTCCCGTGGGCCTCAGGAGCTTTTCCAAATCCCCAAAATATGACATGCATCCGACTGAAGTGGACATCGGATATGCCCCAGCACCAATCGCTCTGAGCTCGCCCTCGACACAAGGCTCTGAGCTGGTTTTACTACAGCGCAGCACTGAAGGAGAGACGCTGGTCACTGCTGAGATTTGTTTAACACTGTCAGAGTAAAAAACTCTCTCTTTACGATGTTTATTCAATATAAAATGACAGAAAACTTGCAATACATTTTTTTTCTTCATATTTATATCAAGATTTTGGATAAATATATGAATAAAGCTCAGAAAAGGGATTGGCCTCGATATGATTGATGTATTTAACTTTGTTTGTTTGTGGGTTTAACTTCTACAGCGGCTCAGTTCGGTTACACAGGAGTCTCTAAAGTGCTAATACTTTCCCTGATAAAGCAGCGCAGTAACGTAACAGGTTACTTTTCCAAAGCAGGAACGAGGAAACCTAACGATGAGTGTAGAGGGCCGTGTCGGCTCTGACCTGAGCGTGCAGTCGTCCTCGCTGGTTCATGGCTAAGAAGCGGTTGCTGTGGACTCCTCTGATCCCAACTACGCCCTGAGACACGGCGAACAGCTCCAGGACGCCTGAGCACACACAGGAGAGAAAAGCGGACTCAAAACACAACTGACTCTTTCAACATTAGTGACGGGACAAATCCTCCACAAGTCTGTGGCGGCAACAGCATTTTTTACAGCGCTGAGCCTCTAGGAAGTGGAAGGGAAACTGTACAACACTTTTCACATGGTGATAAGCCGTGCATGTAGCCAAAGCTGCCCTTTGGGGCAGACCGACAGAAGTGTGGCTGCACACATTTACGCCACCACCATTCATTCACCCTGGACAACTTGGACTGGGTGATAACAATTGATGAAATTATATTTTCACAAACTATCAGAAATATATGTATTAATTCTCTGCATTTGACCCATCCTCGATGTCACTAGCGCGACCTGTAGGAGCAGTGAGGAGCCAGCGTGGGCCGGCACTCAGGGATCCATCTCCAGATGTGGAGCCAGGCTGATGGTCAGAAACACCTGGCTGGAGGATTCACCTATTGTACATGTTTTTAGTGGTAGGGGAAACTGGTGTACCTGTAGTAAACCTACGCAGACATGGGGAGAACATGCAAACTCTGCACAGAAAGGTCCTGTCCAGGGATCGAACCCGTGACCTTGTTGTAGCTGTTAAGCCCAAGCGCTAACCGCTGCGCCCCCGTGCCGCCCTATGCAAAAACAAAATGAGTTGGAAATCTAGATCGCTTTGTCGCTCTAAAAGATCATCGTCTTGAACAAACCACAAAAGTGGAGTGTTCGGGGGCACGGTGGTGAGCAGTTAGCGCCTCACAGGTCCTGGGTTCGATTCCAGGTGTGTGGAGTTTGCATGTTTCTCTCCCTGTGTCTGGATGGGTTTCCTCTGGTTTCTGCCATCAACCAAAAACATGCACAACAGGGGAATCCTCCAGCCAGGCTACTCTACTATATACTGGATAATCTATGTTTAGTTGCTCACTTTGTTAAACTTTTGGCAGGATCCTCGAGTTATGGGGTGCATTAGGGGGTACACGAATGCCTCAAGTGGTACATGGGACAATAAAAGTTCTGAAACACTGGCGTAGTGCGCTCCCTGCACTGGCTCCAGGAGATGCTGGGGTTAATTTTAAACTTGTAATGTTTGTTTTCAAATCTATTCATGGACTTGCACCTTCCTATCTATGTGAACGGCTCGTTGCACATCAGCCCAGGGGAGCGCTGCGGTCTGCAGGACAACGCAAGGACCAAAGGCAGGCAGTGGGTGAGGGTTCTTCTTCAGTGGCTGGTCCTCGACTCTGGAACACTCTGTGGAGCTACGAGCTTCACTGACCTGACACTGTTTAAACCTGGATTCCAAACTATCTTGTTTAGATCTGCTTTTGTCTGCTGATTGCACATGATGTCTTTGGTTCAGCTGGTGCTGTTGTCGAGCGCCTTACAATTAAAGTTTGATTGATTGATAGAAGAACATCTCCATTGGTTTTGTAGAACTTAAAGCGGTGTTTACGCCTCTTTCTCACGGTCACCCTGAGCGCCGGAGGAGAAGATCTGCAGGGTCAGACCTGGCTCTGGACTGGGACCATAATCACACTGATGACTCATCCCTGTGACATCAGCCGCAGTCGGCCCCTGCGCCTCTGAAGTGTCCCGCCGCCTGAAACCGGACCCTGGGCCCCGCTCCTCTGTCGATGGGGACCCTCGCCCCATAAATCTCACACACACAGAGCCTTCGCGCGCTGTGGCTGATCCGGGTGAAAAACACACTGAGCCTGTGGGTTTTCCTTATGTCGTCGTAATGGGCTATAACAATGAACTTTGACTTTTTGGCCCTCTATAGGTTACTGATTAAATTACGCTTTTGACAGATTCTTCCACAAAAGGCAGAAATGTCCTCAGGGCGTTTCCCAAAAGCGGCCGCTCAAATCTGCACAGGAATAACTGCCCAATCACTTCCCCTCTCCTTATAATTATCATTCCCTTTTTCACAGTTTATTTATAGTATTTATTTTTTTACTTTTTTTATTTTGAGGCAATGTTCTTCTTGAACAATATACTAAATAAGTAAGGGATAATGTATAGAACGCCGGTCATTATCGGGAAAATAAGTACCAACAGGGCGAACTGGTCTCGTTTCGCCCTGAAGGTACTTATTTTCCCGATAATGACCGGCGTTCTATACATTATCCCGCTTATTATACGGCTGTTTGCCAACTGTACACACACAAATAAACTTCATACACTTTTATGAAGGCAGAAAGGTTTATTTAATGATTTCTGCGGCAAATAGTTCCCAAAGGTTTGCGCGTTGGCAGTGTTTGTTGATTCCAGGCAGTGTGGCGAGGCTAGTAGCAGCACGGCTAGCTACTTATTGCTAGCCTAGCTACTTAGTTGAAGGTGCAGTTGGAGAGGAGGAATGGTGGTGAATCTCTGGGTAAGTTGAAAGTCGGACTCCCGTTAACTTCACGAGCGATTCCCTCAACTTCTCTCGCAGGGACGGGGACAGAGACAGTGTCCGCCTGTCCGCTACTACTACTACAGGAGTGATATGAAAGACCTGTATTACAAGCACGAACTCCGTTGCCATTGGCAGCGGTCATTATTTTTTTCAGAGGTCTTCTATCACAAAATAATGACCGGTAGAACATTGGGAAATCACATTCAAGTCAATGGAGCGTTCTACTTGCATTGTGAAGGGCCGTATAATAATGAATTATAATAGCTAGTATAATTAGTTAGCCGATTACACTCGCTTGATATGATATGCTTTTTTCTTTTTTGGTATTAGGTCAAATATATTTATTTAATTTGTCCCTTTATAAATTAGACGTTTTAATTAACAGTTTGATAATCGGCTATGGTCTATAGATGAAACGTGAGCAATAAACTACAGCATCAACAAGCCCGGCTCAGTGTGTGATCGTTGTTAAACTTCATGCAGTTGGTGTTTTTCTTTTAGCTTGTAGCATTCGCTCG
This sequence comes from Neogobius melanostomus, assembly GCA_007210695.1. NCBI lineage: Eukaryota > Metazoa > Chordata > Actinopteri > Gobiiformes > Gobiidae > Neogobius > Neogobius melanostomus. The sequence goes on from VHKM01000210.1 coordinate 268,878, forward strand.
TAGCATTAGCTTTCTCCTATGAGAATGCTCTGTGCATCAAGGCCCAAACACATTCCCAGTGCAGATCCAGCCACTCAGATACGTTTTCTTGTCGCCGCTTTTAATCCTGGGTGTTTAGGTAGAAGAAACACTCATGTGTGTCTCTGTGGAAGTGCCAGAGCTGCTGTAGCTCCGGTTCACAACACCATGAAGCTAATCCTGCATGACTGTTTACATCTGCGGTAGCTCCGCTCATACGTCACTGTTGGTCGATGCGTCATGAATTTCGCCCAAAAGTTTAACAATCCCAACTCTAGCATCAACAGCTTGCAATCTCAAAAAACGTCTGACGCGCAAAAAAGGCATGAACGCTGCAGCGATCTCTGGACGCTCCGAGAAGCGCGTCCACCATGTTCTGTATTCTGCATTGAAACCAGACGCTTTGGACGTGTTTGGTGGAAACCTGCCATTAGTTCAATGAAAGTTGTGCCATTTCATTTCTATCTGGAACAGCAGCCCAGCCTCCTGCTAAAGTTAGAAGCCTTTATGCCTGGAATAACACAACTGTGAGTCTGTAATTCATTCATTCTTTTATTCTGACGGCCCAAAAGCACCACGGCTGTTAAAACCTCTCATTATTGTGTGTTTGAAATGTGCAGGGGAAACTGAATCTCACTGAGTGAAAATGAAATCTCAATCACAGTCCTCGTCATCGCTCGACCGAAGGCTCGTGTGTAGCTTTGGTAATGACTTGTTCCTCAGAGCCGGCGGCGATGACAGACAGACTGATCGGGAAAGCACCTGTTGTGGCCCGAAATAGCTCCTCCGAGATTCTCTACCTGCCAAGAGTGACCTCAGCCCCAAACGAGAGCCGTCATCGCCGCCGAGAGACCATCCCAGACGTCAGCCTCCACAACACTGGACAGAGTTACCAACGCAGTGCAGCGAGCGGAATGCTCTGCGAAACCATGGAAGAAACCTCTCTTTAAAGCCACGCTGTGGAACATTTATGCAGCAAATACAGCAAAGCACACACATTTCACTCTTAAAGGTCCTATATCATGCAAAATCGACTTTTTTGAGTTTTTAGCCATGTTGTTATGCTATTTCCTTATCAAAAACACCCCCAGAGCGGTTTTTGGCTTCATTCACGCAGTTCTAAGTAATCCTCCTGAATCCTGCTCTCTGAGCAGCTGCTCCACCCTCTCCTGGTAAACGACTGAGCTGTTCAGTTGTGTCGTCACAGCGGAACGGAAGTGCTCTACGTCTGTAATGTAATGCCTTACGGCCTGATTTTTATTTATAAAACGGCTTTTTTTTTTTTTTTTTTTTTTTTTTTTTTTGAAAAAAAAAAAAAAAAAAAAAAAAAACAGCAACCCTCCGAAGCGTCTGTGCTGTCCCACGACGCTAATCAAGCGCACCCACGGCTGGAGGAGCCATGGATCCGAGCATAAGTGTTGTTTTTGAAGACTGAGCTCTTTCTAACCTACTCTGGACACCGCCTGCTCTTTTTTCTTACCGATAATGCCACGGATGCGCGTTTGACTACGAGAGGAACAGGGCTATTCAACCTTCCTAAAGAAGAGTGCACTCGCCAGAAGTTGGAATTTCTTTCCGGGATTAAGCTAGCTACTATATCAACCAACCTGATGGATGCTTGGTGAACCTTGGCCAGAATCAAAGTGGATTAACTTTTATAACTTTTATAACCAACGCGATCTCATGGGAGTCCAAACTGAGCGGTGAGTCAATCAAAACGCATGTTAGCGTGTGTGTTAGCATGTGTGTTAGCCATTTATGAAACTGCTTTGCACATGTCAACTCCTTATAACTGCATTATGTGAAGTAACTTCACTTTTTGCAGCGATATTTATATTTATAATACTGCAAATGTGGAATGAGCAGAGAGAGGGGCGGAGTTAACTGAATCGAAGCGTCTTATCTTCCGGGTAGGGAAAATACCCCCCAAAAATACTTATATTTCTCTCAAAAATGAGTACTCCATAGTGATAGAGGTACAATATATCATATATATGCCTATACTTTACTTTGGAATGGCTAAAATAGCATGATACAGATCCTTTAACATCTTACTGTGAACGTCAGAGTAAAAAAAAAAAGTAAAAAACTCTCTATTTGCGATGTTTATGTTTATTTTGCAATGTTTACTTTGTGCCGTAGGTTTTTTTCCCACGCTTCTTCATTCACAAATACTGACATGTTTGGTATCCACGTGTAGCACGAAAGGCTGTGACCGAGATGATGGTCATTTCCTTTGTGGGAGACAGCAGCGCACGTTTCAAACTGATATCTCTCCATTTAACCTTTTCTCCTGTTCCCCTGCAGTGTCTCGCTTTAAGCTTTGCAAACGTTCCTTCAAACAGAGGAATGAGGGAAATGTCGATATTCAAAAGCAAATTGGACACAACTGGAAACTTTTGAGCAAAGAATTGTGCACAATACCTGCCAAAAGCACCGCTGCGTTTGTTTTGGACAATATTTTGTTTTGTATTTTTGACGAACGTTTGCAGAAAAAAAAAAAAGAAGTTTAAAGTTCCCGGTCCTGGATAAAGCAGGCAGTTGTTGTGTCCTTTGGCAAAACACTTCAGCCACCTGCCTGCAGCGCTTTGAGAAACTCGTCAACTCAGGCTTGTAAAGCGCATTCGGTGTAATTATCCAATCAGACTATAAAACATGAAACATTTTTATTTCATTGTATTTTTCAACAATGAAAATATCTGCACGGAATAAATGCTTGTATTTTATTCTATTTATTGGGTGAAAATGTATCAGAGAATTCAGCATGTTATTATTTAGCATTTTATAAACTCTAACATTTGTGCCTAAAGCATTTGTATCAATTTCATGAACTTGCAGGTTAGTTTTAGCATCTGTGATCTTGACCCTGCAAGTTGTGAAACGTATAAACTTATCCAGTGAATCTAGCTGCATAACAATATTCTCAAAGGAGCAAGCGGAAGGAAACTCATCATGCCTACGACTTGCATTCATTTAATTTGATTGACATAGTTCATTTTCAGTTGATGAAATGCAGGGAGCTCCGTGTGAATGGACGGTCAGAATAACAGAACAGAACAACAGACAGAGCAGTACTTTCATCCCGCTCCGTTCACTGGAATGTGAAGAAGAATCACTCACTGAGGTGGTTGGGCTCGTGGCTTCCGTTCACGCGCCCGTCCTCGTGGATCTGCAGGTGGAAGCCGATGCCCACGCGGCAGTAGAGTCTGCACGTCCTGCGTCCCTCCACGGCCACGCACCCCGCTCCCACGGCCGCGGCGTAAACGGTCAGGACGTACAGCGCCACGTTCATGCTTCGTCCCGTGACGCGCGGCGGCCGCGCCGCTCCTGCGCGTGTCCTCCTGGAGACATGGCGCAGAGGGAGGTTATTTACGTCTCTGTGACAACACGCGCTCCGCCGCCGTCTGAGCTCGCGGGCAGGGCGCGTGGATGTGCCACCGGCCACAGCGCGCGCCTCGGTTTTACGCACGAGAGAGGACCTCCTCCTCCTCCGCAGATACTCTGCCCTGTGCGCGCGGAGCGGCAAGGGAGTCAAACCCACAACTCCTCCTCCTGCTCTCTCTGAACATGTCAGTGACGAGAAAAATACCACATTGGAAAACAGCAACATTCATCCTTGAAGAAGAAGAAGAAGAAGAAGAAGAAGAAGAAGAAGAAGAAGAAGAAGAAGAAGAAGAAGAAGAAGAAGAAGAAGAAGAAGAGAAGAAGAAGAAGAAGAAGAAGAAGAAGAAGAAGAAGAAGAAGAAGAAGAAGAAGAAGAAGAAGAAGAAGACCCATCCCCACACATTGTGACCACCAGCCCCAGAGGTCACATCGATTTTCTTTAAAAAAGGTTGATGTAAAGACTTCAAGCTTTATTTCATGTTTAGTGTGACTCCATGGCGGTTCTGTTCATGTGCAGTGGACTCTTAGTGGTTACCGCTTTTCCATTCCAGTTCCCAGGTTCAGTTCCCGGACTGTACGGGTGGAGTTTTTCCCATGTCTGCCCCAGTTTGCCCGACCAGATCAGTCTGTAGTCCGATTAGGTACATTAGGTCTTCTAAGAATGAAGCTACTTTTGTTCTTATAGCCAGGCGCTGATGGTGTCAGTCTGCTATTACAAACAAGAAGACAGCGCCAGAAACTGTTTAAATCAGCTGATGAGACGTGTCACAGCAACACCATGTGACAACCTCTGAGGAAGGCCGAAACCGTCAGTTACGAAAACATAAAAGTCTGGCTATAAGAACAAAAGTATCAAAGATAAGTCTGTGTTTGCTTTACACGTTACAATTTTACACTTGCAAAGTGTTTTCACTCTCTTTAACGATTCTGTAAATGATTTGTAACAAATCCTCAGGGACTGATGCTTCAGCTTCTGATTCTGATTAAACCCACTGGAAAACATTACAAGCATTGATACACGTTAATGTTCTTCTCTCTGCTCTATGATCTCTGGTGGATTACTTTGTGAATGACTCAGTAATTAAATATTTTTTTCCCTCAGATTCATATCACTAATCTACAGCAGAAGTTTCAAACTTCTATCTCTATATTTAAAAGGTTTCCTTATACACCTGCAGCTTCTTCTTCCTTTTCCTTTAAACTGCTCCTTCGCGTTACATAACCTCAGACAAACCCCTGATAATTCCCCAAAGTGTTTTTGGAAGAGTTGAACTGGACCAAGACGCGGCCGACAGATGTGATCAATCATCGGGACAGAGGTTTAAATCCCCGATGCGGAACACTGCTCCTGTGTGAGGCCCAACACTAATTATCCTTCTATGATAATAATTACAGGCAGTTTTTAAACAAACACCCGGCCTCCGCGGACGTGTGGTATCCATGGACCTGTCGCTGGGAATCAACAACATGCACTCGATAAACCGAGAGGAGCCGACGTGGAGCCCCAGAGCCAAACCGGGCCATCCCCGAGTCAAACTAGGCAAACTGGGTTTTTCCCAGCATGAAAAGTTCCATAATCCACCTTTAAGCAATTGCACAAAGGGCAAAAGAGTCAGAAGCACTCCTATGTGCATTGAGTTGCCTTGTGTACAAAATGCGCGGTATGAATAAAGTTGCCTTGTCTTGCCTTGCCAATGTAGCTTTAAAAGTCCTTTTCAATCCTACTGGAGCTTTGTCAGGGCTTGGAGAGAAGTAAAGAGACACAGGTGTTAAATACAGGCGCAACATGTGACCTGATCACATGAACAGACAAACACTTTTAAAGCAGTACTAAGCAATGGCCGCTTCTCTGCTTTATGACCGCTTTATGGAGGCCGCCATTGCTGTAGTACCTCCATATCATCGCTAGGCCCCCATTGAAAAGCATTGGACTTTAGACACGTTAAAAACAACTTTAACGCCTGGTTTCAATTTTTTTAACACTTTCTATGGCTACATATTCCTCCTGAGATAACGCTGGGTTAGTCACAAAAAAAGAAACCAGGCTGGTTTTTGAAAGATTTTTTTTTAAATCTCCTACTTAACGGAGGTTGGACTGTTAGCATTGGAGCTGCGCGAGCTACACGTCACGCAAGGGCCGAGTCTACAGTGAAGATCCCGCCCTTATGCCCTTATTAGGAACATGCTTCGTCAGAGCTGGGGGGGAAGAGTCTGTAAATCCGCCATGATTTCCCCCTCGAACGTGGTCATTATGGTAAACGGGGAGGAGTGAGGAGCAGTTGTCTATTCTTTTTAACGGTCTATGGTACTAAGTAACTCATGCCCCTAGAGGCCATAAGCGCAACTGCAGGTGTCTTAGCATGTTACGATTTTTTACTTATTAAATGTCTTGGAGAGTAAATACTACGCTGACAGAAAAGGTAAAGGGAGAGAGGGATGTTGTACATCCAGTTATACAATGGAAAAAAAAAAGTTCACTCAAACTTGGCTGTAAATACTGTTTAAAGTGGCGCTAGCCCGCAGTTAGCTTTGCCCGTTAGCCTGTTAGCTTCTTCTTCGTGATTCTATTAGTGTGTATTGGGGGGGAGGTGAAAGACCCTCCAATCATCCCTTTAACACTTGTATTACCCCCAGTAAACACGTTACTTAGTACTGCTTCAACAGTACTAAAAAAAAAGTAAAAGCAAGGTTCTGATACCACCAGCGCTTTACAACATGAACCAATAACAATGTTAGTACAGGTTGGGCATTACTAACATTGTTTATTGGTATCTCACCGTCCTCGTCCTTGAAGAGCATGAGATGTTTTTATTATATCCCACACAGATCACGTCCAAGCCTGCAAAGTTTGGAGTGTGTAGGAGCTATTCAAGTTGATGTTGTTGCAAGAGTGGAATGAAAACCTGTGCATATTTCTCCCGTCTTTAGCCGCTGCTGTCTCCAACACAGGAAATGACCATATTTGGATTACAGCGTCATCTCGGTCACAGCCTTTCGTGCTACACATGGACACCAAGCATGTCAGTGTTTGTGAATGAACAAATTGCTATTTATATATTAACATCAGAACACAACATTTCTGTCAAACCTTTTTTATACATGTACATTGTTTACTCTTTTAACATAATTATCCTTTGCAGCAAATGACTGAGGTGACGTCCTGTTTTGGTCAAGAAGAAGTAAGGAAACAAACAGCAGAGAGATAAAACATCCACTGTCAAACGGGCCGGATGTTCTCGACTTAAACACCGACATGACGCCGCTTCAAAGGCTCACGGTGATGAATGTTTGGCACTTCCGCAGCTCCGTGTTCTCTGCGGATCAGGTCACAGCCGTGTTTCTGCGCTGCTGTCATCGAGCGCCATTAAAATACTGCACGCGCCGCTGGTACGACACATCCTGCAGAGAGTCCTCAGAGAGGTAACGCTCATGTTACTGTGGTTATGCTACACACGGACCGGGGGTCATGCTCCGCCTCCAGGGAACTACATTTTAACTCAGTAAACAGGTAAATGAAGAAACATTGACTTGATTAGGCCTGTAAAGCAGCGTTTTTTCACGTGCATAATATTGCTAAAATACGAAACCTCTTTCGTAAGAGTGATGCAGAAAACTTGTAACTGCCTGATAGCAACATGTCCTAAAGGTTCCCTGAGAAGTTTCCAAAATGCAGCTGAAACATTGTTAACACGTATAAAGAGAAGAGAACACATTACACCTGTGCTGAAGTCTCTCCATTGGCTTCCTGTTGAGTTTAGAATCAAATTTAAAATCCTATCTAGCCTAGGTATCTAGGCTCCGCTCTATCTCCAAGACGCTATCGTTCCATATCGGCCAACCAGAGCACTCCGCTCTCAAAACTCAGGGCTACTAGTGAATCCTCGGGTCTCCAAAGTCACTGTAGGAGGAAGAGCCTTTAGCTACCAAGCTCCGGTTTTATGGAGTAAACTCCCAGATCAAGTTAAAGAAGCAGACAGTCCCTACATTTAAGACTCGGCTCAAAACTAGGCTCCTCTAGTTCTTCTTATTGCAGACTTTGTCTTAATTATGGTACAATATTAATTTGATTTGAAGTCTGTTCATTAGTACTCATGTGGTGTTTCAGATGGTGGGTCATGAGTATTGCAGTCTTCAACCCTGTCCGCGGAGGAACACCTGTTCAACAGGGACTGAAGCTCCAACAAGGACTAGACGTTCTGTGATCCTGGCCCGTCTGCTGAGGGACTCCCATCAGCCGTGGGTCTCTATAGCCTGTGCGTCCATGGGAGTAGATCTTTCCTTCTGTGGTTCTGAGTTTTTGAGTGTTTCCTCGCTGTGTCGGCGAGTCTAAGGACGGGAGACTCGTGAGGCTCGTCACCACCGGCTGCTGACATTTATTCGGACATTATGTTTGCCTGGATACTTCATTTGCCTGAACTTTACATTGTCTTGTTTACTGTTTTGTTTCATTGCTTTAATGTTGGTGCAGTCCTGTGAGGCAACTCCTGTGATATTGGGCTTTACAAAACAAGTAAGTGAGTAAGTGCTTTATTTGTCATTGTACAACAGTACAACAAAATAGTGTTCAGGTGTTAGTCTTGACCAGCATGTTTTTGGAGGTAGAGGAAACCGTAGCACCCAGAATCTCCTCTGATCCTCTGAAACGGTGCAGCGCCTCCTGGGTTTGTCCCTGTTTCAGAGCGTGGCGTCCTGCACTGGTCAGATACTCCTCTTTCCTCTTCCTCCTGCGCAGCTCCCTCCGCTCCACAACAGTCTTCCACCATCTTCTCCTCGTTTGTCCCTTCCTTGTTTCCTGTAGCTCCTCTTGTGACGCCTCCACTGTGCTGCAGCTGTGTGGGGCTCACGGTGTTAGAAGATAACATTATATCGCTATTTATCATACTGGGTCAAGCTGTACAGTTGTACTATCTCTGTCATAGCCTTGACTGTGGTGCTCAGGCGCCCACTCTCAGCGACTAAATGTTTTGCTTACGTATCAGTATGACGCTCTTAGACGGTATTTATCCTTCTTTTGTGGAAGCATAGACAGACTTGAATGGTAGGACTAGCGCAATGTCTTGAGTTCATGTCTCCGGGTCCCGTAACGATGGTAAATAAACTTTTCCTGCATAAGACATCCTGACTGCTGCCTATTCTTCATCGATCCTCTCGAGCACCATTGTTATTTCTCTAACACACGGTGCCTCTTCAGTGTCTCAGAAGAAGAAATGTGTTGGTCTCAAATGTCTTTAGCTCATGAGCTAGCTGTTTGTTTACTTTTAAACAAGCTTTCTTCAGGACCATTATGGACTATGAAAAAAAAAATCCACCAAACCTCCACAAAAACACGGCAAAGACGTGCATCCAGTAAAACAATGTGGAACACAGAAACCACAAAAGCAGTTCACAGAAAAATGCAAAAAATGCAGCTGTACCGATAGAGAGGGAGGTTGCTCAATATTTACACGTCGCCATGACGATGCCATAAAAACAAGTGATTGATTGATTGATTAGTGTGTTTAGTCAAAACATACGATGCCATTAATCTCTAATTAATCCATAATTAATCAGCTGATGATCTTTTGATTAATTGTGATTCACTTTGACTGCTCTGTTCAATCATCCACAACTGAACAGCCACACGTTAAACCTGGAGGACTGACTAAACATGAAGGCGAACCATCTCCAGGTCTTTACATACTGTGCATGTTTTGGGATGATGGACGATACCAGAGCCTTTGGAGACACAGGGAGAACATGTAAACTCCAGACTGTTCACTCTGCCAAAGTAGTAAATATAGAAAAGTAAATATATAAGAGTTTCAAAGTTTCAAATTTCGCTTTCCCAAACTATAAAACTTTCAGTCAAAAGTCCAGTAACTAAATACACATTGCTTTAAAAACTTCGTCTAAAACTTCCTGAAGCCGCTGTTCCATCTTTTTCTGTCTCCCTGCAATTCATTTACTGTCCACAAGATGGCGCCATTGGTTTACTTTATCACGGTCTGTCCTCGGCTCCAAACCGCTGTCGTCATCACGCCTTTATGAAGAACAGGGGGGTTCTTTTCCTCCTCTGCTCCATCAACATCATTTCATTTGTGCTTTCCTGATCATTTAAGATCGGTGTTTTTGTTTTGTTTTTGGTTTTTTTAGACTTGGTTTACGCCCAGTTTAGATCCAGTTTCCATCCAGTTTTGTCTTGATTTGATTTGATCTTGAATCTGAGTTGGAGGGACTTCAAGTTCAAATATTTTATTTTAGTTGGTTGGTGTGAAAAGTTGGGGAATCACTGGCTTACATCCGATTCCTATGAGAAAAGCCCTATGAGCCCAAAGAATGAGATCAGCCAACGAGCTGAACATCCTGAAGGACCAGGTTATTCCATCCATACAGCGCGGGCATATTCCAAGAGGGGCAATGCCAGGATTCATGGGGCTCACATTGTGAAAGAGTGGATCAGGGAGCACCACAGAGTCCAGATCTTAACCCCATTGAGATTCTTTGGGGTGTGCTGGAGAAGTCTTTGTTTTTTTGGTCTTTTGCTCGGGCAGTGTGTATTTTTATATTTTACATATTGCATCACAACACTGCGTTACAGCTGCTCCAAAGACCGTACGAGCAGGTTCTCAAACTATTAGAACAAATAATTGTGACCTCGTCTTAACAAGAGTTTATCAGTCCTTAATTGGGAATTTTTTTGGCTACTAAACAATATTGGTAGTTGGCGTAAAGCAACAAAGAGAGCTATGATTTTACCATTTCAACAGCTGGAAAGTTGATGATTTAAAGAGTTTTCGTAGTGGCCTTGGAGCCTGTTACAATATTAGCGTAAAGCCTATGGTTACAGAAACAGAAAGGAGAACTGAGCTGTCGTTTCATACTAAGAGAAACACTGTCAAAAGTGACTACCAGTCCTCATTCGTAGTTGGACACAAACATTTCTGACCCCTGAAGGCGACTGAAGGAAGGCTGGACGAAGTTCAAGGTCTGAAACTGTGGCTGATTTCACCGATATTCAGAATATTTCAACAGGGATGAGAAATAAAGACTACATACAGTAGCCTATAATCCTTTTTTGTCAATAAGGAGGTGGACAGGAAACAAAATCTGTTTTACTTGTGGCAAGACTAGATCCACCTACACACATAGATTTGCCATTTGAATGTATTTCATTTGTATTTTTTCGTGAGTGGAGTGCGTGCAATGCAGTGAGTCGACCGCTAATTTGACACACTGTGATCTCTGTGATCCCTGGATGAATTTAAACGATTTAAAAAGTGTCCGGCTGATCCCATGTCCTGTCTCTACTTGTTCCCCTGTGGTCCACTACGCCTACAGAGCCGCCGCCCTGACTGTTCCCTCGGTTTCAAGATATTGACAAAATAAATATGTGCAAAAAAAAACGTCACTTGAAACTTAAAGTCTTGTCTGTTATGGCTCAGTATACTTCAGTGTTCACGTACCGCGACCTGTTCTCGCTCACACATTCCAATGGCGGCGTGGGTCGTTTGGGCCAAAATTGAGGAGCCTGATTGGCCCACGCAGATGCAATGGGCAGTCTGTTCCTTTACTTTTCTTTTGATGAGGTGAATCTGTTACTCCTGCTGCTGTGTCTACAATTAACACATTTTTATAATGAACTGTAAATGTATTATTATGCGTTGTATTATGTGAGATGGACAAATGTAATGTAAGCCAAAGGAACATTTCTGCCATCACTGTACATGGTAGACATTAAAGGTTTCTATTCTGTTCTGTTCTATTCTCTTCTATTGTCCTATCCCACTACTGTTACATAGTGAAGATACACAAATTGTCAACATGTGAACATTTCATTCTTTGGTTCTAAGGTCATGTCCAGTGTTTAGTATGATATTCTTTATAATGTGGCACCGCTGCCCTGAGAGTGTTTGTGCAAAGAGTAATCTGTGAATAAGTGACATTTTCCTGAAATAAGTCAATTTGGCCTCAATCTGTGTAACTCATTTGAAGGAATCTGTGCATGGGGCTCATTTATTACACTTGAAACAAGAAAAAAAGATCTCAAAATAGTTTATTGTGTCTTCTTATCCCAGAGGAACTATGAGGAAAAGAATAATAATTGTAAGAAGAAATGACATACATTTACTTGACTACTTGACTTAATCTGAAGTAGTAGATTTGGTCCGGTCTTAGATCACATAAAACCTCTTATTGCCAATGGAACAAGTACATTTTTTTTTCAATTGAAATGATCCAAAATCATCAGACCAAATCTACTTAAACTTCTGATTTAATCTCTTAATTGTAAATGTATGTAATTTTCCTTAAAATGATTACTCTTTCCCCAGTGTGATCCCCCATTCAAATGAAGTTCACGTATAGAGCCCATTTTCTTTCTGAACAGCAGACACGGACACACAGGCTTCCGTTGAAAATAAAGCTATTTTTTTTATTGTCGATGCATTCAACTGGACGATCCGATAAACAGGTCTAATCCGGCCATAGGAAGAAGCACAGAAACAATATATCGTCCGCACTGACACAAAGACCAAACCAGCTCTATGTACACGGTGGTGAATAGATGCTTCTTACTTATTAAACAATAGGATTTCATTAACATTACATGCACACACGCTCGTCCCTCCCTCCCGCTTATGTAAACCCATTTAAAATACAACTCACTGTACATTTGGATACACGTGTATATATATAGGCAGGAAAAAGAAAAAAGAAAAAAATCTCCCCTGGCGCTCAAACCTGCGGCTGCGGCGGTATTAAATAGATTCATCTTCCCGGGTCGAAAACGGAGCCGGAGCCGACGGGGGCTTTTGTACAAATGGGAAAAGTGTTGGGGAGACAACGGGCGCGAGGGAACGTGAGGCAGGGCCAGAGATCACACGGGATAGCCATTGGAAAAGTGGCCAAAGTTTTGTTTCTGTTTCAGGCAGTTTTGAATGTCCAAATGTTGTACTTTTAATGCCGATAATGCAAATAATAGGTGTGCTTTTCACTTATTAAGGTGAGCAAACAGAGGAATGGCGGGAAATGTCAATATTCAAAAGCAAGCGCTGGAGAGACTTTTGAAATTGTAGTCACAGTATACTGAATACTTGCCTTCAAAGGTATTTTGGGAGTGCTGCATTCTGAATACTTAGAATACTTTCACACTGATGTTAATTTAGCCCTTTCTTCTACAGTTTCAGCGCTTCCTGCTTCTATCTCGTCATTGTTCAAATGAAAAACTGTCATCCTCATTTTAAAGCCCATAATCCAACATTCAGTGTCAGAATATGACTGAACATATGTATCTAGAATATAGAACGCTCGTTTCCTGTCTATGTGCACCCCAATGAGTGTTCTAATAAGTTCATTTCCCCATTTGGCTTATCTTATCTTACTCTTTCATCTGACGGCATTCACAGTGACGTTCCTAAAGTCAAAGCATCAGATTTCAGCTTCACGCGAACGATGCGCACGTGTCCAAGTGTCATGTGATTTTTTTTTCATTCAAAGTTAGCGGTAAAAAGGTTCATAACAGGCGTTCCAACGAGCGTAGTACGTTTATAAATAATACACTGGTTTGCAGTATATTTTTATGCATAAGTGCAGAGAGAAAGTATTCAAGCATTAGGGGTGTGACAATATATTGATTTTTTTGATATATCGCGATGTCTTGCGGGACGATACCGATCGATACTTTTGATGACGTCATGCATATTATTGAACGACGCCGTGCATATTAATGAGGTAGCAGTGCTCCACCGTTTTCAGTGAATAGAGGCCAATGATGATCACGAATTCAGTAGTGTTGCCAATACAGGACAGCACTACAATGTTAAGCACTTGGACCATTTATGTATTCCTTTTGAAATAGGGCAATGGTTTCTTCTTTATGTAAATGTAAATTAACTCACTGACAGATCAATAGACCCGTTTTCAGTAAGTCAGGGATCATACTACATATTATTCATCATCTACGTTTGTTTCCATGTGCTTTGTACACCTTTTTCTTAAATGAATAAATGTTCAAATAAAGGTTAAAAATTGCATCAAAAAATCGTGATGTATCGTAGGTTATTTTAGTGCAATATATCGATATTCGCCGTATCGTGACATTATCGTTACCACGTGAGCCATGATTGGATGAAACAACGGAATACAATTTCAAAGTATTCTCCCCAACACTGCCCACTGCCATTATACTGGTCCAAAGTGTGCGAGCTGAAGCTGTGAATTGCCGTAAATCCAAACCGAAGTGACCTTTTGTATAAGTTATTCCTACAGCTGCCAGCAGGGGGAGCCCCAGGGAAAGTCTTCACCAGCTCTAGACCGGAATTTCATTGTTACTTTTTCATTATTACAGAGACGTTGCTTCATATTATGCAATATCAAAGCTGAAGCACCGAGTTTTTAAGTTTGTTACTAAAATGCAGGTTAAGTCAACCATAAAAAACATGTAGCAACGTCTGTTGTGAACTTGTTTACCACTGAGGTAAGGAGTTTTAATTATTTATTTGCATTTGGAGATCGCTGGTTATAAAAAGTGAAGCACCACAGAGCTAAACTTGTTTCTCTTGTTGTTCAGTATGAATTTAAAATGTAATGACGAAGTACACCGATGTGCTCCTTTGATTTTAGGAAAGTAACTCATTACTAATTACTCCCCAACACTGCTTTTGAGAGCAAAACTTTCTCCAATTTCAGACCTAGCTGCATCATTTTGGAGCTTATTACTAATTATGCCACGGTTTTCGAAGAAATTTGGATTTAACAACTTTAAATGACGCAAGCAGAATTATTTGTAATAACTTGATGTGACAACAAACTGTCAACCTTAAAAACTATTTCTAAACCGAATCCAAGTCTCGTCTATAAAGATTATCGTGTGACTGAAGCTATTAATGAGATTCTCTATTCATGTTTAGGATTTAGTGATGAACTCATCCGTGCGACGACAGATACGGTGAAAATCCTTGTAAAGGCGTTTGGGTCCGAGCCGCTTCACGAAAAACGCGCCCGTTGTCTCCCACAGGTGTCAGTGCAAAGGGCTGTGTACTTTTTATAATAAACAAGTGTCCTACGGGTCAGTGCTCGAGTCCAACGTGTCCTTTCGAAAAAAAACACATTTCTCCAGGAGTGAAAACGATGTCCTCATGTCCTCTCTGAAAAATGTAATTTATTCGCTCAAGATTTTTCAAGATGGTTAGAAAAATGTGTTTGAATTAAGGCGAGGCGCTGCAGGAACAAGGGGGGGAAGTGACATTTGTTATGCATAAAACGGCCATAACTGCATATTCTGGGGGACAAAACTGAATAATGGATAGAGCCAAATTCGAATTCATAGTTTGGGTTTGTTGATGTATTAGTCACAAAGATTTTTTTCAGAAGGATTTCGGATCTTGTTTAGTTTTGTGACATTTTAAGCTACGTGCTAAAGGAAACATTAAATGTTGCCTTGTTTTTTGGGTTCAAAGCTCAAAATAAAAAAAAATCCTTCTGAAAAAACATAAAAATATTGTTAAATCCAAGTCTGGAAAGTTTGGAGTCTGTCGAAGCGACTTGGAGTTACTTCCTGGAAATCGAAAAAATCGGTGTTTTCTCCTGCAGAGTCGCGCCTTAAATTCAAACTCTTGATAAAAGTTTTAAAAAGTCTCATAAAAATGTCTCTATCCCATACTCATTCCCCAAAAAGTCAGTCGCTTTAACCCGAGCGAGAAACGTGTGGTCGCGGTTGGTGATAAAAGTCTGGCGTCCGTCCGCCTGCCGCTTCAGTTGTGCGACGTCATGTGGCGCGACAGGTGATGCCGCTCCCTGAACGACTCGTTGCAGATGGGACACTTGAGCTTCTCCTCGCGCCGCCTCTTCACCAGCGGCTCCATGGCGAACTCCTTTTTATGGTGCGAGCGCATGTGGTAGACCAAGTCCGACGTCATGCGGAACGACGCGTTGCACTTGGCGCACCAGTTCTGCGCGGGCAGGCACAGCGACGTGAAGGAGGGCGGCAGCAGCGTGAGCGCGGAGGGCACCTGCAGCTGGATGGGGCCCGAGCTCTTGGGCCAGAAGGCGGTCGCGTACACGAAGGGGTTCTGCTTGGCCATGCCGACGCCGCCTCCGGGCACGGGGCAGTTGGCGCCCAGCTCCGCCCCCTGCAGCTTGGCGGCTAAATGGTCCGCTTGGTACAGTCTGCTGGAGGAGATGGTGTCGCCGACGGCCGGGTGGCAGTCCAGGAGCTTCGGCGGCATCACGAGCGGCGAGATCTGCGAGAAGGAGGAGCGCGAGGGCTGGCTGAAGGCGCTCTTCCGCTCGTTGCCGCCGCCCTGCTGGCTGACCGACGTGAACGCGCTGCCCATCGGCGGAGTCTGCGGCGGCTGCGTCTCGGAGAGCACCTGTGAAAGAAGATCCTTTAGTCCACATGTGTCAAACATAATCTTGCGGGCCAATGATTTAATGTGGCCCTTTGTAGAGCATGAATAAGGTAAGTTATGGATTTTTAATGAAATAGCCAGAACGCTCACTCCAGCCACTAGGGGGCAGCTTAAAGGTTTTCACACGTGTCCAGCAGAGGGCACTGACATAATAAGAGATCAGGATATAAACAGAATATTAGAGCCATGTGATAAATGATCAGTCTGCCCCAGGGCGGCTGTGGCTAAGATAGTAACTTACCACCATCGAGTGTGGAGTGAATGAATATATGACTTTATGTAGCACTTTGAGAAACGTGTGACACAGGCTGATAAAGCGCAATAAGTGTAAGCTGTTGTTATTTATTAGGCCACTGTCCTTTATAATATATGCGGCCCGCGACCCGCCGTGGGGGCTGAATATCGGCCCACGACCCAAAACGACCCAAAACGACTTGCTTTAGTTCTTTGTAGTCATTCCCAAAGTCCGGGACATAGCGGCCGCCTTTTTCAATCCGAGATTCTCACGGGTCCCCAATGATAATCATTGACCTTAAGTATTGGTGTGAAGTGGTACATAATTTGGTAAATAAATGTATGTTTCCTTACAAAATACCTTTTTTTCAACGAATTTGTTTTGTAGGCATCTTTTGGGGCCCACCGGGGGCACCACTGCAGTAAAATATTAGGTCAGAGCTATTTTCATTGATTATAATATTGCGTCATAATCCGTTTATCAAAGGTGACGTATCGCGGCTGATCTCCATGGTAACGCGGTACAGTCCGCGCCATATCGGGGGATAACAAACAGCAGAAACTGATCAACATCTGTCTTTAAAAGTTTGAAAGAACATACGTAACTAAAAGTACATTTTGTCCAGCAGCACTTGGATGGATACAGCTTACAATGTACTTTTGTAGATTGTGAGAGCAAAATTTTATCGTGGTTTATTCAACGGCTAATCTTCTCGCTGCTATTGCTAACGTTAATGTGCGTTTGAAGCAACGTTTCATGACGCTGCGGAAAATAAACATGGCCTAATGTTGAGCACGTTCAACCAAGTTGAAACTTACTGGTTAGGGCCCAGAAAAGGGCGGAGATTCAGCGCTAAGGCAGAAGTGACCAGATGTTTCTACCTATTCCCTATTGATAAAGAAGTAAAATGTAGTTTGTGGATACCTGTCGGATGCTGAGGTGCTTCTCCGTCACCGGGCTGCCGTTCGGTCTCCCGCCGTCTTTGTTTTCCGAGTTCTTGCTGTGGAGTTTCAGGCTCTGCGCCGACTTCTTCACCTCAGTGAAAGCGCTGCGTTTGGGTTCGGCGGCCTCGCTCTGCGGCGGCGAAAACGACCGCTCCTCCAGGCTGTATGCGCCCCGGTAGTTCTGCGCCGACGTGGCCAGCTCCTCCTTCGACTTGGACACCCCTGCGCCTATCCTGTCCCGGTCGTCCACCTCCGAGAACTTCCTCTTGCCCGAGCTCTCGCTGCAGATCTCCGCCTCCCTGTCGCTGGGCGGGCTCGTGCGATTGTTCTCCAAGTCCCGCGCCAAGTTGTGGAAGTCCATGGAGGGTTTGCTGGCATCCTGGTGCCCGTCGGAGCGGCCCATTTTGGGGCTGGCTCTGGCCGCAGGGTTTCCGGTGGAGTTGCCCGGCGGTCGCTCCGTGGGGCCCTCCTTCGCCGCACCATCCTCCTCCGGCGCACTCACATTCTGGAGTCTCTTGGTGCAGCGGAACCGGAGGTGGGCTAGATACGGGAACTCGAACTGGAAGCGTTGGCTGCAGTCCGGGCACAGGAAGTGGCTCGAGCCTGAGAGAGACAAAAATACACATCATTAGTGATGCACACGATCACTCAAAATAACAACACCATTGATTGATATACTGTAGTGTGGTATTGCCTGAAACTGCTGGGACAAAGTTTTGGTCGTAGCTACGATTGTCTCTTTGAAACATCGCACAGTGGAGACGAGAGCAGGCGCACCATTTTATAATCCTCTCTTCGTGCAATGTAACATCTAAAAATCTTATAAGACAAAAAAATAATAAATCGCACAGCGTACTCCAGCCATTATTCCACAAACTTATTTCTGATCACCGGGCAAAATAGCATTGCTAGCGGCAGCATGCTAATTCTAGCAGCATTAGCATGTTAGCACCATTAGCATGCTGCAAGGCTTGGACAGAAGCTAGGACTGGTTCACCCAAAGTAATAAAATGACATTGCCCAGAAGGTTTCTGTGTTTGTAATTTTGTAATGAAATTCTGTTCAAGAATAACTGATATATCATAGTTGTAATGATCAGATCACAACTTCCTGTTGTGAGTTGTTGATATTTATGTAACCTATCTTAACATGTGGCCAAGAATATTTAGGGAGGAAAGTGATTCTTTCTGTATAGACTCGAATGTGAATGTGGATGCTTTTACATCGGTCGAACCAAACGGAAATTCAAAGAGAGACTGGCTGAACACAAGTATGCTATACGTACCCAAAATGTACTGTACCCCATGGCGAAACATTACATACAAGCAGGCCACAGCAGTTCCAATTCACTAAGAGCTCTTGTTATCGAAGTTGTTTCACAGAACATGGGCGGTGACAAACTACAACGCCTCCTCCGCAGGGAGACGTTCTGGATCGACCGCCTCAAAGCCATGTCCTACCCAGGTCTCAATGAGGAAATAGATTTTTCCCCTTTTCTTTAGTTTGCCGGGGCCCCGGTGTTTTTTCCTTTCCCACATTGATCTCTTTATTTGTGTACTTATGGTTGGTTACTTATTATTTTATTTTTTCCTGTGATCCCTAATGACTGTTTTTTGGTCACGCTCCACACTGTATAGGCAACTGTGCTCTTCCAGTTTCTTGTCTGTTTGGTCTGTGCTCAATGTACACTTCTCAGCCTTCTCAAATTATTTGTGTATAAACTAGATCGTAGTTTATGCATTTGATAGATATTTTTTTGCAAAAATGTTTTTGTAAATGTTTATGTCTTGCTTTCATTGCCCATATTGCAGTTTTTTTTAAATGTCTGCAAAATGTGAGTTTCATAGACGTCACGTGTTTGTGATCATGTGAGATCCCCTTGTTCTTAAATGGGGCTCACACACCTGTGGTCTCTTACCCTGATGAAGACTCAGTAGAGTTGAAACGCGTCGGTGCACGCTTTTAATAAATTACTATTTTTTGCCATTCAGAGTGCCTCGGCTCATCCTTTTTTCCACTAGTATGCTTTGCCCCACGAGTTTGAAGAGCACCTGATTTGTAAGTTTATTTTGCTATTTTCCTTTAGCAAATTTAACATTTTTTTTTTTACTACGCGGCGATCCAGTGAGCACTCTGCCTCCTCTCTTCCAGGAAAGTGATTCTTGTTTGATGATTTTCCATTATAGAAAACCCCTTGATAGGTAACATCTTGTTTGCAAGATTAGATAAGACTTTATTGATCTCACAAATTGAGAAATTATTTTTTTTACAAAACTGGAACATTCACTTCTTTGCTCACAGCAGCCACCTTTGAGAAAGTCTCTTGGTATCGGTTGGTATCGGATATCGGCAGATACTCAAACCCAAAGTAGCCTATCGACATTTGGGTGAGATGTAGCTTGACAAAATAGAAGTGAGCCATACCCCGCCTACATGCGGTTCGCCATAGCTTGTAAAAATAATGGCCCACTTGTGGAGAACAAGTCTTTGGCCCAGGTAACAGAAATCATATTTGGGCCGCACTTTGCATTGGCATGGAAAACAGCAAGTGGCAAAACAGACATGGGCCATATTTGGACAAAACAGATGATAAGAAATGAAGGAAATAGTGTTTTAGAATGCCCCAGGTGAGCCAGACCCTTTTCAAATCTGACACTTTGAACCAATGGGAGTCGTCAGCACTTCCACATGAATGTTCACACATTTGAAAAAAATATCTTTCATTCACAACTGTCCTCTGTCCACAATCAGAAGTTGAAGTCAGTTTTCTCGAAAATTCAGTTTTTAAAGGATTCAAACATGCTAACGGTTGGCCCGGCCATAGGTTATAAAAACATTTCTTCCGGACAGACTCAACTGTATTCACTACCCATCCTCATTAAAGTGATGCAAGACAAATTTTCCATTGTTAGATCATTTTGAAGTCATTTGTATCCCCTCATTCCTCTCTTGACTCCTCTGTCGAACACATCGCATTTTGGTGAGTGGCTTTGTTATTTCTCAGTTGTGTTTCCGTTTCAGGATGGGCCATGAGAAGCGTACTGTCTGTGGCACAGCTCTGCAGTCGGGTCCTGAGTGTGGTACCTTTGCTCTTGGCCGGGGTGCGGCTGGTGCTCAGCAGCAGCAGGTCGGTCAGGTCTTTGCCGTACCACACCAGCAGCTCCTCGTCCTTCTCGATGCGGCGCAGGCTCCGGTAGAACAGCTGGCCGTTCTTCACGTAGGCCTCCAGGTTCTGCTCCTCGCGGTCCCGGGACGACTGCACCAGACGCAGCCACATCAGCCCCTCGGCCGTGCTGTTGGCCGCGGACGTGTCCACCTGGAAACACGGGGCAGGTGGTCAAAATAACGAAACAGTACAGCAACAGGATTTTCAAGGTCTTCTGATCATCATTAGAGTCACATCGACATCGGGTCGCTCGATTTGGTGGAGTCTTTCCCCCAAAGCTTTATATTGCATTGCTTTTTATTTCTAGTAATGGAACAAAATTAGATTTTGTTTTTCTCTGGGCCTCTAATTATGAAGCATTTGTATCAATTTCATGAACTTGCAGGCGAGTTTTAACAAGTTGTGTTCTATCATTTCTGTGACAGTGGCCCTGAAAAGTTGTGAAATGTGCCGATAAACTCATCCCTGAGAATAATTGGGGTGCCACACACTGAAAATATGCCATCGTATCTTAGATCAGGGGTGTCCCAACGTTTTTTCATCAAGTGCCACATATTGAAGTGTATAGGGCGAGGAGGGCCACAGATCAGTGGTCAATGTGGTGAAAATGTCAACGGAGAGCATTTTGTGGAGTTTTAACCCCTGTCCCACACCTTTGTTGGAGCTTGAAACCTTTAAACAATGCTCTTTCCCATAATAAACAGATCATTTTTCGAGATATAATTGTGTAAAATTATGAAACTTGTAGTAAAAAGTACCATCTTAGCATGAAGCCTGAGGGCCACCGAAAATTGGTCCGAGGGCCGCATTTGGTCCCCGGGCCGCACTTTGGACACCCCTGTCTTAGATAAACGGCTTGAAAAGTGTTTGAATTAAGACAGTTGATGCTGATTTTGACTATAGGTTTGGACTGTCTTCACCCAATGGAACTAGCATTTGCTTAAAGGGATATTTCAGGATTTTTGACATAGGGCCTCATTTCCTAGTTATCCAGAGTGTTGTTGATGTCTGGAGATATTTTTTTCTTAAATTCATGCAGTTCTTATATTTGAAGAGTCTAGTGGCGCTAGGCTAGGGCAAGGCTAAAGCATTTCTATGGTATCAGTTAGCCTGCATTAAAAACAGTCTGACCCACTCCACAGTGCACCTGAGGTAAATCACTTATAACACCAGACTAACCATATAAATGTCTGTGTTAATAGAATAATTTTTGAAATATAACTGACCTTGTATCACATGAATTACCGCATTTTGAGGGACTATTTTCTCGCAGATCACTCCGCCGCTGCGTTAGCTTACAGCCACGAAGCTGATGCTGCTCAAATATAAGTTATTTTTAATGCAAAATGGTTAAAATGATTCTATTAACACAGACATTTATATGGTTAGTCTGGTGTTATAAGTGATTTACCTCAGGTGCACTGTGGAGTGGGTCAGACTGTTTTTAATGCAGGCTAACTGATACCATAGAAATGCGTTAGCTTTGCCCTAGCCTAGCGCCACTAGACTCTTCAAATATAAGAACTGTATGAATTTAAGAAAAAAATATCTCCAGACATCAACAACACACTAGATAACTAGGAAGTGAGGCCTTATGTCATAAATCCTGAAATATCTATTTAAATTAAGAGAAATGTACTTGTTCACTTAACCTCCACCTGAATCGAACACATTTTCTCCAATTTGGCATTACCCTAAGAAGTGACAAAAACTCAACAAGAAAGCCACAAAAGAGCAACAAAAAGCAACGAAAAAGTGGCAAAAACGCGATGAAAAAGATCCCTTTCGATCCGTTTTGTGGGTCTTAGCTTTTAAATGAGGCGTTACACTGGCCCAAAGGCTGTAAACTCCAGTCGAGAAGCTTTTAGATTTGGGAAAAGCCAAACTGGAGAGAATGTGCTCGGTTAAGGCGGGGGTTAAGAGTTTAAAATAAGACAAAAATGCAATGGAGTCAGTATCTAATGACAAAGGTTCAGGAGCAGGACCCTCAAACATCATGTAGCGCGCGCGGGACGGCTCACCCTGAAGATGTACGGCGCGGTCCGCTTGTCCGTGGCCTTCAGGGCGATGAAGGCGATGCTGTCGTACAGGGACGTGTGGCTGAGCACGCACGGCCCGAAGATGGCGCTCTCGGGGATGTCGCAGGTGGTGAAGACGCTGGTGAAGATGTCCGTCAGACACTGCTGCACCGCCTTGGCCTCGCCGTCCCACGCCAGCTTCTGAGAGCCGCACTCCTCCATGGTCCGCTGTGCAGAGGAGAGGAGGGAGAGAGTCGTGATGAAAGACCGTGTGCACAAACACGGAGAAGGCTACAACATCGTTTCGAACCAGACGAACCAGATCATATTGAAAAGTAGTGACGGAAAAAACGTGTGCACTTCTGTGACAGTTCCGATCGACACATCACGGACATTCGGAAACAAAAAGTCTGTCAATAATCCGGAAAACTAGAAGGACTTTATGTCGCCCCGTCTCTGCTGCGCTACGTTTGCACCAATCCATTAGTCACCATTTTCTCCAGTTTGGCATAACCCAAATCTAAAAGCTTTCCTGAAATAAAGTGTCAAAAGACAAGACGAAGCCGAGGATGAAAACGGAACAAAAAGTGACAAAAACACAAAGCAACACAAGCGCGATTAAACGTGACAAATAAGCAGTAAAAAAGATTTTCGCATCTAACTTTTCATCCTTGTGGCGGGGAGATACCATTTGACATTGACCTAACTCAGAGGGGTGTTTAAGGGTGTTTAAGTGGAACACCCCTCCGCTTTAGTTGAAGTTGGTGCAGTCCAATCCTGCAGAGACAAGTGTCCCTGCGAGTAAAGAGAGAAAGAGGCAGTGAAAGGTAGAAAAGCGGTCAAATAAATATTTTTATCTTCATAACTTGGTGCTGATTATGGAGTTGTATCAGGCTCAGACTGTGTGTGCAGCGGCCCATGTAAAAAGAGCGTTAGAAAAATGTCAAAGCCATACTTGAACCAGGGACCTCCTGCACCAGAGACTAGCGCTCTATCACAGAGCTATAAACCCACAGATAAGTGGACCGGTCTTCTCTAAATTCAAGGGCCGAAATGAGGTCCCAGCACACCCCTGCATGTACCGAGTGTATTCTGGTGATGATGAACCACATTCTCCCATTTTCGTCTCGTCTTAAACGTCTCGAAAAAGAGCTCTTTTTAGCTCATCATCGTTGCGTTATTGTCATTAAAAAAAGGGTGCGTTGTTATCGTCTTCGTTGATGAAAACGACTCTGCTATTTAGCCACGTCTCTGTAAATGCTATATTGTTAAAAGTGAAGCTTAGATATTCTTTTATATTTTCAAAATTGACTTGCAGGCTCCAACTATTACAATGCACTGTATAATTTATAAGGTATCCACAAAATGATTTGCTAAAGACATGTGACTATCTTGTAAAGGTGAATATCTGGATCAGTGTCAGTTAAAGCAGTGTGCGACTTTTCAAATGGCCACAATCTACCGCAAAATCACAGAGGTCTTCGTCTGACTGAGAGTTACAATCTTTTCTGTAAACTCAGCCTAAAACAAAAACACATGGGAACTTGCTCGCCGTGTATAAATGTAGGTTCCCATGCTTTGTTTTAAGTCCAAAAATGGTCCTGATTTTGCGTTGAGTAGTTTTGGCACACACAAAAAGATTAGTAGTAGTTTTATTCTTTTGGTCATTATGAACATGTCACATATTTTCAGTGATCTGGCACATCGTACAATAAGAACACATACTATACATTTAAGCGCTTAATGGTGCCTAAATGAAAGGGTTTAGGCTGAAGTTAAAGACTTATTCTGAACAGCTGAGACACTAACACCAAAGCACCTCATACAATTGCTCTAATACCAATGGTGGTAACACAGACACAAAACCGAAACTTCAAGAGTCGGAAATGTCAAAATGTCAAAAATCCGACGGAAAGTGACGGCAACAACACCAGGAAAAATCAGTTTTGTAGGTCTTTCAAATGGGGCGTAACAGTGGCCTATAAGCTGTAGCATTTTAGATTTGGGAAAAGCTGAACTGGAGAAAATGCACGTGATTAAGAGTGTTAAATGTAGAAATACTTTTGGAGCCCTTAAGTTGTTTATCTAAACTGTTCCACAGATTGACCCCTTTGACAGATCTGAAGCAAGATTGACTTAAAGTAGACTTGTCCTGCATATGGAGCTTAAAAATAGATTTAAAAATATCATTTTGGTGCGTTAGCTTTGATATTTTATGTTTTATCATTTGAAAATTATGTCTCTGTCAGAATTAAATGCAATGAAACGCAGATGAAAGAGCTGGTGAAAATCCTGACTGGGGCTCCTCCTGCTGGCAGCTATAGGAATCATTGTCTCCAAAAATAACTTCCAGGTTGGATGCAGCGTGTGAGCAGCTCCAGCAGTGAGTGATAAACACACTTTGAGCACAGAATAATGCTCGATAATGTTGGATTACGGGCTTTAAAAATGTGGAGGACAGGTATGGGTGCAGAACGAGGCGCTGACGCCGTAGAAGAAGAAACAGCTAAATTTAACAGCTTTGTCCGAGGATTAACTCAAAGCTGTGTGAAAGTTGTGAAATACTACTCCAGGTCTGTCTTTGATTCAATTCAATTCAATTAAAATTAAATTCAAAAGATGTTTACTTTAAAACCTTATGGAAACCTTAAGGGGAGACACTACAGACAAAACTATTTTTTTTAAACGTTTCATGTTTTGGGCCAAATTTGTCTCAAACATGGAAGCAAAAACATCCCCAATCTTCACACAAACATTTTTTTAAGTATTCACTGATTCAATGTTTCTCCATAATAGATTTATTTGGGAAATTGTCATTTCAATGCCATTTTTCTCACATTGGTGCAACATTATCTCCGCTTTAGTCGCTGCTACAGACTTCAAACTTTCCACTATTGGACTGAACCATATTTTTTGAAGGTGTTTTCAGAGGGATTTTTTAAATATCTAGTTCCGAGCCTGATTCATTAAGCTTTTAAGAGCAAAAACAAGGTGACATTTTTTTCTTTACAGATTTTTCCACTATTATTTTAAAACTAAATGTAACTAAAGTCTTTGTAACTAATATGTCACAAAGTAAAACATTTAAACCCAGCTCTCTCCATTATTCAGATTTAGCTGAAAATATGGGAAATTCGTGAAACAGAAGTCTATGGACCTTTCCCTCCCTAACTTTAACATTTAAATAAGAATCCCTTTTCCTCAAAGCTTTTCTACATGATATTGCTGTTTCACTGAAATAAAACTATAATTACTTCCCACGGTCATAACGACAAAGGGATTCAAACACTCTTGGTAAAAAATGTAACAGAGCGACTTTTACTTTACTATTAGACACAGTACCGCTCAAAGGTTTGGAAACGCTTTTGTAAGTGTGAGCTTTTATCTTATTTCCAGAATGTTTCCATTGTGGATTCTCACTGAAGGCTTTGATTTATGAATGAACTCATGGAATGATGTTTAAAACAAGACAAAGGTGAAATAGATTCTGCTTTTGCGTGGATTATCACTTCGGACATTTTCTCAGTGAGTTTGTGGGAATAACCTCTTAACCGAGCACATTTTCTCCAGTTCAGCTTTACCCAAATCTAAAAAGCTTCTCGCCTGGAGCTTACAGACTATAGGCCAGAGTGACACCTCATTTGAAAGACCTACAAAACTGATGTAAATGGATCTTATTCCTTGTGGTGTTGCCATGTTGAAGTTCTTTATCATCACATTTTTGTTGCGTTTTCATCCTCATGTTCCCCTCTGTTTTGAGACTTTTTTCAAGAAGCGTTTAGATTTGAGTTACGCCATACGTAAGCAGTTCATTATTCACAGTTTCAATGTTTCTCCATAGATTTATTTGGGAAATTGTCATTTTGAGGGCCCTTTTTCTGCAAATGCATTTTCAGCCTCGGACCGAGCAACATTTGGAATGTTCTTTCAGAGGGATTTGTTAAAGGAATAGGCCACCGTTTTTACATACTGAGATATGTTCTATAAGGTAAGAACACACTGACATATGTTCTTACCTTAGCTTAGACAAGTTCATGTGTACCTGTCTGGTCCTCACGTGTGCCTTCCGTAATGTAAACACAGCACAGACGGCATTAGCATTTAGCTCTTCTCCTCTATAGCTCCAAATGAGGTGAAGATAGAAGCTACCAAACTCTTCCACGTTTTCCCTATTTAAATATGGTTACATGAAGTGTTATACTATAAAGTATAATTACACAAAAGTAAACAGTGTGGATTTTCTAAGCGGATAAAAAGGGGAACTATATTGTAAAGCGTAATAATACCAGGAGTAATTCGACATCCGCACAGTAAAGTGAAGATATCACTGCGCGGCTGCTTCTATCTTCACCTCATTTGGAGCTATAGAGGAGAAGAGAGAGGCTAAATGCTAACGCCGTCTGTGCTGTGTTTACGTGATGGGGGGAGGGGGGGGTCGTGGAGATGAGACAGGTACAAATGAACTCGTCTAAGCTAAGGTAAGAACACATCTCAGTATGTAAAAACAGTGGCCTATTCCTTTAATATCTAATTCCTAATGTGATTTATTGAGCTTTGAATGTCAAAAAACAAGGAGAAATTAAAAAATGACAGATTTTTCCCCTAATAAACAGCTTATTTGAAAACTAAACAAGATCCAAAATACCTTCTGAGAAAGAAGATTAAGTTTATTTTTGTTTTGTTTTTCCAGGTGAAAGAAGAAGAAGCATAAAACCAGCACTTTGTCCTGACTCCTTCCTTTCACTCCTAATCACTGATATGAGTACGTTACTCTTCATAATAATAATGACCTTGCACACGCTCGCACTCCAGCCAGAGCCGCCCCTGAGGCTGACTGACGGAAACGTGTCAGGCGACTCTCGTCACCTTTGGGGGACAAACGCCGAAAGGACACCCGGCTATACAGGGCCAACGCTGGGGCCACCTGCGCCACTGTCGCCTTGATACTTTACGCTCCCGTCACGCCTGACCGACATCCCGAATACAGGCCCGCGCACACACAGGCCCGCGCACACACAGGCCCGCACACACACAGGCCCGCGCACACAGACCCACGCACACATAGGCCCACGCACACACAGCCCCGCGCACACACAGCCCCGCACACACAGCCCCGCGCACACAGGCCCGCACACACACAGGCCCGCGCACACAAACCCGCGCACACACAGGCCCGCGCACGCACAGGCCCGCGCACACACAGCCCCGCACACACACATGCCTGCACACACACAGCCCCGCACACACACAGGCCCACGCACACACAGCCCCGCGCACACACAGGCCCGCGCACACAGACCCACGCACACACAGGCCCGCGCACGCACAGGCCCACGCACAGGCCCGCGCACACACAGGCCCGCGCACACACAGGACAATGCACACGATCAAAAAAGAACTCTTCTTTTTATTTACTTTTTTGTTTTTTTGAGTCAGAAAGTCAAGTATTTTTGCGCTACACTCAACCTCTAAACCCCCACATGAACCGAGCACATTTTCTCCAGTTCGGCTTTACCCAAATCTGAAAAGCTTCTTGAACAGAGTGTCAAAACAGCGACAAAAAACGAGGATGAAAATGCAACGAAAATGTGACCCAAAATGTGGCGACAATGCAACAAAAAAGTCATGATCGGTTTTGAGGTCTTAGCTTTCAAATGATGCGTTACACTGGCCTATATGTTTTTAGATTTGGGTAAAGCTGAACTGGAGAAAATGCACTTGTTTAAAGCAGGAGTGAATAATGTGCATATTGCTCAATAAGAGAATAGAAGAAGCATACGGTTGGACCGAAACATTGTCATGCAATAAATGTCA
This sequence comes from Neogobius melanostomus, assembly GCA_007210695.1. NCBI lineage: Eukaryota > Metazoa > Chordata > Actinopteri > Gobiiformes > Gobiidae > Neogobius > Neogobius melanostomus. Next base: position 296,843 of record VHKM01000210.1, read on the forward strand.
AAGAGTGAGACAGCGCTGTGCGGGAGAGCATATATTCTTAATTCCTCACTTTACCTTATCTTTCATTTTATACAACGTATAAACCAGCCCTACAAAGACCTTAGCCAGGACAAACCCAGGTCTAAACCGGCCTGACTCTGTCACATAAACAGCCACACCAGGGTAGAGCGGTCAGTCCAGTGGTTTATCAAAGTCTTTTAGATTTTGCAAAGAGATGGTGGAGCAGGCGGCTTCATGTTGTGGCTCTTAGCCCCTTAACCTTCACCTGCACATGTTCTCCAGTTCGGCTTTACCCAAATCTAAAAAGCTTAAAAAAACAAAACAAAAAGCATCAAAATAGCGACGAAAACGAGGATGAAAATTTGACAGAAAAATAAAAAAAACGTGGCGACAACGCAATCCAAAAAAGCAATGAAAAAGCGACAAAAGAGCGTAAAAAAAAAACATGGCCGGAAAAGACACACAAACTTAACGAAAACACGACAAAAAAAAACATGGCAAAAAAGAGACAACAAAGAGACGAAAACGCGGCAACAAAGTCACGATCGCTCTTGTAAGTCTTAGCTGTCACACGAGGCATTACACTGTTGCTCTGCAGTCGGGGAGAAGCTTTTAGATTTGGGTAAAGCACTTAGTTCAGGCGTTAAGAGGTTAAACTGAAGTGAATTCTGGATCAGCGTCCTTCGTTTTGACAGATAAAAAAAAACAATAAAAATACAAATGCATAATTGAGCTTTTCCAACATTTCCGTGAACCCACTGAATGCAGCCACAGCAGAGGCGTGATTTTACTTTTGCAATTCACAACGTCGTTTTTATGTAACATTATTACAAAGCGAGCCGTGAATTATCACTCAAAATACAAATAAATGTATGGAATGGCAACAGGAGGAATAGAAAGGTCAAAAAAGGCTCGATTTAACGGGGTTGTAGCGTCATCAAGCCCATGTTTTTTAGCTAAATGAACCCCTTAACCCTCCAGTTTTACCCAAATCCTAAAAGCTTCTCCGACTGGAGCTCACAGCCTATGGGCCAGAGTAACGCCTCATTTGAAAGCTAAGACCTACGAAACTCATCCAAAACTTCTTTGTCTTCACATTTTAGTTGTAGTTTTTTCCCCCGTTGCTTTTTGTCGCAATTTGCAACATTTTTGTCGTATTTTTGTCACGATTTCGTCATGTATTCATTTGGACCGAAACATGTAAAACAAAAAAATTACAAATTAAATTAAAAAGCACAACAACAGCAAAAAAGAACCGTGATGAAAACACAACCAAATAGGACGACAACGTGACAATCATAACGAGGATGAAGTTCAGATGAATTCTTAGCTTTCAAATGAGGTGTTACACTCAGACCAATATGTCTGTAAGCGCCAGTCAATAACCTCTTAGAGTTGGGTAAAGCCAAACTGGAGAAAATACGCTTATAGTTAAAGGGACTATACCCAATTTGGAACTTTTTTAGTCCAAATGTGACGAAATGTCTTTTTTTTTTTTTTTTTTTTTTTTTTTTTTTACCGTCACTGGCGTCCTAAACCCCTTTTCGTCCCATATTGACTATTTAGGTTGACCATGCACAACATCAACGAATCATAATAATATGGCGCAAATGTCAAGCATCAAGCTGATTTTTTTCCACAAATGACAACTTTTACGACATACTTTTATGGGGCAAAAATAACTGTACCTTACAAAAAGAAAAAGAAAGAAATCAGGTATAGCTTAAGAGGTTGATAAAAGGCCATTCAGGCTGTTAGTTTATTATCATGTCATAATGTATATTTTATCATTTGAATAAGGAACATAGAACCAAACACACATCTTTCCCTCGTCTATATAGAACTATTTTTTCACTCAGTTGTTTGATAAATAAAACGCCTTGGAACAAAAGCGCAGCGTAAAAAGCCCCGTGGACGCTTCGTGCGTAAAAACCCCGGTCCGTGTTGCCGCTGCGCCGCTGATGGAGATAAATCTTTCGGAGGAACAGATTGTTGGAACCAGCTGTCAGCGCCGCGTCATTTGGGGCCCACTTTCTTTTTTCTTTTTTTTTTTCCTCCCCTTTTTTTTTTTTTTTTTTGGACAGAATTCCTCATTAATTCCACTCTCGTAATTGGCACAAACGAGGACGCTTTCAAAGACGTGTTCCTGTGATTGTCATGAATTATTACCATCGTTGTTGTTGTTGTTGTTGTTATTATTGTTGTTATTATTATTATTATTATTATTATTAAGCAGCTGAACACGCGGAGGAGGAGGAGGATTCTCTCTCGCTCTGCGGCCGAGACAGTGCGCCCCTAAAAAGCCTCATGATGCCGGTGTCGCAGTGGCGCATAAGGGCCGTAAATCCTCCTGCCGCTCATCACTTTTACAATGCCTGTTTTTGTGTAGCACCTTCCCCGTATTATTGCCCCGTAATAAAAAAAACAAAAAACAAAAACAAAAAAACACGTCGTCCTCTGGCCTTTTGTGTTGCGTGCGCAGCGACGCGCAATAGCCTATACTTTTCGGAGTAGAGTTTGAAATCTAACGCGAGGGGGGAGAGTGTTTCACGAAATACAGAGAAAATGCGTGGCTGCGTCTGGTTTTCATCACGTTTCTGCTGAAAGATCGTTACAGTAGTCACACAGGTGTCGAGACACAAACACAAAAATGCGTTTGCGCGAAAACTGAATAAAGAAATAATCAATAAGTCTTTGGCAAAAAAAATAACGCAGAACAGCACAAAAGCCAAGCCATTTATTGTACACCTTTTATACATTGTACCCAACTAAATTTAGTACAATGTAATGTGCTCTGTAACTATGTGTAACACCTGTACCTATGTAGTACACTATGGAATAACGTGTATTAGTACTTTGCAGGTACATAAGACCCTTAAGGTTAGGGCTTACATTATGTACCTGCATAGTAGGTACATATTATTCCATTGTGACTGTAACCTGTAGGTACAAGTTATTAAACAGTGTTACATTTCACATTACATTGTACTTAATGTGGCAGGTAAAATGTATCAAGGGTGTTACCAAAGAGGAAATAAATGTATTTTTTACTCGATATCCCCGAAATTTGCAAAAGAAAAAAATAGGCCTGTGTTTCAAAAACAACCAAACGCATGGGCACGTCAATGGGCCGTTTGTGCGTGATTAACTCATCAGTTCTCGTGATTAACCGATCCATTTCCAGTGCTATAAAGTCATTCCTCTACAACTTGTAGCGTGTCTTTTCACGCTCTCTCTCTCTCTCGTCGTCGAATCGTCGCTGTTACTTTACTATTTCCATTTCAGAGCGTTACGAATGACGCGTGTACTGTATGGTTCACTTTTAAACCGTGATGCTCTCTCTCTCTTCTTCTTGTTCTTCTCATTCTTCTTCTTTCCTCTCTCTCTCTCTTCTTCTTGTTATTTCCTCTCTCTCTTTTCTTATTATTATTTCCTCTCTCTCTCTCTCTCTCTCTCTCTCTCTCTCTCTCTCTCTCTCTCTCTCTCAGCAGCGTCTGGCGTCTCATTTGCATAATCCCCCACTTTCCCCCGTGACTCCGTGATTAAAGCGGCACCAAAAAAAAAAAGGAAAAAAAAAAGCTCCATAATCACGGCCGCTCCTGCCGCTTTCGAGGACGGTTATGCGCGCGTTTGGTTCAGCAGTTCAGTCCGAAGTCAGAGGGCCCCGGGTCAGCCCCTCCTTTAGCCATGAATTTCGGCCCGCGTTTAGTCCTTGGTTTAGTCCGGTTTGGTCCACGCGTTAAGTGTTTAGCCAGGGACATAAAAAAAAAGAAAAGAAAAAAACATTTCCCAATCGAACAACATAACCAGAGCACGATAATAGATTATTATTATTATTATTATTAATATGATTATTTCATGGCAGAAAAAGGCTCAATCCGATCTGGTTGTTTCGCGCGTAAAGCCTCTTATTCCAAATAAACACACGTCTTTTTTTTTCTTTTCTATGTGATGGGAAACTCCTGCACGACCGAGAGAGCAAATCACACTTTTGCATTGCCATTTCAAAATATGATCAAAACGCTGTCAAAGCGCGTCTGCCGCAAAGTGTGTATCCTCCACGCGCGTCCGAACCTCCCTGATTCCGAAGAGACACTTTTCCCTTTTCATCCAAATCTCCCGATCATTTACCAAATCAATCTATAAATCTACTTCTATGACATTAAATGTATTTTTGCAAAACACCCCCCACCCCTCCCTAAACGTATAACCCATCTTTCATCGCGTAATGGACTAAACTAATGTATTCTGGAGCTTTTAATTTGGCCGCTTAATGCGCGCGTAATTACCCGATAATCACCGCCAACTGTTCTCGCGCAATTACGGCAGAAATCTACAAAACAGCGCAGCCCAAAATAAATCAAAGGGTACATTTAATACCGCATAGACACAAAACAAGAACAGGCCAAACAAAAACAAAAAAACAAAAACAAAAAAAATGGACCGAGCTTTTTGGTTTAGTTGAAAATGTGCAGGAAATGGATCGTAAAGGACACACAGCAAACTGTGTATCTAAAAATAAGTGTGTCCAGCTCAAATATGGCCACTGTCTTCATTTGAAGCAATTGTTTTATGTGAAATATAAGGATTGAATTTGTTTTTAATGACACGCTATAGAGACCTCATGCGTCGTAGCCTCTCCAGCGGTAGATTGAGACGCGTAAAAAGGTGTAAAACATATATATTGTCCAACTTCCTTTTGCATGGATGTTTTTTTTTTTGCGCGTACACTTTCAGGCACAATCATGCACAAAACGCGTCGCCGCTCTTTCGTGTGTACACGGGTTACACTTGTCGCCAGACGCGCTGTTTTTTTGTGTGTGTTTTTTTTGGGGGTTGCGAGGAGAACGGCGGCGGCGGCGCGTGTGTGTGTTCCGCGGTTCGACAAAAACCCCAGCTGCAGCAGACCGAGGGGCGGGGAGGCGTTTCTCCATCTGTGCCAACAAGGGGAAAAGTGTCCTAAATCACGGACAACCCATGAATCAATCGCCTCTTGTTTTGTTTTTGTTTTTTTGAGATCGTTAAACAAAACCAAAAAAAAAAAACCTACCTGTCTCGGTGGAAACAATAATCCAATTACGCACGAGAAAACGCGTCCCAAAAAAATGAATAAAAAAATAAAAAAAACAAACCCCCCAAAAAATGTTTGTGCTCCCCGGTTTTTGTCAGTACATCCCCCCCCCTCTTCTCCAGAAGCAAAGGGCGATGGTGAGGAAGACGCCGAACGCAGAGGCAGATGGGGGGCCAAACGGAGCCGCGCGCGCACTCTCGCTGAATGACAAGAGCGACTGGAGCACATAGACTTTTTGTCCGCGCCGCATAATCTACCCAATGAGGCGTGTCAGTCCGCCGTCTCCTCCCCTCCCTCCCTTTAACTCCTCACTGGCCGCGCGGACCCCCCCCCGTTTTAGCCCCCTCCCCTCCTCCCCCTCCTCCTCCCCGCACACACGGCCGGGCTTCTGGGTTTTTTATCCTCCGTTTTAATCACAATGGGGAGGCTGGTGGGTCGGAAGTGGCACGAGTTAAAACGCGACAAAAAGTCAAGATGTCAAGTCAAGATCAGTTAATCCTGTTAAACGGGCTGCGTTACGCTTCATATTTGCGCACAAACGCATGAATAATATATTATTGTGAGTGATAGCCTATTTGTTGTAGCCGGTTATTATTTTTTATCCAGCCAGCACTTTATATTTTTAACCTTTTATGAATGCCCTCATTACTTGTTGTTCTTTTTAAAAAATATTATTAAAGGCACTATAGCTTTTTTACATTTTATTTTATTTATTTATTTTTTACCTTTTTAGTCAAAATGTGACGAAATGTGTGTTGTTGTTTTTTTACCGTCCTTCGAAGTCAATATGTGACGAAAATGGTAAACCCCCTTTTAGTCACATATTGACTATTTAGGTTGATCATACATAACATCGACAAATCATAATACAATGCAAACTTCATGCATCACGCTGATTTATTATTATTATTATTTTTTCACAAATTACTACTTTTACTTTTATGGGGCAAAAAGAATGTTTCCCGACAAAAGGAAAAACAAAAAGTCACAAACAATCTTTCACGGGACTGTCCTAATCTTTCCACACTATTACTGTTTAATCTGTGTTTTTCTTATTATTTTTTCTTCTTTATAATTTATATCCTTGTTGTTACAGACTGCTTGAAAAAATTAAAATAATATGCTAACATTGTTATTTATCTGTAATTACTATCAGGTTTGGCCTAATAAAACGAGGCTATCATTGTTAATAACGCAGTAGTGACGTATGTTAGTATTAGTCGTATAGTCACCGGGAGTTCCCTGTCCGTGCAGCCGGCTCCAGATGCACCACGAGCGGCTGTGCCTTCCTCCTCTGCTGCTGCTGCTGCTGCTCGTGCGCTCGGACATAAGGGGCTGCAGTGCCTGGGTGCGCGCGTAGGGGGCGCCCGTGTATAACCTGCTCCTGCCCGTGAGGAGTGAGGACCACACACACACTGAGGGAGCAGCGGGGGGGAGAGAGAGGGGAAAGTGGGGGGGGGGGGGACAAGGAGGAGAAGAGAGGGGAAGGGAGGAGAGAGGGGGAGAGGAGAGAGAGGGGAGGGGGAGGAGACGGGAGGAAAGAGGGGGAAGAGGAGAGGAGACGGGAGGAAAGGGGGAAGAGGAGGGAGAGGGGAGGGGGAGGAGACGGGCGGAGAGAGGGGGGAGAGGAGAGAGAGGAGAGGGGGGAGGAGACGGGAGGAGAGAGGGGGAAGAGGAGAGAGAGGGGAGGGGGGGAGACGGGCGGAGAGAGGGGGGAGAGGAGAGAGAGGAGAGGGGGGGAGGAGACGGGAGGAGAGAGGGGGAGAGGAGAGAGAGGGGAGGGGGAGGAGACGGGCGGAGAGAGGGGGAGAGGAGAGAGAGGGAGGGGGAGGAGACAGAAGGAAAGAGGGGAAGAGGAGAGAGGGGGAGGAGAGAGAGGAGAGGGGGGAGGAGACGGGAGGAAAGAGGGGGAAGAGGAGAGAGAGGGGAGGGGGGAGGAGACGGGAGGAGAGGGGGAAGAGGAGGGAGAGGGGAGGGGGGAGGAGACGGGAGGAGAGGGGGGAAGAGGAGAGAGAGGGGAGGGGAGGGGGGAGGAGACGGGAGGAAAGAGGGGAAAGAGGAGAGAGAGGGGAGGGGAGGAGACGGGAGGAAAGAGGAGGAAGAGGAGAGAGAGGGGAGGGGAGAGACGGAGGAGAGAGGGGAGAGGAGAGAGAGGGGTAGAGGAGAGAGAGGAGAAGGGGGGATGAGACGGGAGGAGAGGGGGAGAGGGAGAAAGGGAGGAGGAGGATAGAGGGGAGAGAGGGGGAGAGGGAAGGAGGAGAGAGGGAGAAAATGGAGGAGGGGAGAGAGGGGAAGGAGAGAGAGGGGGAGAGGAGAGAGAGGGAAGGAGGAGACAGGGGATGAGGAGATATAGAGACAAGGAAGGGGAGGAGGGGAAGGAAGGAAGAGAGGGGAAGGAGAGAGAGGGAGAGGGGATGAGGAGATAGGGAGAGAAGGACCGGGAGAGGGGAAGGAGAGAGAGAAGGAGAGAGGGGGATGAGGAGATAGGAGAGAAGGAAGGGGAGAGAGGAGAAGGAAGAGAGTAAAGGAGAGAGGGGAGGAGAGATGGGAAGGGAGAGAGGGAAGGAGGAGAGAGAAGGAGATGGGGAGGAGGAGGCTAGGGGAAGGGGGAGAGAGGGGAAACAGAGAGGGTAGAAAAAAGAGAAAGAGAAAGGGGAGGAGGAGGAGGAGAGGGCGTCGTTGATGGATAGTAATTTTTACAGCCAACAGTGATGAGTGTCTCCTTTTAGAGAGGTTAAGGTCCGTTATGTTAATGTGCTAATGTTTTCACTGCTCTCTCACACAGCCTTTACACTTTTCATCTTTTGGGGATTCAAGACGCGTTTCAAAGACCCACATGTGTTCATTTACATATACACTGTCCCGACAAAATAAACTGATAAATAAGTAATGCAACATTAAATACATTTCAGGGCCTTTAAAATGAACATCGCCAAAGATTCATTAAGAAAAGCCTCCATTTCTTTTTTTAAAGGCACACTGCATAACATTTTGCATTCTACTGTTGCTGATACAAAACATGCCCCAAATGAGCAGCTAGACACAGAAAAGTCTATTGTTCGCAGTGGGTACACAAAGATTGGATTTGGATAAGGATTAAAGCGCACATTTGGCTGCTTTTAGTGAACATCTCCATGGAGACGAGCTGGAGACGTACCCTCTCCAATTCAAGTGGAAGTCAGGTCTGAGGAGAGCTGAGCCGCTCACAGCAAACATACAGGATTGTTTTTTTTTTTTTAGGTGTTAAAACACTATCTGTTGTAAAGTAAATTATTGTATTTTCTGCTTTTCATTGGGTGAAATGTTACACGGTGTGGCTTTAAATAGGAAATATTAAACAAACTAAAACATATTTTGGTCAGATTGTGACAGGCCTATGTTATTGTGAAGTATTTTTTTGTTTCCACTGTGAAAGTTCTTATGTCAAGAGACCAAACTGCTTGGCCCAAAATAAAAATTAGTTTTGCCTGCGTCTCGCCTTAAGTAAATGTATTCACTGACCACAAGGGTTGCTGATAATTTTCCAGAAACTTTCAATGAGGACATTAGTCTGTATATTTGGGGAATTTTCAAACATTAAAAACATGAAATGCTAAAATAAACACTACATATTTGCTTTTTTTTTTACTTATAATTTTTTTAAATAATAAGTATATATATATATATATATATATATATATATATATATATATATATATATATATATATATATATATATATATATAATTTGTGAACTATTTGTTTGCTGATATGTCAAGACCATATCGTCAGGTCAAAACTTCACACAACTTTGATTTCCTAAACGTAAAGTTGTGTTGGGACAAACAGCAAAGTTTCATGCAATGATTTAGTTTTATTACACTGTGGTTAAATTCACCTGTCACTAACTCATCATGACAAACAGGGACCAGTACTGTATGTGTAGTGTCTGAACAGATCTGCATTAAATAAATATAGAACAATCTCTACAGACCAACCCATGGCACAGACCAAAGATCTTTAATAAAACTGTAGATAGGACAGGGCCATAGTAATACGTTGTAACGAATGGAAGTTCTGACGGCCATCTTGTGCTTGGCCTTTGTAACCCATTGGAATGTAATCCCCATTTGATTACATCAATTATTTATCTATGTTTAGTTATTTTATGACTATTTGATAATTGTGACTGACCTTATGTCATATCTGGCAAGAAAATAACGTTTTTGCAGTTTTTGAAATGTTATTTCAATTTTATAGGATGCATAGACCTAAGCTACATTTGTTGGATTTTCCTTTGTCACTTCAAACACTTCAAATGATTGACTTCTATTCATATCAAATATAACATTTGTTTCCTACTTTAGTAATAGTATTTCTGTACTATTAAACACAACATGACATGATATTTACTGAACATGGGACACACTGAATACTAATCACCGGAATGCTAACCACTATTTCTATTTTAACAGTATTGATCACGATGGGATGGAATTTTAAGTGGTGACTGTGACCTTAGTAGTTTTTGGTCAGTAGAAGTATGAGAATGATTTGATTTGAGCACCTTTACTACATTACTGGAGTCATGTACTGTCTTTGACAAACACTCTTAAAGAAGAACTAAGTAACTTGTTTACCTTAATAAATCCTTTCCGTAGTCCCTCTGGGGGTAATACAAATGTTAATGGGATGATCTTTCACCTCCCCCTGGTGTCTCTGGCCAGAAACTTCCCTGCCTCCGGGTCGGAGCCACCAATACACACTAATGGAATCACGAAGAAGCCAACAGGCTTACGGGCAAAGCTAACTGCGGGCTAGCGCCACTTAAACAGTATTTACAGCCAAGTTTCAGTGAAATTGGATGTACAATATCCCTCTGTCCCTTTGTCTTTTCTGTCAGCGTAGTATTTATTCTCACGGACAATCCATCCATCCATTTTCTTCCGCTTTATCCGGGGCTGGGTCGCGGAGGCAGCAGTCTCAGCAGAGATGCCCGGACATCCCGATCCATGCACACCTCCTCCAGCTGTTCTGGGGGCACCCCGAGGCGACACCAGACCAGCTCGGAGACATTGTCCCACCAGCGTGTCCTGGGCCTTCCACAAGGCCGCCTCCCAATAGGACATGCCTGGAGCACCTCACGAAGGAGGCAACCAGGAGGTATCCGAAACAGATGCCCTAGCCACCTCAGCTGGCTCCTTTCGACGTGCAGCAACTCTACTCCGAGCTCCTCCCGGGTAACTGAGCTCCTCACCCGATCTCGGAGGGTGTGCCCAGCCACCATGCGAAGGAAGCTCATTTCTGCCGCTTGTATTCGCAATCTTGTCCTTTCGGTCATTACCCAGATCTCATGACCATAGGTGAGGATGGGAACGTAGATCGATCAGTAAATCGAGAGCTTTGCCCAACTCAGCTCCCTCTTCACAACAACAGTCCGATACAGCGACCGCATCACTGCTGACGCCGCACCGATCCGTCTGTCGATCTCACGCTCCATCCGTCCCTCACTCGTGAACACGACCCCGAGATACTTGAACTCCTCCACTTGAGGCAAGGACTCTCCACTGACCTGAAGCGGGGAAGCCACCTTTTTCCGGTGGAGAACCATGGGCTCAGATTTGGAGGTGCTGATCCTCATCCCGGCCGCTTCACACTCGGCTGCAAACCGCCCCACAGCGCGCTAAAGGTCCTGATTTGATGAAGCCAACAGAACAACATCTTCTGAAAACAGCAGAGATGAGATCCTGAGGCGAACCAACCTCCTGCTGCGGTCATACAGGGAACGGACAGCCCTTAGCAGAGGGCCCCGGACCCCATACTCCCGAAGCACCCTCCACAGGGGATCACCAGGGACACCGTCGAACGCTTTTTCCAGATCCACAAAGCACATGTGGACTGGTTGTGCAAACTCCCACAAACCCGCGAGCACCCGATGAAGGGTATAGAGCTGGTCCAGTGTGCGGCAACCAGGACGGAAACCACATTGTTCCTCTTGGATCCAAGGTTCGACTATCGGCCGGATCCTCCTCTCCAGCACCCTGGAGTAGACCTTACCGGGGAGGCTGAGGAGTGTGATCCCTCTGTAATTGGAGCACACCCTCCAATCCCCCTTCTTAAAGAGAGGGACCACCACCCCGGTCTGCCAATCCAGAGGCACTGTCCCCAACCTCCACGCGATGCTGCAGAGACGTGTCAGCCAAGACAGTCCTACAACATCCAGAGACTTAAGGTAATCGGGATGAATCTCATCCACCCCAGGAGCCTTGTGACCGAGGAGCTCCCTCCGAGTCCCCAGCCTCTGCTTCCTCATCGGAAGACGTGGCGGTGGGGTTGAGGAGATCCTCGAAGTACTCCTTCCACCGCCCGACCATATCCCCAGTCGAGGTCAGCAGCTCCCCACTGTAAACAGTGCTGGTGAAGCACTGCTTCCCCCTCCTGAGGTGCCGGATGGATCCACCAAGGCTTTTCCGAACTCCTCCCAGACCCGAGTTTTTGCCTCTGCAACCCCATGTGCTGCAGCACGCTTGGCCTGCCGGTACCTCTCAGCTGCCTCCGGAGTCCCACATGCCAACAAGGCCAGGTAGGAGTCCTTCTTCAGCTTGATGGCATCCGTTACTTCCGGGCACCACCACCGGGTTTGGGGATTGCTGCAGCGACAGGCACCAACTACGAGCAGCCGCATCGACAATGGAGGTGGAGAACATGGTCCACTCGGACTCCATATCCCCAACCTCCCTCGGAATCTGGGTGAAGCTCTTCTGGAGGTGGGAGTTGAAGACCCTACCGACAGAGGGATCCACCAGACGTTCCCAACAGACCATCACAACACGTTTGGGGCCTGCCAGGTCTGACCGGCTTCTTCCCCTTCCAGCGGATCCAGCTCACCACCAGGTGGTGATCGGTTGACAGCTCAGCCCCTCTCTTCACCCGAGTGTCCGAGACACGCGGCCGGAGATCAGATGACACAACTACAAAGTCGATCATCGACCTCCTGCCTAGGGTGCCACGTGCACTTATGGACACCCTCGAACATGGTGTTCGTTATGGACAAACTGTAACTAGCACAGAAGTCCAATAACAGAACACCACTCGGGTTCCGATCGGGGAGGCCATTCTTCCCAATCACCCCCGTCTAGGTCTCACTGTCATTACCCACGTGGGCATTGAAGTCCCCCAGTAGAAGAATTGAGTCCCCAGTTGGAGCACCATCTAGTACCCCTCCCAGGGACTCCAAGAAGGCTGGGTACTCTGCACCAATGTTGGGCCCGTAGGCCGAGACAATAGTGAGAGACCTTTCCCCGACCCGAAAGCGTAGGGACGCGACCCTCTCGTTCACCGGGGTGAACTCCAACACGTGGCGGCTGAGCTGGGGGGCTATAAGCAAACCCACCCCTGCCCGCTGTCTCTCCCCGTGGGCAACTCCAGAGAAATGGAGCGTCCAGCCCCTCTCCAGGAGTTGGGATCCGGAACCCAGGCTGTGTGTGCAGGTGAGGCCGACTATATCTAGCCGGTATCTCTCAACCTCCCGCATAAGCTCAGGCTCCTTCCCTCCCAGCGAGGTGACGTTCCATGTCCCGAATGCCAGAAGCTGCGCCACTTGCCTTTGACTGCCACCCAGTCCTCTCTGCACCCGACCCCTACGGATCCCTCTGCGGGTGGTGAGTCCACAGGAGGGTGGGTCTACGTCGTGCTTTCGGGCTGTGCCCGGCCGGGCCCCGTGGGCAGAGGCCCGACTACCAGATGCTCGCATTCGAGCCCCAACCCCAGGCCTGGCTCCAGGGTGGGCCCCCGCTTGCGCCACACCTAAGACCTGTTTGCCATGGGAGACCCTACCGGGACATAATGCCCCAGACAACATCGCTCCAAGGATCATTCAGGCACTCAAACAACCCCACCACGTTAAGGTAGCAGTTCACAGGGTTGTCCCAGACAATTAATTAGTAAAAAAACGCAACATGCTAGAACACCTGCGGTGACACTTATGGCCTCTAGGGGCATGAGTTACTTAGTTCTGCTTTAAAACAGTATAATACTGTAATACTGCACACATTGGTGAATAAACTAAACACCTAAAACACTGTCAGACATGACAATGATTTCTTTGAGACTTTTCATCTCTCCTGTGATAGATATTTCAGTTTATAGCTATCAAATCAGATTTTTATGCTGCAGTTTATATCTGTTTGTAAAGAAGCAGCCAAAAGTTGCGTCAATTCCCTGTTAGTTCCCATGGAAAATGTTTCAGAATTTTGCAACCCTACTGACCACTTCTGCAATCTGGATATGTACAGTATATCCTCTTTAAAGACAGTGCCTTGCGAAAGTATTCGGCCCCCTTGAACTTTTCGACCTTTTGCCACTTTTCAGGTATCAAACATAAAGCTATAAAACTGTAATTTTTTTGTGAAGAATCAACAAGTGGGACACAATCATGAAGTGAAACAAAATTTATTGGATATTTCAAACATTTTTAACAAATAAAAAACGGAAAAATTGGGCGTGCAAAATTATTCAGCCCCCTTAAGTTAATACTTTGTAGCGCCACCTTTTGCTGCGATTACTGCTGTAAGTCGCTTGGGGTATGTCTCCATCAGTTTTGCACATTGAGAGACTGAAATATTTGCCCATTCCTCCTTGCAAAACAGCTCGAGCTCAGTGAAGTTGGATGGACAGCGTTTGTGAACAGCAGTTTTCAGTTCTTTCCACAGATTCTCGATTGGATTCAGGTCTGGACTTTGACTTGGCCATTCTAACACCTGGATATGTTTATTTGTGAACCACTCCATTGTAGATTTTGCTTTATGTTTTGGATCATTGTCTTGTTGGAAGACAAATCTCTGTCCCAGTCTCAGGTCTTTTGCAAACTCCATCAGGTTTTCTTCCAGAATGGTCCTGTATTTGGCTCCATCCATCTTCCCATCAATTTTAACCATCTTCCCTGTCCCTGCTGAAGAAAAGCAGGCCCACACCATGATGCTGCCACCACCATGTTTGACAGTGGGGATGGTGTGTTCAGGGTGATGAGCTGTGTTGCTTTTACGCCAAACATAACGTTTTGCATTGTTGCCAAAAAGTTCGATTTTGGTTTCATCTGACCAGAGCACCTTCTTCCACATGTTTGGTGTGTCTCCCAGGTGGCTTGTGGCAAACTTTAAATGACACTTTTTATGGATATCTTTAAGAAATGGCTTTCTTCTTGCCACTCTTCCATAAAGGCCAGAGTTGTCCAGTATACGACTGATTGTTGTCCTATGGACAGAGTCTCCCACCTCAGCTGTACATTTCTGCAGTTCATCCAGAGTGATTATGGGCCTCTTGGCAGCATCTCTGATCAGTTTTCTCCTTGTATGAGCTGAAAGTTTAGAGGGACGGCCGGGTCTTTGTAGATTTGCAGTGGTCTGATACTCCTTCCATTTCAATATTATCGCTTGCACAGTGCTCCTTGGGATGTTTAAAGCTTGGGAAATCTTTTTGTATCCAAATCCAGCTTTAAACTTCTCCACAACAGTATCTCGGACCTGCCTGGTGTGTTCCTTGTTCTTCATGATGCTCTCTGCGCTTTAAACTGACCTCTGAGACTATCACAGAGCAGGTGCATTTATACGGAGACTTGCTTACACACAGGTGGATTCTATTTATCATCATTAGTCATTTAGGTCAACATTGGATCATTCAGAGATCCTCACTGAACTTCTGGAGAGAGTTTGCTGCACTGAAAGTAAAGGGGCTGAATAATTTTGCACGCCCAATTTTTCAGTTTTTTTATTTGTTAAAGAAGTTTGAAATATCCAATAAATTTCGTTCCACTTCATGATTGTGTCCCACTTGTTGTTGATTCTTCACAAAAAATTACAGTTTTATATCTTTATGTTTGAAGCCTGAAATGTGGCAAAAGGTCAAAAAGTTCAAGGGGACCGTATACTTTCGCAAGGCACTGTATGAGAGAAATAGATATCTCAAACACTAGTGGCCAAAACAAGAAAAATATGGACAAAACTCTGCACCACTGGATAAACTCAATATTGTTTTGTTGTTCTTGTACCGCATGAATTTGAGAAATGGCGAAAGAAGCTTATATGGTGCATGATTTTTTAAATTATGAATTAAACTTTATTGTCTCCGAGCTGGCCTGGTGTCGCCTCGGGGTCCCCCAGAACAGCTGGAGGAGGTGTGCGTGGATCGGGAAATTTGGGCATCTCTGCTGAGACTGCTGCCTCCGCGACCCGGCCCCGGATAAAGCGGTAGAAAATGGATGGATGGATGGATGGATGGATGGATGGATGGATGGATGGACGGATGGACTTTATTGTCCTTCATGGCACATAGTGCGGACAAAAACAGTCACTGTCCTGGCCCTGAACTGTGACTCCATTCACAGTCCAGGGCCAGGAGATGCCACGAGGAGGATTTGGGAGTGAAACGTTAGCCCAATTTGTCTTGTGATTGAATGAACCACCTGGGTGACTGACAATGTGGGCGACGGCAATGAATAATGTGCCCCAAAAAGGGAATTGAAATGAAGTATAGTATGCTGTATATGGCATCACTGGTCAAATGTCCCTAATGACACCAAACCTACGCCCTTGTTTAAGTAAACCTTTTATTGAAAACAACAATGAAACTGAAATAGGTTTTGCAGCTGATCCAACGTTAAGGCGAGACATGGCAGGTAATTATTTTTCTCTTTCATTTTTCAGGTTTTGGTCCAGTTTGGTCTCTTTACATAAACTTTCACCTGGAAATCAAAAAATCCTTAATCTTCACAACAACAAAAAACATGTTTCATTATCATCACTCATTCAATGTTTCTCCATAGATATATTTGGGAAATCAAGAACTATTTTCTCAAAATGCATTTTTATCACATTGGTGCGACAATATATCCACTTTAGTAGCTCTTACAGACTTCAAACAATAAAGTTTTTTCAGAGCATTTTTTTTAAATATCTAATTCGTAACCTGGTTTATTGAGTTTTGAAAATCAAAAACAAGACAAAATTTCACTTTTTTACAGATTTTTCCTGTTCCTATTTTAAAACTAAACTAAAAAGTCCCTTTGAAAAAAGTATTTGTAACTAATATGTCACAAAATCAAACCATACATTTGAACCTGTCTCAGTCCATTATTCAGATTGTTGTTGCTGAAAATATGGAAATGTTTGGGAATTAGTATACTTTTTTGGGGGGGGGAAACATAAAATGATGAGGAAACTTGCAATACATTTTCCCCTCATATTTATGCCAGTAATCTACAACAGATAACCAGAAAGATGTGTTTATTTGTGGGGACTTCAACATTGATCTTCTAAAAGTAAAATCACACAGACCAACAGAAAAATGTTGTGTAAAAAATGTACAGCCTTTCCTTGTTTCCGATGATCACTCGTCCCACTAGGATTACTGCACACTGTGCCACGCTATCGATAATATATTTACAAATGTCCTGAATAGCAGCATATCAAGTGGAATACTGGTAAATGATATCAGTGACCACCTGCCAATTTCATATTATTCGAAAATAGAGTAAAACAGGAAAAGAAAAATGAAACCGTTATAAAAAAGATCAGATTGAGATCTGAATATGCAACAAATGTTCTTAACCAAAGCTTAGCCGAACAAAATTGGAATGTCGTATTAGGAGAAAACGATGTAACGCATATAATAGTTTTGTTGATATATTTAAACAGCTATACGACCAACATTGCCCTGTGGAAACATATATACAAACACCGAGAAGGAAAACTACGCCGTGAATGACGAAAGGATTATTAAATGCATGCAAAAAGAAAAATACCTTACACAAAAATATATAAGGCAAAGAACGTTACGAAATGAAACAAAATATAAAACTTATACAAATAAATTAACTAATATAATAAAGAACCGCAAAAACAGTACTATAGAGATCTCATAGAAAGAAACAAAAACAACATGAAAGGATTATGGGCTGTATTAAACAACGTAATTAATAAGAATGATCAAAAAGCTGCTTTTCCAGAGTATATGATTAAAGATGGTGTAAAAATAACAGATGTAGAAACCCTTGCAAATGCATTTAATGACTACTTTGTCAACATAGGACCACAACTTGCATCAAACATCGCAACAACACATGAAGCTGACTGCACAAATATAACAAGTAATGTTCAATCATTATTCCTAATGATTGAAGTGATTCAAGTGAAAACAAAATTATGATTCAAGTGAAAACAAAATTATTAAAATTGTCAAAATGTAAAAATAAAAAGTCCACAGATTGGAACGACCTTGACATGACTATAATTAAAAAGGTAATTTGTAACATAGCTAAGCCTTTAACTCATATTTGCAACGTATCGATGCTAAATGGAGAATTTCCCAATAAAATGAAAATATCCAAGGTCGTTCCAATTTACAAAAGTGGAGAGAGTCATCAATTAAATAACTAACAATAACAATAACAATAACTATCGACCAATATCTATACTTCCTCAGTTATCCAAAATCCTGGAAAAATTGTTTGCCACACGGTTAAACGGATTCATTGAAAAACACAATCTACTTAATGATGGTCAATACGGATTCAGAAAAAATAGATCAACTGCCCTTGCTCTGGTTGATCTTATAGAAAATATAACCGATAAAATTGAAGATAAAATGTATTCTGTAGGTATATTCATAGACCTCAAAAAGGCCTTTGATACAATTGACCACTGTATACTTTTAAGGAAATTACTACAACTTGGGATAAGGGGAATCGCATATAACTGGATAAAATCTTATTTAACTGACCGTCAGCAATACGTACAGATGGGAGAGCACAGGTCAAGATTGGGGAGAATCATTTGTGGAGTCCCACAAGGTTCAATATTAGGCCCAATAATGTTCCTGATATATATAAATTATTTATGCAATGTATCGTCAAAACTGAAATGTGTACTATTCGCTGACGACACCACAATACTATGCTCAAATAAAGATCTGCAGCTGCTCGTGACTGAGATCACAGAAGAATTAGATAAACTTAAAGAGTGGCTAAATATAAATAAATTATCACTAAATATATCAAAAACAAAAGTTATGCTTTTTGGTAAACGAAATAAGGACATTCCTATTCAAATAAAAATTGATAACGTTGAAATTGAGAGAGTAAAAGAGCACAAATTTCAGCTGGAGACCTCAAATAAATAGCATACGTTTAAAATTGGCAAAAAACATTGCTATTATGAGCAAATGTAGATATTTATTAGACCACAAATCTCTCCTCAACTTGTATGGCTCACTCATCTCACCTTACATGAATTACTGCTCAGAAGTCTGGGGAATACCTATAGTAGCCACTTGGTGGCAGTATTTAGACTCCAAAAAAAGGCCATCAGAATTGTGCACAATGTTGAGTTCAGGGAACATACTAACACGCTATTTTTAAATTCTAACCATCTAAAATTAGAAGACCTAGTGAAGCTGAAATCATTAATATTGTATGAAGTGAGGAAAAAACAACTTCCTGGGAATATACAAAAAATGTTTACAGACAGAGAGGGGGGACATAATCTAAGGAAAATGCTTAACTTCAAAGTACAGTACGCTCATACTACCCTTAAGAACCAATGTATCACTCGAAGAGGTGTGAACCTATGGAATGACTTAAACTTACAACAATTTAAAAAGTTATGTAAGATAAATATGATTAAGGAATACGCAAAAGAACGTAAATCCTAAGTCCCATGGGCTCATTCTGTCCGAGTGCTTGTTGAACTTGGCTCATAAATGTGATCACATAAAGCTGCAGAAGAAATTTCGCGCTGCACAAACCAACACTTTACTGCTACAACCACCAGTCAATGTATCGATAAACAAAACAGTATAATCAGATCATTACTGACATAACCATTACTCCTTTAAATAGGTTTTGGTCATAATAAATTAAAAATAGAAAGGAAACGATTCAACAATCATGATGCTGCTCTGTTGTTGTCATTGACATGGTCATTACTATTGCCACACACAAGAACCAAAGAGAATTTGGGCCGATGGGGTAAATGGACCTGTTGGTTAGAGCGGCCCCCTCACAATGGGCCTACTGACCCCTGTCTTTTAATGCACCATATACAGAAAGGGCTACATACAGACAACTTTATAGGGTTAGCCGAGTGGGACAAATCGGATGGGGGCTCACCCCCCCCTCGACTGGTCCACACCCTGGCTTTTTAATGCACTACACAGAATAGGGCACATTCACCAACCATGAGATAATGCTTACCCAAATATAGTTATAAAGATGGTAAATGTCAACAAGAAAGCAACAAGGAATAAAAAATAAAAAAAATAAAAAAATAAACAAAACAAAGAAATTAAAAAAAATTAAATAAAAAACAACTTTCATAATAACTAAATCACCTGGCCTAATGGTTCATCAGTAATGATTGGTATTATACAGCACACAGATACTCGCACCATATTGATGCACACTGATAACCTGAATGGTACAATGCTTTTCTTTATGTAAATATACAATGTACGGTAAAATGTCAATGATGCCAGTCAATATGGTCCTGTTGTATTGCTGAAAGAAGAACTGAATGTAATTCATAGGCAAGTGCATGCATGTTACTGTGTGTATACTTGCGTATGGAAACAAAAATAATTCTGAATCGTCTTGCTGTTGGAAAAAAGAAAAAAAGAAGAAAAAAAAAAAAAAGCCTAAAAGTTACGAATGAATATGTATAGCACGAGGGTGATTAATAATGATAAATGAGGGGTAGGCACACATAAGCTTTGCTTCAGCCTACTCCTTTTGAGCTTTACTGTGATTAAATGTTTAATTACTGTGAAAATATGAATGTAAACAGCTCAAATAAACAGCTCAATCAATCAATCTGTACATAGGGTTTATACTTCTGAATGCTGCCTGAAGGGCTACAGGCCTTTGGAGCACCACCTAAGATTGTTGCCCTGTTCAAGCTGCTTTATAGCAGCGCACAGAGCTGTGTCCGTATTAACGGCAGAGACTCTGACTGGTTTTCCATCTTCAGTGGCATTCGCCAGGGCTGCGTGGCTGCTCCTGACCTCTTCAACTGCATCATTGACCATCTGATGTCCAGGGTTTGTGAGCGGCTACCACCTGACTGACCTGCAGTACTTTGACAACACCATCCTGCTCAGCACATCCTACAGCCAGCTGAGAGACGCTCTGGGTATATACAGCGAAGAGGCAGAGAAGCTTGGCCTCCAAGTCAGTTGGACACAAACCAAGTTCATGTATGTCGGTGATGGACCGGATCCACCTCCCCTGTGGCTTGGTAACGACATTGTGGAGCCTGTCAAGAACTTTGTGTATCTGGGGTCCATAGTAACAGGGGACCTAAAACCAGAGATTATCCGCAGAAGAGCTGCATCAGCTCTACAGTCTCTCTGGAAACCACTCTGGTGGCACCAAACCATCTCACACAAGACAGATTTTTGCACTCCAAAAAATGAATATCTAGATTAGTTTCAATGTCTTAAATTGAGCATAATGATTTAAATTTGAGTTGTCTGTGTAAGTTCTCAGTCGTACAGGAGTTGTCCATCTTCAAAGAAGGTACTTGAGTCATCTTCTGTACTTGGTAGTTGAGGTCTCCAAACGTTTCGCCTCTCATCCAAAAGGCTTCGTCAGTGAACAAGATTACACTCAGCACACAGCGTAGATAAAGACCAGTTGGGAGGAGTTGGGGTTGGCCCGGCTCCTCCCAACTGGTGTTTATCTACGCTGTGTGCTGAGTGTAATCTTGTTCACTGACGAAGCCTTTTGGATGAGAGGCGAAACGTTTGGAGACCTCAACTACCAAGTACAGAAGATGACTCAAGTACCTTCTTTGAAGATTAAATTTGAGTTGTTTTGACTAAAATGTAGTTGGGCATTTGACCTAGATTATTTCACTTGTTCTGAGATGTTTCAATACATTTTGTCTTATTTCAAGCAAGATGACCTTAGAACCAGTGAGAAATATCCTCAAACGAGGGTTAAAAGAGAACCTTTTGGACTGAATGAGCAAAGTTCTGAGAAATATATGGGCTTGATAGGAATACAATTGGAGAGGACGTCATCACCCCAGTCATTTTGAGTAATTAGGACCTCGCCTCATGCTCCAAAGAAAAAGTCTGTGATGAGGGTAGCGGCTTGTGTGGATCAGCCTTTAGGAAATATATCAGTGAAACTGGTAGGGTCAAGGTTAAGGTTTCTTCATTTGCAGTTGCAGGTACATTAGTTTGCAGAAGGGAATACAGAAGTCCACAACATATATAATACACAGTAAGAACAAGAAACAAACGAAATACAGGTGCGATCTATCTACAGTCTTCGAGGGATAAACACACCACAGTGACGGGGCCTGAAAAAGAGAGTGGGGTTAGGGTTCCGGCCCGACCCCCTCCTTATTCAGGATTGCGATTGCTGCAGGTACAAAACTGTCTCTGTACTGCTTGGTAGTCCCTTTGGGTTCTACATAGCATTTACCCAAGCGATGAAGAAGGAACTCTCAATGCAGAGGGTGAGTAACGTCCTGGAGAATAGAGTTAACCTTCCGCTGGAGCTGCCCTGAAACTGAGCTGTGACTGACCCACCAGCCAACTCGCTGTAGTGAGCTTTACCACATGCTGTAGTGCATTTTGGTCTCTCAGAGACAAACTACCATACCAGGCAACCATGGAGAAGGACACGACAGGCTCAATAAAAGCTCGATAGAAAAGAGACAACATAGTAATGTCAATGTTGGAACGCGCCAGTTTCTTCAGACAAGACCAACGCTGATGGCCTTTTATGCAGACAATTTCACAGTTGTCCTTAAAACTCAATTTGAGTCAGTGACGGTTCCTACATTTTTGTAGCTATCCACACACTCGACAGGCTGACCCATAAAGATGGTTGGGTCTTGTGGCGGAGCCTCCTTTCTAAAATCAATGTGCATGTCTTTCGTTTTTGACATTTAGAAACAAAAAAAGATTCATCACATCAGCAGATGAAATCTTCAACAACTGGACAATGACCAGTGTCAGTATTTTGTAACAAACTGACAACAACTGTGTCATCTGCAAATTTGAAAATGTATCTGTTCTCATACTTGCTCGGACGCAAGAGCAACGGAGAGAGACTGCAGCCCTGCGGAGATCCAGTATTTGAACGATCTAACTCAGATAAGGTGCCATTAACTTTCACTCTCTGAGATCTCAATGTTAAACAGTCTAAAATCCATCCCACCAAATTAGGTTTAGGTTAAAATATTCAATCAACCTTACTGCTGAGATGTGAGGTTGGATGGAGTTAAAAGCTGAAGAAAAATCAATTAAAGATGAGGTTGGAGCTGCAGGAAACAGTAGATTTACGAACGCAGTGAAAGACATGAAGTTAGTTGTAGTTTGCAACGTCTCAAACCACCAAAAAAAAATCTATTATTGACCATTCTCTGACAAGATCATATTCCAATCCGCTCTTTTTCAATACTTTGTGAGAAACTGACACACTTTCTGTTTGATCTCTCCGCTCAGTTTTGGACACTCCTGATGAAATATTAGCATGTTTTTCAGCGCTGAAGCAGGGTTTCCCCGTGAGGTCGGCGCTTTGACGTTTGAACCTGGTAAACAGCGGCTCCGCGGCGCCGTTTCCCACAGACAGGTGGGCATGATTATTTAATGGCGCCGACTCGACCGGGCGCCGCACGTCACCGGACTTTTAACATCTTTACATCTGCGGCGCTCTCATCTCCGCGTGCGCCGTCCCGGCCGCACCGCTCTTTCATTTTTCATAAGTTTCTGTTCAAACTCCATCAATTATTGCGCGTTTTTTAATTGTTTACACCGCTGATGTCTCAATGCTTTCATCCACGGCGTCCGGGATTTTGACTTAATTCGACTTTTCATGTGTTGTGGCGAGCTCCTGGTTTTGATTTTCCACCGTGAATTAGACGAGATAAATTGCAAAATAAAGTTCAGAATTGCAAATGGATCGTTGCACTGTTTCCTATCGAAATCGTAAAACGTTGGAATAATCATAATTTCTATCGAGAGAGAATTCCTGGTAGATGATCACTTACTACAAGGCAAAACTCTATCTCAAGAATAAAGTAATGTATTTCTAAGAACAATTTGTCCTTGATTTGAGAAACTAATTTCAGGGAAAAGAATATTCATCTTAAAGTGATGTTTTAAAGTTAATGATCAAGCTCCTCCCCTTCTTGGTAATGTGTAACACAAACACTGGGTGAGGAAAGTCCTACTCTTTGGGCCTCATGGCGTGGAGCTGACATTGGTGAAATCAAGGCTGGATTTATGCAGGGGCTTACAGGGGCCCAGCAGGCCGAAGGGCCCCTGGCCATGAGGAGAAAAGGAGAGAGTTCCCTCCCTCTTTGCAGACTCCCTCACATTTCATTTCATTTAATTTTTTCATTTATTTCAATCGTTCTGAATATTCTTTCATTTTTACATAAAATAATGCTAATGGGAAAAACCCTCAGACAATTGAAAAGGAGCACAAAGAAGACAAACTTATATTATGTGCCCCTTTCTCCAAAAGAAACAAACAACATTTTTCAAGATTTTCACATGTAAGGCTTAATCAGATGACTTTGTACCCGAGACTAAACTAGGTCTAAACCAGGTCTAAACCAGGTCTAAACCAGGTCTAAACCAGGACTAAACCAAGGCTAAACCAGGTCTAAACCAGGACTAAACTAGGTCTAAACAAGGTCTGAGCCATTATCATTGAGTTGAAACTCGGAAAAATACATGTATGTACCTATTGGTCTGTTAAAATGCATGAGAATGCACCAATTTGCACCATTACAATAAAAAAAAGAAATCTCTGTGGGAGGACCTCCAGACCCCCCACCAGTCTGGCAGGAGCACAGGTTCTTCGCGAGGGCCATTGAGCTCAAATTGGGGTCATTATGTTAAACTGTTTTGTCATAAATTGTTCATTTTTTTAAACTAGTACTATGTTTAAGAAGTTACTTCTGCATGTTAAAAAAAAAAAAAAATCATTCATTTATCATCATCATCATCAAATCTTTATTGCAGACACGAGTTCCAGTTAAAAAAACAAAACAAACACACAACAAACTATCCTTTCATTGTAGAGTGAGAGAAATCAGACAGACATACAGTTTAGTTTAGCCAAAATGTATGATTGACAGGCTCTGGAGCTCTGTGGAGGCTCGTAGCTGGTCTGTCCTCCCGGGGCTTCCCGCCTTTTTGCCCTTTTAAGGAACAGGCTTTGCAGGAGGAGCTTGGGCAGCCATGTTAATTTCACGGAGCACTCGGAATCATTATTATGAATGGGACTGAATGGATATTCAATATTATCTCTCATTATTATTATGGTTATCTCTTCTGTCTTATACCTACAGCATGAACACAAAGTACTACTTTCACAATGTACTTTATGGGGCAAAAAGGAGGTTACCTACAAAAAAGAAGTCGGGTTTAGGGCCTTTCAAGTAAGATTTAAGGATTCATGCACAAAAACACGTCTTATTTTGTCAAGCGTTTAATCCGACAGCGCTGCCGTTCCCGACACAAAAGCATTAAACGCCCCAAAAAACACCCAAAATACCGGGGACGAAATGAATCAGTGCCGAGTCGCTCAGGCCTCATCCAAACGGGGGAAACGCCAGGACATTTCTGTACGGCATACGGCACTTCAGCGCCATATGGGCCCGTTTTCACCAAAACTGGCAGCGCTCGCCCCAGAGATTGGGGGCGGGGGGATAGAGAGGGAACGGGGGAGAAGGAAAGAGAGGGGAGACAGGGAAGGGATGGAGAGACATGGGAAAGAGAGGGGGAGACGGGGAGACAGAGGGCAGAGATGGGAGAGATGGGGAGAGAGGAAGGAGAGGAGGAGAGAGAGGGGGAGACAAGGGGGAGGAGGCCATGAAAGTGAGGGGCAACAGCCAAAAACACAAATGCGCCGAGAAAGAGGGAGAGGACAGTGTGATGGTCAGGGGGTAATGGCCCAAAACAAGCGCAGAGAGAGAGGGAAACTAAGTGATATAGATGGCATTCATGGCTCTTTCCAGAGAGCTGAATCTTTTATTTATTTATTTTTTTAAGCGGGTACAACATTCTTCAATAAAACTCTAGATAGGACGTTGCCATGTTAACACACTGGAACGAATGCTTATCCTTTAAAAGAAAAAAATAGATGCTGCTAATTTCATGACTTTCTAAATACTGACTGAGCTTATGTGTAGTGTAACAAGAAAAGTAAGTTGCACAGTGTTTTTGTTTTTATTTCAGTAGCACGCCCTTTTCTCTCCATCTTCTTATTTATTCATATCATATTTTGTGTATCCAACATTATTCCTGTGGTCTTTATCTTTGGTTCTGCCCCTGTAAGCCTTATTGGCCTATTTTAATCTAGCCTGGTTTTGCTATACCCTCGTACTCATTTTGTTTCGCACAAGGGTCTGGAACTTCTCAATTGAGCTCCGTTAACAGGTGGGAGGGGTGAACTCCTTTGAAACGATTGGATCTGATTTTCGCTAGCGTTTGGTCGTCACGTATGTAATGTGTGACTGAAGCAGCTATCATAACTCTTGGGAGCATTCCTTGCGCATTCCAAGGCTTCCATTTTAATTTCTGGATATTTTCTGATGCTTGACGTCACCTACAACACCCGCCTCCCCCACTCGCTGAATGGTAGGTTGAAATTCAACCGATGTAACGCGGCCACTGAGATCAGACCCAGACGTACATGCAGGGAAATTATAATTGACCGGAGTTTACGGATGGCTAAGGCCAGGCTAATTTGAATCAATCCAATCCAAAATGAACATGCCCGTCATTAGTTCCTCATGTGTTCAATACATCAAAGTTTATTTCTAGAGCACTTTACCACAGACAAAAGTGCTTTACGTAAAAACAAAAGAGAAGAACATCAACATGATATGGCATAAACTATAAAACCAACGGCAAAACAAAATAGAGCAGTACTAGGCGCCTGGTCTTGTGTTTCTAAAAGCAGAGTGCGGTGTAAACTTTTCCACCTATAGGAGGGGTGCAATGTGAGATCTGCCAGCTCCAGACCTGGCGCATTGAGTGGGCTGAACAAACACCCACAGCCAATGGTGAAGTTATGTAGAAAAGCCTTTTCCCTCCAACCAGACTCTTTCCGTGGTGGTGGGGGAGTTATAGGGGTGAATATGTGCTTTTGTTTATTTTTATGTTTCGGCCGAGTGCAGACCATAGACATCGACCCACGCCAGGATAGGCAGTACATCTCGTTCTCTCAGGACACTGGACACCATTAAACTGACGTTTTTAATTTGACTGATAGAGCTTATAAAAGCCTATGAAGCTAAAGGAAGAACATGAGGCAGCGTGATGTAATAAACCACACCTCGCCGTCTTTTTTTATTTTTAATAAGTGACAAACTCTCACCAGTGGCGCAGTCACATAGTTATGCACAGGTAAGATGACCGTAGCGTTTGGAGCAGCGCTGTCCTTGCACCAGGCGGAAGATCTTGAGCCCTGAGTGTGTTTATGAAAGGCCTGTCTAGATAAGTGAGTCTTTAGGCCTTGGACACAAGTAGCAGTGTCTCACAAAACAAAGATATTTTCCTACAATTTGGCCTGTCATCCACAAAACCGCAGATTTCTGACGGTAAAAACAAAAGTTTCTAAAACCTTCGGCCAAAGTGAAGATTTTGGCAAACTCAGGTGATGCGTTTGAGTCTGGAAATGGATAGCCGGAGTTTTAGGCCAAACGTCACTGCGACAGAATCTGCTCTGACATCAGTGTTCACATCAGAAACAGGACGCCTCAGAACTGTGCTGGTTTTCACAATTGTTCAGGCGCTTTTTTCCCTGTTTTTATAAGCGCAAGTACTGCTTCACGTCGAAGAGTGCAGGTGAAGGAGCGCTTTAAGGTTGGCAATTTTCCGCCAAATAACAAGACACGCTCTCTCAACTTTCGAATGTCCCAGTCCTCGCTTCTGCCGTTGTCGGAGTCAATTCATCCCCACATAGAAAGACTGTCTACTGTACCGTCATGTGATCACCAGTCAGTCGGTCAAAAACTCAATGAACAGACACTTGTGGAGAGATTTGAATGACACATTTATTTTAGGTGTGAATGGTGTGGGGGTTTTTTTCTAACAAGGCTGTGTGGACTCCAGTTTTTTCCTAGACGGAGGTAGGTTTTTTAAATGCCCAGCTTCGTGTGGACAAGGCCTGAGTCTGGATTTGAACAGCAGCAGGTCAGTGATGACTCGCAGCTCGAGCAACTTCCCTCTGAAATCCCCTCTGTGCAGCAACATGGTGGGGACAAACCTTCTCCCTTGTGGTGAGCCAGTGGCATTGACAGTAGATCTGCACAGTGTCACCTGCTGTTCTGGTGCGTGGATTATAGACTTCTCAAATGTACCAAACCCATGGACAAATGGACTTTTTGCCTTTATAGAAATGTAATGGAGTAAAAGTAAGACGTTCTCATCAATAGCACTCCTCCGGTAAAGTGCAGATAAATAACTTTGCTCCTTCGTGAGCTCTGAGCGTTCGCCAAAGTCGGATGCACAGCTGGACCATCACGGTAATATTTTCAAACATTCCTGAGCCGAAGGAGACAGGGACGTTTTGATGCGACAACAAACAGGATCGAACAAGAAAAAAAAGAAGTGTATTTTGGAATCGGCGCGGGACACCTGTCAGTCTGCCGCTGCTCCGTGGACTCCGGGACTCACGCATTCAAACGCGGCGCTATCAAAGCCCCGGGTCCCGCGGCGGCCGGGGCGGCCGGCACAGCTGGCGGACGCGGCGCAGAGGCGGGTTTCAATGAGCGTCTCCCTTTCATGAGCGTGAAAGTGTGTGGCCGAACTCCCAGCGCTCGCTCCGGAGCAGAGGGCGTCAAAGGGAGCGCCGGCTCTGACAGAACGCGGCGCTGCGTGAATGACAATGAGACCCACGCTTGTGTTTGGGGGAAATGAGATGAAACCAGTGAAGGCCAGACACTGCAGGTGAAACAGGGGAAAAGAATTGATTTAGAGGAATCAATTTGAAACTTTAACTGCGCTGACATAAATATGAGGAAAATTGTGTCGCAAGTTGTCTGTCATTTTATGTTGTAATGCAAAAATAAGGCACTTTCTGTATCAAAATGGACACAATCGCTGATATTTCAGGGAAGAAATGTAAATATTGGACAGAGTCAGGTTTATATTTAAGGTTTTATTTTGTTGATATATTAGTTGCAAAGATATTTTTGGGGTGATTTTGGATCTTTTGACTTATACAGTATCTGAATCAAAAACAAGCTCCAAAATCCAATATAAAACCTATATACAGCCACTGTTCATTCTACAAAAACGGGCTCTGAAAACTATACATAATATTAGATATAGAGATCCATCAAATCCACTATTTAGTAAATGTAAGTTACTAAAATTTGAGGATATAGTTGACTATAATATCCTTCAGGTTTTGTATAAAGCAAATAAAAAAATATTGCCAGTGAATATCCAAGAAAGGTATGAGAAAAGAGAAAGCCACTATAATCTGAAAGGAACATCTTTAAAAAAAACAGGTTCAATTTGAAAGCAATGGAACGAACTGTTACAGTGACAGGAATTAGTTTATGGAATAAACTTCAGAAAGAAGTGAAAGAGTCAGGAACTCTCTTGGAGTTCAAAAAACACATAAAAGCTGCAATGTTAAAGAAGTATGAACATTAGACTTGGACATGAATAATGTGAGATCTTTGATTTGAACAAACATGAATATGGTTTGTTTCTTTTTTGACCATTTGTAAACATTTAGGAATATGACAGTTCGGTATTTGATTGTATATATTGTATATATTGTAAATAATTAAATATAGAATACAAAAAACATCAGATAATACTGTAAATATGTATAAGACTGTAAACATATGTATGTATATATATATTTATTAGGGCCGGGACTCGATTAAAAAAATTAATCTAATTAATTAGAGGCTTTGTAATTAATTAATCGAAATTAATCGCATATAAATATTTGACCTGAGAACAGTGAGAAGTAAGTTTTTTCATAAGGATTTTTAGTATACCATTGAATAATGACTGAATACATAAGCTTAAGCAACAAAATATTGTTTATTTTTGTTCAACCGAGTCCAACAGACCAGTGCAATATTGCCATTAATTGTGCGTCTGCAGGAAAAAAGGAAACTGAAGTGTGGAAAGCAAAGTGTGATTAATTTCGATTAATATTTTTAATCGCACTAAACCTCATGTAATTAATTAATCGCAATTAATCGAAAAAAGTCCCGGCCCTAATATTTATATATATATATATATATATATATATATATATATATATATATATATGCACATCTTTTTAAAAGACAGCATGTAAAGTGTGAAGGAACAAAAGGGGCAGATATTATAAGACTTGTTCTTCTCCTCTGCTCCGTTTCATTCATGCTATGTTGGATTGGCGGTCTTGTGGTGATTGCATGATGTCACTTTTGAATGAAATAAATAAATAAAATGAAATGAAGTGAAATATCTCCAGGGTCATATTTCTCATCTGTTCACAGAGCACGCATCATCCAGAAGAATATGAGGCGTTCAAGGGTTGCAGGATATTCTGTGTTCCACATTGTTTTACAAGATGCTTTTGTACTAATCCTGGGGCTGATTCTGAGAAGACCTTTGAAAATCACTTTTACTCTACCTCGAGTAAATCTTAAGTTTGATGATATTTTCTGTTTATTGGGTCCATGAGCTTCATATTTCAAAACATTAAACAAAGTGTCCAAAAGGTCCGAACTGAGCCATAAAAAACACAGCTTTGCGCCATCGCGTATGGTGCCGATATTCAACTTTTGGCTCTAAACATGAAAAGAATTCTCAATTCATGGTGGTAAGGTTATTAGCTTTTGTACAACACTTCATAATAATATAGTATTACTGTATACAGTAGTATAGTAAAATCATATACACATTAAAGAATGTATAATTCTATACTTTTCATAATTTCCCAATTTTGGAAATAATTCTGAACACACAGAATTGAATAGGCCTATGTCAGTGTTTGGATGTAAAAACAAATAGGTCTGGATTATACAGGTATTTATGGTACACAAGTGAAAACACTGATGAGTCATGCACTCAGCTGAGCAGAACTTTGTACCCTCAGGCTAGTTCATGAATCAGGAGGACATCACCATCTCTCCAAACTGTACCCAGTAGCAAATAAAAATGCAGCATAACCAAAACATACAGTGTCTGAAATGCTCGATACAGTGGAGATAGTAGATGCTATGGCAGTCCTGTGGACTTGAAGACAGCCACCAGCTAGTCTCAAATGGCATCTGACATTGTCACATCATCACCAGAAGAGATGCAGTGCATGGGCGAATTGACTGGGTGATAGACACCTATCCTGAGGAACCTACACATCAGGACAGAAGCACCAGTGTGTCGGGGCCATAGACATCCATTCAGGGGCCCCGAAAGTCAGCATCCAATTGAAGACGTCCCTGAGAAGTGGCCTGTTCAAGCTCACTCACACACTTTCTACAAGAGCAGTGGTCCAAAGACATATACGCTGGGAAGCTGAAAGCGCAGTCATGATACGTCAGTGCAGACGACAGGTGCTTCCATTTGACGGCCAGTGTGGACATGACCTCCATCAGGAAAGATGAGATACCTGACCTGAAGTGCACACACGAAGAGGCAGGCACCAGACTTCTCTTCCATGCTGCACAAGTGTCTGAGCATGGCACTACAGGTGTCGTGATCAAATCCCCAAACACTGACGTGGCCATCATTGCAATAGCAGTGAACCATCAGATCCAGACATGTGTGAGAATGTAAAGGACGGATTAGAAACATTCTGCTATCTGATGATGAACCGGATGATGAGTGAACACTGTTCACCTGTGTAACAGACCTGTCAGAGTTTCAAACCTGACTATAACAATTCAACTGTCTGAACTGACAAAATATAGCCTTTTTTATTATGAATACTACCATTAAAACATGTCTGATGACTCTCATTGACTCTTTTCTTCTTTTTTTTTGCTTTTTAGAAGCTTGAGTCATCTAATTACATACTAAAATGACTATTCTGCAGAGTTTAGACAAGTTTACCATTTAAAAGTTAAACATTGCCAATGGGTGTGTTTTTGAATGGCTCAATTAGGGTTGTTTGGACACTTTTTTGTGGACCCATTTAACAGAAAATATAATCAAACTTAAGACTGACTTGAGGCGGAGTATAACCCAAATTTTGAGAATCCGCCCCAAGACTATACATCTTTTCTGTGTTTTTGCATTTCCCTGCAATGACCACCGATCTTTGGCCCTCCACGCCGTATACACTTCGATATGTAACCGATCTACCATCCATGTACGTGTGCAGGGGAAACACGCAATACCTGTAGTTTAATTAGGTCAGATGTTTTACTTAAAAACGGAAGAAAATTGTTGGTTTGCTCTTTCCATAACTAAGTCAAGTGGGAGAAGAAAGGAGAGCGACATGCTTCAGATCAGTTCATTGGCGCAGCAGTGAGGGGAGATCATAAGAAGGCCCAGTCCCAACACTAGTAAGC
Source organism: Neogobius melanostomus (assembly GCA_007210695.1). NCBI lineage: Eukaryota > Metazoa > Chordata > Actinopteri > Gobiiformes > Gobiidae > Neogobius > Neogobius melanostomus. The sequence goes on from VHKM01000210.1 coordinate 328,445, forward strand.
AAAATGGCGCAGAGAACGTGTTCCTTACGTCACGCGCAACATCGACGTGTCTGATTTCACCCCAGTCTAGTAGATAGCGGTAATACACAGTTATATCCTTTTACACACAAGAAATACTATTTTCATTCACGTGTGAAAATGCCGGTTTCGGCCTAGCTCCTGCCTGTTGTGTGCGCCATGTTGATTTATCTATGGTCGGGATGTTTCAGGTATGTTGTTTTGTTTAATTTTGGCACTTTGCTCAACTCAGCTGCCAACTACCATTGTGTCTAAAAACAAGACGGCCTACACATTCAAATCGTATAGTTTACATCCAGTCTATTGTTAAACGGTTAAACATGATGCATTACTGTTTTCAATGGGTCAGTCAATAATCATCTATGTCACATAAGTAGAACTTAAACAAGCAACACTTTCAGTCCTCTATCACCACAGGAGAAAGAGTTCAGCTTGAGACCATTTTGTTTACTGAAAGCTTGAATCAGAGTCAGTAGATTGAGAACCTGAATAAGCACGGAACATCCACATGTGCACCGGGGCACACACCCGGCCGTCAGTGTATACTGACGGGTAGACTCTGGCGAAGCACTTGGCATTTTTACGAACGTCGTCAAATAGCAACTTTCAAACTATAACTGAAAAGTCCATTGCATATACATCTAACTAACACATTTCAACATATTTCCGAATTTTTACAGGCTTATTTGTGTATACATTCTTACATTTGTAATTGTCGCTTCCACCGGTAGCCGCCATCTTTATACTGCTGAGTTGGCTTGCTGCCGCAGGGTCTTTTCAAGGGGAGATAGCCACTTCCTCTTGCTCCCTAAAGTATTGGGACACCCTACCCCTCCGCGGGAACGCTCAAAATCTAGGGGAAAAGCTCAAATCTAGGGCTAGGGTTTGAATTGGGACAGGGCCCTACTTTGTTCTGTAAAAGTATTTTCTTCTTGTGTCCCCCTCCTAATGTGTCTCCACCAATAATGACACCAACATATTTGCAGCTTTCTCATTAAATGCCTTAAGTTCTTATGAAAACATTGAATGAAAGGAAACTTGCGGGTGCATACCTATGTTCCCCGGGTGCACATTTTTTTTCCATAGGTGAGTTGGTACTTCAACCAATCAAAAGTCATGAGTGTGAAACGTCATACATATATCAAGCAGCTTAACCCTGACCCTGCCCTATACTACTAACCTTAAGGATAGTGGGCTGGTGCCTAATCTTAATCAATAGAAGTGGGGGAACATAGGTACTGGGGAACATAGGTACCGGGGAACATAGGGCTGACCCCAAACTTGCGATGCATTTTCCCCCACATACTATATACAGTAACTGCTAAAGTTTCAAATTGATATCTCAGAATTTAAGCGTCTCCCCTTAAGTTGTTTTTTCTGTCTCCTTGCGATTCGGCGATAACGATCATTACGCGATACACTGTGCAGCTCTATCTCATCATTCCACATTTAGGCCTCTCTCCTCTTTCTCGCCTCGTCAGAACTTGCTCTAAACTTGTCTCGGTGTTTCGCCCTGAGCTCCTTTAACTCGGCGTAAAGTTCTCCTCTGTCGCAGAAGCGCAGCTCGCTCCATCTCCGTGTCATCGAGCGAGCATGCGACTGTGGAGACTTTTAATCTGATTACCACTCAGTCCGGCTGACGCGTAAGAGCTCCTCCTGCCCCGGGGCGATCTGCGCAGCCTTGTCCCGGGTTAAGGCACTGTGACAGTAATGGAGGCCGCGTTCAGGGGCGTAATGGGCCGCGCTAACCGTACACCAGCCAAAGAGCCGCTCCAATCTCTGCAATATTTAGCTTTGACGTTGAGATCGGAGCCTCACGTCTCGTTAGGTTAACACCAAACGGCATGGGGGCAGTGAGGGGTCCGGTGTCATGAGACGGGGATTAGAGATAGATTTACAGTATGTGATCAAGATACAAGCGAAATGAGTTTCCTCCATCGGGGGCAGATCTTCGGGCCTTTCTACAGAAGCAGCGCGGCGCGGGTCACAGGGAGACCACAGCCGGCCCCATCTGGACCCCAAGACAATTCTCAATATATAAAGGACATTTTATGCCCAGTGATGTCAGTAATGAGTTACTCAAATCTGACTATACTTTTTTCAGTAACAAGTAATCAAACGCGTTTCCAAACCAGTAATCAGATTAAAGTGACTTATCCAAGTCAAGGTGTCCGACTATTTTGTCATTTTCATTAGTAAAAAGATATAGTTCTTTCTTCTTGTCAAACCCACATTAAGATTAGCCTTAACTGCACTTTAATAGAATATATCTCTATGTACCAGAGCGCTATATAGGGGCAGAAGAATTAAACATGTATTACTATGTGAAAGATTGTCACAACGCCACCTGTTTAAAACAAGAAAAGTAAAAGTAAAACAGCTCTGCTTGTGTACAAGTCTTTTCATGGTTTAGCACCAAAGTACATCTCTGACATGTTAGAGCCGTATGAACCATCTCGGGCCCTGAGAACTTCAGAGAGGGGTCTCCTGGTGGTTCCCAGAGTCTAAGGACTAAACACGGCGAGGCTGCATTTCAGTTATAAGCAGCTAAAATCTGGAACAGTCTTCATGAGGCCTCAACTCTGACAATGTTCAAATCCAGGCTGAAAACAGCTCTTTTTACCTGTGCATATGAAAACTGAAAGTATTTTATCTGCACTCTTGCTTTTTACTAGCCTGGCTAACGCCAGACTAAAATCACAAGTGATATTTAGTCTGGGGACCACCAATTCATTTTCTGGTAGGAGAGGTGTGGTTTACGATTGTCCATATCCGTTTATTGGGCTGAATGTCTCTCATGCGTCTGCACGTAGCCATAGCCAATCGTATCATGGTATCAGATGACGTATGACGTACCTGCTGTAAACTTTTGAGCTAAACTATTTAGAACACGTTCGAAAGCTTGATGGCGTCGCGTCTGCTGCTGTCATGTTGGATCCGTAAATAAACGTTTATTTATTTTTTTTATCCCTAAACAAACTACAAGCTTCGTATGTCGAATAGCGTCATCGTCTTGCCGTCCCTCCTCGTTCTGTGATTGATCCCCAAATCCATGCGAAGATTTCGGCCATGGTCCCCAGGCTGCTGTGAAGTTTGAAAAGATTCGAGCGCACACAGCAGTCTGGCGTTAGCCAGGCTAGCTTTTTACTGTAATTAGTTAATTTTTATGTTGATGTTTTATTGATTTGATCTTCTTTCTTGTAATTTTATCAAATCAAACCAAACTTTATTTATAAAGCACTTTTAATACAAAATGTAGCCCAAAGTGCTTTACAGTAAAAATCCTTAAAATCATCCCAGTCCGCAAATATACAGTAAATAACAAAATACCCCGCCCCACCTGCCCCAGCCGCACACACAGACACACAAACACATATACAGACAGCCAAGCAGTTAAAATATAAGTCTTAATAAAAATGGACATAAGACTGAAAGAGGAAACACCATCCAAGGAGCCGTCTGCACCAGGAGCAGCCCATCGGCCACAGCCATAGTCCTGATGCAGCTACTGTAGGCTTGAACTTCATGGTTTGTCCTGTTGTCCAATACAGGCCAGGTGTGCCCTGCTGGGTGCAATAACCACTCTGATGTGGAGCTGAGACCCACTAGGAACCGAACAACTCTACACCTCAACCCACCTCTGCGTTCTGGGCTGTTAAAGCCAATCCTCCGCTTTTTCTTCTCTTTTCACATTCACATTGGACTATGTTTGAGCGCTTGTGTGCATTTAACAATATACAAGAACTTACCGGTTGCACTCAAAAGACAATCAGAACAAAAATATTCCTCTTTATTGTGAGTGTGAACTGTCCAGAACAGGGCAGTCCTCTTTTGGGTACAGTTACTGGACTATTGTTGATTTTTGTGTATTTTTTGGTTTTGAACTAATCAACTGTGAACAAAATGGTTAAACAAAATGAAGTGCACTTCTTCTTCAAACATGTAAACCTGTCAAGCTTGAATGAAACATTAGTGTGCAGATTGTACACAAAACTCCCAGAGTCAAAACCCTACATCTTCTGACACTAGCCTATAATACTAAATCCAACCCTCTTTTCTTGAGTTTTGGAGAGTGACACAACGTATGCATCAAATCACCTTTTCAGTCTGAGGACGACTCAGGACACAAACATAAACAACAACAGCGGAGGGCGTCCGTTTTCTCGCTGGAAATACTGTCACTATTCTGAGATTGTCAGCGTTGTTGTTACTGTTGTTATTGTTAAAATGCGCTTCATTAAAATGAGTGGTGTCATTATATTGTTGAGACGGTTGAGGTGTTATCGGAAACTGCTGACTTTCCCAAAGGAACCGTTTCAGTTTGAGGGACCATGCTATAGCCTATGAGCGGATTAAACAACGAGGAGTCGTGCATTAAACAGTTTTAATGCACTTCACGGAGGAACTTCTTGACTCCACGTCGCTTTTAAAACTGTCTGATGCATGGCTCCTCGTTGTTTAATCCTTACTTGTAAATCTAGCCTAGTTACTTTTTAAATAAATGAATCAATAAACTAACTAATTTACCTTTTAAAGGAGTCATCAGAAATCAGTCATCAGATTACTTATTCAAAGTAACTGTGGTAACGCTGTGTATGACACAGCAGAGTGTAATGAACTGCACTGATCTCCAGACCCCTCTGCTCACAGATCAGAACGGTTAGTTAACGTTTAAGATTTACTTTATTGTCCCTGTAGGGAAATGTGTCATCTGCTTTTGACCCATGCTTCAATGCCGCCGGGGCAACCTGTATGGAGCAGTGGGCGACGGCAGTACCGTGCCCGGGGCCCATCTCCAGATGGGACGTCTGCGCAGTAATATCGTCAAAGTACTCCAGGTGTTATTACGCCTCACAATATAGTGCCCCTTTTTATCCGCTTAGAAAATTGACATGGGTAATTTTGTGTAACTATACTTGAATCATGTAAAGGCTCACGTAACTCTATTTACAGCAGGAACCATATGTTTACATACACTTTATAAAAAGAACCATTTGCATTTTTCCTCACTGTATGACATGAAACTAGAGTTAAGTTCTTTTTTGTTTTTTTGTTTTTTTAGGTCAAGTAGTATTTTAAAAATGATTTCTATTTGCTAAGTGCCCGAAAAATGAGAGATAGAATACAAAAAAGTGTGTTCATTTGTTAAAACAATGATGGAAATGACCAGTCATCACACAGATCAGAAAGAAGGCGGGTTCTGTTTCCCAGAGATGAACGTGCTGTGTCTGAAATGTGAATATCAACCCAAGAACAAATGCAAAAGACCTGGTGAAGATGCTGAACCTGGTAAGAGTTTGTCATTATCCAGAGTGAAACAAGTACTGCACCGACATGGGCTGAGAGGTACTCTGCCAGGAAGAAGCTCTTACTCCAAAAGAAACATCAAAAAGACAGATTGGAGTCTGCAAATAAAAAAAGGATATAGACTTTAAGGGACTGGTGCACTTCACAAAATAGATGACATCATGAAGAAAGAACACTATGTGGAAACATTGGAGCAACATCTCAAGACATCAGCCTGGAAGTTAAAGCTTGGGCGCAGATGGGTCTTCCAAATGGACAATTCCCAAAGCATATGGCCAAGACTGGTTACAACGTGGCTTAAGGAAAACAAAGTCAATGTTTTGAAGTGGAAAAAACAAAAACCAACAACTGATCTAAATCTAGTTGAAAAATGTCTGAGCAGAGCTGAAAAGGCATGTGCACGCAAGGTGGCCTACAAATGTGTCTCAGTTACACCTGTTCTGTTTCGAGGAATGGACCAAAACTCCTGCCAACTATTGTGAGAAGCTTGTGGAAGGAAATCCAAATCGTTTGACCCAAAATATACAGTTTAAAGGCAATGCTACCAAATATGAATGAAATGTATGTAAACTTTTGGTTTTGTAAAAAGTAATAAAACATTTCTAAAAAATTGTATCTGTCATTTTTCTGGACTTTCACAAATAGAAATAATGTGTAAAATTCTGCTTTACCTAAAAAAAATAAAGGTTAATTCTAGTTTCATGTCGGACAGTGAGAAAAAAATGCAAATGCGTCTTTTTATGAAGTGTATGTAAACATATGGTTCCCGCTGTAAATAGGGAAAACGTGGAACAGCTTCGAACTTCACTCCCGTTTGGAGCTATACCTTTGCTGGGAGAGGCTAAACACTAACAACATTTGCGTGACTGAGCACACACGTACGCATCAACTCGTCTAAGCTAAGGTAAGAACTATCTCAGTATGGAAAAACGGTGGCCTGTTCCTTTAAGATGACTCTCTCTACTCCGGACTCAGCCAAACCTCACTGGCGAGACTTCAGCTGGTTCGATCTGCTCGTCTTTTAACTGGATCTCTATAATTGGCCCGCATTACTCCCGTTCTCCGATCCCTTTGCGACTCTCTGCTTGTGCCCTACACTGTATCCCATATTTTTGGCGACAAAAGCTGAATAATGGATAGAGCCAGGTTTTCTGTGTGTAAATGGACAGTTTTTAGTGGTAGACGAAACCAGAGCACCTGGAGGAAACCTACGCAGACACGGAAAGGCCCCCTCCGGAGATCGAACCCAAGACCTTACAGCTGTGAAGCACAAGCACTAACCGCTTCGCTACCGTGCCGCATAATGTACCTTTAAAATAAGTAAGTAAGTAAGTAATCTTTATTTATATAGCGCTTTTCACAGACAGAGATCACAAAGTGCTTTACAGTGGACAACAACAAAATATAAACAATAAAAAACAGTAAAAATATGCATTCATGAGTCTTAAGTTGCTTTTTAAAAGTCTCCACAGAATCAAGGGAGCGCAAGGACAGAGGATGACAGAGGATGTTCAGAGACAACAACGGCTTTAAAGGACCTGTCTCCTCGGGTTTTGTAACAGGTTTGAGGAACTATAAGCAGGTTTTGACCTGAAGACCTCAGACTCCGAGCTGAAGTGTAGGGCTGGATTAGGTCAGTGATATAAACTGGAGCCTGTCCGTGAAGCGCCTTGAAAGCCAGAACCAGAATTTTAAAGTTCACTCTGAAGGAACATTGAGTTGCCTTTTGTACGAAATGCACGGTATAAATAAAGTTGCCTTGCCAACAGGAAGCCAATGGAGAGACTTCAGAACAGGAATCATATGGGCTCTCCTGTTGGTGCGGGTCAGGAGCCTCGCTGCAGAGTTTTGAACATACTGTAGGCATACTGTTCTTATTTAGGCAGGTGAACAGGCTGTTGCAATAGTCCAACCTTGACGACACAAAACCATGAATAATAGTCTCCAGCTCTTTTTGCGAGACCAACTGTCTCAGCCTGGCGATATTACGCAAATGAAAGAAACCATTCTTTAATAACTTTCACAAATGCTGCACTAGAGACATGTCTTCATCAAAGGTAACTCAGAGGTAATAAATAAAACTCAAATAAAATCCCCAGCCCTATCTGTGGAGGAATCCCTGACTACAGGGACTGGACAACAAGAACTGAAGCTCCAACAAGGACTGGACTGGGTCCATCTAGCAGGAGTGCCCAAAGTGTGGCCCAGGGGACAATTTTTCTTCTTATTGATTTGGCACACCTATTGGGCTATACAAAACAATTGATTGATTGAAAATAAAATGTATTTGTATTTTGTATTTTTGAATTTGTGTACAGCACTTGGGTTTTTAGTTTAATTTGCCGCCTGTATGTCAGACTTAGAAGTGACCTCTCATAGAATCAATGTTTTCTCTTTCTTAATAAAGCCACACTCAGAGGTGAACCAGTTTGAGAATGAGAATGAGAGGGCCACGTCCGAGCCTTCATCTGGGGATCACGCTCCCCCCCCCCTTCAGCTCGGAGTCAAACCCAGGACCATCTTGCCGCACGATTGTGGTCTCATTTGTAATATGTGCAGTTAGTGATCGCTGGTGGTATTTAGGTCGCATCAGATCATCTCCTGACCCTCTGACACGCACCACCTCGTCCCTCGTGGAAACACAGGGCTTAATGAGGACCTGGTTTAGCCCCGAGACCCGGACACCCGCAGGACACTGACCACAGCCCCCGACATGCACGTCCTGAGGAGAGAGAGGGGCAAGCTTCTGAGGAACAGATTCACCTCATCATCGTCTCCCAGAAATCACAGTAATTTGACACTGCTGCCGTTCGTTACTTTTACTGTTTATTCAGGCAGCAACAATCTTTAAAGTGGACGTATATGTAACTTACAAATGGATCGATCATTTTATTGGTCAGTTTATGCGACATAAAAATGAAATTAGCCAACAATTTAGTGCAATGTCATTTTTTAAATTATGTTTCTATCTATTTTCACAATTTTTGTTCCAAATTTCTTGACCTTGGAGATAAAGTCGATATCGCATATCTTCCAAACACCAATTTTGATATGATCAATTTATCGACGATATATTATCCACCTCTGGTTCCAAACTTGCTATAGATATTTGCTAAAAAATATCTATTTTTATAGTTTATTCCTGAAAGTGTATATGTATAGGGACACTTTATCAACACAGACTACATTGGTCTGCACCTTCCAGGATCTATCTATTACACAACAAAATTCAAAATCTTCACATGACACAAGTCTCCTAAAGTACTTTGCACGAGATGCATTTCTCATTTTCTATAGACCGGGTAGAGATACATATGGAGCCACAGCTGCCCTAGCGGCAGACAGAAGCATGGCTAGGGCTGGGGTGTTTTCAATATCGGTATTTAACAATACTTGGTTTACAATACCGATACTTGAACAATATTTTTTTCGATACCTATACTAAAATATGTGTCCTCTAGAACCAGAAAACAGAATAATACTACAGTCCGATTAGGTTCATTAGGTCTTCTAATAATGATGTAGCTTATTTTTCCTATAGACAGACCTTAGTATTAGTTTCCTACCTGACGGTTTCGGCTACAACTGCGGCCTTCCTCAACCTCTGAGGCGTGACAACCTCTGAGGAAGGCCGCAGTTGTAGCCGAAACCGTCAGGTAGGAAACTAACACTAAGGTCTGTCTATAGGAAAAATAAGCTACAGAATAATACTACTATCACATAAATTACAAAAGACTATTTCTGTTAAATGTGTATCATTTATTTGAGCATAAACAACAAAATCACTTCCTTCAATGCTGTCCCTGGACCAACAGCATCAAAACTTGGTCTAAAGTATAAAGATATACTTTTTTTTTTCCGATAGATACAGACCGGAATCGCCCATATATGGTCATGTTGGAAGTAGTTGAGGGGGAAAAAACAAAGAGGAGAACAATCTAAACTTTCAATAATTACTCCAAAACTACTTGAACAAATGCTGAATTATGAATATAGTTTTCTACTCAATAAAGACATAAAAACATGGAGAGGAGCAAAGTGTAGTTCAACAGCCCATAAATACATACAGTAAATAACAGAGAATGCTAACATGATGCTTCATTTTAGCATCATGCTACATGCTAACGTTAGCTATGACTTCCGTTTTTTCAATTCTACTGAACAATCTGCTGTGAAAAAGCATCCAGAGTCCATAGATTTAGACTATTGTGTCCATAGTCTAAATCTATGGACAGGATTTGGACTTTATTTGTGTGTGATAGGTGTATTTTCCGCAAGAAAGTATTTTAGTGGCAAATGAGGACATATGACGCCGACTGTATCTGTACCAATAGTGCTTGTTTTTCAATACTACACTGGTATTGTTTATCGATACCCAGCCCTACACACATTTCCTAATGGACCCTCTGAGTGTGTTGTGACTCCAGTGCCTCTTGAGTCTCTTTTGCCCGTGTTTGTCTGCCATAGTACAGAACATCAACGTGATCACTATGGTGGAATATTGTCGTTTTCCCAGCAGCACGGGAGAGGAACACAGAGGAGGATATCGGAGCAGATGTGGTTCCATCTGAAAAGTATGGTCCCAGTTATAATCAAACACATTCCCCTGGACTCGGATCGAAGGAGGCCGTTTGTGAAGACGTGGCAACGCTTAATTCAAGACAAGAACTCAGCCAGTAAAGGAGATTCCTCACGTTGAGCAGCACAAATCCATTCACTACGAGAAGAGAACAATGAGTGATGCGTTTACATGTGCTCGAGTAGTCCGGTTATTAGCCATATCCCAGTTCTGGTAGTTTTGGGGATTTGGTGTTTATACTGTATGACAGGGGTCGGTAAGTTGGCTTGGCTTCGGGCCAATATTTTTTATGCTGATAAGTGGCGGGCCAGCCGGTCCATTGATAAAAAATAGATTTATTCACGCATGGATATTTAAAACTAGATAACCCCAAACTATACATATTTTTTGTAAAACTAAAATATTGTTTGAAACAATACTATCCTCGAGTCTGTCTGGATCTTCACGGGTTACACAGCACTAGCAAAAAATAAAGTTAGCATCACAAACATGTCGCTTTCCAAAGGACAAAAAAGAAAAGTGGACAGTGAAAACAGGTGTTTTAGGGAGGAATGACGACAAACATATGGTTTCATCCTACCTGGATATGTGAATGCCAAACCTCTGTGCCTCATCTGCAATGAGGTCATCTCCGTTTGCAAAGAGTACAATATTCGGCGACATCACTGTTACGCCGAAAACTGCATGACCGCCGAAAAATGCCCCCCCTCTTACCGCGCACAGATGAAACAACGACAGGAAGGTTTCTAGGACTGTCTCTTAACAATTATATGAGGAGTGTGGCGTGAGAGTGTGTGAAAGCACTCACATGCGTGTGTCTCACGGTGAAAGCGTGAGAGTTGGCAGCCCTTAAGAGGGGGTGCATTTTTAGGCGGTCATGCGTAACACTGGCACGCCGCAGTTGTGTGAGCAGCGCTGTAGCGCCTGGATGAGGTAAAGTATGAGGATCGGGACAAACCACAATTTAACCTAGAAGTTAGGCTGCTTAGAGTTAAAATGCAACAGTGGAATGGTGTTGTGCCAAACACAAGCAAAGATCAGGGGCAAAACATTTGTGGATAAAGAACAATTAAGTCTCTGTTAGGCTTTTTTTTCTTTTTTTTTATATCCTCTGGCGGGCCAAAAAATATTGGCAACGGGCCAAAGTTGTCCCCCGGGCCGGACGTTGCCGACCACTGCTGTATGATATATATGTATGTAATTGAGGAATCTTAAATCCCCTGTTTATGATCAAATAAAGGATCCGGCTTCTCGAACTGAGGCGACATCTGTGCAGGCGCATTTAAATGTTTTTGAGCACAATACGGCCCAAATACTAAAAGCATAAATCTGCTTTTCTCGCTGTGGCTTATTTCGGGTCTTGTTCTTTTGAATGACCACTTTGGGCCAAATGTTTTGCTCTTTCACTACATCCTGAGCGATGGCAGACAACAGCGGCGGAGGATTGTGGGTAATTCCTTTCCTCATCTTTGCACTGACGTGGGTTAAAGCCGGGACTGGAGGGAGAGAGTGCTTTCTGGAATTCACAGAGAGAGTGGAGCTCACCGAGAGCCTCTTGTTAATTTAAAAAAAAAAATGTCAGGGTTTCCCATCGTGAACGCAGCTGTTGGACAGAGCGAAGGAAAACCAGCCGCCTTTAACCAATCTGCAACAGTCTGACATAAATCCACATTACGATGCTCCTTTCCATCTAAAATATTCACTTATACTCCACTATAGTTCCAAACTAAAGCCTCGGGAACGTTTCTGCTCCTCATTTCTCATGATATTAGAAAATCTGTGGTAATGAACACTTGTAAGAATGGAGGGCTTGACTTTTTGGACTTCTCTTCCTTAAACAATGTATTTAAGATGAATTGGTTAAAGTATTTCCTTAAAAATGACTCTACCTAATGGAACTTCATCCCCAAATTTGTATTCAACCAAATAGGTGGTCTCCCTTATTTGCTAGTGTGTAATTATCAGATACATAAGATACCCATAAAACTGTCATAAACCCAACACAAGTTCTCACCTCAAAGATAGTATATTTGGAACAATGGTGATCTATTGCATAAAAGAAGGAGCATGTTTCTAACAAATTGGGTGGACAGAAATATACATTTAGTTATTCAGTTGTTTAAAACAGATGGTCATCCAATGAGCTATGATGAGTTTGTACATACATTTTTTTGTTTCCCCTTTTTTATCAAGTTATGAACGCCATTCCAGTTGGTTTTGTAAATTTGTATGGGAACGATTTTCAGTTGTCTGGTGTGTCTGTGTCTGTCATCAAACCACGAGAGAAACATTATGTGGCAAAGTCTGTTTCGGGCCGCGCAGAAACAATAATCGAGCAACTCGTCACTTGTTCCAGAGTGAGATCGCAACAAAACCTTATGTAACCAAATACTGGGCTCAATTCAAAAACGATATAGCTTGGACAAGGGTCTGGCTCTTGCCTCATAAATACATACTTACATAAAATCTACCCCGCAAAGCACTTCATGACAAAGTTCAAAAAAAGACATTGATACGTCCGGCTCCTTTTGCTCTGCGCTGCCTGAAACAGTCCCCCATCTCTTTGATTGATTGATTGGATTTATTAAAGTGATTATTTACAACACCATTGTTGCAGTGCAGAAAACAAACAAAGCAACGAAAAAACTCAAAAGGAGTTGGCCGAAGCAAGAAAGCTTATAAGTGCCTACCCCCATATTCAACATAAATGTACATTCCGGATACAGTAATACAACATGTTTTACAAGAAGAAAATCACAGGTTGTTTACAAGACTTCCAAAGTAAAAAGACATAACACAAAGATAGAAATGTATGCACTTTACCAATATATATAAACATTTTTATTTTTATTTTTATTTACAATTTGTACTTTTTTTTTTACTTTTTCTTATTCCTCATTCCCGTTCACATAATATCCATATCCAATCATTACTTATAAACACCAGTCACCGTTCTATTAATTGACCATTGATTTAGTTATTATTAAGTATTGCATAGTCAACACGACCCCTTATTATTGACATTCTCATTTCCACTGTAAAATCTTGGTTGTGATTGTTTTATTATTTTTGTTGTTTGCCTTGTTTAGTGAGACGCCTTAAAAAGCCAGGGTGTAATATAGCCAGTTGGTAGAGGGCAGTAGCCCCCCACCAGCAAGCCCTCACCCTGCTGCACTAACTAGTTATTGTTGTGAGGCAGTTCTGAGCCCTATACTGGGTGGTGCATTAAAAACACAAGATTTATGAACCCGTTAAAATGGAGGGGGGGGGGGGGCTATCCACCAGGTCCATCACTCGCCTGCCCTCGCTCTATTATGTTTAATAGTGATCAGTGGAAACAGGTTGTTACAGCATTGTTATTAGCTTTTGTTTATTCATTTCTCTCAGTTCCTATAATTCATAACTACTTAAACTTAGGGGTTGGTGACATTGGTTCTATCAGCAATGATGTGGTTAAACAGACTCACAGTAATACAAAATTACATGTAAATAATACGAACAAGGTCACATGTCTTTAGCATATTTTTCAAACACACTTCTTTTATACTGTTTATATTGTTGTACAGTGCCTTTTAAGGATTCCTCTAGATTATTCCACAGATTTACACCTCTCCGGGTGATACAGTGACTCTTTTGGCACTGTCACTACACAAAAACCTTTTGGAAAGATGTATCAAAATCCATACACAACAAACTACATCTAAACCGAAATCTATTGTACGAGCATATCATCTTTGGATGCCTCAATAGAATACAAGATGAAGACAAAGAGTTTCTTGTAAATCTTTTACTATTGCTAGCAAAATTTCATATTCACAAATCTAAATGGCCCCAGAGGGGAACCTATTGTATGTATGTAATAAGTTTCCCCTAAAATGTGTATAAAAACAAAAACAAATGCCCTTTGACACTTGTTGAAATCAGTGGTGCCACCAGGGGGTGGCCGACTCCTGGCCACCCCATTGGCCAGCCCACTGGCCAGTGTTAATTGTAGTGCTGTAGTATCAGTTATGAATGTTATTGGATCATTAGTAACATTAAATATAAAAAAAACAAAACAAAGTATAGCAGTAGACGTTTCCTTAAGTCTTTCTGATACTTTTCTACAGGCCAGTTTACTACAACAGTAAATACAATTGTGAAATTATGGCTGATTATGGCAGTTTTGGTTTGCCACCCAAAGATTTTAAGTGGCCCCATCTGACCACCCCTATGAACAATTTCTGGAGGCGCCACTGGTTGAAATGTTAATACTGAAAAGTGCATTAACATTAAATGTAATAAAGTGCTGCCTCTTGTTCTGCTATTGTTTCTGTACTTGTATTTTGTTTTGGTTTGTGTACCCCTGGCTATGTTTTTTGTTTTGTTTTTCCGTATAAAAAAAAGTGTATGTATATAATACTGCAATAAAAAAAATTAAAAAAATGACAGTAATTTTTGGGGGCGGCTAAAAAAAAACCTTAACGGCGCGTCACTAGGTCACAAACAACGTTAATTGTGCAATTTTTTAAAAATGACGCCGTTAAAATTGATTTGGGTATGCTTAATTATTTGTCAGCTATTCCTCACAAACTGAAGAAACGTGCTTCTAAAGGGCACTTATGGGACTCTCCTGCACAGCTGATCATCACATTTGTGCGAGTTTAATTTTCCTTTCATTACGATGAAGAAGAGGAGCACCGCACATTAGCTTTTTGTTTGCATCCTGGGCCAGTCCTTGTGGCTATTTCTCAACATTTGGACAAACTTTATTGGGAATGTTGCAGTTTGTTACTTTGACTTGGACAGAATTATCTCAAAGGTGTTGTTTCATATTTGATATATCAGCGCCTTTTGCAGCAACTTTACGACGAGAGGATTTGCATGCATCCATCAGCGACAACAACACCGTGGTTGTCTTTTGAATACCCAAGCAGGCCCCACACCGCTGTCTTCAATCGCTTTTTTGGGTGGATGTAATGTAGGAGAGCGTCCTTCTGCCTTGCTCAACTACCGTGGCTTCTATAATTCTTACAGTTAACCTATACCGCGTCCTTTTATCATCGTGGTAATCGTAAAACCGTTTAATCTTGACATCCCTCCTGTTGGAGAATCCAGGTTTCTCTTTAAGCTGCTATTTTCGGGTTATATCAGGAAACTGCGTTGATATGATTTGATTTGTTTTATTTGAGCTATTATTTACAGTGCATTATTATTTACAATATTTACATCATTTCATTTACATTATCACAAAAAACCCAAGAAAAATTAAATAAAAACAAATAATAACTCAAAAGGAGTAGGCCGAAGCAAGAAAGCTTATAAGTGCCTACCCCAATTTCAAAATACAATACAATACAATACAATACAATACAATACAATACAATACAATACAACACGATACAATACAATACAATACAATACAATACAATACAATACAATACAATACAATACAATACAATACAACACGATACAATACAATACAATACAATACAATACAATACAATACAATACAATACAAATAGAAAAGTTTGTGATTTCTGAGTGTATTTACTTAGTTTTATAATTTTCTCTTATTTTTTTTATCATTGCTTATATTACCATTCTGGTCACCATTCTATTGATTTACGTAATGTTTAAATAGTCATAGTGTTTTAGATATACATATATATACACACATACAGACATATGTATACATATACTGTATATATATATATATATATATATATATATATATACATACACATACATACATTACTAGCGCACATATTTATTATACATATATTATCATCACCATAATAACAATGACAATAATAACATTCTCAAAAGTATCATTCTCAAAAATATTATCTTCAAATTTATCATGTTTCTCATTGCTATCATACCTGCTTCAACTGTAATAATGTTGGTTAAGATTATTCTGTCAGTGGTTTTTGATTGTTTTCCCTATTTGTGAGGTGCGTTAAAAAGCCAGGGTATTATGTGGCAAGCTGGTAGAGGGCGGAAGCCCCCCACCAGTGAGCCCCCACCCTGCTGCCCTAACTAGTTGATGTTGTGAACCCCTTTATAATCCTATACTGGGTGGTACTTTAAAAAGACAAGATTTATGAGCCCGTTGAGAGGGGGACCCTACACCAGGTCCACATCTCGCCCGCCCCAATTCTATTTTATTTGTAATGACCAGCAGAAGCAGGCCATAACAGCATTTTTAATGCTTGTAATTTATCTCAAGTTCCTTTAATACAGATCAAATAGACTTGGTTGATAGAGTAGGTGACAACTGATTATATCAGCAATGATGTGGTATATCACAAGTTCATAGTAATACAGATTACTTAAGGAGAGTGTCTTCAGCATACTTCTCAAACACAGTTCACTTATACTGTCTTTTGAATTGCTGTAGACTAGCTGCACCTTTTAAGTCTTCATCTAAATTATTCCACAGATTTACTCCTCTCTGTGTAATACAATGACTTTTTAGGGTGGAATGGATACATTGTACTTTCAGATTATGAGTTCCCCTTAGATCGTATCTTCCCTCTCTTTTACCAAACATGAATTGTATGTTACTAGGGAGCTGGTTATGTACAGCTCTATATATCTGTAGCAGGGAATTGAGTTGAATGATCAAAGACAACAACGGAATATTATAAACTCCCGATAATAACCGGGAAACTCATGTAAACACAGTCAGTGGAAGAGTTGGTAAAAAGCAGGATTTCTTAAAGTTTGACAGTATCTTGTTGTGCTTTACAAATGAATGAACCGCTCTGGCACGTCGTCCCCCTTCATCATCCGTGAGAGGAGGCACCGGTTTAACGATGTCCCCTCCGTCGCCCGAGGGCCCAAACACTTCGCGACAGTAGAGTAGGACCTAACCAGCGAGAACATTACGCCATCACCCAGTCCCCACACGCACCGAACCTCTGCTCGTGTCCTGACGCAAACGAGGAAGGAAAAACCCCGCGGGCGCTTCCCCTCGTCCCCCCCGCGATGTCTCCCTTCGGCGCGTCAACATCTCAACGGCAACTTTGGAGAAGGCGGAAAAAGCCCAGGCACACGCTTCTCTGGGAGAGTTCGACCCTTGTTTTCAGATGCATTAAAGTTTCACCAGTGTCCCGGGACGACTTCCATGTTAGCGCGGGCTTAGTGACGCCCTAATGCATGCGTTCAAACGGGACACATCTGGACCGGCGTCAGGAGGAGTTTGAAGGACATGCATTATTGAGGAAAGAGGGAAATTGGCTTCTGGTGATTACAACAGGGCTTAGATTTGTGTTTTGTAGGAATAGCAGCACTTTACTTCAAGGCGAGACATGGAAGATGAAAGACTTTTTATGTTGTGGTCAAATATGAAATTCTAGTTGTAATGTCAAAGTAAAGAATAGGCCAATCTCTCCCTTTACGATGTTTATTTGATGACGCTGTGTCGACTTTGAAATCAATCCAACATGGATTTGCCCCGCCGTGTTTCCGTCGCATATCCATTCACTGATACTGACATATTTGCTATCCTTGTGACACATGGAATCCCCCTGACAAGACTGCAATCCAAATATGATCACTTCGTTTGTGGAAGGAAAAAAAGACCTGCTCATAGTTTGCAAAACTTTAAAGCAGTAACTTGTTTACCTTAATAAATCCTTTTCGTAGTCTCTCTGGGGGTAATACAAATGTTAATGGGATGATTTCATCTCCTCCTGGTGTCTCTGGACAGAAAACCACCCTTACAACTTTACCTGCACCGGCTCAGAGGCCCCAATACATGCTAGTGGAATCACGAAGAAGAAGCTAACAGGCTAACGGGCAAAGCTAACTGCGGGCTAGCGCCACTTTAAACAGTATTTACAGCCAAGTTTGAGTGAAAAAAATGATTTCCATTGTGTAATTGGATGTACATCATCCCTCTCTCCCTTTGTCTTTTCTGTCAGCGTAGTATTTACTCTCACGGACAATTAATGAGTAAAAAAACGCAACATGCTGCGACACCTGCAGTGGCACTTATGGCCTCTAGGGACAGGAGTGACTTAGTACTGCTTTAAGGCCCGTTTTGTCAAAATGAGGTTTATATGCCACTCTTGCAACAACATCTTCACTGTAGTAGCTCCTACAGACTCCACACTTTACAGTCTCTGACATAATAATAAGGTTTTTTTTTCCAAAGGGATTTTTCAATATCTAATTCCTTGCCTTATTTATTGAACATTGTGCCACCAAATAAGAAGGCAAAATGAGACATTTTACATTTTTATATCTTCCCTAATTACTAGCACAGACAAAGATTCCTCTGTGAAAATCCTTGTTAGAATAAAATAAACCATTCATTTAAAACGGGCTCTATCTGTCATATAGATTGTGTCATAAAAAAATAAAGGGAATTTTTGAATTGAATGCCTTATTTTTATATGAAAGCATTAAATTAGACAAAACTCGCAATACATTGTCCCCTTCATATTAACGTCCATAATTAGAGCTAAATTGCTTTTTGTCTCTCATTCACCTGCAGCGTCTTTCCTTAGAGCTGTTGAGCCCATTGAGACAAAAATGTATTGCTCCAGTTTATGTTAAACATATCACTTCCATCTTTAGTCCCAGCAGAAACTCTTACATTATTATACTAAAAAACGTAAATGGCTCTCATGGGTCAAAAGTTTGGGATTTTCACAAATCTCACCACAATCTCCACGTCTTGAGCCGGGTTTGGTCAGGACTTCCAACGAGACTCGAGGGCTTTTGGACCTGCTTAAGGTTGAAGAGAATGCCAGTGGCAAATCATTTGAGCTAAGCACAGACTACACCATTTTTTTCAGTCTTCAAAGATTTTGTGAAGAATGGCGGGGTCCACTCTACTCGACTGGATTTAGCGCGATTATAGAATGACGGGGAGTTCACACATCACGAGTGAGAATCGTGAGAGTGGACACAATTCTCTTTTAGAAGGAGAAAAACTGACCTTTTCCCTAATGGACTGAATATGAAAAGGAGATGGACATCAGCCCGGTGACGGAGGAGATGAATTGTCCAAACACAGTAAGTGCCATTTAACTCTGTTTGTGGTTGAAATGTGGCTGAAAACAATGTTCTTGTGAACTTTTAGTGATATAACATTGTGCTGTTTGGCGTGGTCTGTGTGGGGCTGTGGCCATTACTTTGTTGTTTGTGCTGCTGTTGTGACAGAGAGATTAAAATGGTGGAGCTATGGTGTTTGTCTGTGTGTATTTCACTCTGTTTCACTACTTCCCGTGTGTCACTTTAGGATCAGTATGATTAAGAGATATGCACATTTTTTGACTAGTAAAGCCATAAAAGTGATTGTACAGGCTCTAATATTATCCAACCTTGACTATTGCCCCACTGTACGGTCTAATACCACCGCTGACTGTATAAGAAAATTACAGGTAGTGCAAAATCGAGCAGCACGACTAGTACTTCATTGTGACTATTATACTAGCGCTAAATTAATGCATCAGGAACTAAACTGGTTATTGGTACAGGATAGACTTCTATATTCAGTATTATGTTTGTTCAGAAATGTTTCCGTGACTAAAACTCCTCAGACGCTCTACCAAAATATAAAGTTCAGTTTGAACATACACAATTTCACAACCAGACACGCTTCTGCAAATAAATGTGTCTTACCTAAAGTAACAACAAATCACATGAAAAGAACATTTGCTTACAGGGGAATGTATGAATGGAATCCACTTCCCAAGCAAATAGTTCTAATGAATAAACAATTTTAATTCAAAATGATTCTGAAAAAGTTTATTCTGTTGAACAAATCGCTCCATAAAACTTAGGTTAGACATGAATTTAAAGCTGTTCCAGAGTGAAGTCTGTGCCTTTGTGATTTAATAATGTTTTTATAATGCCTTATTTTATTAATGGGATTGTAATACTTTGCCAATTAGAAAACCTAGGTCATCTTTTATATTATTTGTACATTGTATTATAATAATGTTGACATTTTTTTTGCCGGTTACAGTATGTATTTTTAAGTACAGGACTTTGTTTATCTTTGTGTAATTGTATATATGGTATTTTCTACGGACCCCAGGAAAAATAGCAGCAGCTTTGCTGTGGCTAATGGGGATCCTAATAAATAAACAAACAAAATGACACACAATTCTCCTGTGCGTCCAAAATCTGGTATAAAATTCAAACATGTTTGATTTACTGCGGCTGGGGTTTTGTTGCGTCTTACGATTCAAACGCGAGTCCAGTCGTTGACCCTCCACACGATGAGACACCATTCTCTACGACTGCCTTCAACCCGTCATGACCCACCGGACTGAGAATTACAGCAACATTGGGTAAACAAAATGGTGTTGTGTGATCTTAGCTTTTAACACCTTTGATACGAAACAGAATCTCCGGCCACTTTTTGATGGTTTCCCTATAATGAGTTTACTCCCTGTGTCTTTTATGAAATGATTTTAAGGTCTAAAAAACCCGTCCCACTCGAGGCCGACATGTTTCCTTGGCTGATGTCGGTGTGTGTGACTACGATGACTTACACACATCGCTCCCCTCGCTCCTCACTCGCTCTGACATGAGTGTCGCTCTCGATCACCCGGGTCGTCCTGAAGCCTGCGCGGCCCGATGGGAGATGAGGCGCGCGCCGCTCCTCCACTGCGCCTGACACGGGACATTTCCCCCGCGCCGCTTCAAACCTGGTCCACTTTCACGCAGCGAGGAGCGAGCAGGTTCAGGCCAGTCAGCAGCGATTACCCAGAGGTTCGGGACGGGTGAGGAGCTGACAGGGTTTTAAAGGAGCGCTTATTTACCCCAGTGTGGAGCAGCAAGAAGGTCCCGAGTCTGATTCCCAGGCATTAAAGTGGACATATCCTGCTTAATTCAGGCTCAGTAAACATTCTTTGTGGAACTCCAGCGTTACGCCGGGCTCATACTGACTTCTCAACTGCTTCAGCGGCGCATATTTAGTCGGGACTCACACTGAGTCACAAGACCACGAGTTTACAGGGTTTTACGTTTTAACAACTAGAGATGCACCGATACAGTTTTTTGATATCGATACCGATACTGGAGGTTTGAATCAGATATCCGATAACGAGATGTTACAGATCAATTATCAATTACATGTGAAACTCGGAAAATCTTTCAAAAGCTAATTTATTTCTGTAATTCAACTTAAAATGTGAAACTAATACATGATATGGACTCAGATATGCCAAGCCTTTGTTTGTTATAATTTGGATGATTTTGGTTTACAGCTTGTAAAAACAAACCAAATTCAAAATCTCAGAAGATTAGATTATTACATGAAATCAATAAAAATAAAAATAAAGATTTTAAACAGAGAAATGTGGGCTCTCTGAAAACTGTAATCATGCATATGTACTTAGTACTTGGTTTGGGCCTTTTACTTGAATGACTGCCTTAATGCGGTTGCGTGGCATGGATGCTCTCAGCCTGTGGCACTGCTGAGGTGTTATGGAAGACCAGGATGCTTCAATAGCTCCTTAAGCTCCTCTGTATTGTTCGGTCTCATGTCTCTCATCTTTCTTTTGGTAATGCCCCATAGATTCTCTATGGGGTTCAGGTCAGGTGAGTTTGCTCAAGCACAGTAATCCGACGGTCATTGAACCAGGTTTTGGTACTTTTTGCAGTGTGGGCAGGTGCCCTGCTGGAAAATGAAGTCAGCATCTCCACAAAATTTGTCTGTTGAAGGAAGCAGGAAGTTCTCTAAAATCTGCTGGTAAGACGGTTATGCTGACTCTGTACTTAATAAAGCACAGTGGACCAACACACCAGCAGACAGTGGCGTGCTCGGACCTAATTTCGGCCCGGAAATTTAGAGAAGACCGGCCCACTATTCTGTGGGTTTATAGCTCAGTGATAGCGCGCTAGTCTCTGGTGCAGGAGGTCCCGCTTCAAGTATGGCTTTGACACTTTTGTAACGCTTTCTCTTTTCACACAGGCCGCTGCACACACAGTCTGAGCCTGATACAACTCCACAATCAGCACCAAGTTATGAAGATAAAAATATTCATTTGTCCATTTTTCTACGTTTCACTGGCTTTTTCTCTCTTTACTTGCGTGGACACTTGTCTCTGCAGGATTGGACTGTACCAACTTCAACTAAAGCGGAGGGGTGTTCCACTTAAACACAACTCTGAGTTAGTTCAACATCAAATGGTATCTCCCCGCCACAAGGATGCAAAGCTGATGAGCAGATTTTTCTGATTTTGACACATTTTCCCCTTGTGGGGCCGACCCGGCCCTAATCAGTGCCGGGAAACCTCCCGACTCTCCCTATGGCCAGCACGCCTCTGCCAGCAGAAGACATGGCTCCCCAAATCATCATAGACTGTGGAAAATTAATCCTTCCGATTCATTTTTTTTTTTTTTTTTTAAAGAAGATGAAACTGACTATTAGAGCAGTATTTTGAAAGGAAAGGCTTTTTAAACGACAATTTACAGTCAAATGTTTGAATTTTATTTTGAGCACTCAACATTGTCATTTTATTGATCCCTTCCAAATAATATGCAACTCTGAAGGGTTCAAGGTGTCGGTATAAGACAAATAGGTTAGGAACCACTGCCAGTGGTTTGGTCTGATGAAGGTAGAGAAGCGCTCTAGAAGTTGAGACCATTTAACAAAAGTATTGCACTTGCATAATTTATCTAATTTCACTGAAAACAAGTTGTTTTTTTATTTAAACGAAAAAAAATCTCATTCACTTGACAGGTCAGAATGACTCAAATGAATGTAAAATACACTTCATTCCAATGAAATATCAAGATATCAAATGTTACGGTGCATTTCAGGGCGCTAATGTGATCTCGGGATCCACAGACTTTTGAGTTTACTTCCGACACGAAAGAAGACCTAATTAACCCGGACTCCTCCTCTGCGTTTCACGCTCGGCTGACGCTGCAGTGAAGACGTTGGGGTTCGAGCTGTAGACTTGGACACATTCAGCGTCTCCTCCTGCATCGCTCTGACACAGCCACGCTTTAGATCAAGATTTAAAAGTGTGGGCGAGACAGGTCGGGCTCTGTGGGGTAATTGGTTTTGAGGAGCAGCTGATGAAGATGTTTTCAGGTTTTCAGACGTAAAACATCATAAACTCAAGGTCTGTTTAGAGGGAATCGGGAAACGTGCTGTCAAAAAGAGTTGTATGGCTGGTTTTATTTTGTTTTTACTATTAAAGGGAGGGGGGATGTCATCCTGCCGACTCATATTACTGTAGCATTCTGCTCTCAAAGAAAGAAGGTTTTCGGTTTGCGATTCAGTTAGTTTCATCGTCAGTTCTATTACATGCAAAAAAAGACAAGACTTATCCTGACATACAGAGCAGTATCAAAAACATATGTACACAGGACTCTCCCATGTCTTAACTAGGACTGTACCTGGCCTAAAATGGGACTATACATTGAATAAAATATTTCAAAACTAGGGCCATTAATTAAAATGTAATCGAAATCGCAATCCCTACTTTGGACAATCTCAATAATCATCATGGGACTTTTCTTTGGCAGAAACAACTCCTAGTTCTGGACTTTAAATGAGACAGTGGAAGATTCTTGTGAGTTAAACTGTTTGAGCTGAGGGAAAAATGCCCCATTACATCTAGTCCGAACAACTCAGATTTCAAATTATTTTTAATTCTAATTTATTTACTGCAGTGTAACTGTTCTAATTGCATTTTGACGGAAATATAGGGGGATCCGTTCATTCCTGGAAAAATTTTAAAAATCATTTGTCATTGCCTTTATTCTGGCTCTTACTGAATACTATAGCAGATCATCACTCATATATATATACTC
This sequence comes from Neogobius melanostomus, assembly GCA_007210695.1. NCBI lineage: Eukaryota > Metazoa > Chordata > Actinopteri > Gobiiformes > Gobiidae > Neogobius > Neogobius melanostomus. The sequence continues at coordinate 352,122 of VHKM01000210.1, forward strand.
TCAGTGGGCTTACCTTTTTCACCAAAGCTCAAACGAGCCACACCACAGGCTTTAAAGAACCACATGTGGCTCTTAGACAGTGGTTGCCTACTCCAGGCCTACACAAAAAATGTTTTTATATTATGATATCTGTCTGTCCAGTCGGGCTGCAAGGTTTATGGATATCAAATAAACAAAGTTTTGAAGACTGCAATAACCTAACATCAAGAAGCTGAGGGTTTTGTTTTTTTTCTTCTGTCTCTGTATTTGAGTGATAGATGTCACTGATTAGACTTGTGGAGCCTCTGATCTCAGGTTCAGCTGCAACAGAAAAAAGTTGTCTGGTTCAAATCGTTCACAAATGTAATAAATTCAGCTGCAAAATATTGCGTTATTAACGCATGAACACAAATTTGTCTCAATTTGCCGACTCACATTAAAAAGACGCCGCATGAGCTGCTCTGCTGCTGGTTGTCACTCAAACGGGAACACGTCACACGAGTTTACAGAAGGAGAAATATTGCGATTAATCGCAGGTTAAAGAGCAACTAAACACCAAATCAAGTTTTTTTTACTGATAAACTGTCTCAATGGGTGTCTCATAGTGTTGTCCACTGGTCCCTGACATTATTCTGACATTATAGTGCAAACATGTGTAAAATCCTAACTTTGGCCTGAAAACGAATGGGTTGCGCCCCCTTCAGGGTAAACTCTGCTACTAAATTAGAATTTCCTGATTGGCTGGAGACGTGTCCACGGCCTCCACAGAACGTCATAAGCCGCACCAGCTCCACACATCGTCATCAGGTGCTGCCCATTGTCCTGCCCCTGTACCTGTGGTTTATAACCAAGTCCCTCCCACGTAATCAGTCTGCTGTGATTGTGCCAATGCAAAGGCTCACACACTCACCCCCTGCATGTCACCCCCAAACTTCAGAGACCGCCTCTTTCACAGCACTTTTTGACTTTTGTTTGTGGGTGGGGAAAGGCTTTGGCACACCTGTTTAGGTACTCTTTAACTATGACACTCATGAGATTAATTGCAATCGGTTCCAATCCATGCTCCCACAAGTGCATGATGTGGCTCTGTCTTGCCAGGCACTTCACCCCCCTTGCCTGTGTATGAATGTGGTGCATGTGAGAGTGAGAGGCTGGTGGTGGCTAGTGGATGATGCTAGTTCTCTTGACAAAATCTTTCCCTTTCAGCCACAGCTGCCCTGGGGGCTGCCAAACTGTGCCATTAGCCTCTCCGACCACTTCGATTCCCACCTGGAAGGGCCCTTTCTGTGTGGAGTTTGCATGATCTCCCCGTGTCTGCGTAGGTTTCCTCCGGGTACTCCGGTTTCCCCTACTGCTAAAAACATGTACAATAGGCCAGGATGAATGATGTGTGTGAGTGAATACATGGTGGTGTTCAGAGGGACTGTTGGTGCAGATGTGTGCAGTCGTCAAAGCGCTTCTGTCAGTCTCACCCAGGAGAAACTGAAGCTACAAATGTAGCTTACCACCACAAGTGTGGAGTGAATGTAAAATGTTCTCATGTAAAGCGCTTTGTGACCATGTCTGTGAAAGGCGCTATATAAATAAAGATCTTCTTCTTCTTCTTCACTTCCAAGCACTCACTCACACATGTCCCACATTCATACATATGCAATGTGAGGAAAGCGCCTTGCCCAAGAACCCAGCAACATCATGCCCTTGTTGGAGGAGGGACATGAACCGGCAACCGTTCCGAAGATGACCCCTGTACACTCTGGGCTGCTGTCGTAGGAAAGAACATGTGAGATGCGACAAGTTATCGGAAGTGAAAAAATAAAACAGTAAAGACAAAAGCCACAAAATAACAGGTCATCTAACAATTTAGTGAAAACAAAAACGGTTTAATGTGTGGTGTATTATTATATTATTGGCTACATTTGTGAACAATTTTCATGTTGTCAGGCCAATAATCTACGAACCAGCCAAAAACGTAATAATGATTACATTATCGGCTGGTAAATCGTTATTACTGGTAAAACACAGTTATTACGTTATCGGCTTATTACATTTTGAAACTGGTCAAATTGATTACGTTATCGGTTCCTACATGGCCTTACCGTGATACAAAGTGAAAACGTAAACATGTTTGTGGTAGATTTAGGGTATTATTATTAGGTTATGGCAGAAGTATCTGACTCATCCCCGTCCCGTCAGAGCTGTAGGCTTTGTCCACAGCTGTCTTGGTCCTGTTCTCCAAAGTCGTCCGTCCTTGAAGCGCAGCATATTCACGACGCTCCACCGACGAAGCGTGAGCGCTTTGTTTGGGGAAACCGAGGAGGCGTCTCACGGCGGAGGGAACAGGACAACCGCAGATTTTTCACAATAAACAAACAACACGGCGGATCTAATGGCAGCGATGCGTCTTGATTAGGCAACAAAGAGTTGTTTTAGCTCCTCCGGGGAAACGCCGCGGTCGCTAATGGACGACGGGGGTAAAATAGAGTGCGGTGCCCAGAAGTAAGCAGCATCTATCAATCACAGATACGAATAAACAGAGCGAGGAGCGGAGGGGGAAGGTCTGTCGCAAAAACCAGGAAAGTTTAGAAAGTGTCATTCCACATGTGGCCACTGGGAGTTACAGATGCGACTTACCCGTCACAAACTCTTGGGGCGTCATTTATTAAGCAGGTGCTAAATGGCGAGTGCAATCTGGAAATGGGCATATTTGTGGACATGTTGCACCTAATTTACCATTTGTAATTGTCACAGTTTTAGCGCCTACAATCTGATACAGTCCAAATCAAAAGAACAGGCAAAAAATCCACATTATATATGGTTGGATCTTATCAAGGTTCCAAGTAGAACTTATTACGCAACAAGAAGAAATGAAAGTGAGACCAAAAAAAAGCTTTTATTGAAAACAACAGTTAAACTGAAATCAAAAGATCCAAAGTCGAGGACCACATGCCACACATTTTTGTTTTTTGAAGCCCTTCATCGCAGATGTTTGTCATGAAGGGCTCCACTAATGGCTTCATTTGGTACGAGGATCCTCCAGCCACTTTCACTTGAATTTTTTGTTCCATATTTGTTAAAGGGAATAAAGGCATTCGGATTCGGATAACCCTCAGGATCTTTTGCACTATGGAAGATTTTATGTGAAAAAAGCCATAAAAGGTTTGGCTCCGCTCTATCTCCAAGACACTATTGTTCATATCAGCCAACCAGAGCACTCAGGGCTACTAGTGATTCCTCGAGTCTCCAAAATCACTGTAGGAGGAAGAGCCTTTAGCTACCAAGCTCCGGTTTTATGGAATACACTCCCAGCTCACGTTAAAGAAGCAGACACAGTCCCTACATTTAAGACTAGGCTAAAAACGTACCTCTTTGAATTAGCTTATGATCAGGTCAGTTAGGTAAAGCTCTAACCCACAGCCTGAAGTAAAGCTGCCTTAGAAGAAACACTGCTGTGGTAAGTACGGTACACTGAGAGCTATCCTCTTCCTCTTCTTACTGCAAACTTTGTCTTATTATGATACAATATTTATCTTATCTGTAGTCTGTTCATTACTATTCACATGGTGTCTCCTGTCCCACTCTGTCTAGATCGAACGGAGAAACCCTGCCTACTGGATTGACAACAAGGACTGGACGGTCTGCGATCTTGGCCCGTCTGCTGAGGGACTCCATTGGCCCGTCTGTCTCTATAGCCTGTCCGTCCATGGGAGTGGATCTCTCCTTCTGTGGTTCTCCCCAAGGTTTCTCTTTTCTCCCACTGGGTTTTTGAGTTTTTCCTTGCCGTGCTGAAGAGTCTAAAGGTGCATTCAGACCAAACGTGCGTCCACGCTCCGTCAGCCTCTAGTTGGACGCCAAACATTGCCGCTTCACACTCGTGAGAAACGCCCGTTTGCTGGCTCGTGAAGTTTTGCAAGCGTCATAATTAGGAGGCGTGTCATACAACTCAGGCCGAGCGCAAACCGCGATGATCAACTTCTCCTCCATGCTGCAGGTCAGGGGCGCAACTACCGCAACTACCCCTCTCCCACACACACACACACACATGGCTCTTTGATGGTTGTTTCTTTTTTTTAAAGAAAATAAATACCCTCTGAATTGACTGTATTTTAACGAAAATGTCACTATTTCACACAATATAACATCGACATTTCCCTCTATGGAGTTTGTTATCACAAAAAACAATCACACGGGCCCGATTAAAAGCTTCTGTTGCTTCATTCACGTAACTTTTCCTCCTCTCCCTCTCTCTCCCTCGCGCAAAAGGGGAGAAAACATCGCAAGTTTCAACGCAATCTCCTCTGTAACCGTGTTTATTATTTCATTAGGACTTTTATTTCTCAAACTTGTTGCCTTATGCTCACTTTGAGCTCCTCGTGGGGGGTGGAGATGACAGTCCCTCTGCACTCCACTCTGCCCCACTCCAGCAGTGACTTTTGTTTCGCAAAATAAGCATGCACAACTAAAGTGACGCCCGTCTCCCAATACACAGAGGAATTTAAAAAAAAAACACTTCACCACCGCGAACCTGTTCATATCGTTCACTGTAAAGACACCCGCGCCGCTCGTCGCCACCCACTGCTGACGCTTATTATGACATTATGTTTGCCTGGATACTTGATTCACCTGAACTTTACATTGTCTTATTTACTGCCTTAATGTTCGGTGCAGCCCTATGAGGAAACTCCTGTTGTGATATTGGGCTATACAAAACCATTGATTGATTGATTGATTGATTGAAAAAAAAAAAACTTGATATTTGTGCGTAATTGACCTGTTACGTGATGGGTGGTTAGCATAGTGCCTTTACTTTCCATCATGGTGTTCTCTACAACTCTCCAGGATCAATCGTTTTGTAAGTTTTCTGGTGAGAGGGTCAGCAGGGAAAACCTTCAAAAAATTGGACCCTGGAGCGTCCGTGATGGAAAGTAAAGGTGCCATACTAACTACTCATACAGCTGTTCGGTATCTACAAGGTCAACTACGCATCAATATTAACTCTTTTTTTGCATAAAAAGTGACATATGCACTTGAAAATCACTGTGTTACTGCGATGTGCGAGAAGCCCTGCTTATGCAGATCAACAACCTGACCACAAACGAAACCTTTGCAGTAACTAAGGAATATAACACATTTACACAAACACAATGCGAAGGGACTCAAGGGATTGGGACTCAAAAGCAGTGTAGCCGTAAGAAAACCACTGAGGCTAAATAAACATTGCACGCTGGAGAAAGAAGGTGATGTGTTTGGGAAGAGGAGAGGCAAAAGCTAAACTTTTCGAATCGTTTTGTTTCGCCCACACTTACCAAGCCACGCGGCGCCTTCGCAAATCCCTCTTCGTTTAACGCTTGTTGTTCCCTTTAACTCTAATAATAATCTTCAACGCTCGGGTCAATCAAGCAGCTAAATTGACTAAAACAGAAACTCGGAAACGGCGCCTAACTTTCCCTCGGCGGGGCCCGTCTCCCGCCGCATCCGTGCAACAATTCATTACCCGTCCATTTGTGTTTAGCGGCGAGTTTAACTGTGCGTCGGCGAAGTAATTAATTTAGCCCACCTCATCAAGTCCCCGCGGAGAAGCGAACGCCGGCTCCATCGCAATTACGGGCAAATCAGAACCTAATCAGCTTTTAATTGGACGTTAATTCATTTGGTGCGGATGGGTGCAGCCTAATATCGCCGTAAAACAAGGCCGTGTACAGGCATGGCGGCGGCGGTTTGAAACGGTAATGAATTGTGTTTCGGGAACGCAATGGGTCGAGAAAACACAGTAATGCATTGATTTGTCACAGAGGAGGCGGAATTAGACGAACAATGGTTGAAATGAAGGGGGAGTGAAAGCGCGGCGAGATGAGAAGGCTGATTCCAACTGTGACTGAAAGAGTGATTTCAAGGCGCATTTGGGGAAACTTTAGTTGGTGAAAAGTTGTTTTGATCCGCGGCTACGAACACAAACACAAAGACGAGATGAAGAAAGTTTAGAGTGTTTCTCAACCCACCATCACCCAAGGATGACAATCCGCGACCCAAGTAAGAACTTCATTTGTTGTAAGATGTCAAATACAGGGCTGTCTCACAAATTACTATTAAATACATAGTAATAACACTCGTATAGCGCTTTACAAGCCTGTGTTGACAAGTGCTAAAGTCATTCCCAAAGTCCAGAGAGTGAAGGTCCCCTTATTGATTGGAAGATCCCACGGAACCCCCATCCCCCAATAATAAGGGTTGGCCCATTAATCCGACAACCCATTAATCCGATGTCTCATTATTCCGAATGAGCCACAGGTGACAAGTAGAAAAACACGGCCGAGTCAGTCTGTGTTTTTGGACTGACAGTCAAAGTCCGGTCACTGACAGGTTTTTCTGCTTTAGTTCCGTTTCGTCTGAAGAATAAACTCGCCTCCTCGTCTCTTCTGTAGATCGTAAATCCTTGAATCCGTTTCATTTTCACGGTTGTTGGAAAATTATACTCAGTGTAGAACTATTCGGACTTTTTAAAGATCTAAGGTAAGAACCTAGTGGACTCCCTGTAGTTTAACCCTTAAATTCCTATACCTCACAAAGCTGGATGACCTCCTGTGGAGAAAAGTGCAAGAAAGAGAAGGACTTACCAAAGATGAGTGACCTGGAGTTGAAGCCTGGAGTTACTTTAAAGGTTTTTTAAACAGTAGATTCCCACAAAGAGCGACGGGCAACAGAAAAGTGTGCTTTTATATAATTTATTTAATTTATTTATATATATATACTTTATTATTTTTTATTTTAATTTTAAGTGGTCGCAATACTCAGAAGGCCCACAACCAACCTTATAAGCCACTTGTAAAATTTCTTGCAACTAGGTTGACAATGCCCCTAGGCACCCAACTGTCAACGATATCAGGCGTACCTGATCTAAATGCCTAAAGCATTCGGACAACTAAGTTGACAATGCCCCTAGGCACCCAACTGTCAACGATATCAGGCGTACCTGATCTAAATGCCTAAAGCATTCGGACACTAAAGTGACTAATAAATGCCGGTTGTACCCCCAATACTGTCCCACTGAACATACAAAAGATACACAAACCAGTACACAAACAATACACTACACAATATACAAACAGTACATAGAACTTACAAAGTGGACAGGTGACGTGCTTCGTGGTCGCTCAGAGTAGGGAAGTCTACTGCTGAACACTTCTGGCACAGGGTTTTTATACATTTTTTATTAGGGGCTTCCCATAAGTCCTCCCTATTTTACACAATCTAGGTGACAAAACAACCCCCCTTATTACATTTTGTAACTGTCATGTGCAGCTTCATTTACCTAATAAGGTATGAACTTACTCTGTGAAGCTAAGTGAGCAGTGTTTTTTAGCCAAACAAGGGCAAAATGTGGAGGGCAGCTATTGTGCAACTGCCACTTTACGAGAAATGTCTTCAAACAGTTATGGTGCAACTGAGTGAGGGGTGTCTTCAGCCAGGAAAGGTCAAGTCTACGTGCAGCCACCCAAAACCACAGTTCTTACGTTACTTCCCTTTTGGGTTTTTCCCTCTGTTACCTAGCACATTCACCTTTAAGACAACAAGTTCAATATTGTAACAAAATTACAAAGAATTTAACAAAGAATTTACAAAGAATCTTATAACATCATTTTCTCATATACATACTCATGTCATCACTGTTTTGATTAATGCAATGATTAATACTAGCAACACTCTATGCAGTACTTATACTTGGCTTCCATACTCACCATCCCTATAAGCCTATAATGTACTTATGAATATCTTTTATTCTTAAAACGGTAAATAGTTTTACAGTTACTCACAACACAATGCAAATTTATTTATGAACAGTTAAAGCATAATATGACCATAGCACACGATATCCTAATTATTAGGCTACTTGCCTTGTAAAATATCTATTGATAAGCATACTTTATTTATTCAAGCAATCAAGCAAATCACACTTTATTCAAATAATCACATATCACCATTATTGGGCATATTCTCATTGTACCATGACCAAGGCCCACTCAGGGCGGCGGCGTCTCAACAACGGTTTACATTCCACTAAAGTTTACTGCGCATGCGCCCTCTACATCTTGTTCTATTATCTGTGTTAACATCACAGCGCCACACACAGGCCTGGCAGATGAATCACGCCGTTTTCACAGACCTGAGTTACTAAGCTGGCTTGGTGCTTACAAAGAAAGTTTCTGAAAATATTAAGCGTTTTGTCTTCGTGTAGATATAGTCTAAGTAGGGGTTGAAAAATAAAATGAGGTTCAGGCAAGAGTCCACTGACCATAAGGTTTGGGCCAGTGGTTGTATATGGCTCTCTAATCCACAACACAACTGGGTTAGAGATGTCGGACCAATGGCACCTCTACTCAATGGGAAATTTTCGGAATAATGAGACGTCGGACTAATGGGTTATCGGAGCAATGGCATGAAGCTCAAAATGACATATGAAATAAAAAATAACAGTGACTGTAGTGATAAATACCGATTTAAAGCGGTGAATCTCAACAAATACATGTAGATAAGTGTGTTAACTGGAGTTCGGGAGCAGGATCACACCTCATGTACGCTCTTTTCGGTCTCCGTTCTATAAATACCTCCCGGTCACTCTCCTCATCTCTCCTTAGGTTCCCGTTTACGTGCCCTTTCTCCTAACCCTTATTATCCTACTTTTCATTCCTTCTATCTTTTAGGTCAGTGGGGATGAAAGCCTGAGAGCTCGTGGTTGTCTCCTACAAAGCTCCAAAACGACAACATAACATTAATCGTCTTCGTCGTCGTGCTTGTTCAATGAAGTTATTTCACTTTAATTTGAGGCTGTGGTCCTGGTGAGTCCTTCATTATCATCTTTGCAATTGAACCCCCTGCAGTGCCTCTGAGGACCCCACTTTGGGAACCACGGCCCTACACTGTAGACATCCTCCATTCACTCCCCACAGCTGCCCCTGGGGTAGACTGACAGAACTCTCCAAACACCAAAAACTCACTCGCACACTACATTCACGCAGGCAGTGAGCAAAGTGTCTTGCCCAAGGACACAACAAGATTCGATGCACAAACCTCTTGTTATTGGACGGCCCGCCACCATCTGAGCCACTGTCGCCATTGCCAGATTTAGGCTCATTTAATGCGCTTTAAATAGGGCTGTGTTTCGACCCACTCGCGCAATTTTGAGTAATCTTTGAATCTTCCCCAATGGCTGGTCTTTCAGCAAAAGCGAAAGGAAAATGAAGATTGAAGAAAGCGCAACAAAAGACCAACAAAAATGAAGTAGCAAAAATGCAATGAAAAACGGAAAATGGAAGAAAACACAATAAAAAAGCTACAAAAAGTGACAAAAAATATATAAAAAGTGACAAAAATGTGATAAAAATGCAATGAACAAGTGGCTAAAATCCGATGACAACAAGGCAACAATGCAAGAAAAGGTTTGTAGATCTTAGCTTTAATTTTTTTTAATTTTTTTTATTTATTTATTTTTACCAGGTAAGTCAATTGAGACCCTGGCCAATGTGCATTAGTTCTGTAGGTTTTAGATTTAAAATAGGGCGTTAGACTGGCCTATAGGCTGTAAGCTTTTAGATTTGGGTAAAGCTGAACTGGAGAAAATGCACTCGGTTAAGGTGGGGCGGGTGAGAGGTTAAACACCATTATGTCATCTCAAATCTTTGCCAGATCCTGCAAAATAGTTCCCGGATCCTTTACCCTGAAAATCTGAAAGATGGGAGAAATCATTCCCTTAAACGGGGGATCAAATTAAGCACTACCCCTACCACTAAAAACATGTACAATAGGCCAGAAAGCACCAGAGTGTGTGCCTGTGTGAGTGAGTAGTAGTTTTACCCCAGGGCTGTGGCTGCATCCGAAATCATTAAATTGTAGCCTCTAAGTACTAACACTAGCAACTAATCCTTAACCTTTCATGGGGTCAACTGTTAGATCTCTATGCAGTTAGTGAACTAGAGCTTCAGCAGCATTTGCCCAATTCCACCGTCCTTACCCAGGGGAAGGGGAAGTGACATCACCAACAGCTGTTCTTCTTCTTTAAAGTTCAGTGCAGGCCAAACAAAAGTGCATACCGCCACCTACTGTATATTGTCCAACAACAACATAGTGTCCAAATAAAGACATTTAAGGTGGAAAAAAAAGAATCATCCAAATGATCCTTCACATTTCCCTTTATTTTATCTCAACAGCAGTTTCATAAAGCTACAGTATGCAAATTAGCCATGTGGCTTAAGTTTCTACTAAATGAAGCAAAAGCACAAACTGCTTCATTTAGGCCATTTACTGAGGAGGCTCTTTAAAACCATGTGACTGAGCTGTGGTGACAACATGTATTTTGTCACTTTTATAAAGTTTGGCTTGTGCAGAATCTTTTATTTTTATTATTAAATGTGCACCTGTCAATTAACAGTAATTGCTCATGAATCACTTGAGGGTGGGGGCGAGGGGGGTGGGGAGATTGGCGCAGTGTAGGGCTGAAACAACTAATCGATGAATCGACGACTAATTGATTATTGAAATACAACAACTATTTTAGTAATCGATTAATCGTTTTCTGATTCACATAGACTCAAATAGAGCAAAAATGACATGAAAATGTAGTATTTTTGATGAAAACCAACATATCTGTCCGTGTCTCATCCGATCAGAAAGCAGAATTAGCGCCAAGAGCCTCCAACAAACATTTACTTTAAGTTTACTCCATCAACATGTTCTCAAGCGGCGCCACTTTAGCTGTATGTGATAAAAAAATTGAAAAAATACTATTTTCCTACACCATTCACAGCCAAGCAATTAATCGATTAATCGTAAAAATAATCAATAGATTAATCGATTACAAAATAATCGTTAATCTGCCCTAGCGCAGTGGCTTATGGGATGGCACATAGCTCCTAATCGCCAGTGAGTTAGCATCAGAGGTCCCTATGCTAAAGTGGCCATGATAGTTAGCATACAGGCCACTTTCCCTAACTCCTTCCTAACCGACAACCCAATTCGGACGCTTCTTATCATGGTGGACGCTGACGCACATCCGGTTTGGCGTAAGACCTCTTACCAATTTACTGGTTTCAGATGGAACATAAGTCTACTAAGGTTGTTCATCACCACCAATTGTGAATGTAAAAGAATGGTCCCATGTAAAGCGCTTTGTGACCATGTCTGTGAATGGAGCTACAAATGAAGTCCCTTCCTTTTCTCCTGAGCACCTATGTATCCAGGAAAATCCTCACCGCTCCATCTCTAAGCTTCATCCTTTCATCGAGGAGTCAAGACACCGAACATTCAGTAGCTTCACGACAGCCACACTCGGCCGCAGAGGTTTTTTTTGTGTGTGTGTGTGCCTTTTTCATCTCTTTATTAAAACAGCTGCGCAGTGAAGGGGAGCAAGAGGAGGGGTTGGGAGGGGCTTAGAGGGAGATTGCTCGAAAATCAGGAAGGATATTTAGTTTCAGCTGTTTTAGATCAATATTTCGAGTGAAAGATAGTGATACAGATGAGTTTGAGTTTTTTTTTTAACCAAACACTGTTTAGCAGACGCAGTGGAAATTATGTGTGCGATGTTTTGTAGACTGAGTGTTCGTCCTACAACAAATCTGTCCTCCTCAAAAATATAGTTGACTAACCTTGGCAACTGCTTTCAGTCCGAGGGTTCCCTGGAAGCTGGATGTGATTTTGTTTTAGGATTCATTTGTATTGTGCTGATTAAATATGCCATTATTCAACAGGAGCCAAACTGGTTGACAGTCCACATATTTCGCAGCCCCGTCCTGTCCAAACCTGCACTCCCGCCAGGTACAGCCAGCGCCATGTTTCCGCCGCTCTGCAGCCTTCAGTCACGTCCCGCCAGCGCCGCACCTCGCACAAAACAAACAAGGGAGGCGTGAGCAAACCCCGGGCTTCCACGCACTTTCCCAAACATCACCTGAGGGGACGGTTTTTTGTTTTTTTTCAGGATACTACAACCCGCAGCCGTCACAGCAAATATTACGACTTCATTTTGACCGTGTAGGAGCAGCAGGAATGAGGGAAAACAGTGGGATTTCTGCGCGGTCGATGCCAGAAGACAGACAGATTGATGGATTTAAGCAGACAGAGCACCTGCGGGTTCTGAACGCGTACATTTAATTAAAAGGTTTTGAGATTGTGCTGTACTTTTGGATAACGGGCTGATCCAAATTGTGTTGATACTGTCATCTACAGACTGCTCCAAAATATTGTCAAACTGTCGTGAGCACAATATTAAAGAACACAATAATACACTTACAGTTGTGGTCAAAATAATAGCAGTGTGTTTAAAAATGTTAGTTGAGCACAAAATCTTCATAATAGATTTATTTTGATGCATTGGAAGCATTGCCCATGGTTTTCTAAATCAAAACATGAAGAGAAATGTATAATTTTTTCAAGTACTTTGTAAAACATTTAAAAAAAATGAACATTGGGCTGTTCTAAAAAATAGCAGTGTCTTTACAAGCTCAATATGTACTACATAAAAAAGAAATTCCCCATAGGATTTAGCTTTCCTGTGAATCAATAAACTAATATTTAGTTGTATGACCACAGTTTATTAGAACTGCTTCACATCAGTGTTGCATAGAGTCAACCAACTTCTGGCACCTGTCAACAGGTATTCACCCCACAAGTTTTCTATGGGATTAAGGTCCGGGAATTGGACAGGCCACTCCATAACATTAATGTTCTTGGTCTGGAACAAAGATTTAGCTTGCTTACTGGTGTGTTTGGGGTCATTGTCTTGTTGAAACACCCATTTCAAGAGCATTTCCTCTTCAGCACATGGCAACATGACCTCTTCAAGTATTTTGATATATCCAAACTACCCCATGATCCCTGGTATTCCATAAACAGGCCCCACACCATAGTTAGAGAAACATGCCCATATCATGACGCTTGCCCCACTATGCTTCACTGTCCTCAGAGTGGACTATGGCTTGAATTCAGAGTTTGGGGGTCGTCTGACAAACTGTCTGCAGCCCTTGCACCCAAAAAGAGCAATCTTACTTTCATCAGTCCACAAAATGTTTCTCCATTTCTCTTTCGGCCAGATGATGTGTTCTTTTGGAAATTGTATCCTCTTCAGCACATGTCTTTTTTGTAACAGTGGGACTTTGCGGGGGCTTCTTGCAAGTAGATTAGCTTCACACAGGCGTCTTCTAACTGTCACAGTACTCACAGGAAACTTCAGACTGTCTGTGATCATCCTGGAGCTGATCATTGGCTGAGCCTTTGGAGTTCTGGCTATTGTTCGATCCATTCGAATGGTAGTCTTCCATTTTCTGACTATTGTCCGATCCATTCGAATGGTAGTCTTCCATGTTCTGGCTATTGTCCGATCCATTCCAATGGTAGTCTTCCATTTTCTGGCTATTGTCCGATCCATTCCAATGGTAGTCTTCCATTTTCTGGCTATTGTTCGATCCATTCCAATGGTAGTCTTCCATTTTCTGGCTATTGTCCGATCCATTCCAATGGTAGTCTTCCATTTTCTGGCTATTGTTCGATCCATTCCAATGGTAGTCTTCCATTTTTCTTCTGCGTCTCTGTGTTTTTGCTTTCCATTTTAACGCGTTGGAGATCATTTTAGCAGTTTTAACCCCATCAATCAACCTTTTAACAAAAGAACACAGTACTTCTGAACAATGTCTTGAACGACTCATATTTCTTCAGGATTTCAAAGTGAAATGCATGTATAACATGTGCTGACTTCCTAAAATAAGGGCCACCTGATTCAAACCTGTTTTTCCACAGAATGATTGACTTCACCAATTCAACTCCCCACTGCTATTATTTTGAACACACCCCTTTCAATTGCATATTCAACTACACAGAAGTAAGAGCATGCATATCATAAATGCTGGGTCTGTCTGTGTTTCTAAGAATCTACTGCACCTACTGGTAAATTGTTGTCCGTGTAGTTCTATGATTTATACCAAAAACTGTGAATAATCTGGCTAGTCATGTTGACTGCTTTCATCAAACTGAAATGTAATGTTTTTTGTGCAAATAAATAAAAATAGTACGATGTCTTAAAAGTTCTGTTTCCTAATTTACTTCTATTTCAGCCTTGTTTTGGCCTTGATTTAATCATTCAAAGTCTTGTTTTGACACAGTTTGCTCCCTGTGAAAGATGTGGATGTCAGGAATGGGTCGGGAAAGTTAGGAATTACTATTATAATTAATGTGCTCCTCTTATGTCATTTCATCAACAAACAAGTAAAACTGACTGTGTAATATGATTGATATTAATGATTGATAGGTCATACATGCTACAAAGGCTCCATAAGTGAGTAAAGCAAATCGCCCTGTTTGCAACATTAGGTTGCTAATGTTTCTAACCTCTTAACCCCCACCTGAACCGAGCTCCAGTTTGGCTTTACCCAAATCTAAAAGCTTCTTGAAAAACGTGACAAGAAAGCCACAAAAAAAATGACAAGAAAGCGATGGAAAAAGTGGCAAAAATGTGACAAAAAAACGCAATAAAAAAGCAACAAAAACGTGACAAAAAGTGATTTAAAAAAAGCGATGAAAGCGCAACAAAAAATGTGTCAAATTCTCAACATAAAAGCAACAAACACTCACCAAAAAAGCAACAAAAAACAAACAAAAAGTGTCAAACGCAACAAAACAGCTACAAAAACGTGACAAAGTGTCAAAAACGCATTATAAATAGTGACCACATGTCAAAAACGCGAGGAAAACAATCTATTTAGATCAGTTTTGTTGGTCTTAGCTTTCAAATGAGATGTTACACAGGCCTATAGCCCTCCAGTCAGGAAGCTTTTAAATCTGGGTAAAGCCGAACTGGAGAAAAAGAGTGAGTCAGATGTTCTGTTGCATTTTCATGATTCGTTTTATTTTTACTATTGCTAATAAAACTATTATGTATGACATTTGGATCTAACTCAAATCGTTTAAGTCAATCCAAATCCAGAAATGTCAAATCTCGCCTTTTGTTTGCATATCCTTCCTGCTTTTTGTCAGAATTTGTTCAAAGATATCGGTAATATTGAACACTACACACGTAACGAGTGACTGAACTGATAATAAACACATTAACCATCAAAATTCAAACGTGGCCACTGTATATTTAGGTTATTCACCTACTTAAATGCCACTTTACATATTTTATTATATTTTTTTCGTAATCCAGCCCATTCACAAACGCTGCATAAAATCAGATGTTTTTTAACTCCGAGGCTCGTGAACGCCCCTCGTAACTTTTGCTCCCGAAGCATACAAAGTTTGCAAAGCGTCGCTGCAGATGTGATTGTGACACATCTGTTGCCTTTATAGAGGATGTGGATGACTCAAGATGCTTAAAACATAAAACGGACGGTTACGTGGATCGGTTATTTCCCCTATTTCTGCAACAATCACTTGATGTTTCCCAATTTCGCAGCACTCGCCTCATTATAAATAACGGGGAATGCGCGTCGCTATAAGAACTTATCCCGAGCACGTGAAAAAAAACAAATAGCCTCTTGCTAACTTTGAACTGTCGCTGTTTTTCTGCGAAGTGTTGTCGTGGAGTTGTGTAGAGACTTGAAGGGGGGAAAACATGAGCGCGGAGTGGAGCCGAAGTTCGCCCGCGGAGAGTGGGACCTGCCCCCGGGTCAGACGCTGGATCGTGGCCGCTCTGGGTGCGCTCCTGCTCGGACTCTTTGCCTCGAGTGTCGCCGCTGAAGAGGCGTCTTGTCACGGAGCCTACGACCTGTACTTCGTCCTGGACAAGTGAGTCATGGAATTGGAGGGACGGGACGGGGGTTTACGCTCCATTTATGAATCCCTTGTTTGTTCTTTATTTACAGCGATTTATGGTTAAGTTAATATGGTTTGTGGAGTATTCCTTTCTGACTGTCTAATCTTGATCAGTCCTGGTTTAGTCCTATAATTTATAATTAGTGAAATCCAGAAGTTGGTAGAGGAGCCAAAATATCTACTCTACTAAAACTAATGTTACTTTGAAATAATTTGACCCAAGTACAAGTAAAAATAATGACCCAGACAATTACTCAAGTGTACAAAGTACTTGGAGTAAATGTTACTTGAGTATTGTGAGTACTGAGTAACTGAGCGAACACATTCGATGCATGATTCATTTATTGACATAAATCTTGACAAACATAATATAAAATAATGTGAACTTTGTAAAACATACACAGGTGCTCGTCGTATAATTAGAATATTATGAAAAAGTGATATTATTGCTAGTGGTCCATTTTCACAATATTCTTATTTTAAGCCATCATCAAAATTATAACAAATAAAGTCTATACATATCTCACTTTGCATGTAATGAGTCTATCATATATTAGTTTTACAGTTTAAGTTGAATAACAGAAGTGAATGCACTTTTTCATGATATTCTAATTATATGATGAGCACCTGTATACTGTAAAGGAATTATTATGAAGAAAATAAGTAAACAAAACACACAATACATATTTTTTTTTTTACACGTCACAATGAAACTTTGCCCCTTACTCGCAGTGGCACGAGTTACTATGTTTTTTAATGGAAGAAACTGAATTTTTATATTTCTCAAGTAGAAGTAAAAAATACTGCATGAAAAAAACTTCTTGCAAATGTACAATTACTTCAAAAATTACATGCACTTGTGTAAATGTAACTGAGCTCTACCCACCTCTGCTCCTGGTTTGCTTCTTTTTTTAAACACCATTCATGAAGCGTTAATATGATTTGTGGAATATATTTAGGGCTGGGCAGAGTAGCCGAAATATCTACTCAAGTAAGAGTAAAAAAGTACTTGGAGAGAATACTTATGTACTTCAATACTGAGTGCAAAGGCATCGATCCAAATTGAAACCCACAGTTCTCTCTCCTCAGTGTTGGATCTTGTGAGGTATAAAGCAGTGCAGCTGTGTGCAAAAGCATTAAACATCTGGGCAATGCAGTTATTCGAACACCTGCTGATTCCCACACAAGCCTTTTTAAGGTCCACCACAGAGTCTGGTCTTCTCCTCATCCAGGATTTAGCCCAATATTATACGATTCTGTGCTTGTTTTTCACATTGTTACACCATTGTAGTACTTGGCACTTTATTATCAGTTCCAACTTTTGAGCCTTCCATGGTTCACTGTGTTATTATTATTATTGTAGTCAGTGCAGTGTGTGTTTGTTCTCTTGGACTAAACTGAGCAATAAAGTCTTGCGTCTCTCGGCCTCTTCCTCTTTGTCTTTATGTGAACATTAGAAGTCCCCTCTGTACAAAAGTGTTGTCATTTCTGCTTCAATATTAACCGGAAAGCTGTCTTGCAGGCGTCAACAAACTTGTGATAAATGACGTAGTTAAGGCTGCACTTTATATCGCCAACGGATCGTTTTACAAATTCAATATATCGAAAATCACTGAGATTGAGCCTTGAACAAAATGCGTGGGAACTTGAAAAAATGTCAGTTTTAGTCACGTTTTTTCTAATTCAAGTCAATGTTCGCTTCATTTTTGGCCTGATTTAGTCAGTTTTGACTCTTGTTTGATCACATTTTGATGAATTGTGGTTATTCCAATTGTTGTCCTAATATGGTGCAGCTCTTATCCAGTATTGCAGTGGAGCATATTTCTCTGCTCTGACTGTTGGGAGCTGCTTCTGGAAACATGCCACGACTATGAGCTAAACTGACCCGGTTACTGCTGCCCAGCCTTCCTTACTGCTCTAAGGGAAACCTTTGTCTTCTTTACACAGTGACAGTGTATAAAAATATATGGGTCAAAGACAAGGAAATCCGGACTAAAACCTACTAAAAACCGGGACTAATCTGGGACTAATCTTGGTTTAACCCAGGACCAAAGCCGACAGTTATGAATCACTGTATACCAGTGATTCATAACTGTCTAGTCCAGGGGTTCCTAAACTTTTTAATCCGGTCCCTCCTTTGATAAAGGCAAGACTAGTGCTACAACTTAGGGAAGGGTGATATGGCCAAATATTTCTATCAGAATATAATAAAGAAACATCGCGATGATTCTACAGTGAGAACCATATGTTTACATACACTTCATAAAAAGACACATTTGCATTTTTTTCCCACACTGTCTGACATGAAATTGAATGAGAATTTCACAATAGTTGGCAGGAATTTTGGTCCATTCCTCCAAACAGAACTGGTGTAACTGAGACACATTTGTAGGCCACCTTGCGTGCACATGCCTTTTCAGCTCTGACCATACATTTTCAACTGGATTTAGATCAGGACTTTGTGATGGCCACTTCAAAACACTGACTTTGTTATCCTTAAGCCACTTTGTAACCAGTATTGCTCATATGCTTTGGGTCATTGTTCATTTGGAAGACCCATCTGCGCACAAGCTTTAACGTCCTGGCTGATGTCTTGAGATGTTGCTCCAATATTTCAACATAGTGTTCTTTCTTCATGATGTCATCTATTTTGTGAAGTGCACCAGTCCCTCCAGCAGCAAAACAACCCCACAGCATGATGCAGCCACCCCTGTCTTTCACAGTTGGGATGGTGTTGTCAGGCTGCAAGATTCCCCGTTTTTCCTCCAAACGTGACCATGGTCATTATGCCACATTTTTTTTCTTTTTTTTTTTCTGTCAGACCAGAATATGTCTCAAAAAATGGAAGTCTTTATTCTTTTTTTTTATTTGCAAACTCCAATCTGTCTTTTTGATGTTTCTTTTGGAGTAAGGGCTTCTTCCTGGCAGAGTACCCACTCAGTCCATGTCGGTTTGCCGAGCTTTTCCATAACAAAGGCCAGTGCCAAACCGGTCTGACCAGGTATAGGTTTTGGGACCGACCTCTGGCTGTGGCCAAAGCGCGCTAACCCGTGTCTGATGTGACGTGAACAGACTCTGGCCTCTGATTGGCAACGAGAGAGTGGACAGCCCTCACTATTGACACACAGGTCATATGGATTTAATATTTCACAACATCATACTGCTGTGCTAAAAGGGGATTTTGCTGATATTAGCATTTAGCCGCTGTTAGCGCAGCTTTAGCTGGTGTTAGCATAACATTTGCATGTAGCTTACCTTCATAGTAGTATTTAGTGGTTTCTTTTCTGTTTGAATACAGCTTGGCTCCTCTGAATGATTCCATAACTCTCACCAGAAGGCAGCATTTGTCCACATTTGTTCTCATCGTGGCTCTAAAAACTTTTAATGACGATCTGTACAGCGTGCTCCTCTGTGCGGCACCGCCCACAACAAATGCATGTGTGTGTGTGTGGTGGAAACAGAAAGGTCTGCGGGGTAGTGTCGATACGTGCACGTAGATCGTGGCGTGCGCGGCCGGGTCGTGCTATGTGGAACTACGGCTTACTTGTTTCACTCTGGATAAGGACAAACTCTTACCAGGTTCAGCATCTTCATCAGGTCTTTTGCATCTGTTCTTGGGTTGATATTCACATTTCAGACACAGCACGTTCATCTCTGGGACACAGAACCCGCTTTCTTTCTGATCTGTGTGATGACTGGACATTTCCATCATTGTTTTAACCAATGAACCTGAACCTGAAAGTGTCTTGACATTGCACCCAAGGATGAACCAGACTTGTGCTTCCAAGGTCATTGTTGTTGACAGTTGTTTAAAGGTGCAGTAATCTTAGTGAATGTAAACTTCTGACTTTGTAAAAAGTAATAAAAAAACGTGTAGAAAATTCTGGGACAGATTTTGAGTGTCAAAACACAGGCTGTAGCGTAACATATTAGGAACACACTTTGTGATCTTGCCACTCCAGACAGTGCATTTAAGTAGGAAGTACTGGGGTGGAGACACACTTTTTCCTCCAACCAGATCGACTCATCAGCCGGGATAGGGGAGGGAGAGGGTTGTGAGGGAGTGGGGGGGTGAACATGTGCATTTGTTTTGTTTTGCGTTTATGCCAAGCGCGGGCGGTCACTGCCACAGCGGACGGCTGTAGCTCTTTCGCACTTGAGACATGAACATTGTTTAACTGATGGGGTAAATAAAGTCTTTAGTTTGACCTGTGAGAGCCTATAATGCTTAAAGAAGAACACAAGGTACTGTAGCGCGATGTAAATGCGGAAATGAATGTCAGTGGTGCTCCCATCAGAGCAGTCACCACCTCTTGTGATGCAGTGAAAAAAAAATGCAAATGTGTCTTTTTATCAAGTGTACTGTATGTAAACATATGGTTCTCACTGTATATATTGGGCAATATAATAGATACCTGGCAAAATACTTTAAAATCACGTCTACCTGCAGTGCACAATATGATATGGCCCAGCCCTACTGCAACCAATGATGATTTTTGTTATGTATGAATCTCCAGGTTATTTTTCAAAATAGTGGATGCATGTCTTGGCTATGAAAGGCTTTTCCCATGTAAAGCTAAAGCGGTGCAATGTAAAGTGAATGCTTGGAGCTCATTCTGCTTTCTGATTAGATAATTGTCCCAAGACTGAGACACAGACAGATCATATTTGGGATATTTACAATAAGACACTCTATAGGCCCTCACTTTAAAAACAAAGGAAATGGAAAGGTGAAATTATTATCGGCCATTTGTAAATGTCTTGGGAAGGAAAAGAGACAGACTTGCGTTTTTTGGCGTTGGAAAGAGGAGGGTTAGAGCTCAGAGCCTCCTAAACCCCCTTGAACATTTGTGTCCAAAATATCAGCCTGTATGTCAGCCAGTATGTTTTTATATCGGCCTTTCCAAACCATTGCGGCGACTGTATCGGAAGCCCTTAGTAGTCGGGCTCTTATAAAAAAGCCAGGAGGGAACCCGCACTAAAGCAGTCCCATCTGAGTGAAACGTAAAGGCGCCTGTTGCCTGTTAAAGGGAGCGGTCCGGGTGCAGATGAGAGGTTCTGATGGGGAACTTCCTGTGGGACATAGACTCCAGATCTCACGTCAGCACTTTTTCCTTGAGATCTGTCGACTTAACAATCTACTGCTGTGCTTCACATGACACCGGAATCCTTTTGTTCTGTTGATTTCAGACGGCAGCGCTAAAATGTCTTTTGTTAACTTCGGACTATAACTTTTAGAGTGGATTGCAAATCTACACTCAGATAATTTGCAATCTCTCAGTATTTGAATTTCTATACACGATCTACTTTTCAGTATTATAGGGCTCTTAGTCTTCATTGAGACCATAAAGACAATGGGCCTCATTTACGACACATTCTGACGCACAAATGTGTTTTTGGCAAAAATGTGTTCTTATCTGAAAACGTTCTTCTGTAAGAACAAATCCTAAGAACAGTCGGGAGGACTCTTACAAACTCCTGATGGAACCCAAAATTATGAGTCATAGATATTTGTACATATTAAATCTTAATTCATTAAATAATTCCTGAAAACAGGTAAATATAAACTTAGTTTAGTAGTTTTATTAATGGCAAGTAAAGTACCAAAATATTACTGCTAAAACTTTTTTATGCTGCCAGTGATAAAGGCGAGTGTCGGCTTCGATCATGCAACCTTTTGTTTACAAATCGGTGCTCTCCTTGTTGAGTTTTTTTTTTCTTTTGGGGTTTTCTTGGTTATTTGTTTTAGATTTGCGTTTTGTCATCCGTATGTTCTTCAGGCTGACAGTCGCGCACGGTACTTTTTGCCCTTGTATGGTGAAAGACAGGCGGCGATAGTATTCTAATTAGGCCTTAATGATTTTCCCACTTAAGAATGTGTCATGAATCTGGCGCAATTTCCTCACACTGCCTTCGTAAGTACAGATTTTTAGAAGTGTTTTAAAAGATGCTCATGAATGAGGCCCATGGTTATTCGCATTAGTGATATACACAGTATTATATTAAACCAGAAAAAACAAATGAACTTAGTCCATTAGGGTCGTCCCCCAGCACCCACCGCCGGCCCAAAGTCCAGGGCGCAGGAAACACAAAGGACACTACTGTATTTGAACAGTTGTGCGGAAGTTTAATTACCATGTTTTAAATTTTTACTGCACCGTACAAGTCTGTAACCTCACGGCCTGCTGCAGTTCCATGGGTACCAACACATATTTTTTGTCTTTTTTTGGTTAATGTCAAGAAAAATACATAAAAATAAATGATTACAGAAAATATTGTAATCTACGAAATAAAGGAGATCAAGATTAATGGACAAAGACTATCTTGGAGACTAAGCTATTTAAAGTGGACATGTTTGTTTCTGCGGCCAGTGAACTGACGTCTGTCCTGTTGTTGTGTTTCAGGTCGGGGAGTGTGGCCGGAGACTGGGGGCAGATCTACTCGTTTGTGAAGAACCTGACGGAGCGTTTTGTCAGGTGAGAGCGCAGCCGTACAACAATCTCATTTCCAAATTCCAATGTATGTAGGTATTGGGGCCTATTTATCAGGCCGATGTTTGGGTATTTTCAATATCGGCCAATATGGACTAGGCCGAAAGTCATACTTTAAATTGAGTCCTCCCACAACTCCCTCGGCCTCAGGGGAGCGGAGAAACATCGCAGTGAAAATCAGTCACAGGTTTGTATGCACACCTATTTTATGTAATTGTGTGAATATTTCAAAGATGAGGATAACACTTTAAATAATATGAATGAAGTAGTCGATACATTTAATAAATTCTTTGTAGATGTTGGACCGAATCTTGCTGCAAAAATTGCAAATGTTGAGAACTATAATTGTGAACTGATAGACACAAATCCTATGTCCATGTTCCTCAAACCTGTGGAGGAAAAGGAGATACTGGACATTGTTAAAGGGTGTAAAAATAAAACCTCGACAGATTATTATGACATGGATATGAAAACTTTAAAAACTATTATTGAAAGTATCTCTAAGCCGTTAACATACATCTGTAACCTATCATTGCAAACTGGACAATTTCCTGAAAGTATGAAAGTAGCAAAAGTGATTCCTCTGTTCAAGACGGGAGATAAACATCTCTTTACAAACTACAGGCCTGTTTCCCTTTTACCGCAATTCTCAAAAATCTTAGAGAAGGTTTTTAACTCTAGACTTGACAGCTTTATTGAAAGGTGTAATTTACTCTCGGACAATCAGTTTGGTTTTAGGAATAATCACTCAACCTCACACGCGCTCTTTGATATAATTGAAGAAATAACTAATGCTGTAGATAACAAGAAATATGCAATAGGGTTATTTATTGACCTGAGTAAAGCGTTTGATACAATAAACTATGACATATTAATTAATAAACTAGAATATTATGGGATTAGGGGGGTAGCTCTACAGTGGGTTACCAGTTACTTAAAAAGTAGAAAACAATGTGTGAAAATTGGTGATTATCAGTCGAGTTGTCAAGAAATTGTGTGTGGTTTACCTCAAGGTTCCATTCTGGGTCCAAAATTGTTTAACATGTACATTAACAACATTTGTAAAACCTCTCAAATACTTAAATTTATCTTGTTTGCAGATGATACAAATATTTTTGCATCAGGAGACGACTTACAACAACTGTGTCAAATTGTTGGAACTCAAAAGTGTCAATAAGTGGTTCAAACAAAATAAATTATCCTTAAATCTGAGTAAAAGCAAAATGATGATATTCGGCAACCGTAATTCCAATGCTCAGGAAGCAATTCAGATAGAGGGTGTTGTTATTGAGCGGGTGCATGAAATCAAATTCCTTGGAGTTATTATAGATGATAAAATGACTTGGAAATCTCACATTAAATATATATCTACTAAAATATCAAGAAGTATTTCAGTAATAGCAAAAGCAAAGCACATTTTAAATATCAAAGCTCTACATACCTTATACTGTTCTCTGATTTTGCCCTATTTAAATTATTGCACTGTGGTTTGGGGTAGTACTTATAAAAACACAGTAAAACCAGTAGTAATGCTGCAAAAAAGAGCTATCCGAGTAATTCATAAAGTTGGGTTTTTGGACCACACAAACTCATTATTTTTAAAATCAAAGATCATGAAGTTTTGTGACATTGTTGAGTTCCAAACTGTACAGATGTTATACAAAGCAAGATACAAACTGTTACCGGGCCAAATACAAAGAAGGTTCCAAGAACGTACTGGTCGTTATGAATTACGTGACGAATTAAACTTTAGGACTCAGAAACATAGCTCAACTTTGAAAAGCTTTAGTCCGACAGTTAATGGGGTACAATTGTGGAACAAAATGGAGATGGAGATGAAACGATGTCCAAACATCAACCTGTTCAAATATAAATACAAACAAAAGACCTTTGAAAAGTACAGAGAAGAAGAAACACGTTGCCACAAGGGGGAGTTGTAGGATCAATTTGCAATTGCATTCTATTAACTAAGACAGTGTTGTTGCCCTGAACGGTTGTCATTCTATTGCTCTAAATTACAAAATTGAGAATTAGGATAAGCGAGTTATGGATCTGTTGAGAGGGACCCTCCCAGCGGGCTCATAAACCTCGTCTTTTAACGCACCACTAAGCATAGGAACATCATCTACAAATACAGCCAGTTAGGGCAGCTGGGTGGGGGTTTGTTGATGGGGAGTTACTGCCCTCTTCAATGGACCCGCTCTACACCCTGGCTTTTTAACGCACTACAGTATATAGGGCTTACATATGACATAATCCATTGAACACACACAACAACAACAACAAAAAAACAAAAAACAAAAACTGAATGAAGGATATGACAACTGGGAAGTTGCAAGATCACGGATAATATAATATGTATATTAATGTGCCTTTTGAACACAGAACTAGTGCCTTTTGAAATTGTTATCTGTGTTTGGCAGTGGTAACCATCTGTAACCTTCTGTAACCATCTGTAAAGAAAGAGAAAAAAAAAAAGGATGTATGTATGCATATATGTGTATAAATAACTTAATGATCGCCTTTTTCACTTGCTTTGTATTAGTCATCGCGTACATGAAATGAGACAGTTGTTGTAGTTGTGTTTCCTTTCAGTTGTGTTTCCTTTCCGTTCCGTTAAATTCTGTTAACTTATATTTATACTGACATTTCTAGAGGTGCTTTGTGGGTGTGTCCCGTGTTGAAACGACCGCTCTTGTGGGTTGTATGTTCTCTTTTGCCGGTGGGGCAGTATGATGTTGCTTAATGTAGGATTGATATTGTAAATATAACAGGCAAAGTTGGGTCACGGAGGGGTACGTTGTGTGTGTGTGTGCTGTGTTCCTGCTCTTGTGTCTTGTACTTTGTAACATGCTCCCTGTGCTAGTGTGATTTGATCAATTGTTTTTATTTCAATGATATCGGGGGTGGGCGCTTATAAGCTTTTGCTTCAGCCCACTCCTTTTGAGCAGAATTTTTAACTGCTCAAATAAACTAATAAACTAAACTAAACTAAACTGAATAGTTTCAGAACCATAAGAGATAGAGACCTACCCTTTTTGTTTTGGAATCTACTGATTTTTGTCTTTCAAACAAGCTCTCTCTGAAGTACCATATTCTGCTGTCACAGTTCAACACGGACACAAAAGCATCATACACAGAATTATAGATGAAATCATTAAAAAATACATTTGGCCAGAAACATTGTTGGTGCATATCGGCATCAGTCTCAGAAAAACCCACATCGGTCGACCTCTATTAGATACATTTCTATATATTTCTGTGAATGAAACCTTCACTATAATAATAAATCTTTAACTAAAGGCTATTGGAGAGATAAAAAAACAGATCAGCCTATGTTGGCTCTCTCTCAGTATAGGACCTCAAAATCCCATATTGGTCGGGCCTTAGTAGGTTGGTATATGCATGACGTGTATATACTGCTTGACCACGCCAACCTGCTCCGTGATGAAAGGATAATTCCATGACCTAATGCAGCCCAGGGGTCGCGGGACACTCTTTTGTTACTAGCGTGAGAATAGTTTGCAGTTTGCGCTGCACGAGACACACGTGGAGTTTGTTTATAGTGACTCAGAGCAGACAAACATGAGGCACAGCCCCTTGAGGTTGGGTTACTGCAGCAGCTCAAACCTCAATTTTGATTTGAGAAGGCTTACTCATTCAGCCCAACACTTAAGTAAGAAATTGACGGAGCAACTTTTACTTTTATTGGAGTAATATTTGACCACCGCTGTTTATTCGCACATTTAAACAATTACCATTTGAGAAAAAGCTGAGGCTGATCTGCGTTGCCACAACATTAGCCTGCGTTAGCTTCACAAACACCACAGTCTCCGTGAACGCTCCTACCGCTCCCTCACTGGACTCGCCGCCTAATTTTCTCGGGTAACTCTTCCCAAACTCCCCTAAATGTCCTGTTAACACGTAATTTAATTAGCCGAGGCGTCTGAAGAAACCCTTTTCTTTCTTTTTTTTTGCATAACGCTTTCCGTGGCCGCGCGGCGCCCGCCTGCCAGCTCGCCGCGGCACAGACGGTCGCGCCGCAGCCAGGATCGGAGGAGAGTGGCGGAGCGGCACAGGAACATAGCAGTAGCAGCAGGTGGGAGTGGGAGGCTTAGAGGAGCGGCTTCTGGGCTGTGAGGACGGACATTTGCACCGGGGGGGTCTGGAGAGGCGGGCGGGCGCTTTCTTTTTGTATTCCCAGACTGCATTGTCCCCCATATTGATCCTTACACCCAAATCTCTATTGAATTATGGGTAAATATGAACAACAATCGACAGGTCCATTCCTGCACAGGGCTCATGTTTGGAAGGAGAAAATGGCAAGTATTTTGTGTTAAAGGGGGTTATTAAGCGACTTTATAGAGCTTGCTTCCAAATTACAAGGTTGTTCTCTCATCAAAAACACACATCTTTGTGTAATCTTTGAGTCTTCCCCAGTGGAAGACTTAGCAGCGTGGCGACAGTTCCTAAACAGCTCTTCCATGAGCTCTTGCGTATCCAGGAAATGCTTCCCTCACCTCTCCATGTTGTGCTTAGCTTAATAAGCTCAATGTGCGAGAGTGACATGTGTCTTCGGAGTGAATTCTCTGGACGCTGCTGTTCCTCTCCTCTCACTATTTCTCCAATAGAGATCAGCTGTGTCGCACAAATATCAATAAATAATTGAATAAAACATTATAGACAGAGACTGTCCATCAGTAACTCACTTTCTGTCTGTAATCTGACACCGCTATGAACTTACAGGGAAATAGCGAGAGGGAGAGCAGCGCCTCCTGAGGAGGCCCTGTTTTTTCTTTCTCTTTATTGAAACAGCTAAAGGGGCGCAAGAGGAGCGGGGTTGGGAGGAGCTTGAGTTAGTTTGCTTGAATAACCAGAAAGTTTTAGCTCAATATTGCATTTTGAGCTGTTTTAGAACAATATTGCATTTCTAACCAACAAAGTGTAAGATGGTGATAAAGATGTGTTTGAAATTATTACCAAATTCCTGCAAAAAACGTCATACCCGCTCTTAAATGGACAGGTTTACAGCGACTCCCGCCACTGGTCATAGTAATAAGTAGGGATGCACTGATCCGATACTGGTATCGGATATCGGAGCCGATACTGGAAAAAATACGGTATTGGTTCCAAATGTGCGACACTGAGCCGATACCTGTTTTGGCTCTCAGTGTTTTGATAACACAACTTTCACAGACAAAACCTCAGTGAATATGGACATGCTGCTCCTCATTTTGAAGCACAGAACCAAAGAATTCAATCATTGCGTTAGTTTTCACCTCCGCAAATATATTTGTGATTGCTGCGCAAAATAGAGTTGCTAGCAGCAGTATGCTAATGCTAACGTTAACTAA
The DNA here is from genome assembly GCA_007210695.1 of Neogobius melanostomus. NCBI lineage: Eukaryota > Metazoa > Chordata > Actinopteri > Gobiiformes > Gobiidae > Neogobius > Neogobius melanostomus. Next base: position 379,732 of record VHKM01000210.1, read on the forward strand.
TCAAGGCTCGGACAGAAACTATGACTGGTTCACCTAAAGTAAGAAAATAGAAGGTTTCAGTGTTTGTATTTTAATTTATGAAATGCTGTTAGAGAATAACTGATCTAACATATTTGTAATCAGATGTGAGTTGTTATGAGTCTGCCCGATCCTGTCAGATCTCGGAAGCTAAGCAGAGAGAGGCCTGGTTGGCACTCGGATGGGAGACTGCTCGGGAACACCAGGAAGCCTGGGGGAGTGTAGTGAGTGAGTGAGTGGTGGTGGTCGGATGGAGCAGACTGGTTGCCTTGTGTCTCTCAGTCTGCCCCAGGGCACCAGTGGCTACAATAGTAGCTTACCACCACCAAGTAAAGAGTGAATGAAAAATGTAATGTAAAGCGCTGTGTAAAACCTATTTAAAGATCAGACAAGACTTTACTGATCTCACAAATTGAGGAATTCACTTTTTACAAAAGTGGAACATTCACTTTTTCACAGCAGCTGCTTTTAAGACTTTTCTCATGGTACCAACCGATACCACGAGACTTTTAAGTCTCGTGGTATCTGTTGGTATCGTGTATTGGTAGATACTCAAATAATTTGAGTCAGATCCCCAGATTAGTGCATCTCTCGTAATAGGTTGAGATTTATTTCAAACTAGTGACAGAAAATTGGTCTGAAACATTCCCAAACATGAAACTGCAGCAGTTGGATCGGTGAAACTTCTCTGACTGCACTATTGTGTCCCTTCTGCCGGAGCCGGTGTTCGTAAAGGCCACTTGTTCGTCAGGTTCGGGCGCCAGCGAGAGCCGCGCGTGACGTCTGGACTGTGTTGTTTGGCGGCGTCTCTCGGCGGGGGCCCCCTCGGTTCCACATGGCCCAACAGAAGTGCTCTCACTCGGGCAGCATTGTTCAGCAGATTGTCCTACGCTGCTTCCAAGGGGGCGGCCGACTCCCACTGTACATTGTCTCCACGGAGGAAGAAAATGTGTCCCGCTGCAATCTTTCTGGACATTTCTTCGATTTAGGTTTGAATGCAAATGTTTGTAGAGGAGTTAGCAGCTTTAATACGGCCAGAGCCATTTGCACTTCAATCTTGATTGTGGATACATAAAGCTTGTACTTGCAGACATCTTAAACCAGGAAAGTCCCGCTGAATCTATTTTCCTGAGGCGTTCAGCTGAAAGAAGAAGTTGGACACTAAATATATCATTGCAGAAGATTTAGAAAACGATTTGATGTGGCAATTTTTCAGGGAAGTTGGCTAAAAATGAATTGTACAAACTGCAAAGTTTTATATGATGATTTTGTTTTGTCACACTGTGATAGATCAGGACAGATGCCGAACATTACTGCACGAGGAGTGGGCGGGGCCTGTGTCTGATACAGAGCTGCATTTATCAGAACAGACCTAAATTATAGATATTTATAATATAATACTGTAATACTGAACAGACTTGGTGAATATACACATGGGTCCATTTCCAAAAGCGCTTCTTTGTATCGACCACCACCTAAAACACTGGTGTCAGACGGCGGAGAAGGCTTCTTTGAGACTTTTCATCTCTCGGCTTTGATAGATATTTCAGTGTATAATTATCAAATCAGATTTTTACTGTATGTTTCAGTTTATATATTATATTTACAGTATATATTCTCAGACAATTTTTAGCTTTGAAAATTCCTGGAATTTTCCAACCCTATGCCTGAGTGAGTGAGTGGTTGGTGATTACAATGTTTAATATGTTTTTAAAAATAAAGTCAGATTGACTTGTTCTTACATTATTGGGAATTTATTTGTGAACAATTTTCACCTCGTCAGTCCGATCACGTGATAATGATCACATTATCGATTCCTACACAAACACAGTTTTAGTAATCTCATGACAGCGCTTATTGAATTGAAAGGATTACAAAATGATATGAAGTTCTTTATGAAGTAAACTGTGGCGATGAGCTGGACTGAAATGAAATACAATTTTATTTTTCTCATATTGATCAATCTGGACTTTGATTTGCATTTTATTTATACATAACATTAGTGTTTTGCGAGTAACACTGTGGATTTACTCTGGCCATTCGATCATTTCATGAACTGTGCCAACATTAGGGCCATAAAAAGCATCACATTGGATTCAAACTGGCTTCAAATGTAATTTCCTGGAAAACAAGGACACACTCAGTTGCAGTTTTGCTCAAAAGTTGCTTGTTGTGTCTTTTTGACAAGTTGTTGTCATGTGTGTTTTAGGGATGTCAAGATTAACCGGTTTTACGATTACCACGATTATAAAAGGACGTGGTAGGTTATCCGTAAGAATTTCAGAAGCCACGGTTTACCGCAGACATTTTTCACGCTGACGCACGAGCCGCTGCACGCCATAAACAGAGTTTAAACTCACCGGTAGTTGAGCAAGGCAGAAGGACGCTCTTCTCGAGTGTTGTATCCACCCAAAAACGATTGAAGTCAGCAGAGAGGGACCTCTTTAGGATCCAAAAGATGACCAAGGCGTTGTTGTCGTCGTTATGCAAACCCTGTCATCAGGAAGTTGCAGCAAAAGGCGCTGATATCGGCTACGTCGAATATAAACAACATCTCGAAGATAATCCTTCACTGTAAATGTCCAGGTCAAGGTAAAGAACTGCATAATTCCCATAAAGTTGTCCAAATGTTGGGAAATATCCGCCACAGCTGGCTCAGGATGTAAACAAAAAGCTAACGCGCTCTGTTCTGCTTCAGCGTAACAGAAAGAGAAGTGAAACCAGCACATGTGGAAATGAGCTGTTCAAAAGAGTCTCCTTAGTCATTTTATAAACACGTTTCATTCTCTGTTCATCAAAACATCTGACAAATAATTAAGCAGCAGCAGAACTTTAGAGAACATAAAACCTAGCTTAGCTTGTGGCCTAATAAAATATAGTAAAATAATTATGATAATTATGTTCATTATAAAGAAGTAAAGTTGACATTGTATTATTCAATGTAGGCCTATTTATTTTAATGCAAAACAATCTTAAAGCATTTTTCATTTTTAGAAACAGTGAATGTTTACAAGTTTACAAGTATTAAAAAGCTTTTTAAAGACAAAAACTAAAAATATCAGTTCTTTCCTTTCATTCGGCCGATAATCGTAAATAATCATAATATCGCAATATTTTCTCTCATAATAATCATGACTCAAAAAATTGAAATCGTGACACCCCTAGTGTGTTTAGTTATAAACATAGTCATTAGGCCTTAAAATGGCGTTTAAAAGCATAGAAAACAACTCGCTGCTGCCTGTTATAAGCCCTGTTCAGTTATGTCTAAAATAATCCAAATGATGATTATTTTTTCAGCCCTAATCTCCACAAAGATGATCGAAAACTACGCTTGCTCTTCCCAGTTTTCCCCTTTTAACCCCAAACCGTGCGTTTGTGCCTCCGTCTTGTTTGCCAATATTGACTAAACAGCCGTAGCCGGCAGCTGCGGACTCCACCTATAGGAAGTCACTCCCCCGCGTCTCCCTGCTCTTGGCGGTGACTGTGTGGGTCCATATGACGACAGTGTGCATGTAGTGCGTGGGTCTGCGGCTCATATCGCCACCTCTCCTTATGCTCCTCCGAGTTCCCGACGCGCAGTGAAGCCGTGTGTCCACGGCCGAGCGACGCCGCGCAGCGTGGAAGCCACCGGGATGGAAAGTAAAGGCGCTAAGCTAACCGCCCATACAGCCGCTGGACCACTGAAAGGTCAAATACGTAATATCAACTTTTATAAACTTCAGTTTAGTTCAGCTTTACTATACCCCATGGGGCAATTAGAACTTAAAGTGCATATGACACCCGTAGACACAGTTTTTGCTAAAACATAGTTAAAACAATTATATTTAAGATTTAGCAACAATGTTTATCCAGCTTTGACCATTTTTGTGATGTTTATAGTTTCACTTCCTTATTGGACACTGACAGGAAGTGACATAGACTGTGTCAAACTTGCGGCATTAATTATATCTATATCCAATTCTGACCATATTCTCTGTTTTGAGAATATGATGATGTCCTTTTCTTCTGTTTCTGTAATGCCTCTTTGCTGCTGCCAAGAAAGAATGTTACTGTTTGTGTACTCTTGATGTGCCATGTTTACACAGTGGGTATTTATTGAGGGGATCTGCACCATTTATGTGGTCACTTTCACAACATGCCATGTACTGTTGTATGCGCCAACGGAATTCCGTTGTTGGTTTTAGAATGACAATGACAATAAGTGATGTCACGATACTCAAATTTCAAACTCGATTTCGATACTGAAAATAAAACGTGATTCTCGATACCGATTTTGATACCACGGCAGAAAAAGTCCCCTTTTAATTTTGTAAATTTGTACATGTACAGTTGATATTGGCGTCACTAAATTTTGTTGAGAATTTTTTGGACAAAAAATTGTTTAATATCCAATGCTAACTGATACATACAAACAGATAAGATAAGTTAAGTTAAGCCTTTATTGATCTCACAATGGAGAAATTCACTTGTTACATTCAGGGTTTGCAGAAATGTGCAAAGAATAAATAGTAAATAGAGGTATCTTATATACAGTGACTAAACGTGCACTGCTAATACTGACATTTTTTACTATAGTATGTATATTTTATTTTATTTAAACTGTGTATATATATATATATATATATATATATATATATATATATATATATATATATATATATATATATACAGGAGTGTATATACACAGGAGTGTATATATATATATATATATATATATATATATATATATATATATATATATATATATATATAATATATATATATATATATATATATAAAACGTAGTTTTGCAAAGAGGTTATTGCACATGTTAGTTTACAGTAGTGTTGTACAGTCTGGCAGCAGTGGGGATGGACAACACTCGCTAATTCTTAAGTTTCTATAAAAACTTACTAAAGCAACTCTAGTTGCTCTGTTTCCTTCCTGCTGCACTCTGGCAGCGAGCAGGAGGAGGAGGGGCCGCTCTTTGTGTCCAGCCCGGAGGAAACACAGAAATGAACATCTAGCTTCGATGCCACGTTTAGTATCGATTTAGTATCGAGAATTATTATTACTATTTTTTTTTACAATAAATTGATTGATTGAAATCAGATTGAAACTGGTATTACATACATTTCTTATACATTTTCCTTTGAGACAGAACCCACAACAATGACAGTGCTCAACTATTTTACTCTTTACATTTGTTAAAAACACAAAAACTATGGTCATCAAATTCAGCTGCAGTTCTGACTGAAATTTGACAGAATCTTTTGCTCAGACGTTTCCCATTGTGTCCAATGGGTTACGTTCACGATTTAGAATGCGATGATGTTGGGCTGGGCAAAAATCGATTTAATCGATTTATCGATTTTGTAGCTAAAACGAATTTTATTTTGCAAACTCGAGTTTTTTTTCCGCCATCAAAAATAATATATATATTTTTTTTTTAAATAGTTTTTTCTGACTTTTTTGTGTTTCGACCTTATGGGTTACCGTAGCGCGGTGTGAGCCAGCCTCCTCCCCTGCGTAACACCGTCAAAGCAACAACATGCGCGATGGAAAGCGATTACAGAGATTAAGAATCTAATGATATGAATGAAGTATGTCCCTTGAGTTGCTCATAATTGCGAGGAAAGGGCTCAGGATTTGCCTGACAATAAAACACAACTACACTGCACAGAGGCCGGTGAACTTAGGAGCATTTTACTGTGATGGAGATGAAATAATATTGCTACAATTATCTGTACCTTCATCTTATCTTTTGTGTTCTTCCAGATGAAGGTAGAGATTTAAGTGAATTTAGATAGCTGTATAATGAATTTGCCCCATTGTCTAAAGGCTTTGATTTTGAAGTATTTTGTCAGTTGTATATCATATCACCCTGCCCTAATGCAAGAGGCTCATTTACTTTTTATTTTGGGATTATTTTACGCATTTTAACTCTTGAGGACAATCACAGCAATAAAGTGGCACTTTTGACAATATATCTGATCTGCAGTCATTATTAGGTGCATTGGGAAATAAAATCAAAAATCTAATCGAAACTCGCATTTTTCTTTAAAAAATCGCCCAGCCCTACCACTACGGCATATCCTCCTCCTTGGCTGCAGCCATGGCATTTGATTGGTCAGCAAGACGTAACCCCGTCTCACCTCTCGCGACGTGGCTTCTTTATTACAGCTTAGCTAATTTGTCAAAATGAGATAAAAATGTTGCATTTTGTTCTCACAATAAAGAGCAGGTTTTCTAAAAATCTAATCTATTTGTGCGGAAAAAGTGAGAACAAAACAAAGTAAGGGCCAGACGCATCCTCTTTGGTTAGCAGGATGTGTGTGTGCATAATGTCATAAATGGGACAGTGTGTGCCTGTGTTGTAGTTAGGGGTGGTGATGACATAAGCAATTTTTTGCACAGGTGCTAGGGCGGTATTGACATATTTATAATGTACGATAGTTTGTGATGAAATACGATAGTTTTGGAAGCTTTGTACAATATAATGGTTTTGCAAATCTGGCAACCCTGCTGTACGTGTTTGCAAAAGTCCAGACAAATGTTTGTAATAGGAGATTAGAGCCGGTGCAAAAGGAGAAAATTAATGGACAGAAATAAGCCTTTGCTATTGGATCTTTTATTATTCTCCATATTTTTTTTCATATATCATTGTTCTTTGTATACATGTGTGTGTAGTTTCAGTAACATAGCACTAACTACCTAAAAGTTACATCACTGCATTCATTTCACAGTCATATATTTGTACATATTAAATCATGTATTAATTAAATTCAAAATATAAATAAAGTAATTATAAATTACAGATGCCTTTATACAGATATACTGTAAGTAATATAATACTAATATAATTTGTGGCCTACTTTTATTAATTGCAAGTAAAGTACCAATGTATTACTGCTAAAACTTTGAATGCCGCCATTCACAAATGGCATTAAATGCATTAACGTTATTTGATTAAGACGAGTGTCAGCCTCGATTCTATGACCATGTGTTCAAAACTTTTATTTATAGAGCGCTTTTCATACAAGGTTGTTGTGCAAAGTGCTTTACAGATTAGACCATGTGTAACTTTTTTTATAAGACTTCTTATTCTTCGTTGACATTTTTCCTTCTTCCTGTTACCTGCTACTTTCCGTTCCCCCTGATCAGGGGTTAGGTTTAGGGTTATGGTTATGATTAGGGAAAGGAACAGCAAATGTCATGCAAGTTGTGTTTTACTCACGCAGATCTTACACATAGTTTTAGTATCACACTGGCATAATAGGCTGTACGCTCTCCTGTCAATACGCTTTGAGATTTGGATATGCATAATTGCTAACCCTAAGCTGACACGTAACAGGTTAACAAAATAGACCAAACTCTCCCTTTACGATGATTCTTTTATGGCAATTTGTCGGCTAGCGGCTACAGCAGCGCAGCGCCTGTTTGTCTTTCCCTCACCTATCAATTCACAAATATTGACATGTTTGATATCGTGTCTTATGTAAGGCGACCGATATGACACTGTGAATCCAGTTATGGTCATTTCCTTGCTGGGAGATGTTGCAAAACTTGAATAATCGTCATGGGATTTTTTAACTGTCAGGTTTACAGCCATTTCTTTGGCAGAAACAGCACCTACGTTTTTTTACGTTAAATGATACAAGCAAATTTGTTTTGTTTGCGCCGATGTTTGTAAAAAAGGTGTGTCTAAGTTCATGAATCAGCTTTATTGTATTATGAGTAAATAAAATGTAATCAAAATCGAAATTGATCATGGAAAAAAAGAATTGTGATTACTTTTTGCCATATCGCCCAGCCCTGCACTCTTCCAACATTGCTACTTTACTAACACCTACAGTAGGGCTGAACGATTTTGGAAAATAATCTAATTGCGATTTTTTTTCTTCAATATTGCGATTGCGATTAAATATGCGATTATTGTTGCAAAGTCCTCTTCTCATGTATTTTTCACCTAACACAAGCAACACATCAGGCTGTTTCATAATAAACTATTAGATTAATTTGAAGTGAAAATTGCAACAATAAAGCAAACAAATTGTTGCTTGACCTATTCAAAATGTATGAACATGTGGACTGCACTTCTTAAACTGTCTGAACTTAACAGTACAGTCTATAAATAAAAGATAAATTATATATATATATATATATATATATATATATAAAAAAAGGATAAAACTCACTGATCCAGTTAGTAACATCACACAAACTACAGCGCAGGAAAAGTAAGAACAAACGTCTGCTTTAACTAGTTGGAAAAGTTTTAGGAAATCAAACTCCCAATTAATACAAAATAAACTATTGATTATTTATTATTTCGGCCCATCAAATCCCGGTCTGAGCTGCGACTTGTAGTTGCTTCAGATGCGCGTTATTGATGGACACGGAGAGGCCAGATGGAGCACACGCCAAAACACAGTGGAATTAGGAGCAGCATTTTGGTTTTGGGATGTAACTTTGGACAATATGAAGAGAAGAACATTGACGCAAGGACACGGTGACATGAGGTGCCAAACACAGACACGTTTACTTTCTCTTTGACTCACAGCCATTTAGTGACATTTCAGCTTAAACAGCACATTTACTCAGTAAAGACATGACACGGACTCCTGCCTCGGATCGTAGTTTCCAAACTTTTCATACAGCAGTTTAGTGTTTATATCTAGCGTCTGTACTACCTACGGAGCACATATGCAGTAGATGTAAAGGTAAATAGAGGCACATGGCACATCGCCTCCGCGGATACGTTATGGTCATGAACAGTCATTATGCTTTTGAGATAAGTTCTTTATCCACAACATTCCCAAGCCTCCTAAACTGAGCCACAAACGACTCTTTACTCTTTACACGCAGCACAGGCTCACCTGGCTATATCTCTGTGGAGTCAGAGGCGTGTGAATCCTCTGATCATCAGAGTGTGTAGTAGCAGCGAGGGGATGGCGTGATGAGCGCTGCGGCTAACACAATCCTAACGAGAAGAAAGCAATAGTCCTTCGCGGTGGCTGCATGATAAACGCTGATATTTTCACTGTACATCGACAATCTACCGCGCATTTTAACTAGACTGAGACGTAAACAAAAGCACGCCGCGGAGCGGACTTTGCTGCCATATCTCAATGCTTCATTCACTTCCAAAATCGCGTTCCCTGCGATTACGAAATCGCGTTGTGTAATATCGCGATAAAATTGCAAATGCAATTAATCGTTCAGCCCTAACCTACAGACTCCAAAACTCTCCAGTCATGCACTTCTGAGGGATTAGGGATATCCTAATTCCTAATATCTAATTCCTCGCCGGATTTACTGAATTTTAAATCCCAAAAACAAGTCAAAGTTTTTATTTTATCCCTAATTTATTGATCTGTTTATTTTGGCCTGGACAGTACATGTTAATGAGCATATATGGGACTCATGCCAAACATGCCACGCCATGGGATCATTTCCATCCATTGTTAAACATTTGCACTCTCAACTAAACCTATTCAGATACAGGGAGAACGTGCTCCACAGAGAAAGGTCCCACCTGAGATCAAACCCTGGACTTTCTTGCTGTAAAACACGATCACAAATCCCCTCTGAATGTTTTTGTAACTTACATAGCAACAAAATATAACAATAAATTTAAACATGTGACAATTAGATTTTTTCCTTTTTTTCATAAAATGCTATAGTTTTGTTTCTGAAAATGTGTTGGCTGGAGGTGGTTTTAGCGTCGGTGCCATCTGTTGAATGGCTTTGACCGCGGCACCTCAACTTTTCTGTTTGAGTTTTTGTTCAAGTTCATAGTTGTGACCAGGGCAGCCTTTGATACTTGCTCTGCGTCTGGCTTATTGATTTTATAGCTGGTTTCTTCTGCCTGAACTCTTAACTTAGAGAAACATGTTTCTTTGTTAACAGTCTCTGAATCCTGTCCGTTGTTTGCGGTCATTCTTATGTCGCCTGAAATCTGGCTCTTTATCCATGCCCTCAATTTAACGATTAGACTGTTGGCTTGGTCGAGCTGCTTCTGGGCAGCCTGTTGTTTCTGCTCTTGGTATTTAACCTCAGCTCTCAGGTCCTCATTTTCCATAACTTTCTTCTCTATGTACTTTTCTTTTGTGCAGAGCAATACGTTTGTCTGCTCCAGCTGATCGGACTTGTCCTTGATATGTTTTTCCCGAGCTTTCAGACCTTTCTCCAGAGTCTTGTTCTTTTGAATCTCAATTTGCAGTTTGTCTGTTAGCTCCTTTGTGGACATTACCTGCTTGTAAATATAGTTCTCTTTTCTTTGGAGCAGGGCAGTAGCCTGTTCCAGCTGGATGGACTTGTTCATGGTCAGTCTTTTCTGGTTGTTGAGAGTTTGTTCTAGTGTTTCATTTTTCAGAACTTCTTTGTTCAGTTCTGCCCTCACCGCCGAAGCTCCTCCTGAATCTCTTGTACCTGTCGCCCTTCCTCTGATAAAACAGGTTCTTTACACCCACCTGTAGATGTGATGTCTACAGACGACATTGCAGTCTGGATAGGGCCACAAACCGTCAGTTCTCTCTCAGTCCCTGGTGTAGTGTGAGCCTCAGACGTTGGTATAGTCTGGACCGGGGAAGGATTTGGAGACACCAGCCGGGTCTCCTCCCCAGTGCCCTCTGGTGTAGTGTGGGCCTCAGACGATGGTATAGTCTGGACCGGGGCAGGATTTGGAGACACCAGCCGGGTCTCCTCCTCCTCCCCAGCGCCCTCTGGTGTAGTGGGGGCCTCAGACGATGGTATAGTCTGGACCGGGGCAGGATTTGGAGACACCAGCCGGGTCTCCTCCTCCTCCCCAGCGCCCTCTGGTGTAGTGGGGGCCTCAGACGATGGTATAGTCTGGACCGGGGCAGGATTTGGAGACACCAGCCGGGTCTCCTCCTCCTCCCCAGTGCCCTCTGGTGTAGTGGGGGCCTCAGACGATGGTATAGTCTGGACAAGGGCAGGATTTGGAGACACCAGCCGGGTCTCCTCCTCCTCCTCAGCGCCCTCTGGTGTAGTGGGGGCCTCAGACGATGGTATAGTCTGGACCGGGGCAGGATTTGGAGACACCAGCCGGGTCTCCTCCTCCTCTACGCCCCCTGTTGGTGTTGGGGGGTAGAGTATTGCCTCCAGGTCAAAGGACGGGTCATACGTGCGGACATCGTCCTCCTCCGAATACTCGTCCCAGGGTTTCATTCTGAAAGATTTGCTCTGTCTCATTTTGCGTGCGATCAGCTCGACGTGTAGCTATAGAATGATCAAGGGAGTGGAAGAACCAACACTGACAAACTCTGATCTAAGCAATCTATGATGTCATCAATGGAATGTCAGATGCAACTTTTACCGATTTAGGAAGTGTAACCATGGGTCGCGTTCACGTTCTAGAATGTGATGTCATTATCTCAGATGGAGCAGGGGGCAATACAACTCTATGGTAGAAAGTAGGGCTGGGCGATACATCGAATTAATTCAATTAATTCCTGCTTTTAAAAACAGACGATGTGGAAAATGGCTAAATCGTAAAATCGTGTCCGCCGCTCCATGTCCGCCTGACAAGCGCCTTGCTGCCATTTAGCTGCGTTTCAGACGCTCCGTAGCGACTTTTTTCTAAAATGACACCAGCGGAACCAGCCAGCAACTTTCTAGAGATCTCTGCTGCTTTATAAAGGCCGCGCGTTGTGTTTTCGTTGTGCGTGATGGAGTTTTCTTCACTAAAACAAAGTTTCTCTCCCCTTCTCTCACGCTGAGCCGCTCTGAGCCGCTGCAAGCATTTAACTCCGCCCCTTTCCCCTTGAGTCTCCATGGAGACGGTTGTCAATCACAGCTGAGCTCGAGGATGATAAAACTAAAGGCTTAAGAAGTTTTACTTTTGAGAGCAGACAAAGAATATTTAAAACAGAAATAACAATTTTGAATGGGCCTAATTGTAGGCTATATTATGAATCTAAACATTAATGAGCAGGACTCTGTGCAGTGTTCTACATATGAAAGATCAGGAGAACTTTTTAAGTTCATTTCCAATAAAATCGATTAAAATCGTAATCGTCCAACCGGAGTAGAAAAATCCAGATTTTATTTTTTGGCCATATCGCCCAGCCCTACGATGATGTCATAATGTCAGGTGGAGGCAAGGGGCCAATACAACTCTATGTGAAAAATATAGTTTTTTTTGGGAAGAAATCTCCAAATCGAAAATTGAAAAATGTTTTTCGTCATTAGTATTTGATAGTGATTGGATTCACAAACCTGCTGTATTATTTTTTATGGCTGAAAGTCTTTCTACTGGCCAATATCACGCTCATGTTTTTGAATATTGTCTCCACTTTCGGACGCCTTTCAGAGAAAATAATCGGACATTAGTTTATATGAGCTGACAGAGAAGACGGTGGACTTTGATACAGTTTTTGTTTCATGTTTTTTGTTTCATTCTTCCAGTAATGGAATGAGATAATTAACTAGTGCTGGGCGATATGGAAAAAACTTATATCACGATATGGATTATTTTATATCACGATAACGATACATATCACGATATACCACAATAAAGTCAGTTTTCAGTTATTCTTTGAAACGTTTGACAAAAATATCATTGCTTACTTTTTTTCAACTTTATTTTGAAGCAGTGGATTTGCTATGGATAATTTATATAGCATATATTGTCAATGTCAGGAAAAATGTGAGACTGCAGGATAAATGGGCTAAACATGATCTGACCAGAGTCAACACGAATTTAACAACAGAAATGTGTAAACTCGTGCGTAGAGAACGACTTACTCAGAGCATCATCTGCTCCTCAATATCAAGGCTCATATTACACTAAAACAAATGTAAATTGGAGCTTATTACCGCCATTTTCTCAACTTTAATGTAATGTTTAAGAAACAGTGGGCGAGCAGTTTGTATTGTACGTCTTTAGCTGCTCTACGCGCTGCCCGATCCGTCTCTTACCTCCTGCACCACGCCTCTCCTCTCTTCTCTCTCGTGTGTTTAATCCAGATCCACGCGCTAAAAAGATCCATCACTAAAAAGCTGTTTAGTTGCCGTGCGTAAAGCAGAGTGAAACCATGCGGTGTTTAACAGGGAGAGAGAGCCCCGCGTGTACGTCTATTAGATGTCGCCGTTGCTACAGCAGGTGTGGCGGCGGACAGAAATATCGTAAAGCAGGGTGGTGTCGCAAAACCACAAGGCAGAGTTTCTTTGCGAAAAAGTTCTTTTTTATTCTTGTTTATAATCACTTAATATAAACTTAGAGGATGCATAGTGATAAGACAACACTAATACATTCTTGTGGCCTATTTAATGAAATATTTGCTTTAATAATTGATTAAATTAGGTTAGAGACGATAGAAACGATAGAAGAGAAATGGCACGATAGACACTTTTCTATCGTCCCCACGATATGTATCGTCATATCGCCCAGCACTATAATTAACCTATAAAGACAACCAGTTATCAATTTGAAACTACGGGCTCTTTATGTAGTGCTGAAGATCAAAATTTCCCCTCATTCTCCTGTTGAATTTTACAAATCATATAAAATTAAATATGCCACAATTTTCTTTTGCAATTGTGGCATTAAAAATATTGTATTTAGGCATTAAAATGGCTTTCACAAACATACTTTTGATCGCCGCGTAGCTAGCAGCAGTATGCTAATCCTCAGTACAGTAACTAATTGGTTCACATGAAGTAATAAAATGATACTCTTTTCCTGCCTGCCTGAGGCCCTGGATCGGGCCTCTCTCCTCAGCCCCAGGTGCGCTTTAAGTATCTGCCGTCTCGTGACTCAGCGGCCGCCTGTTCCTCCCGGAGATCGCCGCCTGTCACTTCTTCAGAGCCGCTCCGTCCACGCGCTGTATTTATGTATCTGACATTAAACTTGTCCGTCTGTCAGCGCGGAGGAGAAACACATCACCAGCTGGTTTTTCCGAGTCGGAACGCAGGGACGTGTCACAAGTCGGCGAGTGCGCGAGGAAGTAAGAGAAACCGGCGAGGCAGGAAGACGAGAAATCGTTACAGTCACGGCCCAAAGTTCAGGCTGGAACGCACGATTAAAGAAGGAAAATATGAAAATATGCCCGTCAAAGGCTTTAGCAGCTGCTGGAGGATATCTATGCTTTTCTAGCTTCTTTTCAAGTTTGTGGGTGTAGTTTTTTTTGCGTCTCAAAACCCCACATTCACTGGTTTGTAAAAAATGTATCACAGCAACACGCTGCAGGTGTGAATAAGGAAGAGCAAATACATGTAGAGGCATCAGTGTGGAAACGTGCAGTTAGTTCCTGCAACACAATCTAAATAATGGACAGAGCCAGGTTTCAATTATGGTTTCATTTTTTTGATACATGAGTTGGTAAGATTTGCTCAGCGGGATTTTGGATCTTGTTTGGTTTTTGAGCAATCTAGTGGAAAGAAATCTGTACAAATTCAAATTGTCCTTGTTTATTGTGGTTCAAAGCGCTATAAATCAGGCAGGATTAAATAGCAATGGTAGAATGTCACAAACCTTTAGTGATTTCTGCCAATGGTCAAAGGAGCAAAAGTCAAGAAGCTGCAGGAGGAAACATCAATTATCCTTTTCATGCAGTGGTCAATGTGGAGTTCTGACTAGTTTTCTCCTTAAAGGGATATTTCAGGATTTTTGACATAGGGCCTCATTTCCTAGTTATCCAGATTGTTGTTGATTTCTGGAGCTTTATTTTTTTATTTTATTTATGCAATCCTCATATTTGAAGAGTTTAGTGGTGCTAGGCTAGTGCTACGCTAGTGCATGTCTATGATAACTAGTAGCCTGCATCAACAACCTCTTCAATATCATCTGGTTTTCCTCCAAACGTTGCCATATCTGATTTGTAGAAAGCTCCTTTGTGAATTCCACGTGTAGTAATGCCGGCCGCAGGTAAACAAACTACTGTAGATCCGGTAATCTAGCAGATCACTCCGCCGCTGCGTAGCTTACAACCAGGAAGCTGATGCTGCTCAAATATAAGTTCTTTTAAATGCAAAATGGTTATATTTCAAAAAATATTCAGTCAACACAGACATTTACGTATATCGGTAGTCTAGTGTTATAAGTGATTTGCCTCAGGTGCACTGTGCTTGGGTCAGACTGTTTTTAATGCAGGCTACTAGTTACCATAGACATGCACTAGCCTAGCACTAGCCTAGCACCACTAAACTCTAAACGAATATACGTAAGGACTGCATGAATTTAAAAAAAAGCACTCTGGATAACTAGGAAATGAGGCCCTATGTCAAAAATCCTGAAATATCCCTTTAACATATTATAGCACGAAAGGCTGACAATCCAAAATATGGTCATTTCCCGTGTGAGTCAATTTGGAAAAGATTGGAAAATGTTGGAACAGTTTGGAAAAGTTTTAAACATTTCGTATAATGAGGGGAGTTTGGAACATTTTGGAACAATCTGGAAAATTTGAAAAAAATATATAAATTTTTTTTAACAGGAAAATTACGTAACAGTTGGGAAAAGTGTTCAAGTGCAACATGGCTCCCTAAATACAGTGAGGAAAATAAGTATTTGAACACCCTGCTATTTTGCAAGTTCTCCCACTTAGAAATCATGGAGGGGTCTGAAATTGTCATCGTAGGTGCATGTCCACTGTGAGAGACATAATCTAAAAAAAAAAATCCAGAAATCACAATGTGTGATTTTTTAACTATTTATGTGTATGATACAAATAAGTATTTGAACACCTGAGAAAATCAATGTTAATATTTGGTACAGTAGCCTTTGTTTGCAATTACAGAGGTCAAACGTTTCCTGTAGTTTTTCACCAGGTTTGCACACACTGCAGGAGGGATTTTGGCCCACTCCTCCACACAGATCTTCTCTAGATCAGTCAGGTTTCTGGGCTGTCGCTGAGAAACACGGAGTTTGAGCTCCCTCCAAAGATTCTCTATTGGGTTTAGGTCTGGAGACTGGCTAGGCCACGCCAGAACCTTGATATGCTTCTTACAGAGCCACTCCTTGGTTATCCTGGCTGTGTACTTCGGGTCATTGTCATGTTGGAAGACCCAGCCTCGACCCATCTTCAATGCTCTAACTGAGGGAAGGAGGTTGTTCCCCAAAATCTCGCAATACATGGCCCCGGTCATCCTCTCCTTAATACAGTGCAGTCGCCCTGTCCCATGTGCAGAAAAACACCCCCAAAGCATGATGCTACCACCCCCATGCTTCACAGTAGGGATGGTGTTCTTAGGATGGTACTCATCATTCTTCTTCCTCCAAACACGTTTAGTGGAATTATGACCAAAACGTTCCATTTTGGTCTCATCTGACCACATGACTTTCTCCCATGACTCCTCTGGGTCATCCAAATGGTCATTGGCAAACTTAAGACGGGCCTTGACATGTGCTGGTTTAAGCAGGGGAACCTTCCGTGCCATGCATGATTTCAAACCATGACGTCTTAGTGTATTACCAACAGTAACCTTGGAAACGGTGGTCCCAGCTCTTTTCAGGTCATTGACCAGCTCCCCCGTGTAGTTCTGGGCTGATTTCTCACCTTTCTTAGGATCATTGAGACCCCACGAGGTGAGATCTTGCATGGAGCCCCAGTCCGAGGGAGATTGACAGTCATGTTTAGCTTCTTCCATTTTCTAATGATTGCTCCAACAGTGGACCTTTTTTCACCAAGCTGCTTGGCAATTTCCCCGTAGCCCTTTCCAACCTTGTGGAGGTGTACAATTTTGTCTCTAGTGTCTTTGGACAGCTCTTTGGTCTTGGCCATGTTAGTAGTTGGATTCGTACTGATTGTATGGGGTGGACAGGTGTCTTTATGCAGCTAGCGACCTCAAACAGGTGCATCTAAATTTAGGATAATAAATGGAGTGGAGGTGGACATTTTAAAGGCAGACTAACAGGTCTTTGAGGGTCAGAATTCTAGCTGATAGACAGGTGTTCAAATACTTATTTGCAGCTGTATCATACAAATAAATAGTTAAAAAATCATACATTGCGATTTCTGGATTTTTTTTTTTAGATTATGTCTCTCACAGTGGACATGCACCTACGATGACAATTTCAGACCCCTCCATGATTTCTAAGTGGGAGAACTTGCAAAATAGCAGGGTGTTCAAATACTTATTTTCCTCACTGTAGCTTATTCTAAAACTAAAGTAGATCCAAAATCCCTCTGAAAAAACATATTTGTAACTAATATCATTTAACTGATTGAAACCTGGCTTGATCCATTATAAAATGTTGGCCATTTTTACGCATCAAATGCCATGACTTTATTTCCCCACATAAAAATGTCAGTAATCCACGGCAAAAGTTTCAAATTGATGTCTCAATATTACATTTTTTCCCTTATTCTCCTGCTGCATATCGCTTGAATGCGTGGTTTCGGTCTATTGTTTACTCTCTGACATTAATGTTAAGGGAGAAGACTTGCCAAAAAAGTACAAATTGACCACTGCATGAACAAGAAAAATCAACGTCTGTAACGTTGTCATTTGAAAAAAATCACTATAAGCTCATGGCAAAGATTGTTGGTGATTTCATATCCTTTGAAAACGACGATGAATCTGTCCCCACAACGAATGATTATCTATAAAAGCTGCTAATGCCACTTATGTCATGTCATGGCTTGTAAAGTAATTTGAAATGGCGTTTGTGTTGTTGCAGTCCCAGAATGAGAGTCTCCATCATCCTCTTCTCGAGTCGAGCTCAGGTCCTGCTGCCTCTCACTGGAGACCGGTATTGAAACACAGATTCACACACGTTAACGGCACGATGTTTGATCTCATACTAATGATGATAAAACGCTTTTCAGTTACCAGATCGAGGACGGTCTGAGGCGTCTGGAGAGCGTGAAACCGGCCGGAGAGACTTTCATGCACGAAGGGCTCAAAGAGGTGAAGTCATACTTCAATTTTGTTCTGTTCTTAAGTAGAGTTTTTGAGAATCTGTACTTTACTTGAGTAGTGTTTTGGTTGAGAACGTGTTCCTTTTACTCCATTACACTTAATTTGTTCATGTGTTTGGTTCATTCGAAGAGCCTAAAAAGATAAGGTAGGACTTTATGGATCTCACAATGGAGAAATTCACTTGTTCCATCAACTCTCAAACACTCAGGGGGTGCAAATAGACAGAAAAATGTGCAATCAGTAATAGTAACTAGAAGTATCTTATCTATAGAAAGCTTTGAAGGTTCTGCGCAGTATCTTTGCTGTTCCTAGAAGTGCACATTTCTGGACCGAGATGTCTGATGTATTTCCTGGGATCTGCTGTAGCCACTCCTCCAGTTTGGGGGTCACTGCCCCGAGTGCCCCAACGTGCCTGATGTTGAAGTCGCTTGGTATTGCTATGTCAACCACCACGGCTTTCCTCTGCTCTTTGTCCACCACCACGATGTCCGGTTGGTTCGCCATTATCATTCTGTCCGTCTGTATCTGGAAGTCCCACAGGATTTGGCTCGGTCATTCTCTACCACCTTTGGAGGTGTTTCCCACTTCGACCTTGGGGTTTCCAGCCCATACTCTGCACAGATGTTCCTGTGCACTATGCCAGCCACTTGGTTATGGCGCTCCATGTAAGCTTTCCCTGCCAGCATCTTACATCCTGTAGTTATGTGCTGGATTGTCTCATTGGCCTCTTTGCACAGTCTACACCTGGGGTCTTGTCTGGTGTGATAGATCTGGGCCTCTATTGCTCTGGTGCTCAAGGCCTGCTCCTGTGCAGCCATGATGAGCCTCTGTGCTGTCCTTCAGGCCAGCTCTGTCTAGCCATTGGTAGGATTTCTTGATATCCCCCACTTCAGTTATGTTTCGGTGGTACATCCCGTGTAGGGGCTTGTCCTCCCATGACGGGACCTCCAGTGCCTCATCTTCTGTTCCCCATTGTCTGAGACATTCACTGAGCACGTCATCTGTTGGAGCCTTGTCCTTGATGTACTTATGGATCTTGGATGTTTTATCCTGGATAGTGGCTCTCACGCTCACTAGTCCTTTATTTTCATTAGCATTTTTTTTGCAGCTTTTTGTTTGTTTTCTTGACATTAGAGATAAACCCCATGTTGTAAATTTGCACATCTTCCCAATACCAATTTTTATATCTCGTCCACAATATATTCCCACCTACTTCTACCTGGGTACAATCATTTTAAAGTAACATTACTGAATATTTTGAGTAATTGTTTGTGTTTTGTTCCCGAAGGCGCGGACGCAGATCGAGAAGCAGGACGTGAAATCCTCCTCCAGCATCATCTTAGCGCTGACCGACGGCAAACTGGAGGTTTTCATCCACGAACTCACGGTCAAAGAGGTGAATTCAGCAGCTTTCATTTATTAAGGTTCGCGCTTGTGCTTTACAGCTACAAGGTCTCAGGTTTGATTCTGTGGAGTTTGCACGTTCTCCCCGTGTCTGCGTAGGTTTCCTCTACCACTACAAACATGTACAATAGGCCAGAATAAATGGAGTGAGTGAGTTGAGTGAGTTGAGTGAGTTGAGTGAGTTGAGTGAGTTGAGTGAGTGAGTCGGAGGGGCTGATGGCACAGACTGGTTGCCTCACTTCTGTCAGTCTACCCCAAGGCAGCTGTGGCTACAATAGTAGGGTATACCACCACTGACTATGGAGTGAATGAATAATGACGATGACAGTGCAGCGCTTTGAGAAACTTGGTAACACAGGCTTGTAAAGCGCAATGCAAGTGTAAGATTCTAAGGCTGCAGTTTATATCTGTCTGTAAAGAAGCGACCTTCTGTTCTAAGTATTCCCTGTTTATTCCCATTATTCTCATAATTTCCTGTTGAATTTTGCAACCCTACACGGGACGCACAGAATCCCCCAGCAAGACTCTGTAATACACATATGGTCATTTCCTTGGAAGACCCCAGTTGCCAAAGTCTGCCGGGACACACACAAACGAAGTTTTCATTCCACTCTCGCAACAACATCTCCACTTTAGTAGCTCCTACTGAACAAGATTTTCTCTCTCTCTTATGGATTCTTCAATATCCATTTCCTGCCTAATATACTGAGCTTTGAACCCAAAAAACAAGGAGAAATTTGAATGGTTCCTTATTTTTATTCACTTAAAATAGCTTATTAAAAAACTTCTGAACAAATCCTTATAAAAAATTATATATCTAAAAAAGGAAACCATAAATCAGAACCTATTTGTTTTTATGCACAAAGCAGCTCATTTTATTCTGAAAACATAAAATGACAGAAAACTTCACTGCATAAAACATGACACAGTTTTCGTTTCAAACTGACATCTCTACATTGAAATGTTTCCTGATTCACCTGCAGCGTCTGGCCTGAACAGATGTGTTTGAGAACTGACCCACAGACTTGAACAGTGTTTTTTGTTTTACCTCTGACTTGGGACTGATGTGCTTTAACTTCTCTGTGTTCGCTCCCCGAGGCGGACGAGGCGCGCAGGTTCGGAGCGCGGGTTTACTGCGTGGGAGTGAAGGACTTTGACGAGCAGCAGGTGAGCGAGCGCCGCCGGAAACACCGCACACAGACACGCACACATTTTTGTTTTTCTGCCCGTGGAAACTCACCATGTTCTCTTTCCAAACTATACGCTTTCACGCTTGAAACGGCATTGAAGAATACGGCCAGATGTCGTGATTTGAAAAGTTTTCCACCTGATACAAGATATAGTCTATTTAAATTACAGTGTGACGGGAAATACAGTCCCGATCCAAAGTTTGAGACCAGTTGAAACATTTTGCATGGTTGGACAGATGATCCAGGCTCCATTTGTAAAGGCAGGACGTGGCTCGTTTCTCCAACATCTCTTGTACACGTGTGGGATAGCGTCGCCTCATCACCGTGTGCTAAACAGGGGGCGCTGTCGTCATTACACTGTACAGTAAGTTGGACACGGGCCTGACGTATTTGTGTATCCACTCAGCGTTTCAGGCGTATTCTTAAAAAAACCAGAATGCCCTGAAGATGAATCCAGCCCTTTTAATAAAATGGATCTACCTGTATCTCGGGCGTCGGCCGTGGGAGGACAGGTGAGTGCTCTCTGATGAGCAGCTGGAGACGCCGACTGTCCGTGTCGCTGATTAGAAGAGAAAAAAATGTCGCTAATAACATTATGTAGAAGAGTAAACTTGTAAGATTGAAGCACTCCGGGATAAGAATTAGGGATGCACCGATCCGAATACCGGAGCCGATACTGGAAAATTATGATATCAGCTTCCAAATATCCGATACAGAACCGATACCTGTTTTGGCTCTCACTGTTTGAAAGGCACGGGTTTCACCAACTGAACCTCAGTGAATATGGGGCATGTTATTCCTCATTTTGAAGGGCAGAACCTGGAGAATTCAATCGCTGAGTATTTTTGATCCCTGCGCAACATTCGCAGGCTAGCAACAGTATGCTAAAGCTAATATCAACTAATAGCTACTGGATCACCGGATATTGGCGACTGCTGGAGTGAACACGTGTTTGTATTTCAGTTTATGAAATGCTGTTAAATAATAACTGATCTAACACATTTGTAATGCACAGATCACTTTATGTGAGTTGTTTACATTACTGTCACCTAAAGCCTGTCAGGATAATGTTAAGTTTCTTGGAATTCGTATTTGTGAAACTCTCTCTCTTCACATCAGCTGCAATTAATAAAGCTCAGCAGAGACTTTATTTTTTAAGGTGTCTCAAAAAATCTGGTTTACCAAAGAAACTGGTGTGGTTTGGTAAAGTTACATCACATGACCACACCCTTCTGATGAGGACAGTTAAAACTGCATCTGGGATTATTGGATCTTCTCTGCCTCAGATACAGGACTTGTACACTATGCGCTGTGAGAAAAAGGTTCACCCGAGTCGTCCCGCACATTCCCTCTTCTACCACCTCCCTTCGGGGAGACGTCTGTGGAGCCTCAAAACTCAGAAATCTATTTTCAGAGACAGTTTTTATCTCATGAACATCAGCCTAAAGGAGAGCTGAGGTTTTTGCGTTTTGTTTGTATTATATACATGTTTTTATATGTAGATCAGTTTTCTTGTTCAGTGGAGAGAGCGTCAGGGCAAAACTCTTTTTACTGCTGGTACCTTGTACTTGATGCATATGACAAATAAACTTGAAACTTGATCTAGTGTAGAAAAGATATAATTGATCATTAGTCAGTCACATCTTGTTTGCAGGTCAGACTTTATTGATCTAAAACTGGAGAAAAGAGGAACATTCACTTTTTCAATCACAACAGACACTTTTAAGAAAGTCTAATAGTATCGGTTAGTATCGGATATCGGCAGATACTCACACCTCAGTATTGGTATCGGAGGAAAAAAGCTGCATCGGTGCATCTCTAACGCGGACTGCTTCAAAACACTTTGAAACTGTGAATGTTTGTGAGAATTCAAATACTTCAAAAAAGCATTGAAAGTCATTAAATGAATCGTGCCATAATTAAAACCTTAAACGTCGTCCCAAAGCATTGAGCTGGATCCACACTGCCTTCAAATCCTCATTTCTTCAAACGTAATGTTCCTGGTCGACTTTATTTACTATACATTTCAACTGCAGGATTTGCTGGAACACACATTTTTATTCATACATTTTTCACAATAAAGTATAATCAAAATGTGTTATAATATCCTATATCCTATATCCCCTATATCTTTAGGGGAAAACACACAGATCTTTTGCTTTCGTGTCCTGTAATGATAAAGTATATGTGCATTAAAAAAGCATGTTCCTCATTATTGTGGGACACTTTTCTTCTGTTGTTTAATAGATAACAATAGTACAATCAGTGCGAGTTATAGCCGTGGTATCAGTGTTAAAAAAAAAAAAAAAAAAAGTAGCAGCAGTGGCAGTTATTTTGCGGTGGGCCTGATTTCCACAGCGACATGTTGCGGAGCCGAAAGTGCGAGTGTCCAGTCTGTGTCTTTTTGGAAACCGTCCGCGTGATAAACGTCCATTTAGTCCCAAACAAAGACTCTTCTCTCAGTTTGGGTTTTTTTTTTGTGTGGTGTGTATTTTTTGAAAAGTGTGTGCCACAGTCGTCCCATCTGCCGCTATCTTCTCTCCTCCACCACCACCGCCGCCGCCGCCGCCGCCGCCGCCCGAAGAAACAATCTCCACCGGGCCGGACGGAGAGGCTGAACTCCTGCGGGAAAGAGACTGTTTTTGTTTTTAGTTTTTTTGTTCCTCATTTTGATACGATTTGTCTTTTTGAATTGTGGTCTGCAGCTCTTCGACATCGCAGACACCAGGGACCAAGTGTTTCCGGTCAAAGATGGCTTCCATGCGCTCAAAGGCATCGTCAACTCGGTGAGTGGGCGTCCCGCTTCTTCTCTGACACACGGCACACGCGCTACAAATCCGAAGGCGCTCCAATCGCACTCGGAATTGGAAATTGAAATGAGACTGTTGTAGATTTTGTAGGTTTAAAAAAAAAAAATTCATTGACTTTCTCACATCGGAGGCAAAATTGACTTGTTTTCGAGAATATTTGAGTTATTTCCAGATGACTTTTTTTTGCGGCGTGAACTAACACAAGGATCACACGGATCTTGAGCTGCAACCCGATAACTTTAACTCGGATATAAGCGAGAAAGCATCGTGACAAACGAAATGATCCAAGACCCATCGTTTTATGCTGTACAAAAAACAAAAACAAAAAAAGAATACATTGGAAATCACAGTAGTGTCTTGTTTTAAAAGTGCGTATTAATAACACAGGAGCTGCAACTTACTTTGGTAAAAATAAAGGGAAAAATTACACTAAATGTACTTTTCGAGAAATATCTTTTTGTGATATTTGTAATACTTACTGTAAAGGCACTGTGCCTAAATGAAAATGCTAATTGTGTCCAAACTCATTCATACATTTGTAACATCGCTGTGCTTCATAGGGAACGAGTTTATTTAACTTTTCATGGTCACTGTCAAGGAAATGCAAAGAAAACTCACCTGTAAGTTCATGTGTTTTTTCCACAAATGTCTTGAGTTCACTGCTAGAATAAAATAAGGTGCCATTAAATTAGGGGGGAAAAAGAAATGAGTTACAAAATCTTTAATTTAATTTTGAAAAACTTGCTACACTGACAGATTTCTTGTAATGAGTTACTTAAAGGTACTATACCTGATTTATATATATAGTTTTTATTGTTTCGTCCTCCTTTAGTGTGAAGTCTGACATTTGTGCAAAAAACACTGTGCATCTAATTATTAAGCATTTGTATCAATTTCATGAACTCTTGCGTTTCCATGATAGTGACGCCTAAAAAAACTCGTCCGTGTCAAGAATTGCGATGCTATAGATTATGTTCGGAAAGTTAGATATGAATTTGGACCACGACAAGCATTTTTAATTTAGTGGCTTTTTTGCAGTTAGTGCCTTAACCAAGTGCATTTTCTCTAGTTTTCCCCAAATCTAAAAGCTTACTGACTGGAGAGTTCACAGCCTGCAGTACAGGCCTGTGTAACGCCTCATTTGAAAGCTAAGACCTACAAAACGGCATGGATGTTTTTCCTTGCGTTGCTGCCGTGTTGTCGTCGTCACATTTTGGCCTCTTTTTTCATCGCTTTTGAAATATATTTTTCATAGATCTTTTTGTGTGTCTTTTTAACACTTTTTTATTGCTCTTTTATGGCTCCCCCCCCGCCAAGAAGCCTTTAGATTTTGGTTAAAGCCAAACTGGAGAAAATGTGCTCAGTTCAGGTGGGAGTTAAGAGGTTACACGGCCTAAAATCTCTATCACGATATAAAAAAGAAATATCACGATAACGATATATTTGACGATATAATTGGAAACGGACAAATTACTGCAAAAAATTCCAGCCTTGCACCTATTTGGAAGATTAATGCAAAGATATTTCATTCTTTTTTTTTGAATGGCATACTAATATCCTCGCAAATATGATCTGATTTCATTTTACTTTTTAAGCACCTGTCCCCGTGTTCTACAGCCAGTGTTTATGCTGCTCTGACGGAGCCGAGCGTAACATAAATTATATCGTATCCACAACAATATATAACGATAACAATATTCGATACGATATGACCCTCCCCTACTGCCCTCCTCCTTTTTGCAGAATTAGGCCCGTCACAATTAGAACATTTTAAGTTTAATATATTGCGGCAAACATTTAGTGCAATAAGCGAAACCAAAGAAAATGGAATCGACAGTAATCTCTTGTGCGGCTGCCACGATAATGACTATATTCACATAAACAATATCCTTTTGGCCTCAATGTTTATCATCTGTACATTTATTTGCAGATTTTCTCCCATTTTTCTAATGTAACACTTGGGATTAAGTACTTTTCACACAAAGCTTTACTGCAATATTTTGGCAGTCGTCGTTCCACTACACTACATTTTGAATTGCATTTGTGAAGTCATTTACGCCTGGCTTAGCCCTGGCTTAACAACAGCACACTTATTAACTTAAGTAGACATTTCTGATACTTTAACTTTAGTGCATTTTTGTCTCCTTTTACTCAAACGCTTTGGCAGCTCGATATAAAACTCCCCTCACTCTCTCGGCCAACACTCTCTCGTGTTTTGGCCTGCTGTAAACTGTTTATGTGCGCCGCTGCCAGATCATTATCGGGACTTTCCTCTCGGACGAAGGGCGTGGGGGCGACGCTTTTTTTTTTCTTCTCCCTCTTTTTTTGGGAGGGGGGGGGCGGGGTAATTTTCTGCCCCGAAGTCACTGGACTCACGAGGAGAGGCCCGTCGTGTTTAGAGGCTGAGGAATGGAAAGAGCCGCAGCCAAACGGAGGGCGTTACTAGTAGAAACAACTGCTATAACCAAGCTCTTCATGTTTAAACCTTCACCTGGAAACAATATCCCTCACTTTCACAATAAGGAGTTTAGAATGAGCCAACGTTTCTCCTTCGATTTGTTTGGGTCGTTTTATTATAATGCACTTTTCCCACATTGCAACTCTAGGGCTGGGCAATATCGACAAAAATGAATATCTCAATATTTTTGGGGGCTTTCTCGATAACTGCGATAACCAGCGGCGTCGAAGGAGGACACATTTCGTTAAATACAGTTGTTGTATAATGACCAAGAAAGCACCTTAACCTTAAAATGTGCTGCACACATCTGAATTTACATCGCTTTGTCGCTCAAAAAGATAACTGTCCTGAACCTGACTACAAAAGGGCAGGAAAAACACTTTGCACACCTTTCCCCTATTTGTTTTTCCACTTTTCCCCCAATTCTTTTTCCCACCTATCCTTTTTTATTTCTTTTATTATTGCATGGCGACGCTCCCTGGTCTTTGCTGTGCTTATGCATTCACAAATACTGACCTGTTTGGTATAGATACAGATGTCATGTTTGAAGCAGCCAGAGGGAAAACAAAGGAGAGAGAAAAAAAGAACTTTCTCCCATTACTTTAACAAATGCTGAATTATGCACATATTTTTCTACTAAATAAAGAGACACGGAGAGGGGCAAAGTGGTCAAACAGTCATAAATATGTAAAAACGAACAATGCTAACCAGGAAGATAGCAAAGCTAACGTTAGCTACATGCTATGTTAGCTAACAAGTGCCGTTTTTCGCTTCTACTGAACATTTTGCAGTGAAAAAAACATCCATATGGATGAGATTTTGGCTTTATTTGTGTGTGATTATGTTTATTGTCCGCCAGAAAACAGCGTAAAATGGTGACGCTCACAAGAGGTTTTCTAACCCCTCGGCTAGGCCACGTCCCCTTGTATGACGCGTTGCCATCTGTATCAATCCACGTGTTGCACGAAAGGCTGTGACCGAGGCTGTAATCCAAATATGGTCATTTCCTTTATGGGAGTCAGTTTGGAACAATTAGGAACATTTTGAAAGTTTGGAAAAAGTTGTAAAAAATTATGGAACATTTTGGAAACTTTTGAAATTGTTTAAAAGTAATTGGAACAGTTTGGAAAATTCCCTCCAACATGGCTGCGGCGCTCCCTGGTCTTTCCCACGCTCATTCATTCACAAATACTGACGTGTTTGGCATACACGTGTAGCACGAAAGCCTGTGACCGAGATGATGCTGTAATCCAAATATGGTCATTTCCTTTGTGGGAGACAGCAGCGGCTAAAGACAGGAGAAATAATACACAGGGCGTATGTGCAGACAAAGGGACTAAACTTTAGGACTGTTTTCTCCAAATTTGGTTTTGTCAATATCTAGTTCTTGCCTTAGTTTGTTCAAAAGCTAAACAAGATCCAAACTCCCCTCTGAGCGAGTCTTTGTAACCAATATATCAACAAAATCAAACCATACATTTAAATCTGGCTCTTTCCATTATTTAGATTTCGTCAGTAAAAGTATAGGTAATTTTTGCCATTTTGTGCATATATCTGATATGAAAACCTTAATATTTATATAAGTAGTCTACAGCAAAAGTTTCAGATTGATATTATTTTCTTTCCCATCTTCACCTGCAGCGTCTGGCGCAAAACGACAGACCCGTCTTTGCTTTCGACGGCATGGACAGCCCCCTCTGTCCCGGTGGCGGGGCCGTTTCTCTCAGCTCTGGGGGCTGACATTTGCATAGTTTGTCCCGGGTGATTTACGGAGTCCTGGCGTCTCGTTTGGCCGCTGTCCGAGGGCTCTCTATATGATAATGCCCCTGTTCTGCGCTGCCGTTAACGCGCTCGCGGGATGTGATAGTTTTGCATAATTCGTCCATTAACACGCGGCGGAGGAGGAGGCGTCACCGCGCGCCCCGGGCCCGAACAGAGATGTTTGAACACGGCGAAACGCAAGTGGATTTTGAGTGGTTTTGACGAGTTTGGATTTCAAAGGGTGATCGGCCATGGACTTGTTTTCATTTCTGACAGGGTTCAATTTAAGCTTCATTTAAAGACAAAATATCAATAAGAAATCTTACCCAATCGCTGGCTCAGGGTTTCCACAAAGCATTCAAAGTCTTCAAGTAAATGAATGAATGATGACTAGTGTAGCGCAGGGTTCCCAACTGTTGGACCGCGGGCCAGATTTGGACCTTCAGAGGATTTATTCAGACCCCAAAGTATTTCAAATCTCTGAGGCCGAAGTTTCTTCATGCTGTACGTTCAAAGTTTTGGGGCTGGGACAAAATACTGTTTGGCAATATATCGCAATAGGTCTTTGTTATTAGAAACCATGTATCGCAATTATGGATGCTCATTCTGCTCAATGTCATTAAACGATTAATTGGTTTACTTTATCAAATGACTATTGCTTAACTGTTAACCACCGGCTCAGTGTTGCAGTACAGGATATTTGATATAAACAAGATTGTAAACATGATTTATTTTTTTCCTCCAGTAATAATCATGGCACATCTTTAAAATGCTGAATTATTATCCAAAATAGAAATAATAGGTTTGTAAACTTCAACAGATGCCACATCTTATGCTTATTTGCACTTTGATTATTTTGTATTCTTCCCTAACATACAGCAGAACGATTCATTGTAAACATACATTTTAAATCGATTAATCCCATAATGAGGATTAATTGATTAACTGATTAATCATGAACATCCCTAATTGTATTGCAAAATGTATCGTATCAGGCCCTCTGTATCCTGATATGTGTGGTATCACGACCAAAGTGTATCGTCCCAGCCCTAATACTGTAAGTGCAATTATAAATATATGCGGACCCTGGATGGAGTGAAGAGAATTTTCGCGGACCTCAAACTAGGGATGTTCCCATCCGATATTTTGACACTTCATGCAGTTGATACAGATCTGCTACCGATCCGATAGTGTTTTTGTATTCTATTTTCATAAAATATATATATCATTATAAATAATATATATTAACCTCTTAACTGAGCACATTTTCTCCAGTTTGGCATTACCCAAATAAAAGCTTCTTGAAAAATGAGGATGAAAACGCAGCAAAAAAGCCACAAAAGAGCGACAAAAAGGCAATGAAAAATAAGGCCGTAAGCTTTTAGATTTGGGTAAAGCTGAACTGTAATGCGCCCGGTTAAGATGGGGGTTAAGAGGTTAATTTGCGTCTATTACAGGCCTTTCTATAAACATGCAAAACGTTTGGGATTTAGCTTTGAATTTTTAATTAGAAGGTAACATTAATATAATCATTAATTTAAAAAATTAAATATAAAGGCTAAAATTGACATTTTACATTAAAACAAACATAGCATCTATTTTCAGCCCCTTCACAAAACAACAGCAGCAGATATGATTGTTTCAGCTCTATCTGCACCTAAGGGTTTTCAGGTCTAATGCATTATGTTTAGGGCCTATAAAAGACGTCAGCACGAGGAGCACATGGATCATTATTCTGCAAACAAAAGCACATACCTACTGAAAGCGCTCTCATCTCTCTTTGGATCATTGTATTCTGCTTGAGTTTCTTGCTCCTCTGTAAAAGCTAAATGTCAGCACTGCAAAGGAAACAAGGACGTTTTCTTTGACATTATTATGTTCTTAGTAGCTGCTGAGCGTCCTCTGTGAGTGTTCAAGCTGTATTTTAGCGGCAGTAGCCTAGCTTAGCGATAGCATTGCGGCTGTGGTCCTGAATCTGCAGCGGCTCCACAAAGTAAAGGCCGGAGCCGCTGCAGATTTAGAACCGTAGATTCAGCGCCGTCTTTTGTGGGAGCTGACCCGATCCAGTCATTAAATCCGATCCAATCCGATACTCTCAAAATGCCTGGATCAGCTAATGTAAACCATTGTCACTAATATTATTCTATTTCTTATCTTTTATTTCATTTTTCTAGATCTTGAAGCGCTCGTGCACTGAGATCCTGAGCGTGGAGCCGTCCAGCGTTTGTGTGAATCGTAAGTGGAAACCTAGTACATAGTAATACATAGTAATAACAGTTGAATTGTGGCACGCCTCGAACAACAGAATCTCACCAACTGCGGAGCGTTTCCAAATGTTAAACACGTGACATTTTACATTGTTTTTGTGCCGTTTTCTTTTTGTCTGTGATTTCGTCAGAGCTTTAAAGTGACATTATTCCACGTCTCGCTTTCCCTCAGAGTCGTTCGACATCGTGCTGCGAGGGAACGGCTTCGCTCTGGGTCGGAGCAGTGAGGGAGTCGTCTGCAGCTTCATCGTAGATGAACAGATTTACAGTGAGTCTCACACGACGACGAAAGCCCAAACCTGAAATGATGCTGAACTGGGACTTGTTTACTCTGCGCCTTTTGAAACTTTAACATGTGAGAGAAGACTGAAATGGCAGCTTTGATACATAATAAGACGCTGTGGAAGCTCTGCAGAGGGCGTTATATTAGCAGAATAATGGCTGACTTTGTGTTGTGATTTGCAATTAATCCATCCGTTCACGCTCATTTGATTTCCAGGAAGTGACTCCAACACGGCTGTGGCGCTCCCTGGTCTTTCCCACGCTTATTCATTCACAAATACTGACCTGTTTGGTATCTACATGTAGCACGAAAGGCTGTGACCGAGATGACACTGTAATCCAAATATGGTCATTTCCTTTGTGGGAGACAGCAGCGGCTAAAGACGGGACAAGGGCATTACTAAACTTTAGGCCGTTTTCTCCAAATGAGGTTTTCATTCCACTCCTTAACAACACCATCACTTTAGTCGCTGCTACACACTTTACAGGCTTCCACTCAACGACGTTTGAAAGCTTTTTTCTGATGGATTTTTTAGTATCTCGCCTGATTTATCGAGCTTTGAACCCAAAAAACAAGACATACTTTGAAGTTGTATAGATTTTTTCCTCTAATAACTAGTAGGGCTGGGACAACAGATAGTTTTGCCATATTGCTGGGTTGGTCAAGCATGATTGCACCATCCAATCTGAGATTTTTTCCATCGCTTCCTGGAGCTCAGCTGCTGCTTTCTGACGTGATTCCGCATGGACATATATCACGGCGTCATTGGCGTACATTTGTATGTGAAGTTCAGGACAAATAGCTGGAAGATCATTTATATACACTAAACAAGAGAGGGCCCAAAATGGAGCCTTATGGCACCCCAACTGAGCTGTCTAAAAAAGAAGACATAGTGCTCTTAATTCTTGTGCAGTGCTTCCTATTCTCTAAATATGATTTAAAGCAGTACTAAGTAACTTGTTTACCTTAATAAATCATTTCCGTAGTTCCTCAGGGGTAATACAAGTGTTAATGGGATGATTGGGGGTCTTTCATCTCCCCCTGGTGTCTCTGGCCGGAAAACCACAATTGCAACTTGCCTGCCACCAGACTGGAGCAACCAATACACACTAATAGAATTGAAGAAGAAGCTAACAGGCTAACGGGCAAAGCTAACTGCGGGCTAGCGCCACTTAAAACAGTATTTACAGCCAAGTTTGAGTGAAAAAAATTATTTCCATTGTGTAATTGGATGGATATTCTACGACACCTGCAGTTGCCCTTATGGCCTCTAGGGGCAAGAGTTACTTAGTACTGCTTTAAACCATCGTAATGTTTCGTCGGACAATTTGGACAACAGGATGTTACCGTGTCGATTGCTCTTTTCAGGTCTAAAAATATGGCACACTCCACCTCCCCTTTATCCAACATGGCTTTGAGTTGTTCAACAAAATAACAAAATTCCGTTTCAGTCAACAGGTGTTGTCTAAAACCAAACTGAAGTGGATTCAGGGGGTGCTCTCTAGATTAGATATTACAGGTAGGACAAATAAATAAGTAATAAAAAAGTTGAAAAATTCACACAAAAAAGAGAGAGAGAGAAAATTGTTAAATGGGAAATAAATTGACTTTTTTTTTTTAAGTAAATTGTAAAAAATGGGGAACAAATGTGGAGAGTGTTTTTTATGCCCTTTTATGCCCTTGTCGTCTGTTCAGGACAATGATCCTTCTGAGCGACAAAGCAAAGTAAATTCAGACGTTTGCAGCACATTCTTGCATATTTCTGACATTCGGCAAAAATATCGCCTCACCATCGTTATCGAGAAAGTCCCCAGAAACACTGACATATTCATTTTTGTCCACATCGCCCGGCCCTAATTTCCCAAAGTAATTCAAGGCCTCGTCTCGGTCGCAAAACTTGGCAACACTTTACGATCTTTTTTTTTTTTCTCTCTTCCCGTCGTCTCCTGCCAACGCCGCCGCCTCAAGTTTTATTTTTGACATTTCGTCTCGAGTAAAAACACCCGCCCGAGCATATTTCCTTCCATATTTGTTAATTATTTCCCGTGGTTAAAGTCGCTCTGATTTCGACGGGGCGGACGGTCTTTAGCAGATGTCTCTTCACTGGTCCTTCGCAGTTCTCCCACTCGGGGCTATATTTACTCCCCGGTCGCCGCTGAGGGCTCTTCCTCCCTGTTTTCATTTCTTTTCTTTTTTTAATTTTCTGCATGTGTTCTGCGGGGAAAGGACCTTTTTTTTTTTTTTTTTTTTTAGCAGCGGGGGCACGTCGTAATTACGGACACGGCGCGTCTCGTCAGCACGTCGCCCGTATGTGGAGCAGATGCCGGTCGTCTGCGGCAGTTGGACGCCGCGTCGTTCCCGAAAACGCTTCTATCAATAATCCCAAATGAACTCTGAACCCGCGGCGCAGACGAACCGAGCGGCCCGAGAGATGCGGGTGCAAGCTGTCTCTGAAAATGTGCAGAGTTAAAATGCTCCGGCGGCAGGACACCACCAAAAAAATAAAAAATTCTGTGATACACAACAATGAGATTTCAACACAGAACGTGCCATTAGGTTTGAAAAGATACATGTTTTTTTTTTTTTTTTTTTCATCAAATCGTGATCAAATCTCTCTTTAGATCCAAGTTTTGATTTTGTCGGTCCAACATTAAACATTATTTTAATTTTTCCAGATTTTTTGCTCAATATTTGACCCATTTTTCCAATTTTTATTTTATTATTATTTTTTCCAAATTTTTCCACTATTTTTGCTAATTTTTTTCTCCCTATTTATTACCAATACTTTTTCCAATTTTTATTTGTTTGCCCCAATTTTTTTTTGTTTTCCAATTTCCCCCCTGATTTTAGCTTATTTTTATTACTAATATTTTTCCCCCCCTTATTTTTGCAAAACATTCTCCCAATTTCCCCCCATTTTCTCCCCAAATGATTTTCCATTTTTGACACGTTTTGACATGACACATTGGAAATATTGTAAATTTGCATCTAGACGACAAATATTTTAGTATAGGGAAAAGTATCATTCAGTACCCAGCCCTATTTAAAGGGACTAGATGCACGCTGGTCATTTTCACTACTGCCACCTCAGGTCTTACGTGTAACTGCAGTCTCTATATTAAGCTCGTGCATGACGGCACTTTGGACCCGAAGTAACAACTTAATTTTAACATTGTTAAACTCTGTATAGCCCCTTTAAGGCAAGACACTGAGTATGAATACTAAAAATAGAGATTTTGATGCTGAATCCTAAAGTCATATTGGTTTTGTTCAGTCAGGTCAATTTTGTACCCCTCGAAGTGTATTGTCTTTATAAAGTCTTCGTCCTGGAGCCTCTGTCTACAGTTTGGGGGAGACTGGGGTTAGTTGGAACATCATTCACATTTGTGCAGATAGTTTGGTAAAGCAGCTGTGCTTATTATCTGATACGTGAGTTCACTTCTTAGAAATGCCACAATAATAATATAATAATGTGCCTCGTGGAAAACAGAGATTGGAAATTCCACTGAGCACAAAAACCTGATACAGAAAAATGCCTCAAATCTAAAAGCTTCTTGAAAAAGGTGTCTACAAAAAACGCAACAGAAAAAGTGACGACAACGTGAGTCAGTTTTCTTAGCTTTCAAATGAGGCGTTAAACTGGCCTATAGACTGTAGCTCCAGTCCAGAAGCTTTTAGATTTGGGGTAAAGCTGAACTGGAGAACATGTGCTCGATTAAGGCGGGCGGTAAGAGGTCGATCGATCAAATGCTATGATATTATTCTCCGATATCTTCACCTCCTCAGGTCGGTAACTTTTCTTTTCTCTTTAAATCTGTATTTTCCAGACGAGAAGCCGAGTTTGGTGCGTAACGACTACCTGCTGTGTCCCGCGCCGAAGCTCTACCAAGTCGGACAGTGAGTCATTATTTAGACTTTTAAAGCATTTATTACCTTTGAAACATGATATTTCCTTGCCATGCGGAGACGAGTTGTTTGAGTTTAGCAGTAGCTGGTTAAATCCTGGCTCTGGGACAATCAGAGAAATCAGTGTGAAATTTTAATGACTAGAACTCGAGCTAGAAAAGTGTAAACCGGGAATTTATTTATAGGAAAGTTAAAATAGAAATTATCTGTTATTCTTCAAAAAGCCATAAGGAGGAAGATGTTATTATTAATTTTTTTCCCCCAGAAGCTTAAAACCTAACTATGGAGTTATTCCTCTAAAAAATTTACAGCTTATGTCCGGAAAAAGTGTTTAGTAAATTCAATTTACTCACTCCCTCTCAAAATGACGATCGGTTTTTAAATTCTTCTCTTTAAACACCAAATACGTATTTTTTCTAAGGCCACGTATAGGGCAGGGTGTTATGGCAATATCATTTGATTAAAACTTTGATTACATTTTATTCTGAATATGGAAAACAATAAACACTGAGGTTAAAGGAACTGAGATAAAATTAAGGCCTTAAATGTTGGATTAAAAAACGGCATTTATTCTAAAATGGCATTGCAGATCTTTATTTCCAGTGCAACAGTTCATCAAAAATACATAAATGATGGTCGACAATACATTTAAAGGGAGGAGCAAAATTGACTTAATAGACTTCTTTTTCACTGTTACATGTGTTTTATCATGTGTTTGGAGCCACTCGCGCACCTTTGAGTCTTCTTTGTCCAGGACCTATATCTACGAAATGATTTCCTCACCTCCTTTATTTCTAGCAAATCTCAATATTTTCATCACAAAGTAAAAACTCCCCCATAGCTTCACTACAGCCACAGCAGACTATTTTTTTAACCTCTTTAACCGCCTTAACTGAGTGCATTGTCTCCAGTTCAGATTTACCCAAATCTAAAAGGTCACAGCCTATAGGCCAGTGTAACGCCTCATTTGAAAGCTAAGACGTACAAAACTCATCTAAATGGAGCTTTTTCCTCCTGTTAGATCTGCGTTGTCGCCACTATTTTGACATTTTTTTCCCACCGCTTTTTTGTTGGATTTTTTTCTGATTTTTGCTCCATTTTATCACTTCTGGTCACATTTTCATTGCGTTTTTGTGACTTTTTTGTTGCTCTTTTTTGGCTTTTTTGTTGCTTTTTCATCCTTGTTTTCGTCTAATTTTTGTTGCTATTTTGACCATTTTTACCAAGAAGCTTTTAGATTTGGGTAAAGCTAAACTGCTTGGTTGAGAGGGGGGGGGAGCCTGTTTAAGAGGCTAATGAAACAGCTGCGCAGCAAAGGGAGTAAGAGGACGCAGGAGGGTCTGAATGCAGCTGATGGAGAGTCACGTAGGCAGTGGAGCTCCACAGGGAATGACGTCACCCCACTTTTATTTCTTCAACATTTATTTCAATTCATTTCAATAAGACACTTTTATTTAACCTCACTATCCTTCAGGTTAGGGTTAGTTTGGAGTAGTGAAGATATCACGTTCCTCATTCCATCAAATACAGAGGGAAAGAACATGAGGTAGAATATTTTCACGTAAAAAACAACCAAGTGATAAAGATGAGTTTGAGATTATTAACAAATACCTGCAAAAAACATAACACCCGCTCACTTGTTTAAGTAATCGCCTTGGCCTGCAATAACGTAAGTAATAATAAATGGTTATGTTTTTTCTAATGCATGACAATGCTTGCACCCAAAATAACGGAACATGTTCACAAAAAACATCTCTACATGAAATAGTTTCCATTTTAAATCCGTGCATTGTTATCCGCGCAGCCTAATCGGCTTTTTGAATCCTGCCACTAAACAACTAACTTGGAAAACATCGCTATAAACGCTTGTAAACATGTCTTCCCCATCATAAAAGATTGATGGTAAAATTCCAGTTGGTTCATCTCCAGCTCCTTTAATCCCTGAGCTCGACAGATGACAGTGAGGAGCAGCCGACTCCAGAGTCCTGCTACGCTCTGATCCCATCAAACATGTATGAGTTCTGAGGCACCTCCATAAAGGGATTAAGAGCAACGTCCAGTTTACCTCCGGGATGAGCCACTCTAAGTCTGTAACTGTTTATGGACAAATCAACAAACGGGCTGGACTGGAGATGTGTTTTTATTACAGATAAAGATATGTTTACAAGAGAGCAGGGTCAGAAGGCTGCCTGATGCTTGGGCCAGTCCCAGTGTTGTTGGACAGAGCATTCGCTATTTTACAAATAGTGCAATATTCTAAAACACAGTAGACTGGAACTCAGCAATAATATTTAAAATACATTTATTTGTACAGCTACAGTTTCGCACCTATAAGAAACATACGCTCAAACCCACTCTAACCACGGAGCTGACACAACTGCACCTCTTTAAGGTTGTTCAACACAAAGCTACGCAAATATATTATGGAAACTTAGGCTACGTTCAGACCTACTGCGCCTGAAGCGTCAAAATTGCACCAATCGCTACTAGTTGGACGCTTGTGTTTTTTTTCGGATACTTGTCACCGAGCAGCAAAGATGCTCTAATAGCTCGGAGCTCGTAGCATTAGCTTTGGGAATGCTCTGTGCATCATCAAGGCGCAAACACATTCCCTGCGCAGATCCAGCCACTAAAATAAGTTTTCTTCTTTTAATCCTGTGTGTTTAGATAAAATAAACTAGTGATGTATGTCTTTGTAAAAGTCCCAGAGCTGCTGTAGCTCCGGTTCAACAATCCCAACTAGGACCCGACCCACATCGGCCCATAAAAAGGCTGATAGATATCGCCATAACCGAAAGATAGAGACTTCCTTAGAAAGAATTCAGTCTGAGCTTTAAAATGAGCCCTCCCACAACTTCCTCAGGGGAGCGGAGAAACATCGCAGTAAAAATCGGTCACAAGTTTGTTCACCTATTATATATATTTTATGTTGTAGACTTTTGCGTATAATTTTGGAACCATAAGAGACAGAGACTGGCCCTGTTTTGTTTTGGAGCCTGCTGATTTTGTCTTTCAAACAAGCTCCCTCTGAAGTATCTACTGAACATGAATGTCCTGAATATTTCAGCCCCATGCCCCTAATAGAGCACCCCCTGCTGTCCCAGTTCAACACTGACACATTTCGAAACACCATACGCAGGATTATAGACAAGACATATTAAAAAATTTGGCCAAAATGACCGGCCAAAAATATCAACGGTGCGTATAGGTATGGGCCTTAGAAAAACCCCATCGGTCGACCTCTGTTAGAT
This sequence comes from Neogobius melanostomus, assembly GCA_007210695.1. Taxonomy (NCBI): domain Eukaryota; kingdom Metazoa; phylum Chordata; class Actinopteri; order Gobiiformes; family Gobiidae; genus Neogobius; species Neogobius melanostomus. The sequence goes on from VHKM01000210.1 coordinate 416,948, forward strand.
ATTGTTCTATATGTATTTCTATGATTGAAACTATTACGATACAAATAAATGTTTGACTATAGGCTATTTGAGAGATTAAAAAACAAAAATTACATCAAATTGAATTACTTAAAACATCGGCTATTAGCCAACCCCCTTCATACCTATATATAAAATCCATGCCCCTAATCCCAACTGTACTGTATTCAACATTCAAGTCATACCACCCTGCCCCATGTTATAGTATATACTTGTTGGCCGAATGTATTTTCTCGCCAATGTGCTGTATGATATTGTGTTCATCAGCTTTTGTAAAAGTTTGTTAGACTTGTCTTCTCTGTGACTGGTCGCTGGTTCGCCTCCGTCAGTTTTCCCGCTCTCCTTCCCCTGCGTTCCCCCCCGCCGCCTCTGCCCATTAAACAGTGATGCGCCCCGTCCCTTTAAGAGGATGTGCGACAGCTGCGACCTTTCTGCGCGGCGCACCTTTAAATTATTCACCGCGCCGCGGCGATCTCCGCGTCCCCGCCACCTGCCGCCGACTAGTGCGGAAAACCGTCCGGAAAAGCCCGCTCCATCTGGCCCCGCGCTGCTCCGAGCATGTTCCTGTTACTCCAGAGGCCCCGCCGCTCTCGTCCCGATACTGACGAACTTGGTCACGTCTCTCCGGACCCTAACTTAAACAAAGTGGTTTCTCCTCCTTCACATGGCACCGGAAACACAAAGGGCTTAGCCAAGACAGGACACATCTGTGGACGGAAGGATATTAGCCTGTCCAGCCAGAATCCACGCTTTCCTCTTCACAAAGACAGTATCCGGGATCAGGACTGACATTACGCCAGCGGCCTGCCCGTATTCTGTAAACAAGAAAGTTTGTGTTATATACAAAGCATCGGCCGAAAAGAGGAGACTAATGTGAACGATCTAAAAACGTAAGGAGCAAAGCGTCATTGGCACCTGTTCAGATTTTAAATGTAAGAGAACGAATGATCATACGTTTGGAATTATCCACCAAACCCTACAAAATGGGTTTCAAGTTGTCGACCCGACCCGGCACACATTAAAAAGACACTGCTGTCAGTCAAACGGGGGTATGGTACGTGGCCGCGAGTTTACAGGAGACATGGCTTGCTTTGCTTTGTTTTGTAACTCAGCCGCTGTGGCCACCTTTGAAATTGCCATTTTGGTCTCATCTGACCAAAGCACCTTCTTCCACATGTTTGCTGTATCCCCCATGTGGCTTCTGGCAAACAGCAAACGAGACTTTTGGTTTTCTTTTAAAAATGGCTTCTTCTGGCCACTCTTCCATAAAGGCCAGATTTGTGCAGTGTACCTGAGCTGTAGCTCTCTGCAGTCCATCCAGGGTCATCATTGGCTTCTTGGTAACAGCTCTGGTCAGTGCTGTCCTTGTTCTGTCAGTAAGTTTAGAAGGACGGCCAGGTCTTGGTAGGTTTGCATTGATGCCACACTCTTTCCATTCCTGGATGGTGTATTTAACTGTACTTTGAGGGATGTTCAAAGCTTTGGAAATGTTTTTATAACCTAACCCAGCTTTATACTCCTCAATAACTTTATCCCAGACCTGTCTGGTGTGTTGTTGGACTTCATGATGCCGTCTGCTCCCCAATAGTCTCTGAACAGACCTCTGAGACCATCACAGAGCAGCTGTATTTGAACTGACATTAGATTACACACAGGTAGACTCTATTTAGTCATTGGGTCAACATGTGATCATTCAGAAATCATCAGGCAACTTCTGAAGGCAATTGGTTGCTCTAAAGGGGGGCGGATACTTTTGCAAACCCCACTTTTCAGTTTTTTAATCATGTATACATTTCATTTCACTTCACGGTTGTGTGTCACTTTCATGTAAAATTCCAACTCAATACATTTTTGGTCCATAGTGTGGCAAAATGTCAAAGTTAAAGGGGGGCAGATACTTCTTCAACCCACTGTATATCAACTTGTCATTCAATTAATGACAGATACACATTTTTTTACACAATTTTTGGGCTCAATATTTATCATCTGTCTATCATCATTTTTTTTTTGCATTTTTTCCCCAATGTTTCAAAATGTAGTCCTTTATTTTTTGCCCAAAGTCTTTCATGTTTGTTGCAGGAGAAAGTGCTTTTCAAACAGATTTTTTTTCTGTCATTTTTAAGTTTAAGAGTTAGATTCTGAGGCATACAAAGGTCTTCATTTATGTTATTTATTGCGATATTTTCATGCCTCGATACATCGTACATCAGATTATGTTATCCTGACAGGATAATTCCAGAGAAACGAACCATAAACCACATCCAAACATCAGCATTTTGACGCTTATTAGTCATTTCAGGATTGATATAAACCCTTCCTCACTGTTCGGTCTTTTTCTTCCTGGCACGATTCTCCGTGACCTGACTGTAACTGGCCTGATTCCTCCGCTCCGTGTTTATAGGAATGGCAGAGTGTCCGCACTTGAACTCGGAGCGCTGTCGAAGCCTCATCTGCGCCAACAGCTGCTGCGCCAGGGCCTTAAACAGGAGGCATCTGCTGCTCCCCTCCCTCCTCCCACCGCTCTTCCATTAGCGCCTCCCCCCCCTCCTCCTCCTCCTCCACACACACAGGCGTGTTATAGCCCCCCCCCCCTGCTGAGAGGTTAAGTGACTGCGCGCTTGTCTCACCTGGTGTTTTCACAATAATGCTGCAATGCATAAGAAAACCAAAGGGAGGGGGAGACACCTGCTAACGACACATGAACACACACAGATATCAGCGTTCTATCGGAGCTTTCAGGTTAGAAATAAGTCAGATGGAGGCTGGAAAATGGCATACATGGAGCTATTTGTGGGCATGTTTCAACCAAATTTAAATGTATCATTATTATAGTGAAAAAAGTAAATGTGGAGCCTGATCATTTGTTTTAGAGACAAGTTCCTAATCGTATTACCTAAATGCATTTTTCTCAAATTGGTGCGACAATATCTCCACTTTAAGGTCAGCACACACTACACGATTTTATATAGAATGGGGGGTCCACACTACACGACTGGATTTAGTGCGATTATAGAACGTCTGGGGGTTCACACTTAACGACTGAGAATCGTAAGAGCGAACAAACTACACGAGTCTGTCAAACAGCTGATGTTTGATAACACAGCGCGTCTGTCCTCTCTACCGCTTCATTTCTCCTCCAGCTTCAAAAACTGACCCCAGATCAGAGAATACAGGCCTCTGTTTGTGAGCGTGGAGAACATGTGGCCATGAAATGAGTTGTGTGTGCCGCTGAATGAAAAGGGAGGCGCTGCGGTGTTCTTCTATCTTTATTTCACTCTGTCATTAGCTGCTGCTTTCTGTGTGCTCGCTTTGGGGACGCTATGATCACTCACGTTTCTCCTGTGCGTCCAAAATCGGGCTTAAAAATCCAACAGGTTTGATTTCCTGCGGCTGTAGTCTACGTATGTTGCGTGACGCCCCCCTCACACTGCGAGACACGACTCTGTGCAACAGTCTTCGAATAGCCACGACTCGAGAAGACTTGGCACGACTGAAAATTAGAGCAAAATCGAGCCTAAAAGTTGTGTAGTGTGTGCTGACCTTAAGTCACTCCTACAGACTCCAGACTTTCCAGACTTGGACTGAACAACATTTTGGAGGCTTTTTCAAAGGGATTTTTTTAATTATCTAATTCTTGCCTGATTTATTGACTTTTGAATTTGAAAACACAAGGCTAAATTTATATATATTTTACAGATTTTCCACCAATACACAGCTAAAATTTTTAGAATTTAGCTAAAACTAAACAAGATCCAAAATCCCTCAGAAAATTCTTTGTAACTAATAGGTTGTGTTCATGTTCTAGAATTCTATTGCAAACATCTACATTTACATCGCTTTGTCGCTAAATATATAATTGTCCTGAACACACTACAAAAGGGAAAAGAAAAACAATTTCCATTATTTTCTCCACATTTCCCACTTGTTCCACATTATTTTCCAATTTTTCCCTCCCGATTTTTTCCTAAGCCCTCCCCACCCAAAAATGTGTCTCTATTTTTCCTAATTATTCCCCGATTTCCCCCCCCCCAATTCCCTCGCAATGTTTCTACATTTTCCGCTAATCCCCCCCCCCCCCCCCCACACACACACACACACACTCAATGTTCTTATTATTTTCCCCAATTTTTTCAAAAACATTTCTAAATTTCCCTCAACGCATTTTGTTCCTCATTTCTTGACATTGGAGGTAAACTCGATATCGTACACTTGCAGATCATCCAAAGAGCTATTTCGATATAACCTTGTAGACGATATATTGCCCGCCTCTAATTGAGCGGTTTCGGTTTTTTCCAGTTCCTCACAGCCAAACTATTATTGCAGAGAGACAGCAGAAAGTAAACAAAACATAATCTCCATATAGATTGTATTATATCTCTCCCATCATGACACTGGCGTCCCTATGCTTCCACGTCCTCCTATACCTCGAGCTAATGCTAATGACGCTAGCGCTCGTCAATATTTAAAGACGCGGTCTCGGGCGGCCGCTCGCGCCCATCTGCTCCGCAGGGCTGGAAGATGTTTTATGGATTACGGCGCAGAAGGCGAGCGACGTTTTTCCCGCGCACCTGCTACTGTTGACTTAAGCGGAGGAGCGGAGCGGCCCGGAGATGTCCGCGAGCGCTTCAGCACATGTTTGCTGATCGGAGTCGAGCGCGCTTGAGGAAAAAGATCCCGAGAGGCCCACGGGAGACGCTTCCGTTACTGTTCTGTGCAGGTGAACCACGAGATAAAGAGTCATCGTTTAGTACAATTAAGCAGGCATTTTAAAGTTTGGTACATTTTGCTCATCAAACTTTCTGCTATTTCAATGTGTGTAAAGTGCATATGACACACTGGACAAAATCTGTGCTAAAACATAGTTAACTCAATTATATTTTGAATTAAGATTTTGCTCAAGATTGTACCCAGCTTTCTTTAGTTTGACCATTTGGACAGGAAGTGACATATATGAAGGCAAACAATTTTAAACTGTTGCCGGTGTAGGTACCATATTTACTCGGCTGCAAAATGTGCTCGGGTCTGCTGCCGCCGAAGGTTGATGACGTTAGCTAGCAGTCTGATTGGCTGTTTTTCTCGCTAACGCGGAAGTGTATGTCCGAGCTAATTTAACAGCTATTTTGATCTTTTACAATTATTTAACAGAGTCATTTGATTCTTAACCACCACTCGATTTACATAATTGTTTAACTATAATGGTATATTTTGAAATCTGACCTAGGCCTACATTATTTTATTGAATGTAATAATTTTTCTTACACATATTATTTTATATTATCAATTTAAGAGAACCAATTCAATTAAACAGGCACATTAAAACAAAACTCTTGGGGCTGGGGAACCAACAAAAAACAATAATTAATCAAGGAAAGCAAGACAAGACAGATTACCTTTTTACTTGCAAGGAGAGACAGACAGAAATTAAGACTCAGTTACAAACGAAGCTGGAGCCAATGTCTCCCGTGCCCGCTCTGAGCTCCCTGGTGTCCCACCTTACATTTTTATTCAGTTTTCACGCCCCTAAGTTACAATGGGCTGCTCTGCCCTAAGGGGTGGGGGCAGTGCTTAATTTGTAAATTAGTAGTTTCAGGAACACTTTTGGTCTCATGTTATGGATTCGGGGAACAGGCCAAAACATTTGCCGGAACACTCTCATTAAACACCATTATATCAGATCAAATCTTTGCTGGATCGTCCTAAATATTTCCCGGATCCTGTACCCTGAAAAACTGGGAATTGGGGAATGCGTTCCCCCAAACAGGGGATCAAATTAAGCACTGGGTGGGGGGTTTCACGGCAGAGCAGCATACAATATTTGCAAATACAGTACATTTATAACATGTTTCCCTTTTTCCATCCATGTCTCGGTCTTGGTTGCTCAATTACATTAGCTTCCTCTTAGCTGTTTCTGCTACTCTCCGGTTACACAATACCTCTTGACCTATTGACCTGTAGACGGGGAAAATGTAACTCAAAGCAGAAGCATTAAAATATAATTTTTAAACATGTTAATTCTAGTTGATGCTGAAGCAAAATATAGAGAATGATTATATATATCCAACAAAAACAAAAGTGTTACACTCACTACAAACAGAGTAGAGACAATGAGGACATGTTAGTATATATACCATAATAACCCTCTAAGCGCAAAGTATTCTCATCCAAATCTATTTTGTGACTTTTGTAAAATAACAGTAAGTAACAATGGTAAACATTATCAATTACCACGGACACACCGTAAATTTTTAATATTTTATTCCAATCGTTAAGAATCAAATGACTGTTAAATCATTATAAAAAAGATCAAAATAGCTGTTAAATTAGCTCGGACATGCACTTCCGCATTAGCGAGAAAAACAGCCAATCAGACTGCCAGCTAAAGTCATCAAACTGGGGGCAGTAGACCCGAGTAAATGTGGTCCCTACACCGTGCCAACTATGTCACTTCCTGTAAGCAGCTTAACCATTCAAATGAAAATAGCTTTTCTGACCAACATTTCTTCATTAAAATTGAAATAAACTGAAATTAAATGATAACTTTGCAACTGGTGAACTTGATGTTCTCCTAAATAAGTAAATACATTTTCAAAAGCATTAAAACCTGTCATATGCACTTTAAGGCGAGACGCTGCAGGTGAATGGGATTTTTTGAATTTATTTAGAGATATCAATTTGAAACGTTGAGGAAAAAATGTATTGCAACTTTTCTATCATTTTATGTTTTCATATTATAATTAGTTTTATGCATAAAAAAGGCCCAAATAGTCTTTATTTTCAGTGACAGAATCTAAATAATGGACAGAGCCAGGTTTAAAAGTGTGGTTTTATTTTGTGACATATTAGTTACAAAGATTTGCTCAGAGAGATTTTGGATCTTGAGCGCCGCAGCCATGTTGGAGTTACTTCCTGGATAAATCTCCGGCTCCAAGCAACGAAAAGAGAGAGTTTGAATTATTTTTACTCTGACGTTAAAACTAAGATGTTAAGGAGGAAACTAGCAACAAAATCTCAACATTGACCAAACGTTTTTGCTTTTTGTAAACAGCAACAATTATATCGAGATGCACAGCGCACAAAGGTCTTTTAAATTGAATTCAAATACTTGATGTCAACCTTGAACCGCTAAATCTCTAAGATGATGGTGGATTGGCATCTGCTTTAAAGGAAAGTTTGCTTTTGAGGATAATCCAAGGAGACGGCAAACCTCTCTCGATTCCCACAAAAATCCTGGATCGTACTTAGTCTCCTCGCGGTTAAGTGCGTGCTTTTGCGTTGCACGTCTAAATGAACTTTAACATGACTTATTCAGCTCCATTGTCTGGTGTCTGTCTTTCTAAATGTGTCTGAATGTGTCCCGGTGTGACTGTGGAGTGATCTGCGCCTGATGCCGAGCGACAGACGACGCATATGCTCCGAGTCAATAATTCAACTTTACGCCTCGTCAATATGCCGTCTGTAAAGAGGAATCACGGTTCAAGTTTCTCTTTTACTTAAAAGTCCACAGCATAACATCAGGACTGAATATGTGTGTTAGTTTTCTTCCTTAACTTTTTAGTTTTTAGAAACGAGGATTTAAATGCAACAAAAGAGCAACAACAAAGTGACAACAAAGTGATGAGTGACAAAAAAAAGAGACGAAAAAGTGACAAAAACGCCTGAAATCACTGCAAGTTCACCACTGTGCTGTCTCCATTCATTAAAACTTGCCTGTTATTGTTTTAAAGCTTTCAACACAACGCTGTCAAATTTAGAAACAAATATTTTTATTTATCATTACTTACGTTACGTTTGTTGGTGCAACATTGGTGCTTTTGCCAGAGAAAAAAGGGGTTGGCTGAGGCGTGGTGTGCTACAAGCTTGATCGGTTAAACTCACTGCGAATACAATAAAGTTAAATTTACAGAACTTCAAACAAATCAGGCCCTTTATGACAACAGATTCAAAGATGCAAAGATGTTTCTACACTCAATGATATTTTCACAGATAGAGTACTGTATTACAACCTGGTCACTTACTGGAGAAACAAATATCAAACCCATAGAAATCCTCTTCAAAAAGTCCATAAAAATTCTGGATCAAAAGCCTTGGTCATATCATCACTGCAATATCCTGGAAAAATATAAAATGTTCAAAATTTCATAAATTTTAAAAACTGTTGCCTTGTTTACAAAGCACTTCATGGTCTTGCCCCGCTCCCACTATGTAACTACATTAAACCTAAAGCAATGAGGGGTCTCCGCACCAGAGCCTCCTCCAGAGGAGATGTGGAGATCCCACACAGAAAAACAACATCTGGACAAACTGTGCTGTCCGTCAGAGGAGGCCAGTCTTGGAACAGCCTTCCTACAGACATAAGAGAATGCCCGACTTACAGCTCTTTTAAGAAACAACTTAAACATCACCTCAAAGTAAATCAGTCATGCGCTCATTTTAACAAAAATGTAATTTGTAAAGTTTTTATATTGTGTTTTGTATGTGTTTTGTTCATATATTGTTTTATTTGTGTGACCTGCCTCGGGACTACAGATGTAAATTAGCAGTTTTGCTATAATCTGGCACATTTACAATTTGTGTACAACTTGTATATGATTGTTAATTAATGTGTGTTGTCCCGATCAAATAAATAAATAAATAAATAAGCTCTTTGCTGCTTTCTCTTCGCTCTTCTCTTTTTTACATTAACAACGCCCACAGGACAAACTACTTCTCCCACTGTGAGTTAAACACTGTCCAGCTCCTGAATATCGATGTCCCGCTCTAGTATTAAAGTATTAAAGAGGCAAACTCCTCCCCACAGAAACGTGATGAAAACACCATGAGAGTCTGTCCAACCCCTGTCTAGGCAGGTTTGCTCAGCACAAAAGTCTGTGAAAAGTCAAGTAGGATCCTTCCCCAAACGATACCTGCAGACCGTACAAGACTGGAATATTTTCCGTTCCTGTGGCCGGTGGGTTGGCGGCTGCACATGCCGGTGTTTTGATCACGTTTCTGCGTCGTGGAGTCCTGGCGCTAGAGCGGGACATCGATATTCAGGAGCTGGACAGTGTTTAACTCACAGTGGGAGAAATTGTTTGTAGTGTGTCCTGCGAGACATAATAACAATAAGATGCACAAGGCTGCACGCGATGTTAATATAAAATATATAGAAGAGTAGAGCGAAGAGGAAGCAGAAGTGCCTGCTGAAAGCACTGGCTTGTTTGTACGCAAGATTCCAATTTCGTCTTGAGCAAAGCTGTTTATTTATTTATTTATTTATTTAACCTTTATTTAACCAGGAAAGTCCCATTGAGATTAAACACCTCTTTTTCAAGGGAGTCCTGGCCAAGAGGCAGCAAAAGATACAGTTACAGAATTACATACACATTACATACTCATTATAAAAAACATTTACAAGAGGTCGACTCAAGTGCTCTCACTCTGGACTTAAATTTGTTCAATGGAATAAGATCAGTTATTTTCCAGTCTTTTTGCAACGTGTTCCATGTAGAAGGAGCAGAGTGAACAAATGCCCTTTTTCCCAGTTCTGAACGGGCAAATGGAACAGTGAGCAACAAATGATCATTTGAACGCAAACTGTAAGAGCCAACACTCCTCCGTGAGATTAGGTTACAGATGTAAGAGGGCAGTAGACCAAGCATGGCTTTATAAATAAAAGTATACCAATGACCCAGCCTCCTGGAGGACAAAGAAGGCCATCCCACTCGAGAATACAGCTCACAATGATGGGTCAATGCCCTACAGTTAGTAATGAACCTCAGAGAAGCCTGATATACAGTGACAATCGTGTGTAGACATTGAGCAGACGCATTCATGTACAACAGGTCTCCATAGTCTAAAATAGATACAAATGTTGCAGTGACAAGCCGCTTTTTTGCCTTAAAAGAAAAACAACATTTATTTCGAAAGAAAAAGCCCAATTTGAGTTGAAGTTTTTTCACAAGATTGTCTATGTGGGGCTTGAAAGTCAGGGAGTCATCAAGCAATATACCGAGGTATTTGTAAGTGTGAACCACCTCTGTGGACACTAAGGGGATCGTTTGAGGAACCTTCTTAGTGTTTGGAAACAACATTAGTTCAGCGTTGAGGACCAGTTTTAGCTGCATAAGTGTGTGCAAACCACATCAAAAGCTTTCTTCAGAGATTCTACAGCTTTAACAGGGTTCAATCCAAAACAGTAAATTATTGTGTCATCAGAGTAAAAATGCATATTGGGGTCGGACACATTTTGTACTAATTCATTAATATACATGATGAACAGTTGTTGCGTCAGGCAGAACATCGGGCCCTATACGTTTAACCGGACATAAAGATTGTTCACCTTTCAAAAATGGCATCCTCTAAGTCCGCTCTAAGTTCTCAGCTGAGTTCTCAACAGTTGATGGGGATTGGATTAGGCCTAAAACGCAATAAATTCTCAACCTGTAATGACCAAAATGATGAACACTAATCATTGAAACCAAAACAGGCAAAAGCCTGACTATCAAAACCTATCAAAATCTTTTCTCTCGAGTTATTTTTTTCTTGGAAACGTCCCTGAGACCCCTCTTTCAACCTCCTCGTTTCCCGCGTGGGCGACTGACAGGCCTCGCATATGCTCGACAGTGAATTATTGAACCCCTTCCTGCCTCTCCGTCTTCGCTGGGACACTTCAGGAGCCATTACCGCCGTCTCCGTCAGGCCCGGCAGCTGCGGCACATCACCCAAACTCAGCGTCAGCGCCGTCAGAGCGCCTCTCCGCGGGACGGCCAGAGTGGAAAGTTAGTGCGGGCGCGGCGCTCAACACGTGTCCCCGTCGACCGCAGCTCTCAGGCCGCATCTGCTTCACCCGCACACGCTCGCCCCTGCACCGTCCAACAAAAGCATTTAGGGTTACATTATTCATCATCCGAGCATTGGAAACGTCCGCCATGTTCCAAAGGATCGCGAGTTCGTCTTTGTTCTTGTTCGGGCTATTGTTGAAGCTTTTAGGAAGTTTGGAAAAGAACAAACTGAATCTAGGGATGAAATATTTATCGCAATTAAGTCAAAGTCGCAAAGAGCAGAGATTCTTGGAGCTGTGGCAGGATTGTACAACAGAGTTTACGAAATCCATCACAGGGTTCTGGTTGAAAACATATTTTAATTTAGTTTTTGTCTTTTGTCGAAAATGTTATTTAGTTTTAGTCAAGGTTTGGAGAAGTGTTGGACATTATTGCAAAATACCTTACCATGAAACCTGCTCTTTAACCCATTTAGGCCTGAAACACCTGGAAAAAAGGCCTGTGAAAACCTCTGGGCGATTTCAGAAAAGACCCCGAAAAACCTGAAGTTCCAAAAAGTTCCAGAAAACCTGAAGTTCCTGAAGTATTCAGCAATTGTGTCAACGCCTACTAAATGATTGATTTCTCAGCCTCTGTAGCAGATAGGAACACAATTCAAACAGTATTTAAGAGCTTACACTTGTGGCTTTCCTGAGAAATTGGATTTATTTAGATACACCTTCAATAAAATATGTAAAAGCAAAGTGAAATAAAGTATATAGCCCTCTTTTACTAAAATATAGGCCTATATTTTTTATGTTAAACCTTTGTAATTTATCTTTTGAGGTCACTTCAAAAATGTCTAGCAGCTTCTCTCTAAACCCAAAACAATATCCACTCTTTAAAATACAATTGAATTAATAGTTTTATATAGAAACATGGGAAATAAATATAATAATTATTAGCTATAAAGAAATAAAAATCTGGTGATGGGGAAGGGCAGAGTATCCTGCTCCAAACAGATTTCTCTAAACACAGCAAGGAGGAGGAGAAAGCCCCTCCCCTCAGAGAAAGCCCCTCCCCTCAGAGAAAGCCCCTCCCCTCAGAGAAAGCCCCTCCCCTCATTGCTGCTCGAGAGGAGAAGACACAGCTCTCCTCTCCTCTCGTCCCGCACTTGACTTCTCAAAAAAACGATGTGATGGAAAGAGCATAACAACTGTTTTCTGATCGTTTTTGAGTAAAACCTTTTGATCGAATGAAACTGAACATCGTGTGTTGCTGCGCCACATTTACGTGTAAGCTCTATAAACGGACTGTAGCTGGGTTGCAACCCAAAAAAGTGAATATCTCCGCAAATTTTCACCAAATTACACGAAACAAAAAGTGTTGTGACGCTGACGCTCCCGCGCCTCTATTCTGTTGCATTTCATTGGCTCAAATTCTGACAATTGGTTCAAAAACACCCTTATACTCGAAAAATGACATATACGCTTTCCCGGCCTCAATGGTAGAAATGCGGCAATGCTTTCTCTGCCTAAATGGGTTAAACAATCAAAGATGACGATCGAAGGCAAACGCTGAGATGATGGTCGTATTTGGGGCTTCAGAAGAGGCTTTCATCACCCAAAATAAAACCTGTTGATAGTGGCACATCATTTTCATTATTGTCAACCAGTTTAAACGGTCGAACTGCACAAACAACACAACGCAGAAGTCCACCGGTCACACAGAGACTGTAAATCGCGTTTGTGAGATTTGATTTGATCCAGCCGTGGGATCAAGCCCTACTTCCTCGTGGTGATCAGTTGCTCTGCTCCTCTGGCCATGCGATACGTTGTGCAGCTCTAGTACGGAGCTCTAAGCACCTACTTTACGTTTGAAATGAAAGGGCAGGAGACAGGAAGTGAGCAGGAATCCAACCCGCAGCCTCCCCAGGGGGTTTGCACATGACGAGTGTGGGCTGGAGCTGGTGTTAATGGGGGTAGGGCCTCATAATTAATCTGACACGAGGGCGTCGTTAATGGCAGTAGGCAGGTTCTTAATAGGCCACGGCGCCGGAGTGAGGCCTCGCTGGACACGTAACGCTCCACAGGCCAAGCGCAGCCTCCTCCAGCCGTCAGACTCGTTATGGAGCGCCGTGATTAGGACGCGGGAACTTATGAACTTCCCATTTTTTACTTTAGACTCGGAAGAGAATGCAGTGAATCCCTCTTCTCTCGATTCACGCTTTACAGGACAGAAACATACAGGCCAGAATACACACTTGTCCTCTTCTTTACAAAGACTACACGTCTTTGTAAACCAGGGCTGATTTCTTCGAATTCCCAAGGCGCGGGATTGACAAGCCTATTAACCTATTAACTGTTATTAATCAGGGAAAAGCCGATATGCCATGTGTGGTGTATTTTGTTAAATGAGGAAGTGAGTGGTTTTACGTAGCATCGGCCAAAGAGCGGAGACAAATGTGAACAATCTGTTGTTTTTGCCACAAATAGTGAAGTAACAAGGAGTCATTAGCCACTGTTCAGATTTTAAACGTCGGAGAATTCAACACTAATGCGTAATGGCTGTATAAATCAATATACATTTGGAACTGCACAAAAAAACAATGGAAACAAGAAGAAACTTCACTTAGAGATGATGAAGCAGGTACATTGTTAAGTTTAAAGCAGTACTAAGTAACATGTTTACCTAAATAAATCCTTTCCGTAGTCCCTCTGGGGGTAATACAAGTATTAATGGGATGATTGGGGGGTCTTTCATCTCCCCCTGGTGTCTCTGGCCAGAAAACCATGCTTGTAACTTGACTGCCACTGGATCGGAGCAACCAATACACACTAATAGAATCACGAAGAAGAAGCTAACAGGCTAACGGGCAAAGCTAACTGCGGGCTAGCGCCACTTAAAACAGTATTTACAGCCAAGTTTGAGTGAATATTTTTTTTTCCATTGTGTAATTGGATGTACAATATCCCTCTCTCCCTTCACCTTTTCTGTCAGTGTAGTATTTACTCTCCAAGACATTTAATAAGTTAAAAAATCGTAACTTGCTAAGACACTTGCAGTTGCGCTTATGGCCACTAGGGGTAAGAGTTACTTAGTACTGCTTTAAGACCTTTTTTTTTTTTTTTTAACTTGTGTTTAATTCAGTTCCTCTCGTGACGTGCTTTGTGATTGGATATATATAACTCGTGGAGATTGGATTGACTGTTAGCAAAGTTCCAGAAGGTCCTGCTTTTGAACAGAAACAAACATCAGGAGTGGATGGATGGACAGGCACGCACAAGAGGAGGGATGCACTATTCAGAAAATCACAACCAATTCTTTTATCTGAATGAAGGAACGATGGGATGGGAGAGTGTGACCACTGAGCAAAGCCTTTTCCAGCACGTCCCAAAGATTCTCAATGGGGTTAAGATCTGGACTCTGTGGTTGGCACTCTTTCACAATGTGAGAACGATGAATCCTGGTATCGTCATCTTGGAATATGCATGTTTTTTTTTTTTGGTCGGGCAGTGTAATTTCATTTGAGTCTTTTGGTCCTGTTTGTGCATTTTTCCTAACAATTTCATGATGTGTTGACAAAAGTGGATTCACTGACTCACGGCTTCGTTCAAAGGTACTGGTCAAAGCGCAGAGTGCCTTGTTTGGTGGGTAAAGTTTCCACCAGCCGCAGAAGGTGAGAGGTGTGTGTTTATTCTGGTCTGGAGTCTGTGCTCCTCTGAGATCCACGGCCCCCAGCGCCGCCTCGGGCCGAATCCGAGCAAAGACCACTCTCCCTCGCTCCCCTCACAGCTGCTGCAGAATACCCGGGATATAGAGGACTTTTGTCTTAAAGTTACTGAAGGAAAGCATTAGCAACTGAGTCTGTTTCAAAAGCAAAACAAAGATCTCTTATGGAAGTCAGTACTGCTGCTTTTCATTAGCTACCAGTTACAAATTTTACTAACCACATAAGGCAAGACATTGAAAAAATGCATTTATTTTATGTTAGAGTATAAAAAAGACTAAACTCCCTATTAACAATGTTTATTTTGTGACTTTTTATCGCTTTGAGCACGAGATTTATCCTGCCTGGTCTTTCCCATGCTTCTTCATTCACAAACACTGACATGTTTGGTATCCAGGTGTAGCACGAAAGGCTGTGACCGAGATGATGCTGTAATCCAAATATGGCTAAAGACGGGAGAAATATACACAGAGCGCATGTGCAGACAAAGTGACTAAACGTTAGTAGCTCCTACAGGCTCAAAATATTACAGTCTGTCGTCAACTACATTTGGAAGCTTTTTTTATCTAATTTCTGACAGATTTATTGAGCTTTGAACTCAAATGTTTTTTTTTACTTACAGATTTCTTTTACTAACAACTAGTTTATTCAAAAACAGAACAAGATCCCAAATTCCTAAAACCATGTGAACCTGGATCTATCCATTATTTTGATTTTGTCGCTGGAAATATCAGCAATTTTGGCAATTTTTTTGCATAAATAGTCTTATTTTTTACATGGAAGCATAAAATGACAGAAAACATTTATATCAGTAATGTTCAGCAAAAGTTTCATGTTGCTGTCTCTACATTTAAATGTTTTCCCTGTTCACCTGCAGCGTTTCGCCTTAAAAGTTGATATGGTGATCATTTCTTCTTAATGGACTTATTTAATGCTGAAATCAACAGGAAAATGTAATATTGAAGAATCCGATTTATTCGTGGATGAATGTTTGGAATGTGAGGCCGGTTCCTTTTCCGCCCGGTGCTTAATTCCTCTGTAATTGGACGAGAAGAGCGGGACATATGGAGATTACTCTGCCCTTCATCATTAGCGTTTAATTGCACCTGGTTTTGGCCTCTGTCAGACCAGACTCTCTCTCTCTCTCTCTCTCTCTCTCTCTCTCCGTCTGCAGCTCGGCAACAATCCGCTCTGAGATTAGACACGTTTCATTATGAAAACTGCGTTTTCGCTGCTGCTACAGCTCATTTTATGCCAGACCTGCTGATGAATTTGAAGACCTTCTTAATCGCAACAGTGGGAATTTCCTTTGCCATGTTTATGTCAGTGCTGCACAGTAATACGGCAACATAAATTAAGATTATTTTAATTAAACAGGGGTAAAAAAAGATGCTATTCAATTTTAAGAAAAAAAGTGGCAAAAGAGCGACACAAATGCGGCGACAACGTGACAAAAAGGTTACGATTTGTTTTGTAGGTCTTAGCTTTTAAAGGAGGCATTAAACTGTTGCTCTGCAGTCCAGAAGCTTTAAGATTTGGGTAAAGCCGAACGGGAGAAAATGCACTCGGTTAAGTCGGGGGTTAAGAGGTTAATGAAACCAGGTAAACAAATGTTCTCCACTGTCACTAATGGACAAGAAGCTTTGATTTACAACGTCAGAATGTGGTCCAAAATACCACCGCCGTTCTATAATCTTGAAACCTTTCCGCTGTCTTTGTCTTCCAGGACGATGGACGTGCTGGTCAGTCTGAACAACGGGAAGTCCTTCATCTCCAGCGCTCACACCATCACGGCCTCCACCTGCGTGAGTGTCCGACACGGCCATAATGACACGTTTATGTGCAAAGAAAGCAGCAATTTCAGAGAAGAAGCTTTAGATGGAAAATGGATGACATGCTGCATCTAAGGTCACATGTATTAGTTTTCGTGTTAACTCTGTCCTGTTCTGGGTCCTGCTGCAGTCGGACGGTCTGGTGGTGTGGATCGTCCTCCTCGTCCTCTTCCTCCTCGCGGCGCTGGCTCTGATGTGGTGGTTCTGGCCGCTCTGCTGCAAAGTGGTGAGTTCATTCTCAAAGCCTCCTCTACGGCTCGTGTTTCTTTTGTATACAAGGAAGTAAATGCAATATATGCAACATATCGTCTTAAACATATTATTGAAATTGCTGTTTGGAAGATTTGCAAATTTACAATATTGAGTTTATCTCCAATGTGAAGAAATGTGGAGAGAAAAAAATATTGTGGAAAAATAGGGGGGAAATGTGAATACATTTGGGGGAGAATAGGGAAATATTAGGCAGAAATAGGGAAAAAATTGTGGAAAAAAATGGAAAACATTTTTAGAAACATAATAGGGAAAAAATAGGGAAAAAATGTGGAGTGTTTTTTCTGCCCTTTTGTACACTGTAAACCCGAACAAGCTGATTTGACTGACACAACTTTTAAGTTAATGAACTGACAAATTTAAAGTTTAATTAAACTGTTCTGTTTTATAAGCTAAGTTGAACAAAAAAGTTAGTAGTTCCATTTAGCTTAAAAAAGTTTTTTAAGCTAAGTTCAAATTAGCTTGGCGAGTTATTGGTTCATTGACTTAAAAGTTATGTTGAAACAGATTACGCCACAACTTTTATGTCCAATCAGCTTGTTCAGGTTTACAGTGTAGTCTGTTCAGGACAGTTATCTTTTTGTCAGTTCAGATGTTTGCAGCACATTTTTACATATTTCTGATGGTTGGCAAAAATATGGCTTCATCATCGTTATCGAGAAAGTCCCCAAAAATACAGAGATAGCAGCCCTATTGTATTGCAAGGATTTTTAAGTGAAAAAAAGCAAAGATCTACAGGAACATGTATAAAACACAAACCCTCGTAAATAACGACTAGCGTTAAAGCGTCTTTGATGATTTCGCTAGAAGGTGACCTCATTCTCACCTCGCTCCACAAATGAAGAACAACCCTCCGAACAGGAAGTAGATGCATGCGCTCACTTCCTGTTTTGCATTTGCGGACATGAAGAAGAGCGAGCTGCAGGAAGAGCCACAGTGACAGATTGGTCTGAAGTTGCTAAATCCGGCGGTGAGTCTGGACTAAGGCGAGCCGTACCTGGGGACGAGAGATTAAACGTTGATCAGAGACTGTTTACTGTCACACTCTCGGCTCAAGTCTGTGCCGGAGCTTCACAGATTAACCACACGGAAACAGACCAGCGCGAAACGAAAACAGATCGAGCTACAGCTGCACTGATAACCACTCTAAACTGCAGTGAGGGATGAAGTCGTTTAAAGAGCCCAGATTATGAGACTTTAACCATGTTATAACGTCATATCCTCGTCATAAACCAACCTGTTCGGATTAATTCACAAATCCTGTGTTTTTAATCGGGCTGGGACAATATATGGTTTTGTATGCCCAGGTTAATACTCTGAAGTTTGGCTGCTGTACAGAGAATGTAAACAGAAGGTAAAGCTGAGTTTGTTCAATGCAGACTGCTCTCTCCTGTGCACGAAAGCCACTATATCACAAGTATAGGGCAATTTTTATACATTTATACATTTTTTCCCATTCCCGTGCAGTGTCTGGCCTTAACCTCTTAACCTGAACCAAGCACATTTTCTCCAGTTCGGCTTTACCCAAATGTAAAAGGTTCTTGAAAAAAGCGCCAAAACAGCGACGAAAACGCAAAAAAATGTGCCAGAAAAGCAACAATAACACAATAAAAAAGCAACATGACAGAAAAGTGACAAAAGTGCATATGACAGATTTTAATGCTCTTGAAAATATAACTTATTTAGATGGATTACATCAGTTGCAAGTTCATCAGTTGCATAGTTATCATTTATTTTCAGTGAAGCAGCAATTTTAATAAAGAAATGTTGGGCAGAAAAGTTATTTTTATTTGAATTTTTAAGCTGTTGACAGGAAGTGACATAAAAGAAGGAAACATTCCATAGCAGTTTGACTCATTCATTTCCCATTGACTTAACATGGTTGCACGGCAACAGTTTAAAATTGTTTACCTTCTTCGATGTCACTTCCTGTCGGTGTCCAATAAGGAAGTGAAAACATAAACATCACAAAAATGGTCAAACTAAAGAAAACTGGGTATAATCTTTAGCAAAACCTTAAATATAATCGTGTTAACTGTGTTTTAGCAAAAATTGTGTCTAATGTGTCATATGCAAAACGCAACAAAGAAGCGATGAAGAAAGCATCAGAAAATGACAAAAAAAACACCGTACGAAAACCCGACAAAAACATGACATGAACGCAGCGACAACGCAACAAAAAAAAAAGTCCCCATCAGTTTTGTAGGTCTTAGCTTCCAAATGAGGCGTTACACTGTTGCACTCCAGTCGAGAAGCTTTTAGATTTGGGTAAAACCGAACTGGAGAAAATGCGCTTGGTTCAGGCGGGGGGTAAGAGGTTTAATAGGTACAGTCTGTTAGGGCTGCACGATTAGCCTTTATCGCATCGAAATTGAGGTTTGAGCTACTACTACTACTATTTCCTAGTTATCCAGAGTGTTGTTGATGTCTGGAGATATTTTTCTTAAATTCATGCAGTTCTTATATTTGAAGAGCTTAGTGGCGCTAGGCTAGGGCAAGGCTAAAGCATATCTATGGTATCAGTTATAAATGTCTGTGTCGATATAATAATAACCATTTTGCATTTAAAATAACTTATATTTGAGCAGCATCAGCTTCGTGGCTGTAAGCTAACGCAGCGGCGGAGAGATCTGTGAGAAAATAGTCAAAATGCGGTAATTCATGTGATACAAGGTCAGTTATATTTCCAAAATTATTCTATTAACACAGACATTTATATGGTTAGTCTGGTGTTATAAGTGATTTACCTCAGGTGAACTGTGGAGTGGGTCAGACTGTTTTTAATGCAGGCTAACTGATACCATAGAAATGCTTTAGCCTTGCCCTAGCTTAGCGCAACTAGACTCTTCAAATATAAGAACTGCAAGAATTTAAGAAAAAAAATATCTCCTGACATCAACACTCTGGATAACTAGGATATGAGGCCCGATGTCAAAAATCCCGAAATATCCCTTTAATAATCATTTCCTCGCGGCGCGGGTTGGGGTTGTCAAAAACAGCTCATCGCTAAAAACTCGCGGAATCATTGTACTATATTAAGCCGTGGCAAATTGTAACATCTTTACAGCAGGTTTTTGACCTAAATATGGGGCGGATTTTCATAAAACAAGCAGCGTTTTGCAGCTTGTGATTCTTTAATGGAGATTAATAGGGAGAAAGAGTGAGAGAGCGCCACGTTATTAGAGAATGAGTCAAACTAAGGATGTTTGTTAAGGCTCTCATTCATCCAGGGAGTATCCATCGTATTAAAGCTAAATCATCGACTGGACTGGGTTTACCAAAACCCAGTCCAGTCGATGATTTAGCTTTAATACATCAAATTAAGGATGTTTTTGTGACTCGATAAAATGTTACTTTGCCTCTTGCAGATTTGTATCTTGTTGCTGATGAAGCTGAAATGTGATAACCATGATGTTTAACAGCAGTTTTAGAGATTTATCTGCAGCTCGATGCTCATTTGCATGAAAAATAAAACATAGGCTATACATAAAATATTAAAAACGCGAATTGAATTGGAATCGCAAAATCGCAATTAGGTATTTGGTCAAAATCGTGCAGCCCTACAGTCTGTTAAATCATAATTTTTTCACTCTAGACGTTTTCTGGTGTACTAAGCCTATTTAGCACACACACAGAGTCAACATCGGGGTCATTGTGAATGTTTTTACAGATTGTCCACTCGAAGACAAAACAAAAAACATCACTCGAAGTTAGCATGTAGCATGAAGGTAACGTTAGCATTATGGTTAGAGTTGATCTTTTTCCTCCCGACTGTGGCCATGTGTGAGCGTTCTCTGTGTTTATCTTCTATTTTGCTGATTTTGACCTGCCTCAGAGCTTTCTCAAGGCTCCTTTTAAAACATCACACAGAAATGTTTTATTTCATACATTTTCATTAGCAATGCTTGTCTGACGAAAAACACAATGAAGGCTTATTTTCAATATATAAATATCTTCATTTTGCCTGAAGAAACTGTGACATTTATTTTTCTGATTAGGAGTTTACAGTTTAATACGTTGTTTCAGTAGGATATTAAAATAGTGTTGCTGCTTTTGCTGTTGGGACCTGGAAAAAGCTTGGTTATGGTGTGTGATGTCACAGTTAACAGCTCAATAGAGTGCACTCTTGCATCAGGAGTAGGGCTGTAGAAAAAAATGTGTTCCTCCTCCTCCTCCTCCTCACATCCGTCCGCCCTGTGCAGATGGCTCGCTCCTCTATCGCCTCTGCTCAGTTTTTATTCAAATCCTCCCCTCTCTCTCTCCCTCGCTCTCTGCCGTTTCACCTGGCCCCGAAACGCTCGTCGAGGGCCGCCGCCGGAGCATATTTTGGAAAACCAACACAGGCCGCGGTGGTAAGCCGCCCGAAGCGTGTCTGGCCCCGATGGCGGCTCTGCGCTCCTCACGGGAGGACGGGGCTCAGCGCGAGACCATGTGTGCCCATGTTAATATTTAAACCCGCAGTCTGCCAACCCCATCCCACAATCCCTCGCTCTCTCTGCCCAAACATGGAGAGGTGCCAGCGCCCAGGTCAGACAAGCTGTGGAGCTCTTTGTTTACGAGCCGCGATTATGATTCGGGGAAATGCACCAAATTGAAAGAAAACTGTCTGGTGCCAAGACTAAAGGTGGAAGTGTTCAGTTAGAAACACGTTTTTACCGAAGTCGCAAAGTGGATTTAGTTCTGGTGAATGTTATATTTGATTCGACCAGTGTCGTCACAATAGTAAAATTGAAAAAAAATTCTGTAGGAGACTTTTGTCTCTTTACCCATCTACAAAAATCATTGTAAAAAGGGGTCATTTGTTCTCTCTAATTATGAAATGTTTTGCATTTTCAGCTGTGATATTCATAGTCAAATGCTGATTCTGTACTGGGCTCTAACCTCCTATAGAAACCCTTTACCCTTTGTCCCATGACCGTCACGTTAAACACTGTCTGTGTCGCCTTCATGAACAGAGTCACTGGAAACAGGAAACATGTGACTGTGCAGTTGGCTTTGATATCATTTCATTTTTAGGAGAAAAAAACAGCTTTATATCCAAAGCTAACTGATACATGTAAACGAATAGATGCTGCAAGGCTAAGCTACGCCATAGGAATGAATGGGCCGCTAAGCTATATAACGTTAGCCACACTCACTAATTCTACAGTTTTTATCAAACACTGCTCCTTTAACATGGTCCGACAGCAGGATCAGAGCCTACATTTACACAACGGATTATTTAGTTTTAGAACTTTATCCAAGGTTTAAGTGAGCACTTTTGGCTCTACTTTAAGTTTGGGCCGCAGGTTCCAGGCTGACTGGGCTTTGGGAGCGGAGCTGAAGGAGGAGCTGCTCTGGGCTTAACATGCACCAGAGGAAATGACAGAAAGTATCGATACCTGCTCACATGAATATCTCGCTTCGATATACTTTTAGTATCGATTTAGTATCGAGGAATCGATTTTTCTGACAACCCTATTCAGTAGGGCTTAAATAAATAGAAATAGTGACACTATTCCAAAAGATATGGTCCAAAACACATGCAGTTGCAGGTTTTACTGAACGTTTCGATACAATTTTGAGTATTCGAAAGTATTCATTTTAAACTTTGTTTATGTATTTAATTTCACATTTACATTATTTCATTAAACGGTTAAATGTAATATCCTTTTAATTTACATATTAATTGTATAAAGTTTTAGAAATGTATATTGATTGAAATGCATTCACCTAAATGAAATGATACCATTAATGGTAATGGTATCGATATCTACAAAAACGCCCATCACTATTAAAAAGTCTCAATGACATTTCCATGAGTGGCAGTCAAAGAGTTAACCATAATTTGCTGATAATTTGTGCTGCCCCACTTGCATTGTAGACCATTGAACCAGCACTTCTATCAAATGTGAAGAGCATAAGCGCTCTGGCGCGGGGCCAGTGTGCAGGGCCTGATGAGGAACAGCTTGACTCCACACGGTTTCGCTCTGGACCGGATTATTTCTGACCGATTGTTTGTCGTGGCATCAGATGGTTCCGATTTTTAATTACTGTCCGTCACATCTGCCCATCAGGTAGCGGCGCCGCGGCCCCGTCCAGTCGCGTAATCCCCTTTTTATCCACAATATGTCCAAAAATCTGGCTTCATAAAAGAGCTAATCCAGCGGAATATCTGCTGACACTTTCTCTGACAATGGTTGTGATTGCACTTACAGGGCAAAACAAACCGAGCCCATACAACTGCAGTGTTTGTTGACATTTTAGTCCATTTTACACAAAGTGACGAAAGATTAACAGGCCCTTCGTGTGTGCTAAATCGTGGAATGTTTGCAAATCTTTAGGAATAATAAATGTGTCAATCTTTTGGACTGTTGAGGATATTGTGTGTTAAAAATGGCATTTAAATACCTTAAATTTGACTTGCTGTTACACGTACAAACCCTGAATTACACTTCACACTTTAATTTGACAGAAGAACTAGGAATTGCATGGTTTAGATGGACCTAATGCAAATATCTGGGCTCCCTGGTATATCACGAGGGCCGTCCCGCTTCTTCTTTTCCTCTCAAAGCCAGGTCAGTCCCTCACATTAGTATGAGTGCGGTGGCTCAGCAGAGGCGCAGGTTGTTTGGCTCAATAAGATCAGTCAGCACTGAACAATACAATTCGACACATTGAGATTGGCGTCTGTTGCCTTTTCTCTTCCAGCACATACGCTGCCTGAACTAAACAAAAAAAACCTTTGCCACTCCAAAGAGGTCACACGCTCAAATATTTGGTTGGCTTTAGCTTTGATTTCAGCACATTCCCTGTGGCGTTGTTTCTTCTGTAACATCCAATTTTTACTTTGTATTAGTTTATTGTTTGTCGCAGGATATTTTAAGAGAATGTACTTTTCGAACAAAGCCTTTTCTGTCATTTTGAGATTTCTATCTGAAGAACCTCAGAAACATAAATTTTCTGAATAAATGAGCCCTAAGCCCTGATAAAGCTCCCCCTGCTGTCACAGTTCAACACTGACACATTTTACCGTTTAGAAGCTTCAAACACAGAATTATAGACCAAACATTTTTGAAAAAAAATCAGTGGTGCATATCAGCATCGGCCTCAGAGAAACCCATATCGGTCAACCTCTAGTACACTGGGGGAAACATAACTCGTACCTAGTCAGTAACCCCTTAACCCCTTGCCACCATGATGTATCATTTGTAAAATAATCCCTGAACAAAGTAACAGTGAAGCTGTATGTATTAAGCTCTGAGTGGGGAACTGGGGGTGGGATTTAATAAGTTATCTTCTTCCCACTCCCTTTCAGGTAGAAATGGATCATTTTATTTATATACTGTATATTTTTCCTTTTGTTACCATTGTCTGCCCGAAATAAATGAATAAATGAAGAAATAAATGAAATGAACCCCCACCTGAACCGAGCACTTTTTCTCCAGTTTAACCCAAATCTAAAAGCTTCTCGACTGGACATCTCACAGCCTGTAGCCCAGAGTAACGCCTCATTTGAAAGCGAAGACCTGCAAAACTCATCTAAGCTTCTTCCTTGTTTTTGTTATCAGCTTTTTTTTTTTTTTTTTTGTCTCATTATCGTCATGTTTTAGTCATTGTGTTTTGTTTCATTTTTGTCACGTTTTCATTGTTTTATTTGGTCACGTTTTTGCCACATTTTGGTCTTGTTTTCATTGTTTTTTGTTTTGTTTGTTTTTTTGTCACATTTTCACAGCTTTTTCGTCAGGTTTTCATTGCTTATTTTGTAGCGTTTTGGCTACATTTTGTGTGTGTGTGTGTGTGTGTAATGTAAACAGGGATTAAGCACGCAAAAATCTGACCAAAACATGTCAAAAAAGCAGGAAAAAAAAAAAAACGTGATGAAAACAACCAACCAAAAAGGACGAAAACGTAACAATGGCCTATAGTCTGCAAGCTCCAGTCGAGAAGCTTTGAGATTTGGGTAAAGCCGAACTGGAGAAAATGCGCTCTGTTACGCCGGGGTTAAAGCAGTACTAAGTAACGTGTTGGGGGTAATACAAGTGTTAATGGGATGATTGGAGGGTCTTTCATCTCCCCCTGGTGTCTCTGGCCAGAAAACCATGCTTGCAACTTGACTGCCACCGTGGCGGAGCCACCAATACACACTAATAGAATCACGGAGAAGAAGCTAACAGGCTAATGGGCAAAGCTAACTGCGGGCTAGCGCCACTTTAAACAGTATTTACAGCCAAGTTTGAGTGAAAAAAATGATTTCCATTGTATAACTGGATGTACAACACCCCTCTCTCCCTTCACCTTTTCTCTCAGCGTAGTATTTACTCTCCAAGACATTTAATAAGTTAAAAAATTGTAACTTGCTAAGACGCCTGCAGTTGCGCCTATGGCCTCTAGGGGCAAGAGTTACTTAGTACTGCTTTAAGAGGTTGACGAAATGCACTCTCTCTCCCCTCCATCGTCAGTCTCTCCATCTTTTCTCGGGAGTACAACTTAAAAAGTCTCATACTGTCATTGTCTGCACCTGACCCGTCCCCCCCCCCCCCCCTGTGTGCGGTCGAGTCTCTCCTGGTCGGAAATCCGCTCCTGGCCGTTCGCAGAGCGTCGCGGGGAGATTTGAATTAACCCTAATTGATTATTTTTCATTATTTTAATGACAACAGTATGTGCGCGCGAATCGGCTGAAGCAAACAGCTGCTGCCATCTATGATACGCCATAATCACATTACGCTTTCCCACCACAACCAATTTAGCAAATGCACGGCGGGCCGCGACTCGGGCCGCGGTGACTAATGTGCGCGGGGCGAGGGGCGGCCTTAAGTCCAGATCTGCTCCTACTCCAATTACACGTATTTATAGGCGGCCGTTTGGAGGTTTGATGGGGGCGGAAAGGGGACAAGGAGCAGAACGCGAAAAGAGGACATTTCATTACGGTTTCTGCTTAGGCCGTGCTTTTCGCTCGATAAAACACTTTAAATAGTGACAGAGCCCGCGCCTAAATAAGAATGTAACTGTCCAGCGCGACACTTAATCGCACTAATAACTCGGGAGATCGTGTCATCATTTTTACTAAAAGGCGGCTGATGAAATCTTCCCTGCGACGCTGCGGTGCATATGGTCAGCACACGGACAGGCAGGAGCACGGACTTTTTTATTGGTTTTTAAAGGGAGAGTGTAATGAAAAAGAACTTTCTGCCGTGGTGTAATATTGTTCATCAAAAGACATGCCTAAAGTTGTACGATTGTATCTTAATCGAACTTAAAAGGGTCTGCTAATCTTTCATACGAAGAAAACTGCTCTGACCATTTATATTTAGATTCATTACACAATCATTTAAATTTCTGTTTTAAATACAGTGGGAGGAAATTCTCACATTATGATCTTTATTCAAATCACAAGAATGACTAAACAGTGTCTGCTTAAACAAATACCACCCAAACAATTTATCATATTTTTATTGGCCATAACATGTAAACATTCACAGGACAGCGTGGAATAAGTGAGTACACCGTTAGATTCAATGGCTGGTTGACCCTCCTTTGGCAGCGATAACTTCATCCAGACATTTCCTGAAGTTGCAGATTACGTGCACAACAATCAGGATGAATCTTGGACACTCTCCTAAACTCCTTTGTGAAGCAGCAGAGATCGTCAGAAAGTCGGCTGGTTCTCCGCTGTTGTTATTTCCGAAAGCAGTCGCTACAGAGCGTCAGAAAAAGGTGCTAAATTGGCCGCATGCTGCACGTGAAGTGGGCACTGAGTGACAGATGCAATTTTACAAGTTAGCCTTTTTCTGCGTGGTCTGTTTTCAAAAGCATTAATTAATCGAAGTATTTGATCTATCGCACAGCCCTAATACACCCTTTTAATACTTTAACCTTAACCTTTTTTACGGAATGACAGTGGCCTAGTTGGTAGAGCGGGTCTACTGTTATTGTCCATCCATCCATCCATCCATCCATCCATTTTCTTCCACTTGTCCGTTGCCTGGTCGTGGGGGCAGCTGTTGGAGCTGCACCAGCCCCTATGGCTCCTCCTGCAGGTGGTGGGTCCACAGAAGGACGGCCTCATGGTTCTAACCGGGCCTGTTGGTCTCTCATAAGGAGCTTCTGAACCGCTCTTTGTCTGACCCGTCACCTAGGACCTGTTTGCCATGGGAGACCCTACCAGGGGCACGAAGCCCCCGACAACAGAGCTCCCAGGATCATTCGGGCGCTCAAACCCCTCCACCACGTTAGGGTGGCAGGTGGGTAAGACACTTCACCCACCTGGCCTCCAGTGTCTGCGCACACTGGTGTATGAATGAGAGAGTAAAGCGCTTTGGGCCTAATGAAGGTAGAAAAGCACTATCTAAGTTGATATCATTTACCATTTTTATTGCTTGGCCTAAGTGACCAACCGTCTGAAGGCGAGATGGTCCTGGGTCGTGGTGATGAGGTTCCTCAGGGATGAGTGGATGAGACCTGTCCCAGTCAACCCACGTCCCCTTTAATACATAATAATGGCTTACTCGCCTTTAATGCGCTTTACGCTTGAGGAGCTTCTCAAAGCACTGCACTCTTCTCATTATCAATTCACTTCACATCCTAGTCCCTCCCTCGGGAGGAGTTAAGGGCGTGTCCCATTGGGAGGAGGCCTCGGGAAAGACCCAGGACTCGCTGGAGGGACATGTCTCTGTGGCCTGGAGCTGCCCCCAGAACAGCCGGAGGGAGTGTGCGTGGAGAGGGAAGTCTGGGCATCTCTGGTCAGATGTTGCATCCTCCGCGACCCGGCCCCGGATACAGTGGAAGAAAATGGAATTAATGGATGGAATTCACTTCAGGCATATTCTACAAAGCCACATAGCAGCCTGTTGTGATGCCCGACAGTAGCTGGAGAGTCTGTGGAAGTTTGAAAGTAGCACTTACTTTAACCTCTGTCCTCTTGTCTGCTCCTGTCTCGGCCGGACAAAGCGCCGCCGTCCTGGAGCGTAGATGATTCGGCTCATGTCATTCCTCCTGTGACTCCTGCAGACTCCTGTCCGTCCGTTAGATGCAGAGCCTGTCATTCTGCGCTTGGCACATGATAAAACCGCACACAGGCATGTTGTCCTTGAGCCGCATCACATTGTGGACAACCTGCTCCTCACTCTCACGTCACTCTTTATGCAAATCAGCCCAGGTCCAAGTGGAAAGCTGCTGATGTCACGGTGTCTGCAGCTGCCTTCACAAATGGCAAGTTTACTCAAGAAGCAACTTGAAAAAGGCTCTTTGTCTTTTATCAGCACCTGTGCAGGCCACGTGTCAAAACCCGCTCTAGTTCTGCAAGGAAAAATCACATGCGTTTTCCCCAAGACTTTTTAAGAATTCAAAGTAGTGGTCTCCAAACTTTTTTTACCCAAACAAGCTGCTTTTTATGCAACAAAAACATCCGGAGATATCGGCCTTTTATCGACCGATAACGACCGATGGCTGATATTGTAAAAAGCATATATATTTATATCGGCCCGACATATCTGTTAAGATAATTGTCGAAGTGAAACGGTGCTCCTTATTTCACAGGACTGTATGGCAGATTGAACTGTTTTCTTCTGAATGAGCACCATTGGTGTTGTGGAAAACAGCAACTTCCCGTTTTAAGTATTAATTCTATATTGACAGGTAAAGGTTTTGATTAACCATATTGTAATAACATATGCCTATTTCTTGGTAATATGATCATTTAAAACCCTTACCATAACCCTAACCCAATATAAAGACAGTGAATGATCTTTAATAGGATTTTCTTGGTAGTTATTTGAAAAATGCAATGATCCTGGCAGTTATCCAGTTTCCATCTTTTTTACCATTATTATTAATAGGTGCAGCCATGTAAGTCCCTCCCTCTCAAAACTACTTTCTGTCCAAGTAATTGTGCAAACAAACCAAACTTCGTCTTTAAATGCACGGCGTGCCATACGAGCTGGTTTCTCTGATCCCGTAAACACGCGGCAGGGGCTCTGGGGCCCATCTTGTCTTTGAGTCGCGTCACATTGTGGACACCTGCTCCTGCGGCGCCGGCGCTGTCACCGAAATGGCCCGCGGTCCGGTCACAACCCGCCCCAGACAGACGCCACTTCTCCTGCCGCCGCTGCCAAAAAACGAAGCTGCTTTTCCTCTCTCCGCCTCACCTCTCGCCTCTGGATTCGAGCGTGCGCAAAATCCCTGTTAATTAGCCACCAGAACTAGCCACCAGAACTATCACTGACGTTGCTCCAAAACGGAACTTATATCGACCATGAAATAACATATTGACACCTTAACATCTTAGTCTTAATGTTAGAGTATAAAAAAGATAAACTCACCCTTTGCGATGTTTATTTTGTGATGTTTTGTCGCTGTCGAGCCAGTGCTGTATCAAGGAAAAACCTTTGAACCACAAAAAAACAAGGCAAATTTCATATTTTTACAGAAAGTTGAGTTGTGGGAACGTCCTTTTTTGAAAAGCGTGTGGTGATGTTAAGGAGGGTCACAGTGGGCCCAGTGGAAGGGGCTGGATGTCTGTGTCCACACCTGTTTCAGTCGCAAACATGCTGTGCTTTTGCCAGAGAGGTGTATTTTTCTAACAGACACTCTGTCATCACTTTTCCCCCACAAGGCTGTGTTCCTGATCACAAACCAATTCTATTGTGGGACTGTGCCTTCAGGGAAACAGGGAATGTGTCCAAAAGAGAGAAAGGCCTGACGAGGACCATTACAAGTCGGACGAGTTTGTCAGTCCGTGCGGCGCTCTCCCAAGCGTTCTGCTGTAAACATTAACATGCAGTTGCCCTCGACATTCTCTTTGTCCAATTCTTCACGAAGAACTCCATCTTCACCCAGACAAATGATCTCAATATTTTGATCTCCCTGAGAGGGGACGTAAACTGGCCTGCGCTCGCCTGATTTCGCCTGTGATTAAAACCTGTGGGTTATCTCCAATCCCTAAAAGCTTCACGACTGGAGAGCAATGAGGCTTTACACGCCTCATTTGAAAGCTAAGGCCTACCAAAGTGATCGGAACTTTTTTGACACGTGCCGCCCGCCTTTTTGTCACATTTTTGTTGCGTCTTCATCCTCGTTTTTGTCGCTATTTTGATACTTTCTTTTCAAGCTTTTAGATTTGGGTAAAGCCAAACTGGGGGAAATGTGCTCGGTTCAGGTGGGGGTTAAGAGGGTAAAAGATATTCTTTTCAAAACTGTGTAAAATTAAATCTCCAATGTTGTTTGACTGGCAAAATGTTTTATGTACATTAAAGGGATACTTCGGGATTTTTGACATAGGGCCTCATTTCCTAGTTATCCAGAGTGTTGTTGATGTCTGGAGATATTTTTTTCTTAAGTTCAAAAGTTGCGCTAGGCTAGAGCAAGGCTAAAGCATTTCTATGGTATCAGTTAGCCTGCATTAAAAACAGTCTGACCCACTCCACAGTGCACCTGAGGTAAATCACTTATAACACCAGACTAACCATATAAATGTCTGTGTTAATATAATCATTTTAACCATTTTGCATTTAAAATAACTTATATTTGAGCAGCATCAGCTTCGTGGATGTAAGCTAACGCAGCGGCGGAGTGATCTGCGAGAAAATAGTCCCTCAAAATGCAGTAATTCATGTCAGTTATATTTCAAAAATTATTCTATTAACACAGACATTTATATGGTTAGTCTGGTGTTATAAGTGATTTACCTCAGGTGCACTGTGGAGTGTGTCAGACTGTTTTTTAATGCAGGCTAGACTTTACCATAGAAATGCTTTAGCCTTGCTCTAGCCTAGCGCAACTAGACTCTTTAAATATAAGAACTGCATGAATTTAAGAAAAAAATATCTCCAGACATCAACAACACTCTGGATAACTAGGAAATGAGGCCCTATGTCATAAATCCCGAAGTATCACTTTAAAGCAGTAGTAAGTAACTCATGCCCCTAGAGACCATAAGTGTTTTTTTACTTATTAATTGTCCGTGAGAGTAAATACTAGGCTGACTGAAAAGACAAAGGGAGAGAGGGATATTGTACATCCAGTTACACAATGGAGATCATTTTTTTCACTCAAACTTGGCTGTAAATACTGTTTAAGTGGCGCTAGCCCACAGTTAGCTTTGGCCGTTAGCCTGTTAGCATCCTCTTCGTGATTCCATTAGTGTGTATTGGGGCCTCCGACCCGTAGGCAGCGAAGTTGCAATTGTGGTTTCTGGCCAGAGACACCAGGGGGAGATGAAAGACCCCCCAATCATCCCATTAACACTTGTATTACCCCCAGAGGAACTACGGAAAGGATTTATTAAGGTAAACAAGTTACTTAGTACTGCAAAATAAAACCATACATTTAAATATTTAAACTGGATTTATCCATTATTTAGATTTTGTTGCTGAACTATTAAAATCTTCCTCATATTTATGTCAGCTAAAGTTTAAGATTTTGTTCCCTACTCATCTGCAGCGTCTCGCCTTAAGCCAAACCTCCAAACCTCCATTGTGTTATTAGTTGTTTATACTGAGCTCGTTTTTACTGATGGTTAAAAACATCTGGGAGCGCACACGTTTGGGGCCGTGTTGTTTTCGTGTCGGCGTTGTGACTGAAATCGCCTGCGGACGAGTCGTGTAACCCGCCGCCGTCAGATAAAGCGGTCGTCGTCCTGCCTCCCTTTCCCCCCATCCGCCCCCTCCCCTCTCTCCGGTGGACTTGGCCCGCTGCCCGCTCGCCGCGCCGCTGTATCTCATTGCTGTTAATTGACTCCTTAGGACTTTATGATTGGGGGGATTTGCTTGGAAGCGCCGGGCTCTATCCAATTAATTAAGAGCCGAGCGGCCGGTGGAAGCTGTCGGTCTGTGCGGCGCTGGGGGCTCGGCTGTTTGGTTTCACTGATGTCTCTAGTTACCTGTCAGGAGCGAACGTCGCAGAGCTGGACTAGCATTCGAAATAAAGGCACCACGTCTAATGAAAACCAGGAAAAAGGGCTTGTTAGTTTGAGTTGCACATTTTATCACTTTTTTCCCCCTGGGCTTTGTTTTGAGAATCAGTGGCCATCAGTCTTTCTTCTGCGAGAGACTTCATCTATAGAAACATTAGGACCTTGCATCTCCACACAAGGAAATAGCCTTTACCTTTTACCTTTACCCATGTGGAGTTGACACGAGTAGGAGATGATGATGCGGCAGCCAACCATTCAAAGCTAACAGAGAAAAGAGAGTTTTTCGCAGTTGTTTTATAGAATGGAACTTTATTTGAGTAGTATTTTTGTTGAGAACTTTTTTACTTTCTGCTTTTACTCCAGTACATATATAAAAGGCTACAAAGTAAGAAGGTAACAGTTGGCTCGGTGTTTGGTCCCATTTGAAGATCACGGGCCCGACCTTGTGTTTCTAAACGCAGACTATAGCCTAACATTTTGCGCTTAGTAGGAACGCACTTTGAGATCTTACGGCTCCTGGACTTAGCTCATTTAAGTGGAAGTACGCCGGGTGGAGAAACACCCATCTCTTTCTCTCGAGACACGAACATTGGTTAGCTCACGATGGGAGCTGACCAATGTTACCCCCCGCCTTAACCGAGCGCATTTTCTCCAGTTCAGTTTTACCCAAATCTGAAAAGCTTCTAGACTGGAGCTTTACAGCCTATAGGCCAGCGTAACGGCTCATTTGAAAGCTAAGACCTACACAACCAATCGTAACTTTTTTGACGCATTTCATAAATGTTTTTGTCGTGTTCTCGTTGGTTTTTTTTGTCGTGTTTTGGTCACTTTTTTTGTTGCTCTTGCATGGCTTTGTTAGTGATTTTTTCTTGTTGCTTTTTCATCACTCTTTTCTAATGTTTTAGGCACATTTTGGAAGTGTTTTTGTTGTGTACTCATCTTTTGGATTGTTTTTTGTCATGTTTTTGTTGCTTTTTCATCTAATTTTTGCCACTTTTTTGCTTTTAGATTTGGGCAATGCCAAACTGGAGAAAATGTGCTCGGTTCATGTGGGGGTTACGAGGTTAATGCAGTTTTTAGTTTTACCTGTGAGAGCCTATAATGCTTCAGGAAGAACAAGAGGAGATGTACTGTATGTGAGACCGTTCTCAGTGCTGCTTGTAATGAACCATGCCTGAGTCGACCTCTTCTCTTTTTATGAGCGACGCCCTCTCGCCAGTGGCGCAGGCACACAGCGCAACAGCTGTGCCACTCAAAAGATAACCATCGTGTTAGAGTTTGCGCTGTCCTTGCGCCAGACACAAGATCTGGCCCAGAGTCTTTAAGTAATCTTTGGATCTTTACTGGTGGCTGTTCTTAACACCGCAGTGGCAGCTCCCAAAAGTTACTATTCTCAACACGTATTATATGCACTTTTACATGTTTTGGAGTAACGTTTGACCTGTAGTATCTGTTCTTTTGCTGAAGAAATGAGAGCCTGGAGTCTGGTTAACAGCGTCGCTGTGGCGGTGTAGACGTGCTCCGCTCAGTCGCCTGTCACTGTCCCTCCGTCGCTCTCGTCTGTCAGCGCTGATCTAAACCAACCCAACAGTGACTGAGGAGACTTAGTGCTGACATATTTAAATGACTGCTGCTGACGGAGACGTGTTTTTGTTTTATCAGGTCATCAAGGACCCGCCTCCGCCGCCTCCGCCCTCCAGACCTCCTCCACCGGTGAGTAACGCACTCATGTCTCAACGTATAAGCAGTTTAGTAATATAGACCTTTATATTCATTGCTTTGAAGAGTAAACCCTTGTTTTAATATCCCTATTATCAGTTTTTGCCAGCCATGTGACACAGCTGCGCTAAATATAATCGGCCATGAAAAGGTTGCCGTGTTTTTGGAGCTGCTTCCATATAAAGAAATTGGCAAACATTCATTTTCAAAGGGCAAAAGGACAAATATAGGACGATGTAAGAATGACGAGCCTGTGTTCAATAATCATTTAAAGAGGGGCAATAAAGTTTCAATGGAAAGTCCATAGAAGCTAAGAACTTATGGTGTTGACACGGGCTGCATGATTTTGACAAACAACACGATTTTTCTGACAGATATCGCGATTCGATTTGCGATTTTAACATTTATGTAATATTTATACTGTTCCGCCCACTGGTTGTTTGTTACGAGTGTGAGAATAGGTTGCAGTTTGCACAAAACACTCGGGGTGTTTGTTTTAAGCGACCGCGGAGCAGACGAACTTGACTCCTGATTATGCAGCTTCTTCTGATTGGCAGCAGCCAAAGGAAGTGAGGCTGGATCATTCCGATTGGCAAACATGTCTATTACTTAAACAGCGGAGACGCAAGACAGAAAAACTAACCTCAACCCCTTGAGGCTCCATTTTGATTTGGTAAAGGTTAATCGTGTTGCCCTATGTTGACTCGACCCCAACCCAAATTCATATTAGCCTTCCGCCAGCTCATAGTGATGCCACATCCATACGGCTTATGGAATGTAATGTGTGAGTAGTTGGTGGTGGAAGGTTCAGATGGGCAGCCCATGAGTTGGAGGTAGTAGATATTTCAGCTGTTGGACTTATCAATGGCTCTCGCACCAGTTAATCCTTTGCAGCATCTTGATTTACACTTGCATTTTCCTCCAGACAGAAGAACACGTTATTACTTTTCTTGTTAGATGATGCCTGCCCTGAGCCTGTCTGTCTGTCTGCACTGGGCCTATATTAAAGGGCCTGGGTCGTCTTTGAGCTTGACGACCTGCTCCTCACTCTCACGTCACTCACTGCTGTCAGAAACAAACTGCTGTCCTCGTCAAAACCTGCTGCTGCTGCTGCTGCTGCTGCTGCTGCATGTGCCGGTGGGGCCACCACGCTGTGAGCATGCGGCAATGGGAGACTTGAATAAAAAAACTTTAAATGTCTTAGTTTAGTTTACTTTAATTTAGATTATTTGACAGGGACAATGTACAAAATACATTATTCTTACGAAAAAGTGCTTTGTACCCGATTTAGAGAATGCTGATTTCCATCTGCAGGTGCACACAGCAGTAAAACACACATTACAAATAACTGTCAGTAGTACAAACAAATACACACAATATTAACATTAGCTTAACATAACCATTTAAAATTCATCAGATGGTTTGTTTTCAGGAAACCATCACAGCCTAAAATGTATACAAAATAGTAAACGTATGCTACGATATTACATTTGTAAAAATTTAACTGGGCTAATGCTGACACGGCTGGTTATCAAGGATGTATTTCTTTAAGTTTCAAGAAAAATGATTCATACAGTGAACGGCTTTTCTGATAATAGACCGATCTGAGTGGTTTGACTGTGGCCTCATTGGCCTGAGACCAACAGGTCAAACAGTAAGTGATGTGTGGAGTGATCATGGCATTAAAATACATGAGAGGCTTCAGACTATTCCTGATGTGTCTAAAGATGGAGATATTCTATTTAATTCTATTTAGTTGCACTTTCTTTTAATATGTTTTTTTTTAAATATTTTATTTGTGTCAGGATTTTTTTTTGTCCAGTAACATAGCTGTTAGGCATATCTAGTTTATTTGACTTGAAATACAGTCCAACTGTTTTTTTTTTTATATTTAGTGTTAAGCAAGATGATTTAAACCAGTTCAAAGTTCTTGTTAAGAAAATGTCAGATATTTCCTTTGCCTCGTTTTATTAGGAATATTTTTTTCTAATTTTGCCTGACAACATAGACTTTAATAGTCCCTACAGAAATGACACTTCTTCTTTTTCTTCTTCTTCTGAGCAGGATGCAAATGGCAAACTTTCAGTCTATAATTATATCCACAGTTTGTTAAATGAAAAGGAAATCTCTAAGTTTGACTTCCTGTAAACATGTCTGAGGAGTTTCTTCCTGTCAGAGGTAGAGACTGTAATAAACAGAGTTTGATAAATCACTTTTAAAACAAGAGAATAGGGATGTACCACATCTTAACTCCATTTTACACCTGTCTTAGAGTCTATTATGCTACAATATTGAATTTGATCAACCGATTAAAAAACAAACAAACATGTTGCTACGAATAATTAAGTAACAATTGTTTTACATGGAGCCAAAGTTATAATAAACGAACTGCAGTCTGTCCAGAATGCTGCGGCTCAGGTCCTGATTAGAACCAGGACACAGTAATATACATATTATACGTGAATATTATTATGTACATTTATTATGTAAGCCCTACACAGTGTAGTGCGTTAAAAAGCCAGGTGTAGAGCGGGACAGTTGTAGAGGGCAGTAGCTCCTCATCAACAAACCCCTACACAGCTGCCATAACTAGCTGATTTTGTAGATGATGTTCCTATGCTGTGTGGTGCGTTAAAAGACGAGGATTACGAGCCCGTTGGGAGGAGGATTACTGTCAGCACTACTGTCATTACTGTATTACTGTCAAGTCTTTTTGAAAAGTCCTGGTGACTGCATAGTTGGTCAGGGTGATCCTGTTCCAGACCCTGGGGAGTTTTCACTGTGGTTGTTTCTGAAGTGAGGTCTGGGTAAGAGTCAGTTTGTAGTGGATCTGGTCGAACACTCAGTCCTGGAGCTGGATCTTTGGACCAGAGCAGACTGTGAGACTGAGAACTAGAGCTTGATCCCGTGGCTCAGAGCATAGTTCTGGAAAGTCGAGTAGAGCCAGAGTCAATGGTAAACACAGTGAGGCTGCATTTCAGTTTTACATTGTGAAAATCTGGAACAGTCTCCTGAAGATGTGAGACAGGCCATAACTCTGACAGTGTCCAAATCCTGGCTGAAAACAGTTCTTTTTTAGCTGAAAGTTTTATATCTGCACGCTTCACTTTTGATGTTGTTGATTCTGTTAATGTTTTATGGATTGATCTGATCTGATTGTAAAGCACTCTGATTTGCCCAGGAGCCGGAGCCTTTGCCCAAGCAGAAATGGCCGACGGTGGACGCCTCGTACTACGGTGGGAGAGGGGCGGGAGGCATCAAACGCATGGAGGTCAGTACAGATGAAACTATCATAAATATATCTTTCCCAAAAAGTATATTATCCTACGCCTAATATCTCAAATGTATAATGGAGTTGCACATTTTCTCGTGACCTCATGCTTATGTAGATTTGAGTATTTAAAGCCATATAAAGAAAGATGCAGCTGCTGAGCTGAACGCCTCAAATATGTTATTACCCCGGCGCCTCCTCTGAGCCCGATTCCGCCGCCTTTAAAAGTGCTGAGGTCCGGTGTTTGGCGCTGAACTTTTGATCTGGTCGCTCGCCGCTGCCTCCTGTCTGTGACGTGTGGAACATGACAGCTCCTGCCAAGACCGCTCTCCCTCGTCTTCGTCACATCCATCAAACCGACGTCCGCCTTCTCCATGCTGCCCCCTTCCCCGCAAAGTCTAGGCTGAAGAAAGTCTTACTGAATATCTAGTAACCAGGCAAACATAATGACATTGTTGCCCAGTTATTACAATGAAACGCAGTTGGAAATCTACTTTATTCCTTTCTGGAAACATGTGTAAGTGTAGTTTAAGATTCTGAACAGAGGTTGATGAATGGATTTTAGAACAATAGAAAAGGGATACAGCAACTTACTAATCTTGAAATTTGAAAAGGTTTGAAAAAGCCACACAACATGACGAGGCTGCATTTCAATGTTATGTAGCTACAATCTGAAACTGTCTTTAGATGTGTTCAAATCCAGGTTAGCTGTGCATATGGCATTAAAAGCAATTTAAGTATTAATGATTATACATTGATTACGTGATTTTAATTCCGTCTTGTAATTTTGCGGTGAAGGTATATGCACCTTTTAAAACACAGTGGAATTTCTAGGAGAAGGCGGGCACCACCTCATGACATCAGCGGGTGGAACAAAGCGTAAATGAAAAACATGCACAATGGAATAATATTATCTTCAATGAAGGTTCTTGAGTTATCTGTACTCTGTAGTTGAGACTGGCTTTAACTAGATCATTAAAACAAAAGGCCACACAGGAGAACCTAAAATTGGCAATATCTGATCACTGCAAAAGAGAGAACCACGTAATGGACTGGGACGGGGCGAGGATCGTGGGGACAGAAGAGCACAAATACAAGCGCTGGATCCAGGAGGCTATTGAGATCAGAAAGCAAGGAATAAGATGGGCAGGATGGGAACAACAGCTGATAAGAGACGCATCATGCATGTCTGGAGTCGCATCTAAGGAAGACGGAAGTAAAATTTCCACTCTCCGTCGAAAAGCGTAAGGTAACAAGATTTTGTTATACCTCGTGTCTTTCTAAAAGAACTATTTAAACTGTCCAGTCCAGGCAGCGATAATCCAGAGGGAAGTTGTTCTCTCTTTATATTGATTTTCCTTGTGAGGAATACCAATTCCAACCCTTCTTTCCTTATACTACAGTGTCCCAGACTCCGCCGGCAGCTTCTCTGTAACACTGTATCATTGGTTATATGACTTGTCCAGTGGATTCTCATCATGCACCGTAGAAACCACATTTCTTTTGCTTGTAGTCCAACTCTCACAGCATCGGCGTGACATATAACACTCAAGGATCCTGAGTTCAAAGTACAAATACACATCATTCCATTGTGTACTGCATAGGTACAAGTTAGTACAAATTACATTACACTGAATTTACTTTGGTACAATGTGTCAAGGAAGTGTAGAATCAAGTGTAACCAAATGTTCTACATCCAATAGATCAAACCAACTGGATCATATTGACTTAAAAGCAGACATCTCACCACAAAACATGTAGCTCTTTCACAAGCAGGAACTTGGCTAAGACCAACGGTGGTCAGATAAGGCAAGGCATGTTTATTTATACTGTACCGTGCATTTCGTACACTAGGCATCTCAAAGCGCCTAGGTAAACCTGAAGTACACAGGTGTAAAAACTCCACAGTCACAAGGCAAGCTCTGCAGCTTAAGAAATCTATCAGTGGAGAGCTAAAACAT
This sequence comes from Neogobius melanostomus, assembly GCA_007210695.1. Lineage (NCBI taxonomy): Eukaryota > Metazoa > Chordata > Actinopteri > Gobiiformes > Gobiidae > Neogobius > Neogobius melanostomus. The sequence continues at coordinate 455,378 of VHKM01000210.1, forward strand.
CCAGGTGCGGTATATTGTTAATGAATCCAATAAAAGTTTAAAATGATTGGACTTTTGGATTTTAAGTTTAAGAAAAAAGTGGATCAGTGGGCCACTTTTTAAACAATAAAACAGGTTTCGTGACCGTGAAGGGCCTGAGTGAGATATTGCTTCAGACACTTGTCAGGACAGACCTTTTCATCGAAGACGTCACACTGTGAAAACCCTCCTCCTTCATCTCAACATGGCCACGTTACAAATGCCCTTTCATTCATCAGAACAAGCCCAGGTTCATAACGCCGCCTCGTCCGAAGGGGAAACAGGCCTTCCCCGCGGCAACGCTACACGGATATCCCACGATCCTCTGGGAGCCTCTTCTCTTTAACTCTGCCCCGTGTGAGCAGCGGCACTTCCTCCTCCACCGCTTCATCTGAGCATGGGAGGACGATCGGTGTCGACAGCGCCTGTATCCGGGTTGAAAGGCACCTGACTTTAAACAAGGTGGCTGCTGCGTTAATATTTAAGACGCGTTGTGATCTTTGAAGAGCGTTTTCCGCGATCGACATGAAGCAGGTGGAGCGGGGGGGGCACGGCGCTTTGACAGATGTGGTAACTGTGTGCTAATGCGTATCGTCTTCAGTCCACTCCTTCAATACATTTCCTCGCTCATTGAATTGGTAAACAAAAGCTCCCCAAAGGCTTTCGACATTTATACAGTGGGTCGTGAAAGTTTAGGCACCCCCGATCAAAATGTCTAAAAATGTGAATAATGAAGCAAAGGGAAGTTGAAATGATCTCCAAAAGGCATGATGTTGTAGATGAGACATTCCCATAACATTAAAAAAAAAAAAGTTATCCTTTTCTAGGAGCCCAAGAGTCTTTCAATTCTAGTTTAAGAGATTTTAGCCCTTTCTTCCAAACAAAAGTCTTTCCGAACTGAGAGATTTCTGGGCTGTTTGTCACACACTGCCCTTTGGAGGTTTATCCACAGATCCTCAGTGATGTTCAGGTGAAGAGACTGTGAAGGCCATGACAAAACCTTCTTGATGTCATCCATCGTGGATTATGAGCTTTGTTAATGATTATTACGCATTTGTAGAAGCCATTTGCATGTAACTCCAGCTTTTTCACAGATGTTACGTTTTCCGTCAGGATTCTCTGGGAAATTATTTTAATCCATTCTTCGTTCTACCCAAGAAATGTTCCCTGTGCCACTGGCAGCAACACAAACCCAAAGGACGATGGATCCGCCCCCAGGTTGAACAGTTGGACAGATGTTCATGAAATTCTGAGGCCCTCCTTCTCCAAGAAGCAGTGTCGGGCCGTGCCCACGTGGCCTAGGCCTTCACACTTATACAATGATACACTGCCCTGAGTCGACCTGTGGAGACCTGCAGAAGGCAGCGCAAATGGCAAGCTTTAAAGCTTGAAGTTTCTCTATTACGCTGCCCACACAAACTAGCCTCACAGTAACAGCCCAACAACACTTGGCTATACAGCACCGATATAGACGCAGTCACTCACCCCAGACATCACGCTGTACTACCATCGCTGACTCCAGCCTGTGGTCCTTATCTGTGCTGTTAGAATCTCCTTAGTCCGTCTTCCAGCACTGTGTCCCCAGGTGATGCTTCGTGGGCTGAAAGTCCAGACAAGCCCCAGTTTTGGGAAACACAATGATCCAGACTCGGTCTATTCCAAACAAAGTCTAGTTAAACTAAACAGCAGCAATAGGCAGCAAACATACCTGTATCTGAAACAAAACACATTTCCTAGATCACACCAAAGTTCAGCCATTCAAGGATTTTTTTTCTAGCTGCGTCTCTTCAAACATAGGTCGCTGGTTCTCACTGGTGTGACTGATTGACAGTGGCTTTGTCCAATGAGATGCGTTGGGCCATGGCAAGCCCTGGGGCATGTGACCCGAAACCCAGGCTTCTGATTGGCTGTAGGGTTACTGTATTTACTTTTTTATATATAGGAGCCAAATCAGAAAGACTTCCGCTTTCGGCAACAAAGGTAAAAAATCTGATTGGGTGACAATATAACGTTAATAATTTCAGCTATTTTAAATAATATTAGGATGTATCATAAATTATTCTCTTGCCCTTTGTAAAATTGTTTAGGCTGCAGAGAAAGCTTTGCAAGAAGCCAATGTTGTCAACTTCAAACCGATGCCTTCCTGGGAGCATCTGTTTCCTTGTCTGATGTCCTGGATGTAGCGAGCGCTGCAGGGATTTCCCATGATCCTTTGGGGGTTTGGTCTCTTTAAGCCTCTCCCTGGAGCGCGCTTGGATCGAGCTCCTGGCCGTGTGATCTCACCGCACCAGGTTCACTCTCTGCGACAGGACTCCATCTTCTGACGGCACTTGTTAGGACCGACCTTTGCCACGAAGACGCCACGCAGAGAAGCTCCTCTTCTCACATCTCAGACGAGCGCCGCGCTAACGATGTTTTATTCATCAGGACGAGGCCGTGTTGGAAGAGCTGTCGCAGTCTGTAGCGGTTTAACCTACAGCTTTAAATGGTGTTGGTAATTAGCTCGTAGCTTGTACTGTCGACGTGTGAAGCAGATCATTCACAGAATCGCAGAAACAATGGGACAATACGGTTCATGTGACCTTGATGATCAATGACGAAGGGTTTGTTTGTATATTTTGTATAAGTATATGCTAGGATCATGTTAAAGTGGTGTTTTAAAGCGGGGCATTGTGCTTTTTGCAGTTTTATTGATTTAAAAATTCGGCCTATTCAAATTCTCTGTTAGCTTTTCTTTCTGGCTAAACAAGCGAACCCGACATATTGAGGAAGTAACCCCAACATGGCTCTGGCGCTCCCTTGTCTTTCCCACGCAAATACTGACATGTTTGGTATCCACGTGTAGCACGAAAGGCTGTGACCGAGATGACGCTGTAATCTACAATATAATACCATTTAGATTTTGTTGCTGGAAATATCGTACATTTTCAGCCATTTTTATGCATGAAATGTCTTATTTTTATATGAAAACATAAAACTTGCAATACATTTTCCCTCGTATTTATGTTAGTAATCTACATCAGAAGTTTCAAATTGATGTCTGTCTGTCTGTCTGTCTAGCTGTCTTTATCTATTTTATCTAATCTAATTATTATCGAATGCCTCTCTCGTGTCTTGCTCAGGTGCGCTGGGGAGAGAAGGGATCAACGGAGGAAGGGGCGCGACTGGAGAAGGCTAAAGACGCCAAAGTCTCGATGCCCGAAGACGCCGATGAACCCATGATCCAGAGACCGAAGCCCAAACCGGCACCCACACACAGCCAGCAGAACAAGTGGTACACTCCCATCAAGGTCCGCTCTAACAACTTTTGTAAAAGTCATTTCTTCATTGGGCATTCACAAGGTAGCATTCTAGCTGTATTTATTTGTAAATAACTTTTTTCTTCCTTATTATTGATTTACTCAGGGGCGTTTGGATGCAGTGTGGGCTCTCCTGCGGAGGCAGTACGACAGAGTGTCACTAATGCGTCCCACGGGAGAAGACAAGGTAAGAGCCGCAGTGGCTTGTGGAGATGCACAGGCTTTAAATTGAAAAAATAGACAGACTCCTGGCTTTATCAGTGTTGTGTAAAAGTGCAGTGCTGACTGTGTAGGTGATCCACAGTCCCATATATGCTGCTTTTGAGGTTACATAAGACTCTCACTGGATTCTTATTCGTCATCATTTCTAAAGCCTGTGGACTGGGGTTGTCAAAAAAAAATCAATTCTGTGATACTAAATCAATACTAAATGTAGTATCTAAACATTCATGTGAGCAGGTGTTGATACTTTCGGTCATTTCCTCTGCTGCGTGTTTAGTGCAGAGCAGCTCCTCCTTCAGCTTTGCTCCTCCAGCCGGTGCACAGTATCCCAAAACTTTTACTCTAAATCTGAAAGCTAAATGTTTCTCTGAATTTTACTAAAACCCTGGATAAAGTTCTAAAACTAAATGCATCCGTTGTTGAAATGTAGGATACAACTAATGCTGCTGAAAGGAGCAGGCGTTTTGATAAAAACTGTACAATTATGAGTGTAGCTAAAGTTGAGCACAAAATAACCATAACAATACAAATTAATCACATAAAGGACAGTTGCAATCACAGAAAGTACACGCCTGAAGCAGAACTTTTGCTAAACCGCTCCATCGCCTTCACCGCATTCCGTTACAGGAAGTAGCACATTTCTCTCTCTTTCTATCTTCGGTTGTTTAATCAATTCGTGCAGCTGCAGAAAACGTGCCCAAATAAAGTCACGTTTCCTCCTGATTTGCACCGAAACAGGAAGTGGATAAACCCACCCTCACTCTCTTCTCTGAAGGCGGTTTGGGCGTGCTGCCGTCAAACCACAGGCAACCAGATGTTCTCAGAAGAAGTTCAGGCCAGAAACTGGCCACAAGACGAGAGGAAATAATAAAGATGGTTTTACATGTGGGAGGCTCAGACCGAGTGAAGCAGTGGTTTTGTGGCCATGTTTGTGATACTGTAGAGTGACCAAAAAACCAAATGTTTCTCTCCACCATTAATGACAGGGTTTTACGGCTTAAACCAGTGTTTCCTAGCCAGGGGTACTTGAGGACTTCGCAGGTGCTCTTTTAGATTGAAAAAGAAGGTGAAATTGACCATTATTTTGAAAAGGAAAAGCTATATTTGGAAATAAAGTGTACAGTTTTGTGGGTATTATAGGTTTATTTTCAACACAGCATTGTCCCCATTCAAGTTAGTGCTAGTGCAGCCTCCAGCCCCTACAGGTTCCGAGCCTTTAAATAAGGAGTAGCATTTTGAAACTGGTGCTTGTGTCTCAACTTCAGCTTTATGCGACACAAGTTCAGCTGGAGTTCAGTGAGGGGTACCTTAGGGCTCTGTTTTGGGTCTGACTTTAAGACAGGTGAGATAGGCCCTTTGGGAATCTAGGAGTTATCTTTGACAAATAAATGTCCTGAGAGCATCACTCAAAACTGCTGACAAGGAATTGTTTTTATTCCTTGCTGAGGAAAATCTTTAAACTGAACAGTTGTGTCCAGAGATGATCTTGAAATGATTATCCATGCCTTTGTGTCTTCTTGTTTAGACGACTGTAACCATTTATTTTCTTGTCTGAGCAAAAAAGAGCTGTCTTGTCTTCAGTATGTGCAAAACTCTGCAGCGAGATTACCGCACCAACATTAGGGCTCATATTACTCCCATTCTAAAAGCCCTTCATTGGCTCCCTGTCACTTTTAGTTTCCACTTTAGAATCCTGGCGCTGACCTTCAGAGCCTTACATGGTCAGGCTCTAACCATGTTTGCTGTCAGAGCCTGACAGCAAATGTCTCCTACATTAGAGACTTGTTGTGTCCTTTACGGCTCTTGGAGGTTGATGTCTTTGGATCAGAACCTTCTCATGGTCCCTCGTACTCGTATTTCAGGACCAGAGGAGATCATTTCTTACAGGTGGATACGCCGACGCTCTGGAACAATATTCTGCCTTCCTTATGTTTGCTTGATTCTGTTGATGTTTTTTAAGAGCAAACTAAAAACCCACTTGTTTTGGAAAGCGTTTTAATTCCAGTGGATTAAGGGCTGTTTTATGTACTTTGTATTTCTATTGTCCTTTTGTGAAGCACTTTGTAACTTGTGATGCGTGCTATATAGATAAACTTTACTTACTTACTTTAAACCACTAGGAGCACCATACAAACATAACTTTTAAGTTTACTCCAACAAGAAGTCTTCAGATGGCATCGCTTTACCTTCATGCGGTAAAATGTTTGTAAAAAACAGAATTTCCATTTGTCTTTCACTGCCAAACGATTAATTGATTAAAACAATTATAATAACCGTTAGTTGCAGCCCCAATCAAAACCCATCCATCCATTTTCTTCCGCTTTATCTGGGGCGGGGTCGCGGAGGCAGCAGTCTCAGCAGAGATGCCCAGACTTCCCGATCCACACACACTTCCTCCAGCTGTTCTGGGGGACCCCCGAGGCAACACCAGGCCAGCTCGGAGACATAGTCCCACCAGCGTGTCCTGGACCTACCACGAGGCCTCCTCCCGATAGGACATGCCTGGAACACCTCCCGAGGGAGGCGACCAGGAGGCATCCGGAACAGATGCTCGAGCCACCTCAGCTGGCTCCTTTCGACGTGAAGGAGTGTACTTGGAGCTCCTCCCGGGTAACTGAACCACTCACCCGATCTCAAAGGGTGCGCTTGAACTCCTCCACTTCAGACAATGACTCTCCACCGACCTGGAGAGTTCCGTTCCCTGTCTGTTCCCTGTATGACCGCAGCAGGAGCTTGGTTCGCATTGCTTCTCCTCTCCTAATCAAAACCACCTTCGAAAAATATATCTCTTCCCCAGTGTCAAATCCAAGACCTAACCCAGACTGAACCTGGGACTAACCTGGAGTAAATTTAGGATTTACATGTCTCCCCCTCCCTCCCTTACTACCTCTTTCTCATATGTCTCCCCCGTCTCCCTCCCTCTCTCTCGTATATGCCGAGCGCTGCCTGGTTGCGGAGTTGAAAGCGGGAGGGAGCGTTGTTTGATGGCCGACAGCAAACCTCTTGGGTCATGAATATTCAGGCGGCAGGCGGGAGGTTACAAGGACTGTACAGGTGTAAGGAGCACGCTGTCATCACATCTGTTCTGCTCTGGGAATCGCACCCCCAACCCTCCCCCCGGTGTCAGACCAATCAGCCGGCCGCCCCGCGCATACTCAATCAGCGCCATTGATGTCATTTCACTAAACACAGAGTCAAGTGGGAGGTCCGTCACATTTTACAATAACGACCAGAGTTTGAGTTTAAATCTTTAGCAGCTCTGCAGTAATCAGAGCTATCTGTATTCAGTGGGATGTGTCAAGTAAAATTGACTTTATGTTTTGCGTTGGTCCTGCATCTAAAACAGTCTAGTATTTCGCTTCATTCACACAGTTTGGAGGGATTCTGTTCACTTTGGTCATTTCTTGTTCTACTGCTGAGGCTCTGATCTGTTCCCCCTGTTGCGTCTTAGATGGAATATACAGTATATATCCCATCACACATGACTTAAAGGCTATGGACACTTTCTACGCGCAAATGAAACTAGTAAAATTGATTTAACTGATCAGAAACTCACTTCAGTTGGGAATTATTGGAATAGTTGGGGGAAAGTTGCGGGCTTTTGGAAAAGTTGCAATGCCGCACTGAGTTCACTGAGTTTGCTCGATTTTGCGTTAATAGTTGCAATCACAACATCGCGAAACCCTGGAGGGACTGGTAGATGTCACAATTGGTGCATTGACCGCAGTGATTTTGTCCCCCATTTGTTCTGCGCCAAAATTGAAATTGCCATCAGCCGCAAAGATCGCAAAGTAGACTTTTAAGAAATCACAGTCCCAGTCACAATAGAGTACGGGCTGTGACTGGATGCGGTTGATTTGGATAGTGTCCAAATGCGAGTGGTGCAAGGAAGAAAGCGAATGGTGAGCAGCTGGGGAGAGGCTGGTGAGTGAGTGTTTCACGGGCCACAAACATTGATTGCGGACAGTAGTGCGGACTAGAGTGCTGCAACCGGCTCGGACAAATATTTAGAACTTATGTTCAGGCTCGGGTCGGACTCGGACACATCAGCGCGTTAAAACAAATCAAACTGGTGTAAAATTAAAATGGGCCTGTTTAGTTGATGCGACTTAGCGTTTGTTTTTGTTGGGGGGGAAAATAAACTGGGCCCGCGGTGCATGATGTTGGCTGCCCCACACATGGCTGGAGGCATTAGCGCACCACTGCTTTTACGCACCAAGCTCAGCAAGACCCTGAGCTCAGGCCCTGCTCCGGGGAAGTGACCAGCTTCTGTCTGACTAAAGGGAGCTCGCTGAACTCTCAGACACAAAGTGAACGTGACAGTCCTGTACTGTCTGAAACGGTGTAGAGCGCAGCGCGCCATGTGCCATGCCAACATTACGCGCTGCGTAACCTCACTTCAAAGGCTTTTCTTAAACCGTGCAGCGCTTTACACACATGATTTATCCATTGATCAAAAATAAAATATAACGCGTAAGTCCGTTTTGAAAGAGAGAGGGCAAATGTGGCTCTTTTTAGCAGGTTCATGGGTTCTGTGAAGCGCGCGCATCACAGAAATGTGGTGAAACTGTGTTTCAAAGCGTCTCACTGTGCGTTTGCTTTAAGCACATGGACTGACAGAAGTTTTGACAAGTATTGAATTCACCTGCACTACGAGGTAACAGCGGGTTTACGAGCACCCCCATCCCACTCCCTGTTCAAGGGCCGGGCTCGGACAGAAAACTCGGACAGTTTCGGGCATTATTCCAAGATCACAATGCTAGGATTCATGTGACTCACGTTGAAGATCTTTGGGATGTGCTGGAGAAGGCTTTGCCACACAAGTTCTCGGTGAAAAATGAATACGACGCTGGACTTTGCAGATGTTTATTGAAAGCCAGAACAACCATTAGAATGTGTGACCTTTCCTTTGTGGCGACAGTGTATGTGCAGTAATGATGGATATTCTTTTAGCCCGATCACTTTGTGTTCTGTGCGCGCCAACCAACAAATTATGCTTCCGATAATATGATTGCTCTCGCTAGTTTGAGTAAAGATTTACATAACATGAGCCAGTCTGTTGAATGGCTCTTTGACTTAAACACATCCCAAAGATTCGGCTCCCGTTCAAGGCGAGACACGGCAGGTGAAAGTAAGTATTCACCTGCAGAGTCTCCTCTTAAGAGCCATGAATCCCATCACCAATGAAATCCCTCACAGCGAGCCTGAGTCCACTCTTCAGACGGTTGTGGAAGAGTTTGCAGCGAATGGAAAAGCTCCTGTAGCGACCGTGGCTTTGACATGTTAATGAATGTTGGACCCTCGTGTTTTTGCATAATGAATAGATACATAAATAAATGACACGGCCACGTGACCCGAGAGCAGCAGAGCGTCACTGTCATTTCACATTCACCTTCACATACTCGCAATGACATTATACATGAACGGACAGGAAGCAAATGCAGCTCACAAGTTTGAGTTTGACAAAAAGAATCTGTTTTTGTTCCACATCTTGCACAAAACAGTGTAACAATGTCGATTCAAAAGCAACTTATTTTGTAAAAGTAAAATTTCGTTTCACACTTTAGCATGTTGGGTTCGACAGGAAAAAGCATTGGGTAAAGTGAGAAGTTAAAATGACTGGAATTAAGTTTAGTTTAGTTGTTTAGCTTAATTGGAGTACTGTATTTTCTGGACTATAAGTGGCTCCGGAGTATAAGACGCATCAGCCAAAAAATGCGTAATGAAGAAGAAAAAAACATAGATAAGTCGCTCCGGAGTATAAGACGCACTAATCAAACATTGCTTAATGAAAAAAACAACAGGCTGAATAGGCGTACACGGTATGCTAACGTAACACATTTATGGTTAGCTACATGAAGCATAAACAACGAACTAAATAGGTGTCTGGTATTTTAACGTCACATAAACAGATCAGATAGCTATAGCATGAAGAACATACCAAACTCTCAATCTCACTCCAAATCATTAAATTCATTGAAATCTTCTGAACAATCGCCTCGACACGGAGACATCTGGACATGGAGGCGTAACTGTTGACAAGCCTGTCCCAACAGCACGTTGTTTAAAGCTTCCATTTGTAAACTCGTTCCTCTAGCTGTGGCCATCGAGCTTTTAGCCCGTGATTAGCTTTTTTTTGTTGTTTACTTCAAGTAACCTCCGCTTCTCACTCACTCCAAGCTTTCTTTCTGCTGCTCGATTAGCCTGCAATGCCCTCTAGTGGCATGTGAAATTTTATTTTATTTTTTAAACACATATTAGTCGCTCCAGAGTATAAGACGCCCCCCAGCCAAACTCCGAAAAAAAGTGCGACTTATAGTCCGAAAATACGGTAATTTAGGTTGGAATAAGTTTTTAGTGGTAGGGGAAACTGGAGTACCTGGGGGAAACCTACACAGACACAGGGAGAACATGCAAACTCCACACAGAAAGGCCCCGTCCAGGTGGGAATCCAACCGGGACCTTCAAGCTGTGAAGCACGAGCGCTAACCGCTGTGCCACCGTGCCCGCCCCTTTTTCGGTGCTGTTCTTTCATTTCATTGGCATTTGTTCCTTACCTACTCAGAAAATGTCATTCAGAAAATGTCACTTATTTTCCGATTCATTTTTGCATTGAGGTTTAGCAGGTTTTGTACATAATCCCAATTCTTGATTAAAATGGCCTGGGGACGTCTGTGAGTTTTTGTCAGTGATTCACTCATTTTCAGACTATTTTCTGGAAATGATGGATAGTTAAAGACACTGAATGATGACACCGTGCCTTTTATTCGTTTGTGTTACGAGCGCTGACTCTCAGGTTTGTTCATGAGCTTCGCTTTAGCGACAAAAGCCGTTCCAAAACGTATCTTATGGAGGGGATGCCGAATTGCAGTTTCATTTCTGAACCCCACGATTTTCGGACATATCTTTGGAACAGAAAGGGGCGTAAAAGTTCAATCTTGCCTAGGGCGCCAAATTGGCAACGGTCGGCCCTGCGAACGACATCAACGCCGTGTCTCTGCTCCAAACCTTCCCTTCGGAGCCGCCACATTGGTATGTTTAACGTTGCCGTGACAACGTCGGCGTGCTTCCGGTTCACGTCTGTGTAAAGTTGTCGTTTTTTTCTCTTTTTACACTTTTAAACTGGATATAAAACAGCATTTGGGCTGGAGTAATGCTTTGATGCATGATATTCTTAATATTGCTTAACCTCTACAAGGAGGTATCCAGGCAAGACACAGCAAAGCCATGTCTTCTGTCCCTACTAGTGTTCGGGCTAATGGAGAATAAAACAGATGTACTGCTAAGCTCTTCCCAGAAAATGGTGAAAGACTGTTGTGGAGCGGAGGGAGCTGCGCAGGAGGAAGAGGAAGGAGGAGGTGGAGGAGCTGACCAGTCCAGGACACCACGCTCTGAAACGGGGACAAACCCAGGAGGCACTGCACCGTTTCAGAGGATCAGAGGATCCTCGACCTCCGGGTCAGGTTGACCCACAGTGACAGCGCGGCTCGTGGCAGCGGCTCAGGACTAACACCTGAACACTATTTCATTGTACGCTTGTGCAATGACAAATAAAGCACTTACTTACTTACTCTTCACCCCCCACCTTAAGGCAGTGTATTTTCTCCAGTTCAGTATTACCCAGATCTAAAAGCATCTTGACTGGAAAGTTTACAGCCTATAGGCCAGTGTTGCGCTTCATTTGAAAGCTAAGACCTACACCTACAGGTGGTGGATGGATGTTTACTGGTTAAACACGGACATAAACAAGACGTTTTAAGTCGATATTGGCCTTATTTAGACTTCATTACGCAGGTTAAAAACTTTCCAAACTCTGACAGGTTCAGTCACACGGGACTGACTCACCAGGCGACCTCGGAGTTTACAGAATTACCCTAAAGGTGAAAACCGGGGGAATTTTTACCTTCTAAATCACCGACAGCAGATTCACACGAGCAGAATCTCCGAGGACGTTTTTACTGGAGGTCATTCTAATGATCTTTTTTTGTAAAGGATATTGCACTGCCTGAATAACTGCTCTCTTTGCGATTTGCTGATGAGTAACTGTGGAAGTAACTCATCTTGTTGAACGTGTCTTTATTTCCCTCATCAAACCACCACGCTCACAACAGGCTAATGAGAAAATGAAGTTAGCGCCTGAAACGACCCTCCAGAAACGAGTTGTTTTGAGTTTGGTGCAAAAGCCGCCGTCTGTGGCCTTGGCGCGCCCGCGTTTGTGAGTTTCTGGTGGGAGCAGGTAGCGCGGCGCTCCCAGCCAAGCGCGGGATTGTCAGCAGATGCAAGCCAGTGGCACCGCCGTTTCAAATATATTTTTCTCTCCCCCTCGCTTCCTCTCGCTCCCCCTTTCGGTTTCTGTTGGTCACACATTTTGCGCCCGAGGGCCTTGAACACCAAAGGTAGAGCGGGGGATGAACACAGCTGCAGTGGAGAAGTGGCCCCGGGCAAAACGGGAGGGAGGGAGGCGGAGAGAGAGAAAAAGAGAGGGGGAGAGAGAGAGGGATGTGATGAGCGGTGACTGAGCTGCGAGTGAGGGACGCACTTCAGAGACACCCCACAACCCAACATCTGCCGCCAAGTTTTACGCCAAACCAACGGGGACGAGGAGAGACAGAGGAGAGAGAGGAGAGAGAGGAGAGAGAGGAGAGAGAGGAGAGAGAGAGAAGAGAGAGAGGAGAGAGGAGAGAGAGGAGAGAGAGAGAGGAGAGAGAGGGGAGAGAGAGAGGAGAGAGAGGGGAGAGAGAGGAGAGAGAGAGAGGAGAGAGAGAGAGGAGAGAGAGAGAGGAGAGTTGGGGGAGAGAGAGGAGAGAGAGAGAGGAGAGAGAGAGAGGAGAGAGAGGGGAGAGAAAGGGGAGAGAGAGAGGAGAGAGAGAGGAGAGGGGAGAGAGAGGGGAGAGAGAGGGGAGAGAGAGGGGGGAGAGGGGAGAGAGAGAGGGGAGAGAGAGGGGGGAGAGAGAGGAGAGAGAGAGGGGAGAGAGAGGGGGGAGAGAGAGGAGAGAGAGAGGGGAGAGAGAGGGGGAGAGGGGAGAGAGAGAGGGGAGAGAGAGGGGGGAGAGAGAGGAGAGAGAGAGGGGAGAGAGAGGGGAGAGAGAGGGGAGAGAGAGGGAGAGAGAGGAGAGAGAGGAGAGAGAGAGGGGAGAGAGAGGGGAGAGAGGGGAGAGAGAGGGGAGAGAGGGGAGAGAGAGAGAGGAGAGAGAGGGGAGAGAGAGGAGAGAGAGAGAGGAGAGAGGAGAGAGAGAGAGGGGAGAGAGAGGAGAGAGAGAGGGGAGAGAGAGGAGAGAGAGAGGGAGACAGAGGGGAGAGAGAGGAGAGAGGGGAGAGAGGAAGAGGAGAGAAAAAAGAGAGGAAGAGGAGACAGAGGAGAGAAAGAAGAGAGGAAGAGGAAACAGAGGAGAGAAAGAAGAGAGGAAGAGGAGACAGAGGAGAGAAAGAAGAGAGGAAGAGGAAACAGAGGAGAGAAAGAAGAGAGGAAGAGGAGAGAGAGGAGAGGAAGAAGAGAGGAAGAGGAGAGACAGAGGAGAGGAAGAAGAGGAAGAGGAGAGAGAGGAGAGGAAGAAGAGAGGAAGCGGAGAGGAAGAGGAAAGAAAAAGAGAGGAAGAGGAAACAGGAGAGAAAGAAGAGAGAAGGAGGAGAGACAGGAGAGAAAGAAGAGAGAAAGTGCAGAGGAAAAGAGGCAGAAGAGATAGAGGAGAGACGGAGGAGAGAGTGGGGACTGGGTCATTGTCAAGGCTGTAATCTTCTATGGCCCATAGTCACAGAAACTGGCTGCTGTGCATTTGACGAGCGGCTCGGCTTTACTATTATACAGACGCTGCTGGTGAAAACTTGGATTTTTCACGCAATGTTGAGATTTTTGGCCCGTTTAATCTTTAACATCCTAGTTTTAACGTCAGTAATGAAAAACAGGCCGAACTCCCTCTTTACGATGTTTATTCTCTGACGTTTTGTCTCTAGATTTATCCAGGAAGTAACTCTAACATGGCACCACTCCCTGGTCTTTCCCACGAGACGACGCTGTAATCCAAATATGGTCATTTCCTTTGTGGGAGACGGCAGCGGCTAAAGACGGGAGGAATATACACACTGTACACTGTATCTAATGATTCCTTTAACTCCTTGTCGCATTTTGTTATTGTGAAATGAGTGAATGTCTTTAAACACTGCACATATGAGGGAGCGTCTTCGTGTGGAGTCGTGCGTCTCTTGGTCGTTCGCCTGCAGCAGATTTCTCTCGTCTCTCACACCACACTTGTTCTGTGAAGTCCATCCGAGGCGCCTCCTTCCGCACCTCGCCACAAACCCCGGCTCTGCCCAACCAAAGCGTTCACTTTCCACGGTCTGTCCTCTCGCTCGTGAGAAGGTATTCAAACTGAGAGCTGCGTTTGTATTTGCATAACTGTATCCACACACTGACACATGGAAGCTGGGTTTTTCCTTTTTTTTTTCAAGCTCGACTTTACACTTTTGACAAATCCAGGTTTTTCCGATGAAGACGATTAAGTGCAATAGTCACTGCACTCACCAATGGCTTTGTGTGAAATAAGAGAAATCGTTTGCAGCAGGAAATAGATTTTCATCAAAGACTGAATTTATTATTTCTCTCGTGAAATGTTTTATGACATGAATCATCTCTGTGTCTGATTTCAGGTTTACGTTGTGTAAAGAGCTCCAGATCATGAAACAAAGGAATAATCTTAGTTAATCGTTTTCATTCATTTGGGGAATTGTAACTTCCAGGGTCATTTTCTCAAAAATGCATTTTATCCTGGAGTCATCTCCACCATACACAACATCAACAAATCATAATTCATGCATCAGGTTAATTCTTTCACAAATTATTACTTTTCCAACATACTTTTATGGGGCAAAAATGAAAAAAGTTAAGTATAGGGCCTTTAAAGTAGATCCTACAGACACCAAATTATCCAGTGTTGTATTTTTTATGCGTATTTTCCAGGCTGATTTCTTGAGCTTTAAACAAATAGCAAAGAAAAAACATCATTTAAAAAAATACGTCTTAAAGGGATACTTCGGGATTTTTGACATAGGGCCTCATTTCCTAGTTATCCAGAGTGTTGTTGATGTCTGGAGATATTTTTTTCTTAAATTCATGCAGTTCTTATATTTGAAGAGTCTAGTTGCGCTAGGCTAGAGCAAGGCTAAAGCATTTCTATGGTAACCACTAGCCTGCATTAAAAAACAGTCAGGCGCACTCCACAGTGCACCTGAGGTAAATCATATATAACGCCAGACTAACGATATAAATGTCTGTGTCGATAGAATAATTTTAACCATTTTGCATTTAAAATAACTTATATTTGAGCAGCATAGCTTCGTGGCTGTAAGCTAACGCAGTGGCGGAGTGATCTGCGAGAAATAGTCCCTCAAAATGCGGTAATTCATGTGATACAAGGTCAGTTATATTTCAAAAAATATTCTATTAACACAGACATTTATATGGTTAGTCTGGTGTTATAAGTGATTTACCTCAGGTGCACTGTGGAGTGGGCCAGACTGTTTTTAATGCAGGCTAACTGATACCATAGAAATGTTTTAGCCTTGCCCTAGCCTAGCGCCACTAGACTCTTCAAATATAAGAACTGCATGAATTTAAGAAAAAAATATCTCCAGACATCAACAACACTCTGGATAACTAGGAAATTAGGCCCAATGTCAAAAATCCTGAAATATCCCTTTAATTTATGAATGAACTCATTTGGAATTGTGTTTTAAACAAAAAGAGGTGGAATAGATTCTTAAAAATCGCCGCTGTGGCTTTGATTACGGCTTTGCACTTTGGACTTTTTTTCTCAGTGAGCTTCACGACGTCATCACAGAAATGGTTTTGACTTCACAGACCGTTACACCAGGGACAAGGACCTTATGAAGCTCAAGAATTAATTTTAAATATTGAACATATTCGGGGTTATTTCCTGCATAATCACATGTGTTCATGTCTTCTATGAGAATTATACAACGGAAATAGTTTCGAATGTAAAGAAAAACCGATACATACCTGCAGCGTAGTTTATTTAAAAGATTTGTCAACACAATTCAAACCTTTAGACCTTTTACAAAAGTGTAAACGGTCTAAATTATACTGTATATGTGTATTTTTTCCTGTTGAATTCCTTACTCCAACTTTTCCACTGTTTGTCTTTGCGGCTAACGTTGTCAACCGTCCAACATAGACAGAGAGAAAACCATAATGTCCCTAAACACGTCCAGTTCTTTGCATTAGACCCCCACAGAGCTGTGAAGCTGCGACGCGTTCAGGGCCCTTTATACGGCTCTGTTTACAGCAAGGATCAATGGGAAATCTGCTGCTCGCTGTTTAGCCTGGGACCAAATGTATGTCATACCATTCGCACACACATCGACTCGCTGCGCACACGAGCGGCCGACTGTCACTGGCTTCAGCTGAACCGAACGCTCTGTGCGTTTGAAGACAAAGCGGAACAGATGCACCATTACGCCGGGAAAATGACAACCCACATTTTCGCTGTTATTAGTTTTAAAATTGTTGACATGTCCGTTTCGCCATCATTAACATACATAATGTACATAACGCGCTCCCCGTGTCTGCGTAGGTTTCCCCCAGGTACTGCGGTTTCCCCTACCACTAAAAAAACATGTACAATAGGCCAGGATGAGTGTGAGTGTGTTTGAGTGTGCGAATGTGGGACTACAATCTGGTATGATGTGTTCAATAACACCAAATAAAACCAATAAAAAAAACAGGTATAGCACAGTAAAAATGACCATTGATAAGTGCTTGTTCTACTTGATACACACAAATGATCATGCCTCACATCACAGCTAGAAGGTCCCGGGTTCGATTCCCACCAGGACGGGGCCTTTCTGTGTGGAGTTTGCATGTTCTCCCCGTGTCTGCGTAGGTTTCCTCCAGGTACTCTGGTTTAATAATAATAATAATGCATCAGTTTTCTATAGCGCTTTTTTGGACACTCAAAGACGCTTTACATTGCATTATTCATTCACTCCATACTTGGTGGTGGTAAGCTACTAGTGTAGCCACAGCTGCCCTGGGGTACACCGATGGAAGCGAGGCAACCAGTCTGCACCATCAGCCCCTCCGACCACCACAAACCACTCACTCACCACATTACATTCGCCAGGCTTCCTGGTGTTACCAAACGGTCTCCCATCCAAGTACCGACCAGGCCCTTCCCTGCTTAGCTTCCAAGATCTGACGGGGCATAGCAAAGGCGGTATGGCCACAAACCTAGTGGTAGGTTTCCCCTACCACTAAAAACATGTACAGTAGGTTCCTGTCTGGAGCCAGGACTCCCCTGAAAAGGAGATTCTTAATCTCAGTGGGACTTTACTGGTTAAATAAAGGTCACTGATTCATCTGAAATACTGCTCCTCAGAGGCACACACTACCTTTGTTGCCCTTTATGAGAATGAAGGCCAACAGTTGCATTACATTTTACATTTACATAATAACTAAAATATTACATACGTTTATAGATTTGATTTTCAAAATGGTTATTTATAATACTAACATTGCTTTGTATAGTACCATATGCCTTATATGATAATATGATGGAATATTAACTTAACCACAGCAACAGGTGATGTCGTCGGTACAAATCTTTTTAGTTACTCTAGTTAATAATTCTCTCTGAAAGTTCATTTCGTATCGTCTCTCGAAGGAAAACACCACATGACTACACAGAGCCGAACTACAATGTCTAAACCCTGGGAAGAATTCTCTCTTGTCGATGACGAGATGCTGTACTCCAATAGCTTTAACTTGGAGGAGGAGCTAGCCTCATCTTCTGATGTGGACTCAATGGAGGCCAAGCTTCTGAACAGCAAAGAGAAACTTGCGTCTCAAAAGGTCTTGACGGCTAACCTCGAACAGAAGTAAAAATGTTTGCAGGAGGAGATTGTATGTCTAAAAGAGCATGTCACCGATGTGAGCAAGCTTAAACAGAAAGCTGAAAACGCCAGAGACATCAACTTGGTCATGCACAAATTACAAATGGCGTCAGAAGCAGCCAAAACGTCTTCATTTTCAGAAGAAGTGATCGCTGAACTTCAGATGACAAAAGAGGAGCTTAAGTCTCAAAAGAGCTCAGCTCCTGACTTCAAAAAACATATTGAGGAGAAGTTGAAGCCTATGCAGGACAAGACAGGTCATCTTAAGGAACAGGTTGCCACAGAGACCACACTTAGACGAAAGGAGGAAAATGAGAAGGTCACGATGTGGTATAAACTAAAGCTTGAAACAGTTTTTAATTCCATTTCTCCACATTCCTACGTGTATAAAAGTTAACGTCTTTTGTTTTCCCATGCATGCATGCATAGGAAAACACCAGTGGAAAGGCTTCTGAAAGGAAAAGAAAAGCCTGACTAAAGCGTAGCATAATGAAGCGAGCGTTGTCAGAGCCTGTTTCTTCTCATAGCTTTGTTTAGCCTCCGTTAGCGCCGCCGTCTACCCCTTCCCCAGGCATTAGCATACCGGCGTGTCACATCCTAGAATTATTATCTCTCCGGCAAATGGCGAAACGCGGGGGCTCGCTTTAGCGCTGAAAACATTACTGTACGTGTCACGTTAGCGCAGTTATTGTAGCCGGAAAACGCCACAATGCGCTTCGAGAGAGCGGATAATTCTCAGGAACAGATCTGCACATTAGCAATAGGCATCTGCTCACTGTGGCTTAAACACGACCAGCATACTGGAGGGAGGGCATCAGACACACAGGAGTATAAGAGATTGAGATTATTTTTGCTATGATCTGTGTCATAATTGCATATTCTCAGTGAATGTTATGTAAAGATTTTGTAGATCGTTTTCTCCTTAATGTCTTAGTTTTAATGTCAGCGTAAAAAAAGAACAAACTCATCCTTTGCGATGCTTATTTTATGACTTTTTTCCGACTCGCCCGCTGCAGATTTTTAGGAAATCACTACAGCACTGCCATCATCTTTCACATTATGTAAATGTAGTAATTCACATATACTGACATGTTTGGTATCCACGTGTAACACGAAAGGCCATAGAGATGACGCTGTAATCCAAATATGGTCATTTCCTTTGTGGGAGACAGCAGCAGTGACTCTAATCGGATTAGACTATTTCCAAACCAGTTTTCATCAGCAGGAACTCACGACACAAACGTAAACGGCAGGAGGAGAATGCACTTCAATAAAGTGATTGTTGTCATTTGTTTGTTGTAAGGGAGTAATCAGAAATCAGTAATCAGATTACTTTTTCAAAGTAACTGAAGAGCAGCACCAAAAAGGCGAGCGATATACACACGCATGTGCAGACATTACCAAACTCTCAAAGAGGTTTTTTTTACACTCTTGCAACATCTCCACTATTTCTGAGCATTTTGTTTACATTTGAACCCCAACAAACAAGACAAAATGTGATTTTTTTTTTTCGTCTTTTTTTTATAGATTTATTTTTCCACTAGTAAGTATTATTTATTAAAAAACTAAAAAAGATCCGCATGTACAAAATATGAATTTGGAACGACTATCAGAAAGCCTAATTTCTGCGCATGTCAACTTTTTTATAATTGTCTTGGCTAATCTCTATGGATGCTGTTTGCGAACAAAATGGCGGAGTTCGGCCGTATAATGTTCAATTTAATGCGCTTCATCACAAGCTCGGAGAGTGGAAGTGTTGATGTGATTTCAAAGTAAAAGCGTTTAATTGAAGGCAAACAACCCGTTAAAAGGCAGTAAATGAGCGGCGCGGTCAGGGGGAAGCGGGCTAATTGGGAGTAAAGCGCGACGGCACAAATAACAACAGACAAAACGTTTCAGATTGATATCTCTGAATCCACGTTTATCCTCCTGCCGCGTTCCCCCTTAAACCGCGTCACTCTATTTCAGCAGATCTTGTGTAGGACGTCTGGTGTAGTGTTGTCCGCTCCTATTTAATTTCTTTCACTTAATCTTCATATTGCGGCTAACTCGTCTAAAGTGTATCTGATCCAGTGTCTTCATCATCATCATCATCATCATGGTTACAAGTGCGTTATAAAGCGTGCCACTCTCCCTCAGCAGATCTCCGCCTGAGCCGCCTGCCGCGCCCTGACAGTGCAGCTCATTAGCCGTATCGCCGCGCACCTCGTTAGCCGCCGCCTTCGTCTGCGTGTGACAGGTCATTCTCCTCCGTCCGCCCCAAAGAGAGGTGACGTACCGGCGCGCCCACCACCCCCCCCCCCCGGCCCCCCGACCCGACCCGCAGCCCGATCTGGGAGGAAAAAGCCTCACGCCGCGAAACTAGGCCAGACGTCCGCGCGAAGCCTGGTGTAAATTTGTTAAAGGCCTCCTCCCAGTTAATCCCCCACCACCACCACCCGCCCCACCCCGCAGAGAGAGGGGCTAACGGGATTACGGCGTGGAGACTGGGGGCCGCGGCGGTGGGGAAGTGTTTTTTGGGGGGGGGATAATTGCGTTGGTGGGACGCGGCTGGTTTCCGGAGGCAGAGAGGAGCTGGTGTAACGCGGATCTAATGGAGGAATCCGTACCAACCGATATGTGGGAGAAGGACTCGATTTGACCACGAGAAATGGCTCCGTTTTTTTTGTTTTCAAAGTGTGTCGTCTCACGTCACGAAACTGATGGAGGCAGAGGCCTGACAGAGCAAGAGAAGAGGGGAAATGAATAATTTAGAGGTATCGATTTGCAACTCCTGCTGTTGACTACTGACATAGTCCCCGCCCCCAAAAAAAAAGGCTACATATTTGGCATCTTAATATATTCTAAATAATGGATAGAGCCAGGTTTACATCAAGTTTGTTTTGACTTTTTGTAAAATTTGCTCTAAGGGAATACAGTTTTGGAATTATGCAAGTTATTAGTGGAATAATCAGTAAAAAAAAGTTGGAGTCAAAGCTCAATACATCAGGGAGGAATTACATATTAAAAAACCTCTTTGAAATAAAAAAAACAACAACTTCAAATCTTGTTGAAGACTGAAGTGTGGAGTCTGTAGGAGCTACTAAAGTGGACATGTTGTTGCAAGAAAGGAAAGAAAAACTCATTTATAGAAAACGGCCCTAAAGTGTAGTAACATCTGCACATGTGCCCTGTGTACATATATTTCTACGTATAATTTTGCAGCGTGCGTCTTCCACAAAGGAAATGACCATATTTGGATTACAGCGACTTGTTGGGGGGATTCCGTGCATCACGTAGATACCAAACATGTCAGTGTTTGTGAATGAATAAGCGTGGGAAATACGGCAGAGCGCAGCCATGTTGGAGTGGTTTCAGACGAAAATCCCAAGTTCATAAAGTCTATATTTTTACTCTGACATTAAAGATGTCCAGGGAGAAAGCCGCCAAAACTCCAAAACCAAACACTGCACGAAAAACTGCCTTCAGATCTTGCTTCTCGGGGTGGGAACCTCTGGGTACCTCATGATTCGATACGATACGTGATACATGGCTCAAGATAACCTTACGATATGCCGATAATGTGATAATCGATATAGTGCTCAAAAATAACATATGATACATCACAATGTTCTTTTTTTACCTTTTTTTTACATACTACATATTCTTCATCATTTACATTTGTTTCATGAGCTTTATACCCCTTTTTCTTAAGTTAATAAATGATCCCTGACTTACTCACTGGGTCATTCATCTGTCAGTGGCATCACTTCATTTACATTTAAATAAACAACACACCATCGTTCTATTCCAAAAGTAATAAATCAACCCCAACTGTATCTTTAATTTAATCTCTGGTTGAATAATCTCTAATTTCTCATTATGAAAACTAACATTAAAAGTAATCTATTTGTGTGAGTGTTTGGTCCAAGTGCTGCCCTCTACTGTTCATTATAGTAGGAGCACTACTACTTCATTAATATGCATGACGTCATCTCAAGTATCGATATCGGAATAAAAAGTATCGTATCGCCACGCAAAATATCGCAATATATCATAAAATCAATATACTTGCTTCTCCTTTTAGTTTAAAACACACACTCTCCGCTCGCTCAGGACACAGTATAGATTTAATGTGACCTGTGGCTCCCGGTGGGCACTGGTGTTCCTATTCAGTGGTAAATAAGTTCACCCATGTGAAAGTAATCAGTATTCAAGTATTCTGAATGGACAGTACTTGCAAGTTTTCAGTATTCTGTATTGCTGCGATTGACTGCCCAAAGCTAACTCTGTGTCGATACAAAATCTTTCAAAATCGATTTACGCGAGACACTGTCAGTCCCCAAAGGAAAATAGCAGAAGCAGAAGACGCCTGAGTCTTAAAGCGCAGTTGGAAGTCTCATGTCGCTTCTGTGCCTATGGTTTATCGCTTTACACTTTTGTCTTGCTTTGTTATTTAAAAATAACAACAACAAATGCGTAGAAACTCAACCACCACCATTCGAGAGAAGATCCCGGCTTTGAGGAGCTGAAACTCAACGCACGTCGAGGCAAAACACAAACACGCCCTGAACAAAATATTTTGAAAAGGAGTTTGCGGAGAAACCCTTAGGTTTTTTTTTATGGGAGCAAACAGGAACCGGCGCGACGCTTGAAGCAGCTGCTACAGAGAAAACACAAAACAGGACGACGGCGGCGCTCGTGATGAAGAATGACACTGAGTGGATTTGAGCGAAATGAGATTTGAAAAGAGTCCGTTCAGTCGGAGAACAGAAGATTATAATCCAGCAGCAGATTCCTATAACGACGTTAAATCGCAAAGACAAACACGGACTCGGGGGATTGTTTTTGGATGATTCTTTTAGAGCTCAAATGTATTATCCGTGTACTGCGCTATTTTAAAGGTCACAACAACAGGCAGATACAGCACAAAGCCTGTGGTTTCCTGTTTTCATTTCTTTCTTGCTTTTGTGCAGCCACTGGAACTGTTATGATAACGCTAACAGTAACCTGCGTGCTAGTTCTTGAGCAAAAATTGCTTGAAGATTAGATGCAACGTCACAAATGTCTATGACCACAAAACAAAAGACAAAATTCATTTCACTACCAGGAAGAAATATCAGGTACACAGCGTTTAATCTTCCGGAACTTTGGGAACCCCTGTCATAAAGAACCGGAAGAATATTGACCCACCAAGTCAAAAGCAAGAGACTATTTTTTATTTAGTCATTCGGTCTGCAGTACATTTCATGCCATGGACCACCTAAACACACAAAATCTTGGTCACAGTCTTTCGTGCTACACGTTGATAACAAACATGTCAGTATTTGGGAAAGACCAGGGAACGGCGCCATGTTGTTGAGTTACTTTCTGGGAAAGACTTCTGACTCAAAGCGACAAAACTTCGCAACATCGCAAAGGGAGAGTTTGGTCTTTTTTTACTCAGACAATCACCGGCTGCGCTCGCTTGAAGTGCATATTGATCTTAAAAAAGACATTATTTTGGAGCCTCAGCATTGATTTCTCATGTTTTATCATTTATAATTTGAAATGATGTCTCTCTGCTAATTAAATAGTAACAATGAAATCTCTCCTGCTGGCAGTTGTGGGAATAATTTATTTACTAACAAACTTTCTGTTTCGATTCATGGCGTGGTTTACAGCTTCAGCGTGGACTGAAAAACACACTTTGAACTGTAGGGCTGCAAGATTAACCTTTTTAAAAGTGATGAAAAAGCAACAAAAACGTGGCACTAACGCGGTGACAACGCAACAAAAAAGTTTAGATCAGTTTTGTAGGTCTCATCGTTCAAGCCTGCAGCCTAACGTCCGTAAACTGAAACATGACAAAAAAGTAAAAACAAATATAATAATAACATGAAAATCAATAAATGTGCCACCATAAAAAAGGGACTAAAAAGTGATGAAAAAGCAGCATAAAAGCGATAAAAAAAAACTGTCTTCAAATTAGGGCTAAATAAAATCATAATACAAAAGAGTGCAGTTTTATTGATGAAAATCTATATCGTTTATATCTTGCTTTTTCGATTTTAATATTTTGAATGTTCATAAATACGATAACGATATATTTTTCTTTTGCGATATTGATATCTTGAATGTTCATATCTCGATATCGATACGATAACGATATATCTTTCAGCCCTATTTCAAATGAGGCGTTGCACTGGCCTAAACATGACAAAAATAGTGTCAAAAAAGCAACAAAAACATGACAAAAGAGATGAAAAAGCAACAAAAATGTGACGCAAACGTGACGCAAACGCGGCGGCGACGCAACTCAAAAAGAAGTTGTGTCAGTCTTAGCTTTCAAATGAGGCGGTACGCTGGCCTATACGCTGTAAGCTCCAGTCAAGAAGCTTTTAGATTTGGGTAAAGCACTCAGTTAAGAGAAAATAGCCTTGAAACAGTGTCAGAACTCAATGCTTTTGTGTGAACAATAACTCCAGTATTTTCCATGAGCTTATTATTATGTCGACGCTGTACCCCCCCCTCTCCCCCCGTGTGTTTCCTCTCCATTAGCCGCCGCCCGCTGTAGTATCTGGGTGGCCCGCGCTGGTACTTGCCCTCCCCTCCGCCCCCTACGCGCTGTTTTTTTGTTTTGCCCCTGATCCCGATCCCTTGTGATGCCTCGCCTGCCCCTCCGCTCTGAACCTGCATATCCGCCGCGGTGTTTTGCCTCATGACGTATTAAGATCAAACGGCCGGGGCCAAACCGGTGCCGCGGACCAGAGCTTTAATTACGCTTCATTATTGTTAACGTCACCGCCGCGCTCGGGTCGCCCCTGTCGCCGCTCTTCCACCCCGGTTTTTGAGATGGACACTGGGAGAAAGAGAGGGGGGGCGGGGGCGGGGGCGTGTCCTGTGGCGCGACGTCTGGGGAAAGACGTTAGGGTGGACGTCTCCTGCATAATTTAGGCAAAAAAAGTACGTATTTTGGGACCCTCAGCATTGATACTTGATACTGCTGCAGGTGAAAAGGAAAAAAAAATAGACTTTTGTGAGAGAAAAAATGTATTGCGAGTTTTCTGTCAGTTTATGTTTTCAGATGAATATAAGACGTATGCATACAAATGGCCAAAATTGCATATAACTGCAACAAAAGGTATATAATGGATATGAACAGATTTTGCCCTTGCTTTAACCAAGTACATTTTCTCAGGTTCAGCTTTACCCAGATCTAAAAGCTTCTTGACTGGAGTTTATAGCCTATAGGCCAGTGTAGCACCTCATTTAAAAGCTAAGACCTACAAAAAACGTATCTTAAAACATGTCGTTGCGTTGTCGCCATGTTGTCGTCACTTTTTAGTCGTATTTTGGGGTCTTTTTTGTCATGTTTTTGTTGCTTTTTCATACATTTTTTGTCGCCTGTTTTGTTGCTTTTTCATCACTTGTTTGTCACCTTTTTGTTGCTTTTTCATCCTCATTTACGTCTTGTTTTTGTTGTTATTTTGACGCTTTTTTCAAGAAGCTTTTGAATTTGGGTAAAGTCGGTTAACGCTGGGGTTAAAAAGTTAAATTCAAGTTTTAATTTTTGACATATTAGTTGCTAAGATTTTTCCAGAGGGATTTTGGATCTTGTTTTAGTTTTTGAATGGACCATTTATCAAATTTCACTTTTTTTTTTTTTAGTTCAATTAATCGGCCCTAAAGTTTAGTCACTTTGTCTGCACATGCGCCCTGTGTACATTTCTTTAGCCACTGCTGTCTCCCACAAAGGAAATGACCATATTTGGATTACAGCATCATCTCGGTCACAGCCTTTCTTGCTACACTTGGATACCAAAGAAGCGTGGGAAAGACCCGGGAGCGCCGCCCATGTTGTAATTATTTCCTGGATATATCTCTCTGATATTAAAACTAAATAACGAGTGAGTAAACAAGCTTTCACTTTCAGTTAACAGCTCACTAGGAAATCGATGGCACCGTGATGAACACACTTTGAGTGCAGAACGGCTCAGAACAAGTCCGGTGATGAACTACAGGCTTTAAAAACGTGGAGGACAGTTTTGTGTTCCATCTATGACGCAATGCAATCCAGGAAATAGGACTATAGTATAACAGGATTACTCAAAACTGCACGAATGACGCACAACTCTAACTTCAGGCCTGTTATTGATGGAGGAACAATGTAAAAACATGGTGAAAAAGTCATTAGGTTTGTGATTTGTATTTTCATATCAAGATGCAGTTAATACACCTTATTGGCTAATTCTCTAGCCACTATAGGTTCTCATGACCAAAGAAAATTAATAATTGTCTAGACTACGAAGTTGGGACCTGCTGTTGTCAGCTCCTCGCATGAGAGTCAATTAAAATGTACATTGTTTTTACATAATTTATAGCCCGTAATGAGGAGATGGATGTGTTACCGCGGGTCAAAGGCCTGGTGCAGATGTTAAACTGATCGACCCATGTGCTGTCCCCTTTAGGCCATTCTGGTTTATTCATTAGGTCCTAGGACTCATTCATACTATCTACATAGATGTGTGTAGTATTTATCTGTCAGACATGCTTTTACCAATGGAGACACATTACCATGAATTCATTTTACCTGATTTTATGGTGTTGAGATGTTGAACCCAGTCTGGGGTCCAACAAGCCACAAGGAAAATGTCTTCTTTTTTTCTACTAATGTATAGCGACAGTGAGCTGCAAGAAGGACGTGAAGATGAAAAGTTCATATGTTCACATTTGGTCTCTGGGCCATAGCTTGGCCAACAAGATAATCCACTGCCTGACCACAAAAAAGGTCTCACGCACTCACCTGTAGCTTTGATTCTAGCTCATTCTCTCTGGCATTGTTTCAGAAAGCTTCTGCAGCAGCCAAAGATCCAGAGTTAGATCTTGCATTGATGATGGGAGACTGGACTCTCCCTGATCCACTTGTTCACAATGTGAGCCCCATGAATTCTGACATTATTATCGTGGAATATGCCCAGAATCCATTGACCTGGTCGTCAGCTGATCTCATTGTTTGGGCATAAAGTGTCGCTGAACCTAGACCTGACCAATTGCAGCAGCTTCAGGTCAGAACACTTGGATTCATTCAGGTAAACTACGCTTCTTTTGTCGTCAGGCAGTGTATTTTCATCTGTAAAAGCTGCTCCACATTGACCACTGCGTGAAAAATCAATACTTTCACCTGCCTTTCATCTCGCCTTTGGTTCAAACTTCTTCCTAACTTCCTTAAAGTATTTCATCACAGTTTGCAGGCATGAGTTTATGAAAAAGAGATTCTTAATCTCAGTGGGACTTTCCTGGTTAGATAAAGGTCAAACAAACAAATTAACATGTTTCACAACTTTCAGGGAGGGAATTGTATTCCAGTGGGTAACGAAATACAGTTATTTAGAACAGCAATTTTGAGTAACTGTATTATTCAGTTCTTCATCGTAGTGAAGCCTAAATCGTCGACTGGACTGGGTTTGGTTGAATTATGGACGTTTCGCTTCTATTCACAGTAGCTTCTTCTTAGCCCTTTTGGTCAGAATGTGACTCCGGAACCAAGCCAGAGCGTTCTATATAAGACTCCAGTCGTTGATTTAGACTTCACTATGATGAATACTTCCTGGACGAATAAGAGCCTTCACAATCATATAATACAGCTGCTTTTTCTAAAATTAAAGGCATACTTTGCAGAACTCAATAATACACTGTTTAGCTTCAACCAACAATGTGTTGTCCACCATGTTTTGCGTTTCTAATTAATCTTAAAGGTCCTATATCATGCAAAATCGACTTTTTTGAGTTTTTAGCCATGTTGTTATGCTATTTCCTTATCAAAAACACCCCCAGAGCGGTTTTTGGCTTCATTCACGCAGTTCTAAGTAATCCTCCTGAATCCTGCTCTCTGAGCAGCTGCTCCGTCCTCTCCTGGTAAACGACTGAGCTGTTCAGTTGTGTCGTCACAGCGGAACGGAAGTGCTCTACGTCTGTAATGTAATGCCTTACGGCCTGATTTGTATTTATAAAACTTTTTTTTTTTTTTTTTTTTTTTTGGAAAAAAAAAAAAAAAAAAAAAGCAACTCTCCGACGCGTCTGTGCTGTCCCACAACGCTAATCAAGCGCACCCACGGCTGGAGGAGCCATGGATCCGAGCATAAGTGTTGTTTTTGAAGACTGAGCTCTTTCTAACCTACTCTGGACACCGCCTGTTCTTTTTTCTTACCGATAATGTCACGGATGCGCGTTTGGCTACGAGAGGAACAGGACTTTTCAACCTTCCTAAAGAAGAGTGCACTCGCCAGAAGTTGGAATTTCTTTCCGGGATTAAGCTAGCTACTATATCAACCAACCTGATGGATGCTTGATAAACCTTGGCCAGAATCAAAGTGGATTAACTTTTATAACCAACACGAGGGCCATAACGTAAACACCCGACGATGGGGAGGCCATGCTGAGCGGTGAGTCAATCAAAACGCGTGTTAGCGTGTGTGTTAGCGTGTGTGTTAGCCATTTATGAAACTGTGTTGCACGTGTGAACTCCTTATAACTGCATTATGTGAAGTAACTTCACTTTTTGCAGCAATATTTATATTTATAATACTGCAAATGTGGAATGAGCGGAGAGAGGGGCGGAGTTAACTGAATCGAAGCGTCTTGTCTTCCGGGTAGGGAAAATACCCCCCAAAAATACTTATATTTCTCTCAAAAATGAGTACTCCATAGTGATAGAGGTACAATATATCATATATATGCCTATACTTTACTTTGGAATGGCTAAAATAGCATGATACAGATCCTTTAAAAGTATTCAGACTAAAATACTCTGATTGGACAAATTAACTGAATATGTCACAAAATACATTTTACAGCAAGTATTCACTATTTAAACGTATTCTCCCCAATACTGGCGACACTGCCACTGTAATGAAGCAACTGGCTACTTTACTTTAATAAAACCGTTTGGAATTAAATGGCAGCACACTGAGATCTTTATTCATAAATGTTTTTTGTTTTTACCAAATAATGAAGGGCAAAACTATTATTATTTAAAGTGCAACACCTTTCCATGCACATTCATCACACATTTCTGATTTTTCAGTTGCCAAAAAAAACACAACATGACCATTATTATAAAGAAAGTTTATATTCAAAATATTGAGTTAATTTTGTCTACATGGCCCAGCTCTGACTGTAAATGTTTAAAGATTTCTGCAAACGCACTGTGGACCGTGGAGCCGCTCTCTCCTGATCTCGCGGCGTCTTTCCTCTTTAAGTCAATTAGCCGGTGTCCTCGTCAGCCTCGTTAGCTCCTTCACCAAACATGCTAATGCTAATCACTATGCTAATGAGTATGCTAACGAGAGCGCGTCTGCGTACGAGTGTGTCGGGGACGCGTCGGGGGCTGTTTGACATGGTTAATCGCGGCGCGCTGGTGCAGAGTGACCTCTCGGCGACGTGCAAGGGGAAAGCTTTGACGGGGAGCGAGCGGAAACATCAGCAGCAAACATCGGGTATCGGTTAAATTAAAAGAAATTTACATAAACAGCGGAGGAGTCTATTGGTCACATTGTAGAATTATATGTCTCAATTTTTTGATATTTGAATTAAACAACAATTAATCGATTAAGTCAGTGGTACAAAATGATAAAGTATTAGACCGTCTAAGCAGTGATGTCAAGATGAACCGGTTTCACAGTTACCGTGGTTACAAAAGCTCACAATGGTTGACGAATTCAAGACGTCTCTTGAGCCGTAGCGTATTTGCGCCAAACGCTGCCACTCTCCGGTAAAACAGCGTCCAAAACGCATGAAGTCAGCGGCAGGTTCTGTAACCCAATGTGCAGAGCAAATCTCATCCAGTTTCATGAACGGTTTCAAAGGAAGAGTCCCAAAAGAAGCACGGCAAAAAAGTGAAACTGTGTGAGTGCATGGAAATCAGCCGAGAGTTGAATCAGAACTCTTTTGTAATTTAAGTACAAAAGAGTTCCAATGTGAATGTGAATTTATGAGACACAGATCAGAGGAAGATTTCATCATAATAATATGCTTTTGGCCATTTATTTTTAAAATCTTTTTTTTTTTTTTTTTACACACACTTTTTCTCCAGTTCGGCTTTACCCAAATCTTAAAGCTTCTTACAGCCTATAGGCCAGTGCCTCATTTGAAAGCTAAACCCGCAAAACTGATCTTAATGGATCTTTCTCCTCGCTTTGTTGCCGTGTTGTTGACACTTTTTTGTGGCTTTTTGTTGCATTTTCATCCTCATTTTTGTCGATTTTTCATCGCTTTTGTTGTCATGTTATTGTCGGTTCATTTTCATCTTGTGTGTGTGTCGCTTTTTTTGTTGCTCCTTTGTCACTTTTTGTTGCGTTTTCATCTTGTTTTTGTTGCTGTAAAGGCTTTGAGAAATTCTCTTTATAATTTTGATAATCGTTAAAATGGTTAAAAACGCAATATTTTCCTCACAATAATCTTGACTCAAAAATGATTACCCTTTTTCCAAGTCCCAAATCATAATATATTTGTGTTTTAGTAATCCAATTAGGTTCATTAGGTCTAGCAATGACACTATGTTCTTATAAAACCTGTGTTCTTATTTCTTGACAGTTTCGGCTGCTTCTGCGGCCTGGCAAAGCATGAAATATAGACACAGGGCTGACCATAAGAACATAATGTCCTGGTCATTATACAATCCTAGACCTTCAAAAAAGAACCACCAGGCCTCATTGTGCTGTACCTGGGAACTCTTGCCCCTTGCTCTCCACTAGTGGTGAGAAATTTAGCCTGTTAAGTTCGTTGACCATCTGAAATTTGACTTTTTCCAGCTTCGTCTTCTGGCCTAAGTAAAATCTTCCTTGGCCAGAATGGCGGCTATGCACGCTTTCATTACCTCGCGCATCAATTACTGTAATGCACTTTATGTGGGTGTGAACCACTTTAAATCGGCTGCAAATGGTGCAAAACGCTCGCCGGCGCAGTCGCATCACCCCAGAGCTGTGCTCCTTGCACGGGCTCCAGTACATTTCAAACTTGTAATGTTTGTTTTCAAATCTTTGAATAGTCTTGCACCTTCTTATTGATGTGAACTGCTTGTCGCACATGAGCCCAATAGCAGGCAGTAGGTGATGGTTCTTCTTCAGTGGCTGGTCCTGGAGCTACGAGCCGTCGCTGTTTAACCTCTTAACCCCCACTTTGACTGAGTGCATTTTTTTTTTTACAGTTCGGCTTCATCCAAAATCCAAAAGCTTCTCGACTGGAGCTTACAGTCTATAGGCCAGAGTACAAAACTACTACAAAACTCTTCTAAGCTTCTTCCTCATTATTATGTCACATTCTTATCCCTTTTCCCCCTGGTTTTTCATCACGCTTTTTTAATTTATTTTTTCACATGTTTTTTGATTTACATTTTTGTAGCTTGATCACAATAAAGTAAATGCGGCCAAAATGCTACAAGAAAGCAATGAAAACGTGATAAAAACGTGGCAAAAAAGCAACAAAAAATTGGCCAAAAGTGTGACAAAAATGTGATTAAAAATAAAGCAAGGAAAACGTGACAGAATCATGCAACAAAAACGACTTAAACATGACAACAAAAATAAGGAAAAATCGTATCCCAGTTTTGCAGGTCTTAGCTTTCAGATGAGGCATTACACTGGCCTGTAGGCTGTAAGCTTCAGTCAAGAAGCTTTTAGATTTGGGTAAAATTGGAGAAAATGTGCTCGGTTAAGGTGGGGGTTAAGGGTTAAAGCTGGATTGTACTTTATATGTGTTTTCTATTTTTCTAGAATGTGTTTCTGTGCACTTATGGGAAGCACTTTTGTTAAGCTGGTGCTGTTGTAAAGCGCTACACAAATAAAGGTTGATTGTTTGATGTATCTCCCCTAAAGTGGGTGTAATATTGGACTAAACGAGTTCTTAACTTGGTGTACAATACGTCTTAACCAGAAAACAACTCATTCGATTGCATTACTTGGCGTAAATGGTTTGGAAACTAAATGAAATGCACTTCTATATATGTATTGCCCAGCCCTGAGCGGTAATGGTTGCCGTAAGTGTTGTTGTCGTGTAGAAATCGTCCTCCCTCATCCCTCGCTGTTCCGTGCGGTGCATATGTGGATGCATTCAGACAATACCCTTCTGTCCGTGCGCGGGCCGGATTTGTATTTTTTTTTTTTCTTTTTTTTTTTCGAGCAGAGCCTGGCGTTGCGCGTTGTTTCTCTCCGTCTGTTCGTCCTCTGAAGCACAGATGCACCATCGCCGCTCCGTCTTATGGTGTTAACCCGTCAGCTGCGTCCGAAACGCCGAGGCCTGCTGCGGATCGCTCTCTCCAAACCAAACCTCCCCCCACCCACCCACCCCCCGGCTCCGGTGTGGGATTTCTCTCCGACTGGAACGCTGAAGGTCCTCTCCTTTATTCAGGAATTTGCACGACTACTTTAGCCTCTGTGTTTTTTGTCAGACAACCATACAACCCCCCTAGTTTTGCAAGTAAAAGGTATCAGAGCAAGTTTGGAGAAGGTGCCTGAAACTTAAATTAGAGAAAAGCTTCATAAATTTCTCCATAAAGTGTGGGCTTGCTTTTTGAGTGCAGGGGCAGGTGGTGGATTGAATACGAAGGGTTAATGAAACACGCGGGAATGAAAGAGTTGTGTACAGTGTGTTTTTGATGAGGCTATAACATTATGACATCAGGATAAAGGGGCGTATTATGCAACATTTGACTTTTTAGCGCTTGTTACAATGTTGTTCTATCGTGTAACGACCCACTCGCACACCTTTGAGTCATTTTTGAATCTTTTCCAGCTCCTACGCTAAGCTCAATCCTGTGATCACGAAGTAAAAACACTCGCCAAAGCTTCACTACAGCCACACGGGCCGGCTGTGTATTTTACTTTTCTTTTTTTTCCTATGTGTTGAAACAGCTGCACAGCGAAAGGGAGCAAAAGGAGGGGGTGGGAGGGGCTTATGGTAAGATCGCTTGAAAATCAGGAAGGGAAACTACTGGATATTTAGTTTTAGCCGTTTTTGATTTTTTTTGTTTTACCGAGATGGCGCTGTGTTCCAAATATGGTCATTTCCTTTGTGGGACACGGCAGCGGCTAAAGACAGCCAGGAGCATGTGCAGACAAAGTTACTGAACTTTAGGGCTGTTTTCATTCCACTCTTTAACAACATCTTCACTTTAGTCGCTCCTACAGACTCCACACTTTACAGGCTCGGACTAAACTACATTTGGAAGATTTTTTTTCACAGGGATTTTTCAGTATAAGATAAGAAGTTTATTAATCCGTTAGGAACTTCACTTGAGGAGCAGCATCACTTTCAACAGTGCCCAAGAATAAGAAATAACAATGTACTACAAACAGAGTTCAGTAGCCCAATTGAGGTGGGTACAAAACTGAACTGTGCTTTTTTTTTTTTTCTTTTTTTTTTTACAAATTCCAGTCTGATTAATTGATCTTTAAAAAAACACAGCAATTTTTTTTGTTTTCATTTAATAACTGAACAAGATAATAAAAAAAATCTGTCTAATATGTCAGCAAAACAAAACTATACATTTATATCAAGAACATTATTTAGATGAAAACCCAAAATTCAATGTATTTTTTCCTCATATCCATATCATTAATCTACAGAAAAAGTTTCAAATTGATGTATCTATTCATCGGCAGTATCTGGTTTTAAAAAGTATTCGATTCCATCTGCCTTTAAATCCAACTGTCTTAAAAAGTCATTAATAGGTTAGTCAAAAATTCAAAAGAATGTGGTCCGAAACACACTGAAGTGAAGTTTGTGCTTGGTGCAGTCACTGGTCTGTAATTATTAGTTATTACAATGGACCCAACGAGTCGTTCTTCAGAAGTTTACTGATATTTCCATCTCGGATTTGACCGAGAGGAGAGCGAGGAGCCAAGACATAAAAGAGGACAGCTGGCCATTTTGGTGGAAAAGAATCTCCACACTTTGAAAAGCTCATTAATATTCATCCGTTTAACACTGCAGTTGGACGGCCCTCGCACAACTCCACAACGTCGCAGAATATCACAGAATATCACAGAATCAAAGCCTCGCCGCACAACAAATACAGCATTATTTCTGAATGTGGAGCGACTTAAAAGGCTGGTACCGCACTAACCAGTTTGTTCC
Source organism: Neogobius melanostomus (assembly GCA_007210695.1). NCBI lineage: Eukaryota > Metazoa > Chordata > Actinopteri > Gobiiformes > Gobiidae > Neogobius > Neogobius melanostomus. The sequence goes on from VHKM01000210.1 coordinate 488,914, forward strand.
ACTCGCTGAAGTCGCGAGGTGGTGCTCTCAGGCTAGTGTGGGGGTGTCTGGAGAGTTTCTTTATATGGGAACATGGGGATTAGCCTTTTAAATAGTGTGTAATAAACATGTGAATAATGTAAATCTGCCTGGAGTCTCTGCGCTGAAGGCGACAGTGTCTGTGTCCAACATATGTAAATAAATTAGCATGAACTGCACTGAGGCGAACGCTTACGGCACAAACAGAATCAGATCCACTGCAGAGACTCAGTGGCTGAGTGGTTAGGGCCTAACACTGCCTCCATCTGATCTTTTACATTTCGTTGTCTACTTGTATCAAGACAATAGGAAGAAAATGTACGCCAAAATAAAGGCAACACGCTCTAATTTTTGGTTGGACGTAGCGTTTTTTCGTCAACAAAGACTATAACAAAATAATTTCAATGTAACGGTGATGAGCAAAAAATAGCACTTTGACTAAAACATGATGAGACGTTGATGAGTTTCCGTTGACGAAAATGTTAGGAAGTGGTTCGTCAGACACTCGGAACTGGGGCTTGAGCTCAGAGCCGAGCAGCGACGGACTGCGATCAAACTGGGACTTTATCTTTTCTCAGGACAGTTTTCCCCAGTTAAATCCCGTAGCGTATGAAGTTCATATGCTGCGGGATTTAACTGGGGAAAACTGAACGCAGAAAGCATGTTGATGAACGAATGTGCAGATGCCGCTGTTAATAAACGGCCAGGAAGCGATGACCAGAGGACGAGGAGAGAGGCCGCTTTCGGGGAAAGTCATGTTCACAATGAGGACAATTCTGCCTTTAGTGATGGAATCTGTCAAAAGCTTAATACAATCTTCAACCTTCACACACATTTACAATACTTTATTTTCAAAATGTATCGACCTAAATTAATTTGTTTGGATACTAATACTTAATTTGTTTTTTTTAATGAAACTGACTTAGATTGGACTAAAACTTTTTCTTACTTGAAAAAATGTTCATACTGTCTTTTTAGTCAAAACTATTAAAGATGGTTCCCTTAGTAAGACAGAAGGTTTGTTTACCTGCTTTACTAGTTTCGATCACTTCCTGTTTCGATCACATCCTGTTGGATCGAGGTAGAGCTTCTCTGATCCAACGCTGAACAAAAACGCAGCATGGGATGAGAGATGCCATGGAGATCTGGAAACGTGCATCAACATCTATGAACCGGGACGATTCATAGATGTCCCACACAATTTCCCCACCAGGTGACGCTTCTGAGGATGATCACAAGTGATCGAAACTAGTAAAGCAGGTAAACAAATCTTCTGTCTTTTTAAAATACCCATCTTTTATAGTAAACGAACACATTTAGGAATGACTAAAATGTGACTAAACTGAGAGGGCGGTTGTTCTGCCTTTATCTTTGATTCCAGCAAATTCGTTGTTGGTGTTGTTTCAATAAACTTCTGCGACGTCCAAAGATCCTGTGTTGAATTGATTTCTTACCAAGATCTTGTATCCAGCACAGGGCTTCAATGGGGTTAAGATCTGGACTCTGTGGTGGCCCTGATCCACTCTTTCACAATGTGAGCCCCGTTAATCCTGGCATCGTCATCTTGAAATATGCCTGAAATCCACTGATGGAATAACGGGGTCATTCAGGATGTTCAGGTGATCTCATCCTATTGGGCTGAACCTAGACCTGACCAACAGCAGCAGCCCCTGACAGTTGTGCTATAAACGTTCCATAGGACTCAACGACTCTCTGCTCATTTTGCATCCATCGCTGGGTACAAGATAAAGGAAACTGTTAATGGTTTTGTGTAACAAGCCAAATCTAGTCCAAATAAATATAATAGTCAAAATAAACATTAGTGTGTTGAATCCCAGTCCTTCTAAACTCTCCCTGTGTTTTCGCGGCGCAGGGTCTGGTGGGGTCTGGCGGGGTCTCTGGGCTTGGCCTGGGCTCGCGAGGGCCCTCTGCGCGGTGCCAACATTCACGACTGCAAACCGCTAACGCCGCGCCGGCCGCATATGCCACGGGAACACGGCACCGCGGGCAAGAGATCACCACGCCTCGTCTGCTACACACGACCGACACCAAAACATCGACACCAAAACCTCCCGGATAACCACTCTGCCACTGGGGCGCGCCAACACGAAAACATCTCAGCCGAGCTTTCAGCAAAGGCACAGTTTTGTCGACTAAACGAGACTAAGGCTGTATAAAAAGTAGTCAAAGGCCTCGTCTGCCGATAAACTCCAGCTTTGACAGTCTCCTATCTGTCCTGAAGAGTCGCGCTCAAATGAGCTCTTTAACTGCCTTTCTTCTCTCATGGAGTGTGGTCACATGACCTCGACTTTCCCGGTTATCATCAGATGTTTTTAATGTTCCAGTTTCGTCTGATCATATAAACAAAACTAAACCAGGAGGTTCTCAATGAATCAGCTGCACTCTCTCCCTCCAGTACCGGCTTTAACCTCTCCCCAGAGCTCCCTGGTCCACGTCAGTGCAAAGACAGACCCAGGAAGAGTAAATGACGGAATTACCCACGATCCTCCGCCGAGTGAATGAGCAAAACATTTGGCCCAAAGTGGACATTCAAAATAACAAGGCCCGCAATAAACCACAGAGGTCGCATACTTTTCATATTTCCGCCGCATTGTGCTCAAAAGCGCAGATGTCACCGCAACACGAGAAGTCGGATCCTTTATTGATATCCTCCATAAACAGGGGGTTAGAGTTTCCCTGTTTCTCAGTTACATATGAACACAGAAAATGCCAGAACCGGATAATGGCTAATAACCGGAATACTTGAGCTCATGTAAACGCACTCATGAATGCATTCACCGAATCTGATCTGTTCATCTCGTGGTCCGCCCAGAGAGAGGACAAAACATCGGGATACTGTATCCCCATGCAGTGCTGCGTTCCCTCCCATGCAGGTAAACATGTTTCCATACAGCATTTTAATTAATAATATATTAATATAGAAAGCAAAACTAGAGAAACTTGCGATGCTTGAGCCGCAGTGTTTTTGGTGCGCTCTTAGTTTTAGTTAACATGACTTCTCATCAACATGCTTTCTTGGAAAACACTAAAGTCCCAGTAACAGACTGGGTAACGCTGGAACGCTCAGACTGGAGTGGAGTCATGTGACCTGATGGCACCTTTCTGGGTGGCGTGTATCGAGCCTGGTTCAGCTTGTGGAAGCTGCAAGTATAGAAATGGAGCTCACTGATTTGATGCCACGTGCTGTTCCGCGCTCAGGCCCTGATTGTAAACGTGTCTGACAAAACACTTTGTAACATTTCCGTCTTGCCATGTTTTGGTCACCAAAGAGCAGTTTTTAGCCTATCACCGTTACGTTACAGACCTGAAAAAAGTCAACGAAATGATTTTGTATCGTCTTTGTTGACATAAACAACACTGCCGAGCCGCGTGCACCTGTCTTCATTCACAAAAAACCGAAGTAAAAGAGTCTTTTTTTTTCAAAAGACTGATCGCGCCTCTGAACAGAGACACATTTAACCTGTGAATAACAAAACACAGCAACACTTAAGAGATTACAGCCCACGACTTCCCTGTCTAGGTTTTCGGGAACAAGAAAGTAATTGCACATGTTAGTACAGGTAATTACACAAAAAGTGCAAGGTTTAATAAAGCTGTCCAAAGTGTAACGGTACAAGGTGTAACAAAGGTGTATTTGGCTTTTTAATGTAATTTTTAATGCCCAAATAGTACATTTTAACACCACAAATGCAGAAACTTGGACAAAACGGTAAACTTTTGAGCAAAAAAAGAATACGGTTTATTCCATAGTTTTCATATTTTCGATGAACTTGTACGGTAAAAAAAAAGTAATATCATAATTTTCTGAGTAATTTAGATTTAATCCCAGTTTGAATCCAATTAAATGCTTAATGACATTTAAGGCCTTGATTTTAGCACGAGGAAACCCCGTAATGTGTAACTACACATTAATCTGAAGTGAGACGCCTTTATTACACCATGTAGCCCTTTGTTACACATACACCTACATGCTGTTCACCTTTATTACTCTCTGAACACAGTCATTTAACCTTGCACTTTAATGTGTAGTTACCTGTACTTACATGTGTAAATAGGTTCTTGTTACCTGTTCCTACAAATGGAACTTTCAGGCTGTGATCACTTATGAAATTGAATCCTTCATTGGGTAGTTAATTTGAAGCATATTTATAATACTTTACTAAAATCTCAACGCTAACAGAACATTTCTATCAAAAGACTAAAACAAAATCAAAATATGTTGGAAAAATGACCACAGAACTCTTTTTTGATGCTGTAAATATCTCAAATTCTTCACGCATTTCACAAAAGCGTCCTCTGATTTACACAAAGGCTTCCTCTTCCCAAATATACGGCCTCGGCGGGTGAATTTTAAAAGTGATTTTACAGCAGAAATGGCGGCGTAAATTGGGCGCTGAGTGAAGGGGAGAGTTACGAGGCGGTAAACCAACAGAATATGCTTATCAGGCTCATGCTAATATCAGTTGTAAATCCAACATCAAGATGCAAACACAGGTTAAGGGGAAGCAGGGGGAGAGTTTTACCACGGACTATACAGGGAAACAGTGAGAAAAAAACACAATTAACAATAGCAGCCTATTTTAAAAAAAAATCACTTTATCACTTTGTTGGTTTGAAAATGCAACATTCCAGGAATTTTCAACATCAGAAATTTTCCATGGGAATTTATGTGAATAAACAGGGAATAAATAGATCTGTAGGTAACGTCTTTACAGACAGATCTGAACAGCAGCACTGAAGTATCTATCACAGAGAGAAGAATAGTGTCTAAGAAAATCATCATCGTCTCCATGTTTGACTCCAGGGTTTTGAGGAGGACAGTGTTTCAGTCGTTTGAACGATGCAAAGAAGGGCTTTTGGAAATGGAACAGACTCCATGATTGGATCCATCGACCGTATATATTCAGTGTATCATTATATTGATTGATTGAATAACATTTTTTTTTTATTTCGAGCTACACAACACAGGCACAAAAGCCAGAAAAAAAAAAAAAAAAAAGATAAAAAAGGTGCTTATTGACTCCCACCCCTGTTCATATACTTAATAATGTGGTTGCAACAATAACAATGTTTAGTTCTTATTGTCTTACTAAACAATTCAATTGGTTACATATTTACAACAAATGAAACAATGCATTACATTAAGTCAACATTATAACTTTATAACAAGTGTATAATTTTGTTTCCTATACCTATTTTATTACCATGTTGGTATTACTGTTATTCACCATCATTATATTGTTTTAAGAGTGTGTGCCACGTGAATGGTTAAAGTCAGACAGGTGACTTTAACCATTCACAGTGTGATAAAACAAAATCATGACATAAAACGTTTAATAGAAAGAGGATTAAGCAGAATGTAGGTTTAAGAAAGTTGTGTTTATGGGTCATGTACACGTCAAACTGATGTTTTATTGTTCAGAAACATAAGTAATGCGTAACTAATACTGTAGTTCACTACAGTATTAGTAGTGGGGGGGGGGGGGGGGGACATGCAAAATTGACAGAAAGGCCCCGTCTGCGGATCAAACCCGGGACCTTCTAGCTGTGGCGCAGAAGCGCTAACCGCTGCACCACCTATGGCTTTGGCAAGTGTTTTTACTCTGCAATGAAAGGATGAAGTTAATCCAGCAAAGCAGGAGGATCTCAGGAGGAGCTTTCTCTGAGCAGTTGAACAGCCACTGCAGAAGATTCAGAATCAGAATAGTTTTATTGCCATTGTTTGAGAACAGGTTCACAAACTGGGGATTTTTCTCGGTGCAGATGTGCAACATAAAACATACAACACAGAATTTAGATAAAAAGCTATAAAACTTTAAACTATAAGGCTAATAGGGGCATGCATAAAGAATATTAAAATAAATAAGATGACAAATAAAAAGTAAAATATGGTAAGAACATAGAGCAACAGCGGGATTATATTTACAGATGTGTAGATGGATAAATTAATAAGATTCAAAGATCACTCAAAGTTCCGCAAGTTGCAGGAAAAGCAACTCCAGATGTTTTTTTTTGAAGAGAACAACATTGTAACAGGCTTGACAGCTCTCAAAGTCAATGTTGCTTTAATACGCCGCTTTAAACATGTCTAAGAATGTCTTGTTTTGGGCAGAAGATCAGGTCTGTATCTGCACTGTTGTTAAAGGACTTTGACAAACTTGAGTTCCTCTGATGACGCAGCGACAGATGTTCACGCCGCACACGAACCAGCCGCAAACGTCAAAACAATCAACAATTACCCGTTCATTCAAACTCCGCAATCACCGCCGGGCGCCGTTGTGACGAGGCGCCTCCATCAGGGCCTTTGTCTCACCTGATTTGTCCCCGCGGTTAATCACGGCGCCGCGCTAGCATCGTTAGCGCCGGATCTGCATCTTTAATGAGAGGATTAATTATAACGGAAAAACATCAACAGCGTTATAATGACGGTTTGTGCGTTTGGCGCCGGCTCAAACAGCTCTGCGTCAATTTAAATATTCATTAACACATAAAGATAATTAGGATTGTTTCATATCAGGTGAAGCAAACACGACAGCATCAGTTCTATAGCAGCTTTATTAACATAGTTTAGTTTGAACGTTAGAGAGACAAACGGAGCAAAGTCTCTCTTTACAATGTCTATTCGGAGATTTCCAGGAAGTAACTCCAACACGGCTGTGGTGCTACCTGCTCTTTCCCACGCTTATTCATTCACAAATACTGACAAGAGGTGATTAATAAAAGAAAATACTCTATCAGTCTGAGTAGAACAGCTTTACATCTCGGTGAGAAGTAAAACAATTAAGACTACTATAATTCCCTTAATCTCGTACTATAATCCCTCTTCTTCACCTTTCTTCACCTTTCTTCTTATTCTACTTCTTTCTTCCCCCTTTCTCTTCTTCTTCCCTCTTCCCCTTCCCACTTCTTTCTTCTTATTCTATTTCACGCTTCGTCGTCTTCCCTCTTCTCCTTCCCTCTTCCTTCTTCTTATTCTACTCCCTTCTTCCCTCTTTGTCGTCTTCTTCTTCTACTTCCATTTCTTCCCTCTTTATCTTCTTAATTCCTCTTCTCCTTCCCTCTTCCTCTGCCCTTCTCTTTCCTCTTCTTCTAATTCTTTATTCTTCCCTCTTCCATGTTCCTTCCTCTTCTTCTACTTCCTTATTCTTCCCTCTTCCTCTTCCTCTTCCCTGTACTTTCCTCATCCTCTAATTCCTTATTCTTTCCTGTTATTTCCTCTTCTTCTACTTCCCTTTTCTTCCCTCTTCCTCTTCCATATTCTTCCCTGTTCTTCTACCTCGTTACTCTTCCCTCTTCCACTTCCCTATTCTTTCCTCTTCTTCTACTTCCTTATTCTTCCCTCTTCCCTGTACTTTCCTCTTCTTCTACTTCCTTATTCTTCCCTCTTCCCTGTACTTTCCTCTTCTTCTACTTCCTTATTCTTTCCTATTCTTTCCTCTTCTTCTTCTTCCTTATTCTTTCCTCTTCTTTGCTTTGCTCTTTCTCCATATCAAACCTCAGAGCCGTGCGGACACTTCCTGAACCCGCTGCAAAAGTATACAACAACGAAAATACTTTGCTCGAACTCCTCCGGCGTTTTCCAGAACTCTCCACGACTCGACGCCAATCAAAGAGCGCCCGCGTCCAAGAGAGTTTCGGCGGCGCTGGCAGCCGGCGGCGCGCTCAGCCATCCGCGATCGTGTTTTTAAATATTGACAGATTAATTTTTGGGCACAAAGTTTCGCCCGCGCGGATCAGCAGCATATGCACGGACTGGAAGAGCGGCGGAGTCTTTTTTTTTTTCTTCTTTGCTCTCTCCTTGATGCTTTATCAGCTGTTTTCCCTGACTTTCCCAAAGCGGCTGCGGCGGGGAGCGGGTCGACTAAACCCTCCGGGGATTAAGAGTTCTCGCGTTGTTAAGTTGCAATATGCTGCGGCTAATTTTAACTTGGCGTTCGTTAAAGGGATTGTCGCGTTTTTGGGGAGAGAGGAGCTTCATTGTCTGTTTTAGGCGATATACTGTATGTAATGATCAAATGGACCAGATATTTTTAAACAACACAATCTAAATAATGGACAGAGCTGGGTTTAAATGTCTGGTTTCATTTTGTTGATATAAAAGATTTGTTCAGAGGGATTTTGGATATTGTTTGGTTTTTGAATTAGCTATTTATAAGTGAAGGAAAAATCTGTAAAACTTTTGGGTACAAAGCTCGATAAATCTGTCAGGAATTAGATCTGTAAAAATCCCTTGGCTGAAACCTTCCAAATGTAGTTGAGTCCGAGCCTGGAAAGCGTGGCGTCAGTAGGAGCGAGTATAAAGTGGAGATGTTGCAAGGATGGAATGAAAACCTCGTTTGGTGAAGGTTTTGTATCGTCGTTCTGACTTTGGTGGATGTGTTTGCTGCTGTCGTGGAGCATAAGCTTTGCGAGAGATCGAAAGGTAAAGAAAACGTTTCCTGTTTACATCGGGCCGTGCGAGGATCCTCGGTTAAAAGGAGGAGCATCACATAGGGGTGGGAACCTCTGGGTAGCTCACGATTCGATACGATACGCGATACATGGCTTACGAAAACGATTATCTCACGCTACACCGATACTGCGATAATCGATATATTGCACAAAAATAACCTATGATGCGTCACGATTTAAAAAAAACATGCCACTTTTAACCTTTATTTTAACATACTATATATATTCATCATTTACATTTCTTTTTATGTGCTTTGTAACACTTTTATAAATGATCCCTGACTTACTCACTGAAAATGGTTCTATAGATCTGTCAGTGACTTCATTTACATTTAAATAAACAAGAAACCACAGTCCTATTTAAAAAGTAATAACTAAATCCCAAATTAATCTTCTTTATAATTATTTAAAAAAAACTATAATTAAAAGTAATTTATTTGTGTGACAGTGTTTGGTCCAAGTGCTTAAAACTGTAGTGCTGCCCCCTGCTGGTCTGACTGAATTCTTGATCATTGTTCTCTCTATTGAATGTGAAAACAGTGGAGCACTGCTGCATGACGGCGCTCATTAATATGCATGATGTCATCAAAAGTATCGATATCGGAAAATAAAAAGTATTGGTATCGGATCGTCCCGCAAAATATCGCGATATATCGGAAAATCGATATATTGTCACAACATTGTAAGATCTTTTCACTCAGAAACAACCAAAAAATGCATCATTTTCACAATAAGGTGTGTAATTATTGCACATGTGCTGCACTTACAATGTGCAAAAGTACGGTATTAGTCACGATTTTCTCAGGTTTTTCTTTTTTGCCTCTTTCTGCGAGCTGCATTTGTGGTTTCTGTGTTCCACATTGTTTTACTGGATACTTTTGTACGTCTTTGCCGTGTTTTTGTGGGGTTTGGTGGATTTTGTTTTTTTACTGGAAAGAGTCCATAATGGTCCTGAATAAACAGATTTGTAAACGTAAACAGCTAGCTTATCAGTTAAACCTATTTGAGACCTACACATTTCTTCTTCTGAGACACTTCAGAGGCACCAAGAGCCGCCCACACCTGCAGCACAGTGGAGGAGCTACAGGAAACAAAAAAGGAACAAACGAGGAGGTATCCGGGCGAGACTCACAGCTAAGCCACACATGCCTTCTATTGTTCTGGCTAATGGACGTTCACTGGAGAATAAAACAGATTAACTGCTAAGCTCTTCCCAGAAGATAGTGAAAGACTGTTGTGGAGGGAGCTACGGAGGAGAAAGAGGAAGGAGGAGGAGTTGACCAGTGCAGGACACCACGCTCTGAAACAATGACAAATAAAGTATGCACTTTTTACTTTAAGTTACTCTACCATTTTATCCTTTTCTTTTATGCCTTATTTAGTTTGGAATGAGGGGAAATGTCAATACTCAAAAGTAAAATGGACTTTTAAGCAAAAAAGGACCTTAATTTTGACAAACCTATGCAGTACAAACAGTAATGTCATTATTTTACAAGAAACTTAGATTTTAATCCAGTTACATAACATAAACAGAACTTAAAGTAATTTCATGTTTTAAATGTGTTGCCGTGTGAAGAGTTAGCCTGTTGTTGTGATATGATGCGTTTGGAGCTACTTCCCGTCAGCATTTAGCGTCACGGCGAGCGCACACGAGCCGACGCAGGGGGGAGTTTGTGTCTAAACCATACGCTCTGTCCCGCCGGACGCCTGAAGCCCGCGCCGTTTCATTAAAGAACATGTTTTAACGTCGGCTCGATTCGCTCTGACGCTCCTCTCAAGGCCGTTCTGAATAAGCTGCGACACAAACACTGGGTCATTTCACCGGGTCATGCTAATGCTAATGGCGTCCCAAGCTACGAGTGCTTTTATTTCACACATATATTACATGTCGGCACGGGTTTACTTTGGAGAAGCACAAGAGAAATGGCAACTTTCCGTCTGTTTCATAAGGTTTTTCTCCTTCTGCTATAACTACTACTATTATTACTTGCAGATAAATTCGAACAAAACGGAAACACTGATCATTGCTCTTGATAAAAAGATCCCTCTGATCAAGAACGTCCTTGTTGCTCTGGGCTCGTCTGTTAAAACCAGCCTCAGAAACCTTGGGCTTGTGTTTGATCAGTCCATGTCTTTGGAGTCACTCTCGACAGCTGACCAAAAACTGTTTTTATAACCTGAGAAATATCCCTTAAGTGAGGAAAATGTTAGGGATGCACCAATACCACTTTTTCAAAGTACGAGTACTTTGATTTAAGTACTTGCCGATACCGAATACCTTTCTTCAACAGACTTTTTGAAGTGAGTAGACGGTTTATAGACTTTTTCACAGCAGGTTGGTTAGTAATTATTAGTTAATTTACTCATTTACATTTCCTTGAGTAAAGTAGGCTACTCTTTTAAGAGAAGTTATATCAGAATTGAACAGATGCCATTTTATTTTTCATTCAATATTATTTTTAATATTTATTGCACTGTCCATCATAGACAGAACAGCCCATGTCCAAAAGCTCCCCAATGCTTGTGCTTTACTCATGTATCTATGTTTATTTAACAATAGTATTGAGATGGTTTTCTTATTACTGCAGCTAAATGCTCTCTTTTCTCGTGTGTTTATAGCAACGTAGCCAGTAGCCTACAGCATTTAGATGGTTTTGCTGCAGCTCATTTTCGCTCAGTATGGACATGCTGTATCTCTTTATTTTGGATTTTCTGAGTACTTTTTAGTCGCTGGTTTAGTTTTTTCAGATAAATTAAGCCCCATGGCATAAAATGGCGTAAGAATCGCCAGAGCTGTTAGCCGCGAGTTAGCGGCTAGTTTAGCAATATTAGCCTGTATCTTGGAAACGCTGCAGACTCCACGCTGCAGCACTAACAACATTTAGCTCTAGTTAAATCCAGCACAGACTCTGATTTAGGGAGTGTAGTCTGTGATAAAGTCAGCTCTATGTGGAGTATTGTATTTCCACTAAAGAATTCTCCAGGGGGGGGAAGTACATGGGCTGAGTTCAGGTCACGTTTCTAAAGCGGTGAAGCCAGTGCTTTTATACCAGCGTTACATCAAGACTGTCGCGTTATGCTCTTTATCTCAGAACAGTCTTAACTCACAGCGGGCTTAAAAAAGTCTTTATGTAGTGCGTAAAAGTACGGAAAATGCAGCGCGATGTTTGTGGAAAAACAAGCGAGGAGGAGAATGAAACGGCAAAGAGGAAGTACACCTGTCTGTGTTGCTGCTCGTACGTCGTGCGTGTAACCTGTCCCGCACCGCGCTCGTCTCTCCGCCCTGGTGCAGTGTGTGTGTGTGTGTGCGCTCCTGTTACAACATGTACAGACACCTGCGGCCTATATATATTTTGTACTGTTTCTATTTTCTTTTTAATTAAGTTGGTGTGACTTATAATCAGGTGCGCTCAATAGTCCGGAATTTACGGTACTTACTTACTTACTTTACAATTACCAGTTTCAACATAACATAACATTTTGAAGGTTTTTCAGAGGGATTTTTCACTTATATATATATAGCTTATTCATAAACTAAAGATCCAAAATTCCTCTGAGCCAATCTTTGTAACAAATAAAATAAAACCATAAATTCAAACCTGGCTCTAATATTTAGATTTTTACTCATAAATTGCATTATTTTTATACAAAAACATAAAATGACAGAAAACTTGCAATGCATTTTTCCCCTCATATTTAATGTATGGCAAATCAATTTCTCTAAATGCAATGTTTTTCAAATGGATAATAGAGTAGTGTTTTTATCCTGCAGTGCCTCCTTGTATCCAGCTGTAAAAGTATCTAAATATGCATGCGCCTGGTGAAGAGCGCCGCGGCGTCAGACTCCATCGTCCTCTGGGTCTCCGTGAGCGCGGCCGACGTTAAAACATGTTCTTTAATGAAACGGCCCGAGCTCAGCCCCGCGGACGTGTTACTAACGTTCAGACTGCGCTCGTGTTCCGGAGCAGATGAGCCCCGGGGGCCCGCGCCCAGACTCTGATGGAGCGTGGCACGAGTGGGTAACGCGGTGCGGCCGCTTCTGGACTCCAGCTGCTGTGCGTCCGGCAAACGCTGGGAGAGCCGGGAAGAAAACAAACAAAAAAACACAGGAGAGGGAAGCCAAAATAGTCACGCTACTTTAATGTTTGTAGGACGCGCGTTTTTGAATGAAAATGCTTTTTAGTCTTGGTCACACTTTAGTCATTTCTAAAAAAGTGTAATGTGCCGACAAAAATTCAAAAAGTTTGAGTCTGGTGTCAGTCAAAAAAGTATTGGTATTTCAACAAATGAATTTAGGTTGTGAAGTTGTGTAAATGTGGATGAAGGTACCCATAACATAATAACGATTATCGGCTGGTTATATTACCTTATTGTTCTGACAAGATAAAAATCGTTCACAAGTGTAATAAATGCAGCCAATGATGCAACAATAATAATCAATCTGACTTTATTTTCAAAAACTAACAAATAGAAATCACTTGTTTTTCATCCACTTTTGAATTTGACTGTTTTTTGTTTGTTTTTTAATCCCTAATGGTATTTTTTTTTTTCTCACTTAACCGTTTTTAACCTCAGGGTTAAGCCCCAGCCTATAGGCCAGTGTAACGCCTCATTTGAAAGCTAAGGCCTACAAAACTCATCTAAACTGAGCTTTTTCCTCGCGTTGTTGCCGCGTTGTCATCCCTTTTTTTTCTACTTTTTTATCCATTGCTTTCTTGTTGGGTTTTCGTCACATTTTGCCACATTTTCATTGATTTTTTTTTTTTTTTGTCTTTTTTTCCCGCTTTTTTGGCACTTTTTCATCACGTTTTTTGTCACTTTTCTGTTGCTGTTTTGTGGCTGTTTTGTTGCGTTTTTGACACTTTTTTTCAAGAAGCCTTTTAGCTTTGGGTAAAGCCAAACTGGGGGGAAATGTGCTCGGTTCAGGTGGCAGTTAAGAGGTTAAGGTAACTTATCACAGCTCATATCCATTCTCCTAGGACAGTAGTTCAGAGGGTAAACATTATGACCGAAAGGTTGCTGGTCCCTGCTCCCACAGGTGCACCACGCCATCACTGCATCCTTGGGCAAGGCACTTCACCCACCTCGCCTATACAGTATGCGCTGTGACAAGTGACATCAAGCGGGGAAAACTGCCATTAAAAAAAACAAAAATCAGTCACATTCAAAAGTTGATGGAAAAACCCAGAAAACAACAAGTCATCAAACATTTTAGAGAAAACTGCACTAAAACAAAGTTCAATGTGTTTGTTTTTGATAATAAAGTCAGATTGACGTATTATCACAGTATTGGCTGATCTTTTTTTACATTTGTGAATGATTTTCATCTTGTCGGGCCAGTAGTGTAAAGACCAGCCAATAACCTAATAATAGTTGTTATGTTATTGGCCTGTTATTACATTAGCGTTCAAGGTCGTGTGAAGCCTTTGACAGATTCCTCCACAAAAAGGCAGGAATGTCCTGATTGTGAACTTGGCGTCTCCTACAGCGGCCGCTCTCCTCGTTCCTCTGATCATCGCTTCCAGGTCATTTATTTAACAGCGGCGTCTGCACATTCGCTCATCATCATGCTTTCTGTGTTCATGGTTCCCAAACTTTTTGGAGCCGTGTACCCCCTGAAGCTTTGGGTGACTTTGACGCGATTGAAAACACTGTGACTATCACATATAATAAAATATCTATTTGATCCATTATTACAGTGAACTCAAGCAGGTTTTCCACATTCAGACCATTTTTGCTCTTCTGGGTGATGGGCTATTAACAATATGTTGTCCGAATTAAACACGAAAATATAAAATGAAAATGCCAGTTTTTGAATTATTTTGGAAAACGAGGCTGTTAGTGAGATGGGGTGAAGCTGAGTGTTTTGCTTTGTCCCATAGGGGTGGGAACCTGTGGGTAGCTCACGATTCGATACGATACGCGATACATGGCTTACGATAACGATGATCTCACGTTACGCCGATACTGCGATAATCGATATATTGCACAAAAATAATCTACGATACATCATGATAAAACCTTTATTTTAACATATTATTCATCATTTACATTTCTTTTCATGTGCTTTGTACCACTTTCATAATGATCCCCCACTTACACACTGAAAATGGGTCTATAGATCTGTCAGTGACTTCATTTACATTTAAATAAACAAGAAACCACAGTCACACCAGTAATAAATAAACCCCAAATTAATCTTCTTTATAATTATAAAAACTATTATTAAGTGATTTATTTGTGTGACAGTGTTTGGTCCAAGTGCTTAAAACTGTAGAGCTGCCCCCTGCTGTCCTGACTGAATTCTTGATCATTATTTGCCTCTATTGACTGTGAAAACAGTGGAGCACTGCTGCCTCATTAATATGCATGACATTGTTCATTAATATGCATGACGTCATCAAAAGTATCGATATCGGAATAAAAAATATCGGTATCGTATCGTCCCGCAAAATATCGCGATATATCGGAAAATCGATATATTGTCACACTCCTAGTGGACCAGGACTCTGCTGCGTTTGTCACTCTGAACATCAGACAGTGGCTCCGCCCCCTCTGCGTCTCCATCAGTCGTTAAAGGAACAGGCCACCATTTTTACATACTGACCTATGTTCTTACCTGAGCTTAGACGAGTTGATCGGTACCTGTCTGGTCTTTGTGTGTGCCCTCAGTCACGCAAAACGACCAAAGATGTTGTTAGCATTTGGCTTTCTCCCAGCATATTCCTATGGCTCCAAACGGGGTGAATTTGGAAGCGACCAAGCTCTTCCACGGGCACGCACAAAGATCAGACAGGTACGTATCAACTCATCTTAGCTCAGGTAAGAACATTTTATACACAGGAATCTTTGCACTTGCCGCCGCACACAGCTCGTAAATGAAATGTATGTGACAAATACATTTCAGGGGTTTAGCGGCAGAAGAACGACACGACCACAGACGCTTTTCCTTCCAATTCCCCTCGCTCCGCGGATCAGAATGAGAGGAAAACTCCTGTTGCAAATCGAAGTCTCCAATCAGTCTGACGGCGCACAGGCTCCTCTCTCTTCATGTCAGATAGTAAAGAATTTGCAACTCGATCAAACGTTGGCGCTGTTCATGTTAAAGGCGCTTCTGTTGTAGTTGCTGACGCTCAGCCTCAGCCGCGCTCTCGGTCTCCACAGAGTTTCACACACTCGGGTCTAAAGCTCGCCTCTTGGGGTTCGGTTCTGGAGTGGACATGTTTAGGTCCAGAACGAGCTCATCCACGTCTGAGTTAGAGGCTCTTCCGCCTGTATAAGCACGTTTCCCGTATGGCGGGTGTCAATATCGATTAGATTGTGATCAACATTTTTGTTCCTCCAAAATGTCTGTGCATACCCCCAGAGTACACGTACCACCGTTTGGGACCCCCTGCACTACAGTTTTTCACTGGGAAAAACTTAAACGATGCTTAGTTTACAATGAACGATACCTATGTGTCATCTAGAACCAGGACGCAGAACAGTAATGTTAATTTATTCCACGAATTACCATTTCTTTTTCAGTTTATATAATTTCTTTGAGCTTTGTCCCTGGACCAACAGCATCAAAACTTTGATCTATAGATATCATATTTGTGTCGATGTTTTTATTTTTTAGATACCAGTAGTGCCTAAAATTTTTTCCGATCCCATACTGGGATCGTTTAACGGTACCCAGCTCTAGTCCTGAGAAAAGATACAGGTGCTCGTCATATAATTAGAATATCATGAAAAAGTTCATTTTTCCTGTAATTAAACTTAAAGTGTAAAACTAATATATGATATAGACTCATTACATGCAAAGTGACATATGTCAAGCCTTTATTTGTTATAATTTTTATGATTATGCCTTACAGTCCATTTTCAAAATATTCTAATTTTGAGATTTTTAATTTGGGGCTTTCTTACAAGCTGAGCCATAATAATCAAAATTACAAATAAAGGCTATACATATCTCACTTTGCATGTAATGAGTCTATCATATATTAGTTTCACAGTTTAAGTTGAATAACAGAAGTGAATGCACTTTTTTCACTGACTTTCTGTCACTCGAGCCCTGACTGAGCGTCTGACAAACCACTTTGTAACATTTTCATCTCCTCAACGAAAACTTGCAAAAGTCTTGCTACGTTTTAGTCAAAGAGCCATTTTTATCTCGTCACTGTTACGTTATCGTTCAGGAAAAAAAGGGCGTCTACTAAATGATTTTGTCGTTGTCTTCGTTGGCGAAAACAAACCCTGGATTGTGGAAGTGAGAGAGAGTTCCTTATGTTCACTTTCAAAAAACTATTAGTAAAAGCAATGTTGTATTTTCATAGTATAGATTTGTTTAGTTTTTCACTGGAGGACAATATTGTGGCCACTAACTGACTTTTAATTCAGTGTTGCTTCTCCATATTTTACTGTTGCAACAGTGAAATCTTCTCACTGTGGGTCAAAAATCTTAGTCATAACACAATTCAACAGACAATTCACAAAACAAACAAAAACTTTTCTTATATTTCTGCAAGTAAACAGATGAAATCTTTTTAAATGGTTCTTTGTTCGGTGCAACTCTTTCTCTTACATTCCCACTTCCACGTTTGTAAAAATAGCAGATTGTGTCGTCATCGCGGCTCGTCGCAGAAGTTTTCTCCTTCACATCCGCTCGACATTTTGTTTTGCACTCTTTTTTTCTCACCTCTCGCTCTGCTTTAACTGTTCTTCCGTAAACCACATTTATAGAAACTCGCAGATGATAAACCGGAGCGACGCAAGGCTTTCTTGACCTTTCCCCGAACATTAAAATCACAACTTTATAAATAAGTCTGCGGCGAGCATCTGTTCTTACTCTCTGCAAAAGGGAGACAGCTGAAAATGAGCGAAATGAAAGCCGTCAGTCTGAGGTTTTGTCGTTTTGAGCTGTGGCAGTATTAGTAATATAAAAAAAAAAATACTTCTTAAAATCCAGTACAAGACCGGAAAATGGTGCTATACTCCAATTCGGGACGCTGCAGGGGAAGGAGATATCAAATTGAACCTTTTGCTGAACATTAGTGATATAAATATGACCTATTGTTTTCTGTCATTTTCTGTTTTCATATAAAAATAAGTCATTTGTGCATAAAAATGACCAAAATTGCTGATATTTTCAGCTACGACAAACTAAATCATGGATAGACCCAGATTTAAATGTATGTTTTTATTTTGTTGACATATTAGGAACGTTTTTTTTCAAATGATTTTGGCTCTTTAGTTTAGTTTTTGAATAAGCTAATCATAAGTGAAAAAATCTGCAAAAACACAGATTTTGCCTTGTTCAAAGCTAAACAAAAAACAAGGCCGATTGTAAATACCTAATTACAATCTGGCTGGGAATTAGGTATTTAAAAAAAACTTCAAAATACTGTTAAGTCCAAGACTGGAAAGTTTGGAGTCTGTAGGAGCGACTTAAGAGGAGATGTTGTTGCATGAGTGGAACAAAAACCTCATTTAGAGAAAACCAGCCCTAAAGTTTTGTACCGAGTGTGCATGCGCGGCGCATTTCTTCGCTTTTTCGTACTGGGTGTAAGAATAATACCATATTTGGATTATAGCGTCATCTCTGGAACCCTTTGCAGGACACGCGGATGTAAAATATGTCAATATTTGTGAATTAATGCAGGCCGGCTTTACAAAGCGATGTTAGAGTCCGGGATATTTCCAAACGTTATAAAATAAGCATCGTACGGGGTAAGTTTTGTCTTTTTTATTACTCTGACATGAAAACTAAGATGTGAAGGGAGGAAATGAGCAAAAAAGACTTCACATCGACCACTGTGTGAAA
Organism: Neogobius melanostomus; assembly: GCA_007210695.1. Classification (NCBI taxonomy): domain Eukaryota; kingdom Metazoa; phylum Chordata; class Actinopteri; order Gobiiformes; family Gobiidae; genus Neogobius; species Neogobius melanostomus. The sequence continues at coordinate 507,212 of VHKM01000210.1, forward strand.
AATCAATACTTTCACCTGCCGTGTCTCGTCTTATTAAAACAGTAACTCGTGCCCTTAGAGGCCATAAGCGCCACTGCAGGTGTTCTAGCATGTTGCGTTTTTTTACTCATTAATTGTCCGTGAGAATAAATACTACTACTAATACTACTTTCACTCAAACTTGGCTGTAAATACTGTTTATGTGGCACTAGCCCGCAGTTAGCTTTGCCCGTTAGCCTGTTAGCTTCTTCTTCGTGATTCCATTACAATATTCCATTTTGAATATTGTCTCCACTTTTGGACGCCTTTCAGAGGAAATAATTGGAACTTAGTTCATACGTGCTGACAGAGAAGATGAACTTTGAGACTGTTTTTGTTTCATGTGGATTCGCCCAGAATTGATGGCGATATTGGTCAAAAACTAAAACAAAGCAATTAAACAGTTACCATAGTTACCAACATGGGGTTTTCAGTTGCACTGCCTGAATTTCAAAACCTGGAGCTAAACAAAGATACTTACATTCCCTGTGGGAGGAGCAGGCGTTAAAGAAGGGGCCTCTCCATGCTCTGTCCTCAGAGTTGTCGCTCATTTCTGGACGTTGTTTTTATGGACCTTCACCGAAAACTAATCGGATCTCCAACTCTTTTGTCCCCTCCGTCATTGAACTGTTGAATTCTGAAGGGAGTGTGTTTATTAAAGCAGTACTAACTTGTTTACCTTAATAAATCCTTTCCGTAGTCCCTCTGGGGGTAATACAAGTGTTAATGGGATGATTGGGGGGTCTTTCATCTCCCCCTGATGTCTCTGGCCAGAAAACCACAATTGCAACTTTCCTCGCTCCGACCCGGCAGCCCCAATACACACTAATGGATTCACGATGAAGAAGCTAACAGGCTAATGGGAAAAGCTAACGGTGGGCTAGCGCCACTTTAAACAGTATTTACAGCAAAGTTTGAGTGAAAAAAAGGATTTCCCTTGTGTAATTGGATGTACAATATCCCTCTGTCCCTTTGTCTTTTCTGTCAGCGTAGTATTTACTCTCACGGACAATTAATGAGTAAAAAAACGCAACATGCTACGACACCTGCAGTGGCGCTTATGGCCTCTAGGGGCATGAGTTACTTAGTACTGCTTTAAGCAACATAGATGACTTGAAACGTGTTCCATTTTATTATTGCCATAGAACTATTGTTTATCTTGAGCCTTTACTCTCGTCTGAATTGTCGGGACTGACACACAGAGACTATGATGTGTCTGTGAAATGTTCTGAGGTCTGTTACAAATGAATTGGCCTTTGGGATCAATAAAGTTTTCTGAATCTGAAAATTATTTTCTGCCACAGAATCTAAAAAACAGACAGAGTCAAGTTTAAACATATGGTTTTATTTTGTTGATATGTTAGTTATTAAGATTTGCTCAGAGGGACTTTGGGATGTTTTGTTTGGTTTTTAAATTAGGTTGATTTTAGTGGGGGGAAAAATCTGTAAAAAATCACAGTTTGCCTTGTTTTTCGGAGGTTCAAAGCTCAATAAATCAGGCGAGGAATTAGATATTGCAAAATCGCTTCAAGTCCAAGAGTCTGTTTGGAGCAACTTTATGTTGAATCCGTGCAGTATTTAAGTATTTGTTTCATTTCCTGGTGAAAGTTTGAACCCGTGGAAGTAGTGGGCTGAAAAGTTAATAAACGTAAACTCCTCCAAACTGTCCAAAAGACGATTAAAAAATTCCGAACGCGAGCCAGCCTCAGCTCCCGTAGACGCCGATTTTGGTGTAGCATCTGTTCTGCGATTGGCTCCAGCGTTTTGCCCGTTTCCTCGCGCCGCAGAGAAGCCGCCAGGCGCTGACGAAGGTGTCTCGAAAACGCAGGTCTGACAACTGCGGGGTCGGCGCGGGCTATCACCTGGAAGCCGCTCGGAAACACAGAGAGGCATTGTGGGCAGAGACGGCGCTCCCGCTTTGACTGACGGGCCGCGGTTTAGCGCTACAGACGCCGCGCGGCGAGGTGGCAACGGCTCGAACAGAGCGCCGCTTGTTGTTTTTTGGGAAGTGCCAGTTATTTTATACGTTTAGATTTTTGTTTGAACAGATTGGGATGTTTTTTGGACAGAGGAGGGACGGTGGATGTGTAGATTAGACAGAGCTGGGGTTAGAGGAAACCAAAGAGCAGGTTTAAGCGTGAAGTGAAAGAGGACGTGAAGCGAGCGGCACAGAGGAGGCAGAGGAGAGGGTAGTGTTGCAAAAAAAAAGTGTATAAAACAACTGTATTTTCTTTATTTCTCCAATTCTCCTTCTCTGCTCTGAGACGCTGGTTGCGTTTACGCTCTCGAATGTGATGATGTCATAACCTCAGATGGAGCAGGTGCCAATACAACTCTATGGTAGGGACAGTTTTTGTTAGAAATTTCCAAAAAGGAAAATGAAAAATGTTGCACCTCATCAGTATTTGGTTGTGATTGGATTCACAAACCCACCAAATTATTTTTTATGGCAGAAAGGCCTTTCTACTGGCCAACATCACGCTCACGTTTTTGAATATTGTCTCCACTTTTGGACGCCTTTCAGAGGAAATAATTGGAACTTAGTTCATACGTGCTGACAGAGAAGATGAACTTTGAGACTGTTTTTGTTTCATGTGTATTCGCCCAGAATTGACGGCAATATTGGCCAAAAACTAAACCAAAGCAATTAAACAGTTACCATAGTTACCAACATGGGGTTTTCAGTTGCACTGCCTGAATTTTAAACTGTAGGCTCCTTAGAATATTGTGATGTCACATAATCTCGTGTTTCTTTTTCCTGATGTTGCAATCACTTGGTATTGCTACAACAGCTTTCCTCTGTCCACAATGTCCAGGCCATTACCTTTCCATCAGCAATACCATTATATATATAAGTGATGACCTGAATGTGACTAACTGTTCTGATCTGCGGCTGCTGCAGTTGGTCAGGTCGAGGTTAATCAACACTATGAGCCCAAAGAATGAGATCAGCCGACGACCTGAACATCCTGAATGACCTGGTTATTCCATCCGTGGATTTTTTTCTTCCCTGATGCACAGGCAGATTCCAAAGTGACGATGCCAGGATTCATGGGGCTCACGTTGTGAAAGAGTAGATCAAGGAGCGTGAGATGGATCAGCCGCTACAGAGTCCAGATCTTAACCCCATTGAGAATCGTTGGGATGTGCTGGAGAAGGCTTTGCACAGTGGTCACACTCTCCCATCATCAATACAAGATATAACTCAGTACAGCATTTTGTCACGAGACGGCAAAACAAAAATATTTGTTTTATATTTGTTTGTAGACAAAAAATATTATTGTGGCCATGCCCCACTGACAAACCAGAAGGCCGCCATTGCGTTTCCGCTGTCTTTTAATGAATGAGCTTTTTCCTCATCTAGAGATGTGGGGCATCAAAAGTTATCCACGTTTTTTTAATACGTTTTACGGTTTGTTTGCGGCGAAGCCCGAACAAAAAAGTTAATGGGACCCATGCCATATTTTTTACGGTGTTGCCATGGTTACGACCGAAGCACCCAATGTTATTCTAATAGGACAGACACAAATCTCTCATTATACAAAATGACAGCGCGTTTGCGACCTCTGTAAGGTGCGTGTAGTCAGTGCGCATGGAGGTTTGGGCCATTCAGTGCTTTTGAAATATATAAAGATATCGGCCGCGATGGCGCCATCTGCAGGTCTAAACACATATTGACATGGAGAGTTTTGATGTTTACTGACAAGGGTTGAATGCACACCAGGGCAATAAGAAGCTACGGGGTAAGATATAGGGGCTACAGGGGTGACTGAGGGCCGTTCGATGCCGCTTGCGGCTTTAATTATATATGGCTACCCGTTTCTGACATGGAACCATCTAAAAGTTCAAAGGTACAGGATCTTTAACCTAAATAATTAGATCCTTTGCCGTTTCCACGTAATATTTAGCCATTTCAGCGGACCTTCTTCAGAGCTAAATGCCTGTATCTTTATTATCTTAAGCACATTGGTTGGTCCTGTCCCCTCTCTGTCTCTGTGATGACTCCATGTTTCCTCTCGCTCTTCGCTTGGCGCCGCGCACCGCTTCACACCGCAGCTATTTGGCGGGGGGCCCCTCTCGCGGCTCAGCGCGGGCCCCGCGTTTGGACCAGGCCCCTCCATTAGAGCCATCTGTGCCCGGCTGCTCCGTCTGCGCTGCGCCGAAGCCCGGCCAAAAAAGCGGTGGCATTTCTCTGGAACGCAGAGGCGCCCGTGCTGCCAATGACGCGCACTTCCAGCGGACAAAAAGCTCGGCAGGAGCGGGAGGCGTCCGGGAGGGGGGAGGCACGAGGAGCGGGAGGCGTCCGGGAGGGGGGAGGCAAAGGAGAGGCCAATATGCTGAAGGTGCACGTCATTGTCTCTGGAGGAGAATTTGATGCACATTTTCAAGTGGGACATTTTTCATGGGAACACGAGTGAAGGCTGTTTTTTTTTTTTACAGAGAGGATCATAGGAAAACATAAGGAACTGATTTAATAGTAATTCACTCAGATATCTGTCACAGCATGTTGCCTGGTTCAGCAAACGTTCATATCATCAAAGAGGTTGATGAGTTTGTGGTGTGTGCAGAGCTTCATAGATCAGAGTGTAAACTCCTGTGGGCGATAATGATGAATAATAAAAATAATGCATCGGTTTTATATAGCGCTTTTCTGGACACTCAAAGATGCTTTACATTGCACTATTCATTCACTCCATACTCGGTGGTGGCAAGCTACTATTGTAGCCACAGCTGCCCTGAGGTAGACTGACGGAAGCAAGGCTGCCAATCTGCGCCATCGGCCCCTCCGACCACCACCAACCACTCACTCACTCACTACATTCGCTAGGCTTCCTGGTGTTACCAAACGGTCTCCCATCCAACTACCGACCAGGCCCTTCCCTGCTTAGCTTCCCAGGTCTGACGGGATTGGGCAGAGCAAAGGTCACAAACAATAACAGCATTTGCCGTGGCATCTGTAGAACAATACATCATGGTTAACATGTTATCAGATTGGTATTAGTTAAGGTACGATACTAAAGTTAGGCCGATATGGGAGACGGGAGAAAGACAGTGTTTGTAGGAAATCTCCAAAAAGGAAATTGACAATGTTGTACCTCACCAGTATTCGGTTGTGATTGGATTCACAAACCCGCTGTATTATTTTTTTTTTTTATAGCAGAAATCATATCACACTTATGTTTTTGATTATTGTCTCCACTTTTGGACAGCTTTCATAGAAAATAATTGGACGTTAGTTTATGTGGATTCTCTCAGTAATGACAGAGCTATTAGCCAAAGAGTAAGACAACATTTTTTTTCAAGTTCGACAGTTACCATAGTTACCACCATGTATTTTTTTCAGCTGCCCACCTTTTCAATCATGTAAACAGACAATGTAAGGCTTTACCTGAAACAACGTGAAAAAGTAAATGAAATGAAGAACAAACGAAATGAAATCCAACACAAGCCAAACCTAGCAGTTGAGTTTTAGGTGAAGCTTTACTTGCCAGCATTTGATTCTGTCTCGTTTTGTTAATGCAAAATGACATAGAACAACACTTTAGATAACCCTTTAGATCATAAACGGTGGAAAAGTCAAACCTGTGCAAAATGTGCCCCGAATATGGGGAAATGTAATCCCCAGGCTTTCTAAAATATAGTATTGTATTATTGAACATAGTCAGGGAGCTTTATTGTTACTAAAATTAAGAAAATATTGTACGTAGAGAATAAAAAAACAAAAATTGCCGCAAATAACATTTCTATAAAGAGATTTTCTCCGGCCGCGCGTGCACTTCTGGCCTGACCCTCTGCTCAACCAAAAAAACCTTTAGGGGAAACACTGAATGACCTATTTTCAACTTGTCCAGGCGCTTTAACACAGGGTTTACGATGGGCATTAAAAAGCATTAAATGAATTGTGCCAAAGTCAAGGACTTAAATGTTATCAAAAAGCATTCATTCGAAATTTCTTGAAAACTTATGACATTGCTCAACAATTTTTACTGTTTTAGTTTATCGAAAATACCAAAATTATGGTCTAGGTTGGAACATATTCAGTTTAGTGACGTAAAGTGACACCCTTTTGTTGCCCTGTTTCGTCCAATTCTCTTTCCTCTGTTTCATGAAATGCTTGTTAATCTTAAGAATTTTTTTGACCATATTATTATAGTTTCCTTCTCAAACTCAAAGCTGTGTAAAACTGAAAATCTGTTGGATTGTTGGATTGTTGGATGGCGATGTTGTGAGCACTTGTACTTCTGGACACTTCAGGTCAGTTACAGCTGCTGAAAATGGCAGCATTGGTAGATAATGGATTCCTGGTGGCTCCACACTTACTTACTTTGCGTCTTTCCTTGTCATCTCACTTCTTACGACCCTGTTGGCTATTGGCAACCAAACGTTTGATGGTTCTGTGTCTCATCCCAATATTTTTTTGAAATTTCAAGAGTTCTGCATCAGTTTTTCTTTTGCATAGTAATTGTGCCATACAACACAGATTTGTGCAAGAAGAAAGCTTGCACAAATCTGTGTTGTATGGCAGTCAAAACTTACAATCTTATTAATGTTTTATACTGGACCCGGGAAACATGTATTTTACACGTATTGACAGTTATTACATCGATATTTTTATGATGGTGGATTTTTTAACATCTCTTTTTATCTCTAAGAAACTCATTTTCCTTTGTACAAGTTTTGGAGTAAAAAGGTAAATGTATTTGTAACTGCAGTACTTTAGCAATTTGGGTTTTCCCCCAGAAATGATGAGCTCCACACAAACTTATTGTTGGCTGAGAGAGTTCCACCTTTTGTACGTGAACAGCTTGATTTTCTTTCCACCTGTGCTGAAGTTTGAAGGTGTTTTCGTGTGATGTTTTTTAGTCCGGCGCTGGTTAAAGTTAAAGTGAGGAGGCGTTTGAGAGGTGCAGATGGAAACAGTTTTGTCCTGAAGGCTTCTGTCAGCTCCGCGTTCGGCCCACTGTTCTCTGCCTACTCTGTCTTTCTGTCTGTCATCGTGCAAAATCAACTTTTGACCGTGTTATAACGTCCTCTTGTCAAACACATGCCTGGAGTTGTCGTATTTCACTTCATTCATGCAGGTTTGAGTTAAATCCTTTTTACTTTCTCCTGCCAAAAAACTATTTGGGGAGTTTTCCTGCACTCAAACTGCTTTCGACAAAGCGCCATCGATTTATTAACGTGCCTTCAGCTGAAAATAATCCCCATACAAATGAATAGAGAAGACGGGCGCAATCCTGACGTGTGAGGAGGTTTGTTTTGTCCTTTTCATGGCATTTACATAATTCATGTTGTTTCTTTATCATTATCATCTTATAAGAAGATGATGTTTAGTGGCCACTGGATGTGCATCCCAGCCACAAAAAGCAAAAACACTTTTAAACACAAACTAATACCTAAAGTAACATCTCTAAAGGTCTGTACATTCATTAATGATTTCTACCAAGGCTTTGACAGAAACCTAAATGTTGACAACAGCTGAAAACATCTGGATCATTTGTGGCTAATGGCAACGGCTATAGGAAAATACATTGAGCAGGCTAAGGCTAACAGACTCTGAAAAGTCTTCTGGACTAGCCGGCTTGCTACTGGTCCACATATGTAAGGATTGAACGCCGCTTCTACTTGTTAATGCTATGGTCCTCAGTGGGTTTTCAAGCTGCTGCCGTTAGCGGTTGTAGCTTTGGGATGGCACTCATAACTCACAGGGAAATAACGGAGACAGGATGAGCAAGCACTTCCTGAAGATCCACTCGGGAGTCACATGACGCTTGCGTGCATATAGCCTATTGGACTGCACCAACTTGAACTAAAGCAGAGGGGTGTTCCACTTAAACACGAAGGTTCTTTCTGATTTTGATCATGACAATGACATGACAATTATGCTTGTGTTACTTAGTTTATATCTGAAACAGCAGCCCAGGCTCCTGCTGCAGCCCAGTTAAAGCCTTTAGAGTCTGTTATTCATTAATTATTTCGGCTCAAAAGCACCGCGGCCCACCGGGAAACGTCCCGACTCTCCCGATTTGGACAGCCCTCACAGAACGAATGTCTTGCAAAACCTCTGGTCCTGATACAGCCCTATTTTGTCCAGTGGAACACAAACTTCCTGTCCCGTTTCTCCACATATCGCTGCACGTGAATGCGATCTTTTGTCTGCGCCTCTCTCTGCCCGCCGCGTTTTGATATAAAAATTAAAAAAAGACCTCGGTAATGGCGTGTCTGTGTGTCGTCTCTAGCGTTTTTCTGCGAGCGTTTTCGGCGGCGGAGACAGGAGCATCATGTGCTTGGCTCCCTCTCAGGTGGCAGTGATTCCCCCACAGCCCAGATGGCGCCGCTGAGTGCGCAGTGGGCACGGGACGCCGATGCCCGTTCCCTGGCTCCGGCCGGTCCCCTGTGCAGCTGCGCTCCGCCGATCGCCGTGTCAGCTCCTAATGCCGTCAACACGGGCGCAGGAGGCGGAGGGGGGGAACGGGGAGAGAGCGGGATGCGACGGCGAAATGTTACGGTCATGGATTACCCATCGACCGCAGACAGTAAGGGATTTTGAAGCGTGTGGTCTCACCCGTTTCTGCAGGTCGCCACTGAAAACATGCACAATAGGCTCTCATCTGAAGTTGGGACTCAGATTTCTCAGTGGGACTTTGGTTAAAAATAAGCCAAATATTATTGAATGAGGTCAATGTGATAAATACGATGTTAGCGTGGCAGCTGTCAACCAGTGGTGCACAAAGTACTTGATTTCATTACTTCAGCAAAAATACAGATACTCTCGTTCAGGTATTACTCCAATGAAGGTAAAAGCTCGGTCAAATTATTACTTCTTCTGAAGTATTTGCTGTGGAAACTACTTTTCAAAGTAGAAAGTAGAAATCATTTTAAATAAGCGGCTTTAAAAGCACAAAAATGGCGCCCCAAATCAGTTCCTCTAGGGCAACACGACAGGGACAAGCCTTTCTCCTTGTCGTGAGTCAGTGGTATTGACAGTACATCTGCACAGCGCCACCTGCTGTTTGTAGAGTGTGCATTATTAGGCTTTTGACTTTGGAGCCTTTATAGAAATGTAGTCGAGCTGAAAGTGTTGTATTTATCTTTCAAATGTAATGGAGGAAAAGTAGGAAGTTCTCAATACTACTCGAGTAAAATACATATCTAAAAAAAGTGTGAGAGAGAGACATTCAGCAAATTTTCAGATTGAAGACTCATGGAAACCCTCAAATTAGCGGTTAGCGTTTGTGCTTCACAACGAGAACGTCCCAGGTACGATCCCCGGGAGGGGCCTCTCTGTGTGGAGTTTGCATGTTGTCCTCGTGTTTGTGTAGGTTTCCTCCGGGTACTCCGGTTTCCCCTACCACGAAAAACATATACAATAGGGATGAATGGTAGTGGTCAGAGGGACCGTTGGCGCAGAGGTGTGCAGCCACGACAGCGCTTGTGTCAGTCTGCCCCAAGGGAATCTGAACACTATCATGTGTGGAGGGAATGAAGAACAAATCTCTGACACTATGAAGCGCTGTGGGCGACTTGTGTCATGTAGAAAGTGGAACACTTCCATTCCACACAGAGAGGCCTGGGAATCGAACCCAGGACCTTCACCACAGAGTCTGGAGTGAATTAATAACGGCTACATTGGGGTAGGCAACTTGAGGCCCGGGACCAAATGTGGCCCTAAAGCTACATCTCCTGGGCCCCAAGATGATTTTGAAAAATGTAATTACACCAAATAGTGATTTAAACAAATACCGTTAATTCCTTCAAGAATCCAATGGACAACCCCCAGAACCTTGTTTTGGTTGAACTGGTTGAATAGCAAAACACAGTAATAACTAAACAAATGTACATTTTTGGAAAATTTGAAACCTCCTGTTGATGATGTTTTGGACCTTACATTTTGTATTTTTACTGAACTTAAAAGGACTATACCGAGTTTAAAAATGTGCATGTCCGAAATGTCGTCATGCACGAGCTTAAAATAGAAACTGCAGTTACGCGTAAGACCTGAGGTGGCAGTAGTGAGTATAAAAATGACCAACTTGCATCTAGTCCCTTTAAGGAGTAAATGATCACTGACATTATCGGTTTAATACCAGCTGAAAAGTGTTTGTGATTGCGGTCGTCATGGGGAAGGCTTGGCCCAACAATGCTACAGCCCCGCTTTGTGAAACTTGTCGACACACACTTGTAAAGCACAATAGAAGTGTTCAAATAGCAACTCTTTCTCATTAAAACAGTTGTTGCTGCTGTGGCTCTTTCTCTCCGTGAATGCGCCTCATGAGCCGAGACGTGCGTGGAGTGGGAACAGTCTAAATCCTGGAGCTTATCACGGCGGCACAGCCATCTTTCGGCGGCTCCTCGTGTCCAGATGGGCCCGCCTCCATCCCCCCCCTCTGTTTAAGAAATGTGACAAACTTTTATAAATCTATTAATGCCCTCAGCCAAAGCAAACACGGGAATCCGCCTTTGTTTATTTTTGATACTTTTCTTCCCTGATAAATCCACGCGGAGGAATTTGTAACGAAGCGCAGAAACATGACGGCAAACAACACAGACACTTTGCTTAAATTTAGACGATTTTTTTTTTTTTTTGGTCGGGATTTCGCAAAAGTGTCCAAGTTTCTAAACCAGGATTACGAGTAAAAATATCTTGGTTTAGAGAAACTGCTTTGTGACATTTCCTAAAGGATTTTGAAAGGATTTAAAAGGCTTTTTAAGGTGAGACGCTGCAGGTGAACAAGTGGATTTTTGATCTTACGTTTTTGAATAAGCTATTTCTAAGTGAAACTAAACTAGCTAAAAATCTGAAAACCGACCACTGCGTGAAATGTTTTTTTGTCGAACGTGTCAGTGTGTTCATTGAGGGGTTCATCGAGTCCTTGGGGGGAGGATCAGGGCCAGAGCTGCACAAACCAAACGTCCCGGAGACAAACATGTCAGAGAGGAGCAGCCAATGTGGACCTCTGCCTCTTCGGTCAACACCCGACAGCTAACAGAGCGCTAAAGCCACAAGCTGCGGTTAATACACACACGGCGAACACTCTCAACACGAGCCCTGGGATCAAAGATGGCGGCCTTTGTTTTCCGCGGAAACAACAGTTCTCAGTAGCTATGTTGTCTCTCTCCTTTCTAACGTGCTACAGGCGGTGAAAATGGAAACAGTCAAACAGTTCTTTGTAATGAACAGAGTTTTACTTTTATGTTTGAGTTTCTGTCGGCGCTCTTTATATTTCAATAGTCTTCTGGAAAACGCAGCAGCCACGTCCTCCGTCTCTACTTTTACACAGAAATGATAAGGTGACAGTAAAACAAACAACCATTTGGAACAATGAGACTGCAGTGCGCGGCTTTGTCCAGCAAACGGCGCTGTGAGGAGGACAGTCCCCTGTTTCAACTTCCTGAAAACTTTTGGATGTCGTGGATTTATGAAGCAGTAAAAGTCATTACCAATTATTTACAGGCCGTGATTATATATAAATGTAAGAATATACACTACCACTCAAAAGTTTAGGGGTCACTTAAAATGTCCTTAGTTTTGAAAGATTAGAAAAGAAAAGATTAGAAAAGAACAGATTTTAATGAGGGTAGCAATACATTAATTAGAAATACAATGTCTACATTGTTAATGTTGTGAATGCCTATTCTAACTGAAACTATTTTTGACGGAATACCTACATAGGTGTCCATACATGTACATATCTCTGTCATCACTGGGAGAATCCACATGAAACAAAAACTGTCTCAAAGTTCATTGTCTTCTCTGTCTGCACATATAAACTAATGTCCAATTATTTTCTCCAAAATGTGTCCAAAAGAGGTGACAATATTTACAAAAATGATCATATTGTTGGCCAGAAGAAAGGCCTTTCAGCCCTATTAATGAGTGGGAATGAGAGCCTTCACAAACCTATTAATCAGTGGTTCCCAAAGTGAGGGTCGGGACCCCTATAGGGGTCACCAGGCCTTGGGTGGGGGTCCCCAGATGATTTCAAGAAATAAAAAAAAATGCTACTATTTCTAGTATATTTTTTAGTGTAAAAATGCAAATAATTTGTGAAATCCATTCAAATATTCAAAAACGATTTAAATATATATTAACTTGATTTTAAAACGTTTTTCTTCCCTAAAGTACCATAAGACACGATAACTTCATACAATGGGGATCCCGAGTTGTTTGGGAACCCCTGCTATAAATAAAGTGGCCGATGTGTGAGTCCAATCACTGCCAAATAATGATGACTTACAATATTTGTCAATTTTCTTTTTGGAGATTTCTTACAAATACTACATCGTTCTCATAGAGTTGTATTGTACTCTGCCCCCCCCCCTCTGAAATTAGGACATCATCACATACTATGAAATGACCTATTGATGATTAGAAAACCCTTGTGCACTTATGCTAGCACTGCTGAAAACTGTTGTGCTGATTAGAACAGCTTATAGAACAGCTTATAGAACCAGCCTGGGTGACCCCAAACCTTTGAGCGGTAGTGTAAAGGTAACCAAACTTTAGGGCCATCCATCCATTTTCTTCCGCTTTATCCGGGGCCGGGTCGCGGAGGCAGCAGTCTCAGCAGAGATGCCCAGACTTCCCGATCCACGCACACCTCCTCCAGCTGTTCTGGGGGGACCCCGAGGCGACACCAGGCCAGCTCGGAGACATAGTCCCACCAGCGTGTCCTGGGCCTTCCACGAGGCCTCCTCCCAATAGGACATGCCTGGAACACCTCCCGAGGGAGGCGACCAGGAGGCATCCGGAACAGATGCCCTAGCCACCTCAGCTGGCTCCTTTCGACGTGAAGGAGTAGCGACTCTACCCCGAGCTCCTCCCGGGTAACTGAGCTCCTCACCCGATCTCGGAGGGTGCGCCCAGCCACCCTGCGAAGGAAACTCATTTCGGCCGCTTGTATTCGCGATCTTGTCCTTTCGGTCATTACCCAGATTTCATGACCATAGGTGAGGGTGGGAACGTAGATCGATCGGTAAATCGAGAGCTTTGCCCCCTTTAGGGCCCTTTTCTCCAAATTAGGTTTTGATGCTTTTATTTGACAGGGACCGTGCGCAACATCACATTGTCCAAGACAGAGTCAGGAAAGGTGCTTGGTGCCAGGTTATAGCACAGTATGCTAATTTACACCTGTAGTCCTTTGGCCGGTTGGTGTATAGAAAGAAAACGTATACATTTATGGAATTAAATTGATATGTGACCATTTAGTATAGTATTGACCACTTAATAGTATTGATAAAACTAGGTTACATGAATGTATCAATCACAAGATTCACTCTAAAATCATTCTCTTACACTCTGCATACCTTTCTCACTCGTTCTCTCACTTTGAACCCTCCCACTCCCTCCTCCATCTCTCATGGATACAGATCATACACTGTTACATCAACAACTTTCATCCATGTCATTCAGTGCCACTTTCATCCTGTTTCAGTCTTTGTTTCATTCCACTCTTGCAACAACATCTCCACTTTAGTCGCTCCTACAGACTCCAAACTTTACAGGCTTGGACTCAACAACATTTGGAAGCTTTTTCACAGGGATTTTTTAATACTTCATTCCCAGCCTGATTTACTAATAAGTAGCTTATTCAAAAACTAAACAAGATCCAAAATCTCCTCTGAGCAAATCTTTGTAACTAATATATCAACAAAACAAAACCATGCATTTAAACCTGGCTCCATTGTTGCTGGGAATATCAGCAATTTTGGTATTTTGTTGTTGTTGCACAAACTGCCTAATTTTTATATGAAAACATAAAAAGACAGAAAACTTGCAATACATTTGTTCCTACGGCAAACCTTTCAAATTGATATCTCTAAATGTATTTGTTTTCCCTATTTACCTGCAGCGTCTCGCCCTAAGGTCAAACTCTGAGCTGAAACCATCATCTCGTCCGCCTGTCTTTGCCGGTCCACGGAGCGTTTCTGGAGCGGCGGTTTGACCGTATTGCGCCGCACCTGCTCCGCGCCGCTCACCGTTAAAACCACCAAATCCGCCGCGCTCCCGGGCCGCGGCCAAGTGGGCATCTGCCGGGCCCGCGCTGTTGACTGAGGGGGATTAGCCGCCGAGCTAACACGGCGCTGGGCTTACGGTGCAGAGAGCAAGCGCGAGCAAACGGCCAAGTGCTGAGCGGGAAATGAATAAATAACCGAGCGGATTCTGAGGGAGAGAAATGAGCAGTGCATCAAAACTGAAGGCCTGAAGTGTCATTAAGGCGAGGCGCTGCAGGTGAAAAGGGAAGATGACATGTAAAGATGGCAATTTGGAACTTTGGCCAAAATTGCGACGAAATGTAAATAATGGATGGAGCTAGGTTTAGATTTATGATTGTATTTTATTGAAATATCAGTTACAAAGACTTTTCAGATGGGATCACGTCGATTTTTCACGCAGTATCGTACTTATTTTTAACGTCAGAGTATAAAAAAGACCAAACTCGCCCTTTGCGATGTAGATTCTCAGATGTTTTGTCGCTTTGAGCTGGAGATATCCAGGAAGTAACTCCCACATGGCTGTGGCGCTCCCTGGCCTTTCCCATGTTTATTCATTCTGTTAAGTTTGGTATATACGTGTAGCATGAAAGGCTGTGACCAAGATGACGCTGTAATCCAAATATGGTCATTTCCTTTGTGGGAGACAGCAGCGGCTAAAGACGGGAGAAATATACACAGGGCGCATGTGCAGACAAAATTACTAAACCTTAGAGCCGTTTTCTCCAAATGAGGTTTTCATTCCACCCTTTAAAAACATCTCCACTATAGCTCCTAAAGACTCCACACTTTACAGGCTCCGACTTTACAATATTTGGATTGTTGAGCTGCATAAGCAGGGCCTCTCGCAGCGCTGAGGTGGGACGCAGTAAGACATTCATTTTGAATATCTTAAAAGATCCTGAGGGTTATGTAACAAAAATAAATAAAATGTCACGAGCTCTGAGCCAGAGGATCCGATTGGCTGTCCGTCAAGACAGTGAGCGACCCTCGACCCACATTAAGGCCGTTACTGGAGCCGACTGCAGCCCGATAACCAGTGGTTCCTACAGACGAGGGTCTCAGTCAAAAGATCATTATGGCGCCCCCTCTCTGTGGGGCGGAGAAAACATCTCAGGTGGATCTGCTTGTGATGTCAGTAACGTCTGAAACCATCATGATCATCAAGGTTACATTTTTCTCATCAGAGAATCAAACTTTCTTCCACCTTTCCACCTTCCCATGTTTGGTCTCTCTACAAAGTCCAAACAGACAGTTCTGTGGCTCAGACGAGGCCTTTGGAGACGTTTTTTGTTTTTGAATTAATTCAGTCTCAGATGCCTCTGATGGTTACCTGGCTGCAGTCGTTACCAGTAACGGCTTCATTTGGGTTCAGGATCCTCCGGTTCAGTTCTGGGGACATTTTTTGGGTCTTCCACTTAACTTTTCGGTTCTATAACCCTCAGGATCTTTCCAGAAATTCAAAATGTCTGTCTTACTGTGTCCCGCCTCAGCAGTGATGGCGCTCCAAGAGGCCCTGCTGCAGCTCAACAAACCAAACACGTTCAAAACGAGAAGTTTTTTTGCCTTTGCCATCAGGACGACATGACAGTGTGAAAACCTGACACTGAACCCACAGATTTGCACAGATTTGACCATTTAAAGGCATACGGTTCTAAACGTTTAATCAGCTGCAAAAACAGACTATTGCAGTTTATTTATTGTTTTCAATAAAAGCTTTACTCATTTTGTTTTTGTCTCACTCCCATTTCTTCTTGTTGCATATTGAAGTTCTACTTGGAACCTTGGAACCATGCAAACTGGTCTTAAACTTTTGATCAGGACTGTATCTAATTCCTGACAGATTTATTGAGCTTTGAACCCTAAACAACAACAACAACAAAAACAGATGGAATTGGAATTTGGATTGGATTATATTATGTAATAGTTATATATAACCCCCCCCCCCCCCCCCCCCCAGTTATACAGGTAAATAGTACATTAGAGCAGTGGTTCCAAAGCGTTTTGGGCCGCGACCCTTAAAATCACTCGACCAACAACTCAAGACCACCCACTATAAAATGTAATTAGTATTCATAATCATTTAAACTCTGCTTTATTAATGTTGGTTTTGACATATACAGCTTTCAATCAAAACTACATTAAATTCATTGTCATAAATAAATTTAAAAAAAGTGTCTTGAAAACATCTCGTGCCCTTGTGCATGACACTTACATCAAATCAATCATATACAGTAAAAAGCTTATTCAAAAACTAGATCCAGAATCCCTCTGAGAAACCACCCAATCCATTATTTATTTCTTTGCCGAAAATAAAGCCGATTGTGGCCGGTTTTCATCCATAAAATGTCTTGTTTTTATATGTGAACATTAAACGATGACCTACTGCATCAGTTTCAAATGAATATCCGTAAAATAAATCAAGTTTCCTGTCTCGCCTTAAATGCTGCAATCATCAGCAATCTGTTGGGTTTATTTTGCTATAAACGGACTCGTCTTTGCTTACAGTTCATAAAGTTGTGCCAAAACAAGAAATAATATATAAAACCAGGACCGAATGGATGCCGCGTGTCTATATTTATCTCATCTATTTGTGTGGTTATTTGAAAGGAGCTGCTTCTGTCTCTGCGTCGTCTTTGTGCAGTCAGAGAGCTCCCTCTTGGTGCCATTGTCTTCACTGTTTCAACTCCACGGATTGAATGTTATTTGCTTTGAACATTTTGGACCCTATACCTCAATGTTTGGTGCGTTTTTGGAGGTTTTTACGTGCAAAAAACATGTCATAGATTTCCATTTCATTCAATGCTTTTGTGTTTTCTTGCAAGAATAATTCCTGTGTCCCAATTTTCCACCACATGTTCGACACAAACACTGGGAAACAGGAGCTCCACTTCAGCCAAAACCAGGGCCTTATCTGTGCATTTGATTTCCCCTTTTAAGTTTTGTGCATAATTAGGTTTATTATTATTATACGAGTCGTGTGACGTTTTTTTCTTTTTTTTTGTCTGTGTGTTTCCAGGGAAGATGCATCAATTTCAGCCGAGTCCCGCATCAGTGAAGCCGCCGCCATCGCAGCCGCAGCAGAAAACTCCACCGTTGTGATTTGGTTTTCATCCCAAACTTTTTTTAGGTTTTTTTTGTTTGTTTTTTTACCGCTTGCACTCCACAAACTAATTTGGACGAGATAATTCATTTACTCCTTTCACAACATTTCACAACTTTTTACCCGTTTATCTCGTTTCAAGTGCGATTTGCTGACATTTTCTGTACATGTTCTTTAATTTTTTTTTACACGTAACTTATAAATAAATGTACTTTTATATATTGCACTTAAGCATCAAGGGGGACTGGAGTCATATTTTTGTTAAGGGCGTATTACTTTTATGCCACCACATTTCAAAGATAAATATAAGTTATTTTTTTATGGAAACTGATTTGTACTGTCTACTTGGAATACAAAATAGTTCAGTGATTTTGCATTTCGTAATAATTTGATAGAGCAACTTTTACTTTTATTAGAGTAATATATAGAATCTACAGGGATGTCCAGACTTTTTTCATGGGGGGCTGCATATTGAAGCGTACACGGGGTGAAGGGCTATAGATAAGTGGTCAGTGCCGCAAAGCTTCGACTAGCAGAGATTTAAATTGTGCCCCACACCTTTATTTATGCTTAAAACCTTCATGCCAGTTCTGTCTCACAATCAAATGTGATTTGTTAGGTTAGAATTGTGTAGAATTATTACATTTCAAATCAAAAGGAACATCTCTGATGATGTGTACCGTTCAGCAAGAAGCCCGAGGGCCACCAAAAATTCGTCTGAGGGCCGCATTTGGCCGCTGGGCCGCACTTTGGACACCCCTGATATAGAATATATATTCAAGAGAGTTTAAAATTCCAGCACTTCCTCTTTCATTGTTTGTAAAATGATACAAAGCAAGTGTATGGCATTTCTGCCTCTCCGCTCGCTCCCCTCTCTCCCTTCTCTCTCCTCTCTCTTTCCCCTGTTCTCTCACTCCCCTCTCCATCTACTCTCTCCCCTCTCTCTTCTCCCTCTCTCCTCTCTTTTCTCTCTCCTCCATCTTCTCTCTCTCCCCTTTCTCCTCTCCTCTATCCCCTCCCCTTTCTCCCCTCTCTCTCACCTCCCTCTTCTCCCCCTCTCTCCTCTCTCTCCCCTCTCTTCTCTCCTGTCTCTCCCCTCTCTCTCCTCTCTCACTCTTCCCTCTCTCCTCACTCTCCCCTCTCTCCTCTCTCACTCTTCCCTCTCTCCTTTATCTCCCCTCTCTCCTCCCTCTCTCTCTCCTCTCTCCCCTCCCTCTCACTTCCCTCTCTCTCCCCTCTCCTCTCTCTCTCCTCTCCCTCTCTCCTTTCTCTCCCCACTCTCTCTTCTCTTTCTCCCCACTCTCTCTCCTCAGATGGATAATGACAGCTCGGTGACAGCTCGCAGACAGGCCACACCCCCCCGCGGCGTCGGCAGCAGCAGCGACCCGTTCCCCGCCAAAACCGCCCCGAAACACAAGCTTCGATCGGCACCATAAAATTATCAGAGCGTTATCGGACCGCGGGACATTCGCAGAGGACGAGGGGGCGGAGTCAGAGGACTTTGAGCTTTTTATGTTTCAACATCACACACACACACAAAAAACCCAACACTGTAATGAGCTTATTCCAAAACTAAACACCATCCAAAATCTCTGTCCATTTATTCATTCAGATTTTATCGCTGAAAATATCGGCAATTTTGGCCGTTTTTTTGATGCATGAAAACATAAAATGACAGAAAACTTGCAATACGTTTTTTTCATTACGTTTTTTTTCCTATTTACCTGCAGCGTCCGGCCTTAAAAAGCGACATTAGCTTAAGTCGAGACACTGCAGGTGAATAGGGAACATTTTTGGAATTTAAAGATATCAATTTGAAACTTTTCCTGTAGATTCCTGACATAAATATGAGGGGAAATAACTGCAAGTTTCCTGTCATTTTATGATCAGAAAAAAAGGCGTTTTATGCCTTAAAATGCCCCAAATTCCCCATATATTTGGCCACAAATTTTGCATAATGGGTCGAGCGGTTTTATTTCCTGACTCATTAGTAAACAAAGACTTTTTCAGAACTATTTTGGATCTTAAAATAAGCTGTTTATTAGTAAAAAAAATCTCTAAAAACTCAAATTTCACCTTTTTTTGGGTTCAAACTCAATAAATCAGGATAGGATTAGATATTAAAAAACCTTCAAAGTATTGTTCAGTGGAAGTCTGCAGGAGCTAAATCTATGGAGAAACATTGAATCAGTGAATAATTAAACATGTTATTGTGAAGCTAATCCCTCATCTTCACAATAATACAATATATCTTTTTTTGTTTCCAGGTGAAAGTTAACCTGAAAATTGAATCAAATGAGTGTTGCCGGTACTGTCTCCCCTTAAATAAAAGGTTTTAAGATGTCGGGGCCCGATGGACGGGGCCCTCCAGCATCCCGGGGCCCTCGCGTCGCCTCCGCGGCCCAGACCGGGGCCTCCTCTTCCCCTGTCGCTCCGCCCTAACGTCCCCCTTGTCTCCGAAACGTCAAACTTTAATTAAACTGATTAAATCCAGCAGTAAGCATCAGCCTGTGAAGCCGCTGTCGCCTTCCACCGCCCCGCCTGACGCTGACTGACCCGAAAGCACTCTCCGAAAAAACCAGGCCAACTCCGCCCGCCACCGCGCCGCGACCCGCCCGACGCAAACCCGAAGTAGCAGATCGACGGACGGATAAGCATTGCTCATTTTCGCCCAAATTATCTTTAGGTTTTAAATGGCGCTCAGATATTCCGGCGGAGTTGACGGGCGTGACGGACAAGTCGGAGGGGAAAAATAAAAAAATAAAAAAACCGCAAACGGGACGAGTCGCGTCGAGCGCCGGTGGAAACCTGACAAAAGAAATGTCAACGTTCGTTACCGGAGACGGGAGAATCTGGTTCGGTTTATCGCAGCGGTTTTGACAAGACGCCGTCGGGCACGAAACGGCGGCACAAATAATGTTCAAAACAAAACGGGCGATTCACAAAGAACAACGGGAGAAGTCGCTGAAACCACAAATATACCAGTATTTAGTACTACGATGATAGATATAATATATTATGTTCTCAATACTTCCTAAAAAAGATGCTGTTAGAATTTGGTAAAGTGCGATGCTCAAGTCACCATTTGTAAAGAAAAAAAAAAAGGGAATATTTAACCAGACCCAAACGGAGAGTTGGAATGTCTATCTGGAAAGTTGCTGAAACTTAAAAAAAAAAAATTTAATTCAACAAATTATGCTGTTGCTTTGTTTTAAAATTAGCATATTTTACATGGAAAAAAGTGGCTTGAATTAAAGTCAGAAACAAGTCGCGTATAAAACTAATAATGATTTTCATTATAATGATCATTTATTTGAGCGCAAACAAATCAATATAAGCACATTTTTCCATTTTGTTTCCCACTTTATGAACACAAATACAATGGATTCATATTCAAGCCTAATCTTATGCTCGAATGGGAGTCACTATTAGTAAAAAATGTTTTAAAAAATTAACCCAATCTTAAGGATTTTGTATTTATTATTATTATTATTATTATTATTTAAGTTGCTTAAACTCAGCAATTTGTACAAATTTAAAATAAAAAATTAAGAAAAAATTATGATTATGTTGTTGCTTTGTTAAAAAAAAAAAAAAAAGTCTTTAAATAAAATTATCTGTTTGCAAAAAAGTGGTTAAAATCTAAGTCAGAAACTATATGATCTCTTTACTTTAAATGACACCCAAATATTATCTTTACTCATGTAGCTGATTTCAGCACCATTCATAAAAAGTGGGACAAATTTAACCAAAGCTGGAATTTCTATTTCAAAAGTTGCATAAAAACGGGTTAAACATTATCTGATACACGAGTACATGAAGTATTGTTTGTAATACGAAACAATTTACAAATCATACAAGTGAAAAGATTGTATGAGAATGTTGATATTTTGCAAAAGAAAAGAAAAAAGAAGTACATTTTGCGAGTTAAAAAGGGCTTGAATAAAGTTATAAAGTCACATATGAGTGAAGTCATGTAGTCCCCTGGTTCTCAAATAGAGATTTATTGTCATTGCAACAAGTACAATAGTACAATGAAGTTTAAAAAACGTGAGACAAATATCAGAAAGCTGCTAATGCTCATTATGCTGCTTTTGGATCAAATTGTCACGATTTAGTCCAAGTTTAGTCCAGATTGTTGACACTTTCTAAACCAAAAGAGCTGGTGAAAAGTTGAATTGAAATGGTATTCCGGTTTCTCCAAGTCATGCCCCCCCCCCCCCGTCTTCGCCCCGTGTGCTCCAAAATGGCGGCTGCTGTAACAATAGGAGGCGTGGCCCGGCTGTCCTCTCGCGTCTGCCTCGCGCTCGCGGTAGAGAGAGGCGTCCTGACAGCGACGGGACGTTTGACGCAGAGCCGTATGGACAGTGACCAGCGGAGGGGTCAGTGGCGTGTCTGGGCGCGGGACGGCACGCTCGTCACACGGCGCCCGAAATAAGTCCCGGGAGCTTCAGGTCTGAAACAGGACACGCCCCGTTGTTGTTTTTTTCTTTTTCATGGCATCCCTTTGTTTCCGCGCTTCACACGGGGGACGCTGCGGTCTATTGTGCGCATGTACTGTATATTAGTAAATAACCAAGAAGAAATTGGGATTCATCATATGGCGCGACGTCATGTCATATGGTGCGACATTAGGAATAGAGGAAAAATTGTACATTTGTGTATGGTATATCATAAAAAACTAGCAAAGAATAAAGAAAGTCTATCGGATCCAAGATTTTTATAAAGTTTTCAGAAGCAACGATAAAATTAATTTAAAAAAATAACATTTACATATAGCATACTTTGCAAAATGGGAGGCATCAAATATACTAAAATGTGTTTAATTTGCAAAGGAAAATAATGCTATTTCAAAGATTAAGGATAAAATATCATGATGCATTAAGTGATTTTGATAGAAAGATATAGTATTTTTTATCTTTACTGTATAATCTTGCCGTCGAACCATATGACATTTTTTAGTGAATGACAGAATGGTGAGCTTACAAATATTATTATTTAATTAAACAAAATATCAAGCAGGCATACACATTTGAATACTTCAGAGTCTGCATGACCCAGATTTATACATTTTATCGGAAATAATTGATGTTTCAATTAAAAAAACTACTTTGCAGCCCAAGATGTTACTAACCCACATATCCAGTCATCATGGGCGAAAGTGTTGGCACCCCTGAAATTTTTCCCAGGAAGTTGGTGAAAATTACACGGTATTCGGTATAAATCAGTGTATTTCTTTTGTTCATCACAACATCACAAAAAAGCGATGGGGAAAAACAAGCAAATTTGACATAATTTCACACAAATGATGGGCCTCAAACTGGTTTAAACAATATAAAACTACGTGTCGCACAAAATGATTGGCGCCCTTTCAAAATTGTGGGTAGTTAACTTTTTTTTTCAAGCACGTGAAACAAAGTCAGAGAGCTGCGATAATACATTTTTGTAGCCTTTTAGCATTTAGCTAGTTAGCTGCTCAATTTGAATATTGTCTCTTTTCCCACCTAATAAAGTGCATTATTAGGCTTTAAAATGAACCAAACACATGGACAAATTTACCTTTTTACTTCGGAGCCTTTATCGAAAAGCAGTGGAGCAGAAAGTGTTATACTATTTATCTTTCAAATGTAATGGGGTAAAAGTAATAAGTTCACTGCTAAAATACTATTCGAGTAAAGTACACGTCCTCAAAAACGACTTCAGTACAGTACTCCATGGTTTTTCCAAAGTGTTTTGTTATGTGCAGCCGTTCAGTTTGTGATTTCAGTTCGACACTTTGGAAATATATCGACTTTAATTGTGATTCTTGTCTTTTTTAACTTCAGCCTTGCACTTTAACAGATCAGCGCTCTTACAAAATGAAAAAAAAAGCTTTTCTGTGGTTATTTTTTGTTTCTGCAGACTCCCGATACTTTCCTATAAGTTTTGCTGAAGTCGTTTTGTGTCACTTTAAAGCAGAACTAAGTAACGTGTTTACCTTAATAAATCCTTTCCGTAGTTCCTCTGGGGGTAATACAAGTGTTAACGGGATGATCGGGTGGGTCTTTCATCTCCCCCTGGTGTCTCTGGCCAGAAAACCACACTTGCAAGTTTCCCAGCCTCCGACCCAGAGACCCAATACACACTAATTGAATCACAAAGAACAGGCTAACAAGCAAAGCTAACTGCGCCACTTAAGCAGTATTTACAGCCAAGTTTTGTCTTTTCTGTCAGCATAGTATTTACTCTCACGGACAATTAATGAGTGAAAAAAACGCAACATGCTACAACACCTGCAGTGGCGCTTATGGCCTCTAGGGGCATGAGTTACTTAGTTCTGCTTGAATTCGCCACAAACACAGTGCCTTTGTCTGGACGAGCTTCTGTAGCAAATCTGTGCCTTAAAGTCGGCTTATCATGCATAAATGTGGCCTATGAACCTGCTTTTGTTCCATCCCCCATTTATATTTTACCTGTCGAGCGAAAGACCGGGTCCAGACACGGATTATGGGCGAGGACAATAATCGAATACATTTGGCCAGTTTCAAAATGTAATAAGCCGATAACGATCTGCCGCAATAATGTAACAATTATTACATTACGAGAGGAAAATGATTCACACATGGAATTAATTCAGCCAATGACGTAATAATACATGATTCTGACTTTGCTTTGACACGATAGATGGTAAGAGCGGCACAGTTTGTCAGCTTCACTTCTGTCGGTCGGCCCCAGGGCAGCTGTGGCTACAACAGTATGGTATGGAATGAATGAGTGATTCAATGTTGGGAATCAGTGGGAGCAGGGACGGCCAACCAGAAGGCAGGGAAGCTGCCAAACTGTGCCATCGGCCGCTCCCACCAGCAACCACTCGCTCACTCTTCACACGCAGGAGAGGAGGGAGAAGTGCCCTGCCTAAAGACACAGCGAACTGCCAACCTTTCAGTCAGAAGACCATCTGCCATCAAAGGAAAGTCCATGAGAGCCGCTACAAGTGCAAAAAACCCAAACATTTCAGATTACAAAATGTATGAATCAAAAACACACAAAATAACAGGTCGTCTACAATTTGAGGGAAAACTGAGCACAAATAATAAAAGTCAGATTGATGTGTTATTATATTAATGGCTGAATTTATGACAGTGAATAATTTTCATCTTGTCAAGAGTGGGTCGCAGGCCATTGCTAAACCCTATTCTGGAAAAAAATGTCTTTGATAATTTTTTGATCAATGCTGAAATCGACTGAACTCTGCAAAGAAATACTGCATTTTGCTTTTAAATACACACAAAAAATGGCCTAACCGTAAAATATTTTAAGTGAAGAAATGAAAGCTTTCATTTTGGTTGCGTACATTCAAAATAGTACTTTCCATATAGGATCTAAATTATTACAACAGCAAAAAGGGGGTTGGGCACCCTGTATAACCCACCAATCAAAACAAACATTTGACATTAAATTCACTTTCCTCAATTACAATATTACTGTTGTGCAATATTCAATTGGACAAATTCATTACATATTAATAAAATAGCAGAATTATTCATCTGATGCATCACATAATTAATATGAATTAATGATGTCCCATTTGAAAGATGTCTTACATTTTGACAGAGAACTCATTAAGCTGCCCAAAGCATAATGTTGTTCAGAAATCTGAGGAAATGCTTGGAAAACACACTTAAACCCAATAGTTAAGAATAGTTAACAATTACAATGTATGGGTTTAGTCAAGTTGACCTCTTAACCCTCACCTTAATTGAGCACATTTTCTCCAGTTTGGCTTTACCCAAATGTAAAAGCTTCTTGAAAAATATAGCAGCATAATAGCGACAAAGATTTTACGAAAAACGTGACGGAAATGGACAAAAACGCCACAAAAGAGTAACAGAAAAGCAGCGACAAAGCGGCAAAAGAGCAATGAAAAGAAAAGGATGAGGCGTTACACTGGCCTAAGGGCTGCAAGCTTTTAGATTTGGGTAAAGCCGAACTGGAGAAAATGCACTTGGGTAGAGGTTGAAGGGGTTGTGGATTAGGATGTGTTTCAGGCGTCGGAGTAAAATGATGGAATGACCTCAGTGATGAATTTGAGAGGAGTTCAGTATATGCAGGCACTTTGTACTTACATTATCGGCGGCAGATTGTTATTTACTTATCGGTTCCTCCAGGGCGTTAAAAATGTTCTTTTGACCACTTTATGGCCTGGTTAACAGCACAAACCTCTGTTTTTGAAAGTTCTCTGTAAGTTCAGGTATTTTACTCACCTTTTCCTCTTGTTATTGTTGTAAATAGAGCTTTTTGTATAATATTTATGTCTTTTCCTTTTTCACTTTTGTAAGAAACCGTTTTTATTCGCACCTCTGTCTCTGAATAGTGTGACACTGAATGGATTTTTACTGTGTTTGTCAAATAAATGTTTTGTGTGAACTCCTTTTGTTTGTCGATGTCTTTATTCCGTAGAAAAAGTAAAAGAGTTTCGTGATGGGATTTGGCGTTTTGAAAAGCCAGGTTTCTCTCCTGTTTTCTTGTGTGTCCAGCTCCGAGGCGTCGTTACTGAGGCGCCGTGTGGACGTCCTTCTGCATCAGCACCGAAGGGCAGAACCAGAGCGAGCGAGAGAGAGAAACCAGGTCAGGTCACGGGCCGCTCCTCGAGGACTCGGCTGCAGATTGTCCCCCGCCTCAGGCCCATAGGCTCAAGGTGGATTTACACCAGAGCAGCAGACGCCCGTGATATCCTTCTATTTTCATCAGTCAGGACAGGGGATACACATTCTGCTCAAATTCATTCGTCGATTCATTTGGAACTTTATCAAATAATTATCGATTTACTGTTAACCACCGGCAGAGTGTCGATGTTTAAGACGTTTGTATCAACAACATTGCGTTCAGGTGTTGTTAGTCCTGAGCCGCTGTGGGCCAACCTGACCAGCATGTTTTGGAGGTTGGGGAAACCGCAGCACCCAACTCTTTCTGTCAAACCCATAGACCGTAAAAAATAATAGACCAATAATAGAATAAACTCCTCCTCACTCCTCCCCGTTTGCCCTAATGACCACGTTCGAGGGGGAAATCATGGTGGATTTACAGACTCCTCCTCCCCTGCTGGGACGAAGCATGTTGCTAAAAAGGGTAAAAAGGCGGGATCTTCACTGTAGACTCGGCCCTCGCGGGGTGCATAGTTCGATCGTAGCCGCACCCGCGCCATTAGCTCTCATGCTAACGGCCTGTCAATCAAAGTCCGGCTCTCATTAGTATATGAGATTTCGAAAAATGTTTCTTACGAAAACCACTCTGGTCCCTTTAATTGTAACTAACCCAGCGTTATCACAGGAGGAATATCTAGCTGTAGAAAGTTTAGGAAAATTAGAAACCAGGCTGTGCAATGCTTTCTAATGGGAGACTAGCAGCTATATAGAGGTACTACAGCAATGTCGGACCAATAGCGACCCCTAGTGTCGTGGTCTCGAAGCAGAGCAGCCAGCGGCCATTAGGTCAAACCTAACAGAGTTTGAAACTAAAGTGGAGCAGCCTTTACCTGACGCTACAAGAAGTTGCTCTCCTCTGGTTAGTAAGAAGCTGTCGCCGTGTTATTTTAATTTTACCATGCTTCTTGCTGCTGCATTATTTTCATCGTGTGTGCCTGTCGCACATGTGCAGAGCGGAGATCAAAGTCATTCGAAAGCGTTAACTCCATAAAACTGAACACTCAACAAAACACAGCAGACTTTGTGTGGCCTTTATGGATAAGAATGCACTGTATGTTGTTAAGCCAACAATGTAAGGACAAAAAAAATAAATTGAGTTACCCAACCGAATCTGTGGATTAACCGCGGGTATCGGGTTGACCCGCGCATCACTACAGGGGGCACATTTTATTATAAAGCTGCTCTGAAAAATTAGAAAGCTCTGCCAATGTTATTGACCTTACTGCCTAATGAGGAAAATGTAGGCTATTTAATTTCACATTTTTATATTATACTTCCCCTCCTGGAACCGCCACCTTAACGTGGTGGAGGGGTTTGAGCATCTGAATGATCCTGGAGCTCTGTTGTCGGGGGCTTCGTGCCCCTGGTAGGGTCTCCCATGGTAAACAGGTCCTAGGTTACGGGTCAGACAAAGAGCGGTTCAGAAGCCCCTTATGAGAGACCAACAGGCCCAGTTAGAACCATGAGGCCGTCCTTCTGTGGACCCACCACCTGCAGGAGGAGCCATAGGGGCTGGTGCAGCTCCAACAGCTGCCCCCCCGACCCGGCAATAAAAAAGTGGAAGAAAATGGATGGATGGATATATTGTACTTGCAAGGTGAACAGAACTGTGAGATAGCTGAACCATTGCACCCCTAGAACCTTTTCCACGACTGCAGGATGTGTCTCTCCCTATGGTTTGTAAAGAGGATATAAATAACCTGTTGCACCTTAAGACAGTGGAGATGATATGAGTGTGTCCATATTTCCCCTCAAAAGTGTTTCAGTCACTACTTTACACATTCAAATGAGAACCTACTCGTGATTCACCTCATAATTACAGAAAACTGCTTCCACTTTCTGTAAAAAACTCGACGAGAGCCCGGAGAGAGCGAGCGAGAGAAACAGTCTGAAGCTCAATATGACTTTGGGCAAAAACAAAACTTTCACAAAACATTGACAGAAGCGGCGCGGCTCCGTCTGTTCCTCTAAAGCAAAGACTCCCTTCTCGCGGTGGAAAGATTAGAGATCGCGAGCGGGAAAAGCAGCTTCTCGCCTCCATACGTCTGAGGCGCAGCAGACGTGCGGATGTGCGGGCAAAGATGTCGCTGTTTGAACGGCGCGTCGCAAAACAAAATTCATAAATATGTTTTAAGCGACGGCAGAACCAGCGCGTTAAGGACAGTCTGCCGGAGAGAGGTTTGTGTGGAAGTGAAGTGATCTGCTTTACAGGAGGAGAGGCCTCTGGAGTAAAAGGACTTCTCTACTTCAATAAAATACAGTTCAGCTGCTGCCAGACCCCCTGCTGGACATCTGTGTTACTGCAGCTAAGTATCCTAGAAACGGATCCCATATCGAATGAAAATCATCTGCAGCCGGAACCATATGTTTACATACACTTCATAAAAAGACACATTTCAATTTTTTCTCACTGTTTGACATGAAAACAGAATTAACTTTTATTTTTTTAGGTAAAGTAGAATTTAAAAAATTATTTCTATTTGTCAAATTCCAGAAAAATTACAGATTGAAATGTTTTTGTTACTTTTTACAAAACCAAACGTTTACATACATTTCATTAATATTTGGTAGCATTGCCTTTAAACTGTATAACTCGGGTCAAACGTTTTGGATTTCCTTCCACAGGCTTCTCACAATAGTTGGTCCATTCCTCCAAACAGAACTGGTGAAACTGAGACACATTTGTAGGCCACCTTGCGTGCACATGCCTTTTCAGCTCTGCCCATACATTTTCAACTGGATTTAGATCAGGATTTTGTGATGGCCACTTCAAAACACTGACTTTGTTATCCTTAAGCCACTTTGTAACCAGTATTGCTCATATGCTTTGGGTCATTGTTCATTTGGAAGACCCATCTGCGCCCAAGCTTTAACGTCCTGGCTGATGTCTTGAGATGTTGCTCCAATATTTCAACATAGTGTTCTTTCTTCATGATGTCATCTGTTTTGTGAAGTGCACCAGTCCCTCCAGCAGCAAAACAACCCCACAGCATGATGCTGCCACCCCCGTATTTCACAGTTGGGATGGTGTTCTCAGGTTTGCTAGAGTCACCCTTTTTCCTCCGAACGTGACCATGGTCATTTCATTTTTCCGTCAGACCACAGGAAATGTGTCCAAAAATTAAAGTCTTTATCCGTTTAATTTTATTTTTTTGCAAACTCCAATCTGTCTTTTTGATGTTTCTTTTGGAGTAAGGGCTTCTTCCTGGCAGAGTACCTCTCAGCCCATGTCGGTGCAGTACTTGTTTCACTCTGGATAATGACAAACTCTTACCAGGTTCAGCATCTTCACCAGGTCTTTTGCATTTGTTCTTGGGTTGATATTCACATTTCAGACACAGCACGTTCATCTCTGGGAAACAGAACCTGCTTTCTTTCTGATCTGTATGATGACTGGTCATTTCCATCATTGTTTTAACCCATGAACCTGGCATATTTAAGTCTCTTGAAATTTTCCTCAAGGATGAACCAGACTTGTGCTTCCAAGGACATGACATCGTCATCTGGGCTTTCCCAAATTGTTTAAAGGTATAGTCTTAATCTTAGTGTATGAGTGTATGACTTTGTAAAAAGTAACAAAAACATTTAAATTCTGGTTTCATGTCATACAGTGAGGAAAAATGCAAATGTGTTGTTTTATAAAGTGTATGTATGGTTCCCGCTGTACCTTCCCCTTTAATTCAAATGTTTTTTTGTTTTTTTTTACAATTGAACATGCTTCATAACATCATGTACCAAATGAATATAGGTTGGAGGGTTTTTTTTGTATACCAATTTAATAACATCAGTCTTCTTGATAGCACTGAAACTAATTTGATAACCGTTTTCTGCTTGTTAATAAGATTAGCAGGTACTGGGGCTACTCCTAAAACTGCAAGCACAGGGTCAGGATGTATCTGTGTTCCACAAACATCTGACATCAATGTAAACATTTTAGTCCAGTAAACTGTTATGTTAGGACAGTTCAAAAAGTGTGAGCCAGTGAAGCCTGTTCTTGGCCGCACCGATCACAATCTGGGTTCACCCCATGACAGTCTTTCACCATCTTCTGGGAAGAGCTTAGCAGTTCATCTGTTTTATTCTCCAGTGAACATCCATTAGCCAGAACAATAGAAGGCATGTGTGGCTTAGCTGTGAGTCTTGCCCGGATAACTCCCTTTTTTGTTTCCTGTAGTGCCTCTTGTGATGCCTCCACTGTGCTGCAGGTGCCTCTTCACTGTTTAAGAAGAAGAAACTTGTAAGTCTCAAATGCAAACGTCTGCCGCTACAGACTCAAATTCTTCTTCTTATCTGCGGCACTATTCAGTCAAACTTTTGTTGTTTGTTTTAGTTGTTTTTAAAAAAAAACAAATAATACACACTCTCTGACTTCTACTACCAAACTACATATAGGACAGATGTTTTGGCCCCGCCGCACCATTTTTGTGTTTTTGAAGCCCCACATTTTTTGTTCCTAACACTTATGTCATTGATTTGTACTGTCTACTTTGAATACATAAGTATTTTCACTTAAGTAATAATTTGACAGAGCAACTTTTACTTGTATTTGACAAGTAGTATCAATACTTTTTATTTGCTCTTCACCATATGTCTGTGTAAGTTCTCAGTCGTACAGGAGTTGTCCATCTTCAAAGAAGGTACTTGAGTCATCTTCTGTACTTGGTAGTTGAGGTCTCCAAACGTTTCGCCTTTCATCCAAAAGGCTTCGTCAGTGAACAAGATTACACTCAGCACACAGCGCAGATAAACACCAGTTGGGAGGAGTTGGGGTTGGCCCGGCTCCTCCCCTCTAATCACAGCTACTCTCCCCTGTGGGTAAACACCTTTGAAGTAGAGCGTCTGTAACGACCTGCTCCCCCCAGTATCGGTCAGTCCTGTCCTATTCATAGATGATCACTGCTAATTACCTGCCTATTGTTCTTTTGTTAGCTGAGGTATCGTCTTCTTGGACTGGCCGTGTCCTGTCGGTTTTCCCCAAAGCAGATTGGAGTAAAAAGAAGAAAGATTAAATCTGAGCCCGCCATTCCGGTTCATGGAGGGATTTTCTTTCCTGACAAAAATAGCTTCTTTTACTCCTCTTTCAAACCAACGTTCTTCTTTAGCTAAAATGTTGACCTCCCCGTCCTCAAAAGAGTGATTGGAGGCTTTAAGGTGAAGGTGCACAGCCGACTGAGGGCCGCTTGTGCTTTCTCTTCGGTGTTGATAAAGTCTCTTCTGTAAGACTTGTTTGGTTTCTCCAATATAATGTTCTTTGCATTCTTCTTCTTTGCATCGAATAGAATAAACCAAATTGCTTTGTTTGTGGCTAGGAGTTTTGTCTTTGGGATGAAATATTTTTTGTCTCAGTGTGTTCACAGGTTTGTGGTACACTGGAATCCTGTGCTGTTTAAAGATTCTCTGAAATTTCTCCGATACCCCGGCTACATACGGCACCGCAACTCCAAGACCAAAGAGGAGCAACATGTCCAGAGAGCCCTCTCAGACTGTGGCTATCCTAACTGGTCCTTCACTAAAGCACAAAGGGCAGGAAGACCCAAAGAGCAGGACAGACAGACTATAGAGGCCAGAAGAAAGGGAGTTGCGGTGCCGTATGTAGCCGGGGTATCAGAGATACTTCAGAGAATCTTTAAACAGCACAGGATTCCAGTGTACCACAAACCTGTGAACACACTGAGACAAAAATTATTTCATCCCAAAGACAAAACTCTTAGCCACAAACAAAGCAATGTGGTTTATTCTATTCGATGCAAAGAAGAAGAATGCAAAGAACATTATATTGGAGAAACCAAACAAGTCTTACAGAAGAGACTTTATCAACACCGAAGAGAAAGCACAAGCGGCCCTCAGTCGGCTGTGCACCTCCACCTTAAAGCCTCCAATCACTCCTTTGAGGACGGGGAGGTCAAAATTTTAGCTAAAGAAGAACGTTGGTTTGAAAGAGGAGTAAAAGAAGCTATTTTTGTCAGAAAAGAAAATCCCTCCATGAACCGAAATGGTGGACTCAGATTTAATCTTTCTGCTTTTTACTCCAATCTGCTTCAGGGAAAACCGACAGGACACGGCCAGTCCAAGAAGACGATACCTCAGCTAACAAAAGAACAATAAGCAGGTAATTAGCAGTGATCATCTATGAATAGGACAGGACTGACCGATACTGGGGGGAGCAGGTTGTTACAGACGCTCTACTTCAAAGGTGTTTACCCACAGGTGAGAGTAGCTGTGATTAGAGGGGAGGAGCCGGGCCAACCCCAACTCCTCCCAACTGGTGTTTATCTAAGCTGCGTGCTGAGTGTAATCTTGTTCACTGACGAAGCCTTTTGGATGAGAGGCGAAACGTTTGGAGACCTCAACTACCAAGTACAGAAGATGACTCAAGTACCTTCTTTGAAGATCTTCACCATATGGACCACAAACACACATGTCAAGCTGACAAACAAAATAATACACAAAATACAGTGGGAGAACCCCTCTTTAGCAAAGTACCAAGATTACAAATGTGTACTTGTTGACTGAAACAGAACCAATTTAAAGGGATACTTCGGGATTTTTGACATAGGGCCTCATTTCCTAGTTATCCAGAGTGTTGTTGATGTCTGGAGATATTTTTTTCTTAAATTCATGCAGTTCTTATATTTGAAGAGTCTAGTGGCGCTAGGCTAGGGCAAGGCTAAAGCATTTCTATGGTAAAGTCTAGCCTGCATTAAAAACAGTCTGACCCACTCCACAGTGCACCTGAAGTAAATCACTTATAACACCAGACTAACCATATAAATGTCTGTGTTAATAGAATAATTTTTGAAATATAACTGACCTTGTATCACATGAATTACTGCATTTTAAGGGACTATTTTCTCGCAGATCACTCCGCCGCTGCCTTAGCTTACAGCCACGAAGCTGATGCTGCTCAAATATAAGTTATTTTAAATGCAAAATGGTTAAAATTAATCTATCGACACAGACATTTATATGGTTAGTCTGGTGTTATAAGTGATTTACCTCAGGTGCACTGTGGAGTGAGTCAGACTGTTTTTAATGCAGGGTTGCTGATACCATAGAAATGCTTTAGCCTTGCTCTAGCCTAGCGCCACTAGACTCTTCAAATATAAGAACTGCATGAATTTAAGAAAAAAATATCTCCAGACATCAACAACACTCTGGATAACTAGGAAATGAGGCCCTATGTCAAAAATCCCGAAGTATCCCTTTAAGCATAGATCGATAATTACAATAATACTTCGGCAGATATTTCTCTCTTAAAGGGGGGGTATTATTTAAAATCGACTTTTTCAAGCTTTATATCATGTTATTATGTCATTCCCTCATTAAACACATGCCTGGAGTGTTGCCTTGGCTCATTCACATATTTTTGAGTAATCAGTAAAAACGTAGACGGCAGCCATTTTAGGTGTAGCTATGCCTCAGTCCTCCTAGGAACGCCCCCACCTCCTGGAGACGCCTCTGGACCTTTCGTCCCCCGCCAAGCCACCAACCACTGCTCCTCAGCTCAGCAGAGCCCCCTCCCCGCACAGTAGTGTTGTTTAGATGCCACAGCAGTGTGCTGAAGGGGGCGTGTCGGAAAGCTTCTTAAAGAGACAGAGGCCTATTTCAAGACGTTCAGTACAGCCATTTTGAGAGAGCAATTTTATTCAAGGCAGTTATTTTAATTTACTGCATATACAGACCAACAGAAGGTTACGTCATCATTGTAGTATGCTATAGACTGGTGCTATGTGAGTGAAAAAAGCATAATACCCCCCTTTAATACCAGTATCTGCTTGTTTATTCACTCTAATTACTATGACATGTGACACATAAATGACATCATCTATTTCTTTCCAGTCCCTTTATACCAGTGACTTTAGGAATCCTTGTGTTATTTGTTCTGAAGTTGCAGATGGCGTCGGTATTTAGGATTTTCACAGAACAAATATTCCTCAAATGGATTTAAACGACATAAAAGCATTAGCAATAATACTGTAATCTAAGATTGAGGGAGACAAAGCGTGCATTCACTATTTCCTTAACAGTTTTTCATATTAAAATGTCTAATTCACCTTGACAACGAGTGTCTGTGTGGAAGACCGTTATTTCCCTCTCGTTTCCTCCCATTACTCTATATCGACTCTGAAAGCTCCTCAAACCGAGCTGCAGTCGCCCTGATCCCCCTCCGCCGCTCTCTGTCCGAACAGCTTGTTAGAGTTGACTCTCGGTTCCCGCCGCGCCTTTCGGGGAGATCGGCGTAAATCCGTGCGCGGGGGCCGGGGGGGGCGCTGTGCAGGTGGGGGAATTAGAGCTGGATTTCTGGCATTTACGAAGCGGCTCATCTCTCCTGGAGCCTCCCGCCGGTTGGAGTTTAGGGCCCCAGACTCTGCGATTTCGAGAGGTTCACCGTCGGAAAGGCAAAACAAATGTGCGTTTTGGTTTCAATTACGCGAGCGGGTTTCGATCGCGGGACGCCAGAGCGTTTTTTAAAGAGTCTGCGGTTCAGTCCCGATGAGTAGGGGGAACGGCCGGAGCTCCTGATCTGTGCCTGTTTGTTTTGCTGCGAGCCGTGAAATAATGACCTGGCTGTTGCAGGCGCCGTAACAGCTGCAGAGAGGGAGAGAGGAGACGGTTATTTTCAACACACAAACCCTCACAGTAAATCCTCCTCTCCGTCTCACCAGGACTCAGCCGAACAGCCGCTACCACTTTCTGTTCAAAAGAAGCCGCGTTTGGGAGTCGACCTGCAGCCAATCCCAAAACTAAAATGCTTTTCTCATAGATCCAATCAGTGTCACTCAACCTCTCTTAAATCTATTATTTAGTTTGCTTGTTGATTTGGTCAAAGTTGGCGCTGTTGCTCACTCTGCTATGGGATTTTTACCAGTTATTTTTTCATGTTTTTATAGTTTGTATCAGCCGCCATGTTGGGACAAACCGTGTGTTTCTCTGATTGGTTAATCCGCCCGTTGGTCACGCCCATCAGATCGCTCGACAAACACTTTCTACATATCATATGACTCACATTTTAGATGCATTTCCTTTTTTCTCTGAACAGCTGAGCACGATCTGCAAACAGTTGGTTCAATATAGTAAAGTATAAGGACAAAACTCGAGTCACTTTCTTTGAAATATCATCTTCTTGGCTACTAATTCTCCACTTACCTCTTCTCCAATAAGCCGAATGCCCATCTCGACTGCGCATGTGTGGGTCAATCAGGCTCCTAAATTTGGGCTACCAAACAAACCACACCGCCATTGAAATGTGTGAGCACTGAAGTATATTGAGCCATAACCGTGAACTGTAAGGATTATTGGCATTGGTTTAAAGATCTTAAGTCTCAAGTGACATTTCTTGCAAATCCTTATGTTGTCAGTAACTTGAAAGCGAGGGAACAGTCAGGACGGCGGCTCCGGACAGGGGAACGACAGGACCTGGGATCAGCCTGACACAGACACCGTTTAAATCATTTAAATTTGTCTTGGAATCACAGGGAAAAGTTCCAAAACGGTCTTGATGTTAAATATAGTGGGTACATTTCTATCTGTCAAATTAGCGACCGATTAGCTCTGTTGTACACCATCAGATGAATGTGTTCTTTAAAATGGAGAGGAGATGGAGACTCGTTCTATTAAAATCAAAATCATTATTTTATTCCCTGAATTTACAGACTGAACACAGAGCGCTACATCTTGAAAGGCCAGGAGGGGGACGAGAGAGAGCGAAGCGGCCCGTGCCTGGCCTTTTATAAACATAGGAAGTAGGCGTCTCCTTGTTGACACTTCTTCTGCGTCTGCACCATCTGACTCCTAACACACTGCCCCCAGTGGATTCCAAGAGTAAGGACAACAATAAAATGGGGGACTTTAAAGCAGAGATTACATCACAGTTTCATATATAATCATTAAAGCCTATTATGACAAAAACATATATAGAAATGTTCAACAAGATCACTCGTAAAAAATACTACTAAAGTAAATGTAGATGGCATAGCCTATGTGTGTATATGTGGATCTCTCTGGTCACTGGAAATGTTTTCTCACATAGTTATTCCAACTATGTGAACAAGGACTGGTCGTCACTTTTGACAGCATCTCTTCGTATGAATGGCAGTTTCGTTTCTGTCTATCTCCGTACGCAGCCCTGGTTGTAAAAACAGACTTTAAGCTAATAGTGTAACAGGTTCCATGGCGACGACAAAAACATTTTAAATCATCAACTTTCCAGCGGTTAAAATGGTCCAAATCAGAGCTTTCTTCGTTGCTTTACGCTATCATTATTGTTTAGTAGCCAAAAGACATTCCATTACCCATAATGCAACGGGCGAGATGGGCATAAGGCTTATTACTCCACATGAGTGTTACGGTTAAGATGGTTGGGGTGAACTTTATTCATCTCTGTAGGGATGATTACTTTTCAATATAGTCAAAAACACTCAAACGGTTGTCGAAAAGTATATATAATCTTCGGGCCTGTGATTGGATCAAACTCTTGGCGCTTTGTCCAATCAGCAGCAAATACAAGCGCGCTCTCTTCGCACTTCAAACCAGGGGCTGATGTCGGTGCGAATGTTGTTTACGGCGTAATATCAGTCTGGCTTTTGTCTCGCTCTGTCCTGGAGTAAAACCTTTTGTTACTTCGTTATAAATAACACGGTGCTCGGGGAAGGTGACTGCACAGGCCCCGCCCACTCTCCTATGCTGACCTCTGATTGGTCGACTATCAGAGTATAATGGCAAAGCCTCACTGATGTGCAGAGGTGCTACAAGTATTTGGATTTCATTACTTGAGTAAAAATACAGTTGGACGTCACATTGGTTGGTTGTTTTTTCTTGTTTTTATGATCATATTAAAGGCACTATACCTGATTGTTTTTTCCAGTATTGGAACTAAATTTGTTTTGTCCTCTTTAAGTATATTGTAAACATTTGAGCGAAAAACATGGTGCATCTAAATGTATAACGCATCAGTTTCATGAACTCTCAGGCCAGTTTTCTAACATTTTTTTGAAATGTGCCTAGGTAAGAACATATCTCAGTATGGAAAAACGGTGGCCTGTTCCTTTAACACCAAAAACACCATTAAAATCCATTTAGGCCGAGAAAGCATTGCCGCATTCCTACCATTAAAGCCGGGGGCGCTCTTGCGCAATTCTACCATTGAGGCCGGGAAAGCGTATACGTCAATTTTCGAGTATAAGGGTGTTTTTGCACCAATTGTCAGCAGAATAGAGGCGCGGGAGTGTCAGCATCACAACACTTTTTGTTTCGTGTAATTTGGTGAAATATTTGCGGAGATTTTAAACGTTTTCGGGTTGCAACCCAGCTACAGTCCGTTTATAGAGCTTACACGTAAATGCGGCGCCGCAATACACGATGTTCAGTTTCATTCGATCAAAAGGTTTTACTTAAAAACGATCAGAAAACAGTTGTTATGCTCTTTCCATCACGTACTTTTATTGAGAAGTCAAGTGCGGGACGAGAGGAGAGGAGAGCTGCGTCTTCTCCTCTGGCTGACAGCGCTGAGCAGCAGTGAGGGGAGGGGCTTTCTCTGAGGGGAGGGGCTTTCTCCTCCTCCTTGCTGTGTTTAGAGAAATCTGTTTGGAGCAGGATACTCTGCCCTTCCCCATCACCAGATTTGTATTTCTTTATACCTAATAATTATTATATTCCCATGTTTCTATATAAAACTATTAATTATATTGTATTTTAAAGAGTGGATATTGTTTTGTGTTTAGAGAGAAGCTGCTAGACATTTTTGAAGTGACCTCAAAAGACAAATTACAAAAGGTTTAACATACAAAATATAGGCCTATATTTTAGTATAAGAGGGCTATATACTTTATTTCACTTTGCTTTTACATATTTTATTTTTGTGAAGGTGTATCTAAATAAATCCAATTTCTCAGGAAAGCCACAAGTGTAAGCTCTCAAATACTTTTTGAATTTTGTTCCTATCTGCTACAGAGGCTGAGATATCAATCATTTAGTAGGCGATGACACAATTGCTGAATACTTCAGGAACTTCAGGTTTTCTGGAACTTTCTGGAACTTTTTCGGGGTCTTTTCTGAAATCGCCCATAGGTTTTCACAGGCCTTTTTTCCAGGTGCTTCAGGCCTAAATGGGTTAATGACTTCCGGTGGCGCCATATTCTGAATAGGACGCAAGAGGTTTCGGCTCCCGTAAAATTTGTGACAATTTGTCTAGTTTTCTTCAAAATTACTGAATCCCTCTACATTCTAAGTGAAGAGGAAAGATGACAACAACGAGAAATATTGCAAAACAGCAATTGGCTCTAATGGAGACCAAAGAAAGGAATGGCTCTGAGCGCTCTGAGCAGGATAACGGTGATGCTAACATTAGCATTAGCCCAGCAGCTAAAGACTTGAACAAGGCGGAGATTCTTCGCAAACTTAAAGATTTGCCGTGAGAAAACCAAACCTCTTTCACAGAGACAAAGGCCTCGCTGGACAGACTTGAAGGCTCAGTGCAAGAGGTGAAAGAGAGGTTGAATACACTCGTGCTGAGGAAGCTGAGGGCAGAATCAGCGCAACAGAGGATGCTAGCCAACGCAATGAGAGGGTGCTCCGCTATCTGCTACGAAGAGAGGCCACGTTAACAAGTCATTGCGACGAGTTGCAAAATCGCCTTCGCAGAAACAATTTGCGCATCTACCAGGTCCAAGAGGGAAGTGAAAAGGAGGATATGATTGGTTTTGTGAAAGAGCTCATGAAAACCGTCCTGTGCTTTCCTCAAGATGACATACAGATTGAAAGAGCTCACCATATCCATCCAATGCAGATCCGCCACGCTCCATAATTATCTGTTTCAGGGACTACGTGGTGAAAGAAGCTGTCCTCCGGCAAGCCTGGGCCCTAAAACAAGTGATGTTTCAAGGCAAGATCATATGAAGTGAAAGCAAAATGATACATGATTCTGACAATGGTTTAATAACAATAAACCATTTGTTTATCGGATCAAACCTGAAATCGTTTACCCAGATTCAAGATGAATTTGAATGACCTAAAAATGACCTATTCGGGGTTTTTTTCTTTTTCAGATACAACATTATTTAGAGAAGCACAAACAATTTGAAAAAGTTAAAGAACAGCCAGAAGATTTTGAACAGTTTTGGATAGAAGTAGTGGAGAGTAAAAAAGTTTAAAAAAAAAGATCATTTCTTCTCTATACAAAATTGTTCGCATAGAACAAGATGAAAACACATTTGATGTGAAGAATAAATGGGAATTAGAGCTCAACACAGTAATTCATGATTCAGATTGGGAACAATCATGGGACGAGTGGCATAAATGTATCAACAGTCCAAATTGGAAAGAGTTTAGTTGGAAGTTAAGAATGAGATTTTTTAGAACCCCAATCATCGTGGCCAGTTATAATAATGATACAAGCGCCCTCTGTTGGTGAAATTGTGGAGAAATAGGTGACTTTTCACATATTTTCTGGGAATGCCCCATGGTAATTGTGTATTAGGAAAAGGTGAAGGAAGAGATAAATAAGATTTTAAATATAAAGATATCAAATCACATCTTCCAAGTAATACTTAGTGACAATAGTGTATTTGTTAAAAGTGTATTTGTTAAAAGTTCTGGTGCTGGTTGCCCACAAAGTAATTACAACTAATTGGCTTAAACCACTTGCCCACTTTGGACCAATGGACTCAAAGACTGAAATCTGTGAGCTGTATGGAGGAAATCCCCGCAATTTTACGATTGAAGCAGGACATAATATATTGAAAAACTTGGGCACCTATAAACTCATACTTGACAAAATAGTGTTATTTTATAATCTTTTTTTTCTTTTTCTTTTTTACTTCATTTCTTTTTTTGTTTTGTTATTCCTCTCCTCTCTAGATTGTGCTGTTGCATTTATTGGCTTGTACAAATTTTAATGCTGTCTCTTTCTCTTTGTAAACACAATGTCTTTATTAGACATGTCAAACAATGTGTATGACTATGTCAAGGATTTGTTTTGTTTCAATAAAAGTAAAAAAAAAACTCCAGCCCCACATATGGGTCACATTGTCACAGTCGTCGATGTTCCGGTCTTTGTCGGTGAATACAGTAATTTTTGGACTATAAGCTGCTACCCTCTCCTGGAACCGCCGCCTTAACGTGGTGGAGGGGTTTGAGCACCTGAATGACCCTGGGAGCTCTGTTGTCGGGGGCTTCATGCCCCTGGTAGGGTCTCCCATGGCAAACAGGTCCTAGGTGACGGGTCAGACAAAGAGCGGTTCAGAAGCCCCTTATGACAGACCAACAGGCCCGGTTAGAACCATGAGGTTAGAACCTGCAGGAGGAGCCATAGGGGCTGGTGCAATGTGATTTGGGCAGCTCCAACAGCTGCTCCCACGACCTGGCAATGGAAAAGTGGAAGAAAATGGATGGATGGATAAGCTGCTACTTTTTCCCCCACCCTTTGAACCTTGCGGCTTATACAACGGTGCGCCTAATTTATAGATGTTAATGGTCATACTGAATATTGTGTCATGTGTCCCTATCGCTGTCTTAGTTCCTCCACCTCTGTGCACCGGAGCGAGGCAGCAGGATGCCCTCCCACACTGTAGCTAATGTGGCTTCAGGAGCAAAATGAATGCGTTTAATTCCATCACTGCTGAAATATTATGGAGGGTCCAGCGAAGTGCAGGTATCAAAAGCCAGCCGCGAGTGGTCACCACGGACTCAGAGCAGCTTCAAACTCCCGAGCTCCCGAAGCTGAGTGCGAGGAGGGCGACTCTAAACACGGCCACATAATATGACTGAAGTTCTTAACAGACTTCAGTAAAAGTGAATGTACCTGTAGGTCACTGTTCTCTTGGTAAATTTGACATAAATGTTGTTGGTGCGACTTATATTCAGGTGTACTCAATAGTCGGGAAAAAGGAAGCAAGAGTTTCTTCAAACCAAGGGCTTAAGCTTCATTTAATGAAGCCTAGGCGTTAATTCAACCTGGTAGACTAATTTCAACATCACCTACAGGGTACCTCCAGCCAGTGAATGCTTCCGTGAGGGCCACACCTCCACCTCAGCGTCCTCGGTCCTGCTTTTAAGCCCCAGCAATCATGGTTCGATTCGCTTCCCAGCTGCGCTGCGACCCACCTCCGCCCCGTCTCCACCTCTTCTGCCCACGGCTTCTCCCTGCTGCATCCTTCATCTCCCATGCCACCAGCAGTGTCCAGGCTCTGGGGAAGACATCCCTAACTCCAAGCTGTTCATCCATACTGACTTACATACATACATCGATGTCTACCGCCGGGGTCTGATCGCCAAAACTAATATTTATTTTATTTATTGGTTTATTTGGTCAGGACAGTGCATGTTAATGAACATACATGGGTCTCATGCATGTAAACAAGCCACACCAGATTGTAGCCATGGGCTAATTTGCATCCGTCGTCCCCCATGCACACTCATTCATCCTAGCCTATTGTACATGTTTTTAGTGGTAGGGGAAAACGGAGTACCCAGAGGAAACCTACGCAGACACGGGGAGAACATGCAAACTCCAGACAGAAAGGCCCCGTCCAGGTGGGAATTGAACCCAGGACTTTCTAGCTGTGAAGCACGAGCTCTAAC
Source organism: Neogobius melanostomus (assembly GCA_007210695.1). Lineage (NCBI taxonomy): Eukaryota > Metazoa > Chordata > Actinopteri > Gobiiformes > Gobiidae > Neogobius > Neogobius melanostomus. The sequence goes on from VHKM01000210.1 coordinate 548,588, forward strand.
CCCTGTACTACCGTGCCGCCCAATATACATGTCAATAAATCTTCCTAATCACTGCTTTTGTCTGTTCGAGTCTATCCAGGTTGAAATGTAAGTGTGGCTCTTGTGAGACGTTGTGTTGATGAGCAGACTCTGCTCTATAAAACAGTTTCAATGTTAGGGAAACTTTGCATCTTCAAAAACACAAAACCTGCACCCGTCATCACCCTCTATACGGCCACACGACGAGGGCAAACGTTCTTCTTCGACATGAGTCCGTGGCATTGACATTAAATCTACACAGCGCCACCTGCTGTTCATAGAGTGAGCATTATTAGGCTTTTCAAATGAACTAAACACATGGACAAATGCACTTTAGACTTTGGAGCCTGTTTAGAAATGTAGTGGAGCACATAAGTGTAGTATTTTAGCAGATTTTCTTTGTTACTGACCGCCTCTGTGTCCGCGCATGTGCAGACAGAGCCTTGATTTGTGGATGCAGTGAGAGGCGGCGTGGAGTTGGCCGGGTGGAGTCTGGTTCGGTGGCTGCATGTGTCCGCAGTTTACCCAGGGATGAGGCCTCTCCTCTGGGCCGCGCCGCGCCAGATGAGGCCTAAACCTGGACCATATGCCCGCCTCTCTCCGCGACGGATCCAAGCTGTTCGCCGCGCTCTGAGATCCCGGGATTAACCGCGAGGAGAGGAGACAACATGGCCGACAGGTGGAGGAGGAGCACTCCATGTCTGCCGCGCGGGTTCTACGTGTCAAAATTTCAAGATGCAGGGATTGTCATTTGAATCTACTTTCTCGCGCTTTTAACCATGTAATATCATTGCCTCGTCAAAAACACGCCTGCAGAGGGCGCTACATGCCGATTAAACTCCTGACCAGCCCAGTTTCTCACTCTTTACTTTCTTTACCTCACACTGCTACTATTTCAAATGATAAAACGCAAAGTGGGTCCTTGGGCGCGGCACTGCCGTCGACCACTGCTCCTTACGGGTTGCCTCAGTGGCATCGAAGGATGGGTTAAATGCAAAGGACAAATTTCCCTACAGGGATAATAAAGTATACAAACAAACACAACAAACGATCCAGTGTAGTCCAAAAAAATTCTCAAAATTCAAATCTATAAATATATCAAAATATCACCTTGTTCTTTGCAGTTAAAGCTAAATAAATCAGACAGGAATTAGATATTTAAAGGTTCCTCTGAAAACTCCAAATGTAAAGCCTGTGACGTTTGTAGGAGCTACTCATTGCGATATTCTTCAGAAGTATAAATTTAGGCTTTAGGAATTTATGTTTTCAAACTCGATTTCATCTTTCTCCAACCTCTTACAGCCTACAGGGGCTTTGTCATGTTAATGAGGCTGAAACTGAGCCCAGGTCAGATCAAGAGGCGGGTAATTAGCAGGGATCAGCTGAGATTAGGGCCGTTCAGACTGAAAGTTAGGTGTGAGTGAGGTGGTTAGGACACAGAATTACAAAGACTTACATTTCAAAGATGTTTACTTTCAGGGGAGAATAGCTCTCAATAATGGGGAGGGACTAAGCCAAGCTGAACTCCTCCCTGTGGTCTGTATATGGCTGCGGGCTGAGCTAAACCTTAGTGCGCTGACGAAGCCTTTTGGATGAGAGACGAAACGTTCGTCACTTCTACTACCGAGTACAGAAGATGACTCAAGAACCTTCATTGAAGTTTCTCAAACTAACTTTCCAATGTCTTAATAATCTAACACCTGAGCCGCTCAGTTCATTTATACAGAGACAAATCAGCAACAGCCTCTCCTGGAACCGCCACCGTAACGTGGTGGAGGGGTTTGAGTGCCCGAATGATCCTGGAGCTCTGTTGTCGGGGGCTTCGTGCCCCTGGTAGGGTCTCCCATGGCAAACAGGTCCTAGGTGACGGGTCAGACAAAGAGCAGTTCAGAAGCCCCTTATGAGAGACCAACAGGCCCGGTTAGAACCATGAGGCCGTCCTTCTGTGGACCCACCACCTGCAGGAGGAGCCATAGGGGCTGGTGCAATGTGATTTGGGCAGCTCCAACGGCTGCCCCCACGACCTGGCAACGGACAAGTGGAAGAAAATGGATGGATGGATGGATGGAAATCAGCAACAGAGTCACCAGAGGCTCCATCAATAACAACGCTACGATTCCTCACTGCTCCTCATTTGGTCAGCCTGCCTTTTCGAACAAAAGAGCAAAGTTGTGGAACTCAAAGCCCGCTGAACTTGAAACCATATCTGAGTTTAAAACATTCACCTTTCGGGTTAAGTCTTGGCTGAAACCGAAGCAGGACTTTTGCAAATAGCACTGCGTTTGTGTGAATGAATGATTTGTATGGTGTAGATAGGTGTATACGTTTTTAGAATGAAATTAAAAATCTAGTATTTATGTCATTTTAATGTAGTGTAGAAAGGCCCAACCAGGGAAGCTACAAGCTTGTGTGGTGGGGCGGGTGGAACTAGGCAGCTTTAATGATGGAAGATTATAACTTTACATTATTAGGTGTGCTGCAACAACGCCACCAGGTGGTCAGCCCGGAAAATGACCGGGCTGACCGGATACAGGTGTCCGTCATATCATTAGAATATCAAGTGCATTCACTTCTGTTATGCAACTTAAACTGTGAAACTAATATATGATACAGACTCATTACATGCAAAGTGAGATATGTATAGCCTTTATTTGTTATAATTTGATGATTATGGCTCAGCTTGTAAAAAAAAAACAAATTAAAAATCTCATAAAATTTGAATATTTTTTAATATGGACTGTAAGCCATAATCATTAAAATTATAACAAATAAAGGCTTGGCATTTGTCACTTTGCATGTAATGAGTCTATATCATATATTAGTTTCACATTTTAAGTTGAATTACAGAAATAAATGAACTTTTTCATGATATTCTAATTATATGACAAGCACCTGTAAATAAATAAATTTTTGATTTGATTTGAATATTTTATTTCGAGCTAAAGAAGAAAAGAAAAAACAGAAATATATATATACATAATAAAAGAAAAAAGAAAAATAATTTACATTACAGCTCGAAAAGGAGTGGGAAGAAGACAAGCTAAATAAAGTTTATATGTTGTTGCAAGAGTGGAATTAAAACCTGGTGATGTGACTGAAGGCAGCACTGGAAAAAAAAAATGCAATTTTATCTTAAGAAAAATGATTTAAAAGTGCTTGAATTATGGGAATTTGTGCTGATTTTGAGTACGTTTGGATCGTCTTGTTGCCAATGGAACGCTGGGATTTTTCTTGCCTTTTTGTTTTTGGTCTCATTTCAAGTGTATGAGTTAAAGAACCTATACCTGATTGATTTAGTTTTTTCATTATTACAAACAATCAAAGAGGAATGCTACTTTTGGTCTCATAGCCAGACCTTTGTGTTAATTTCGTACCTGACGGTTTCGGCTACAGCTGTGGCCTTCCTCAGAGGTTGTCACGTGGTAGGCCACAGTTGTAGCCGAAACCGTCAGGTACGAAATTAACACAAAGGTCTGGCTAAAGGTCTGGCTATAAGAACACAAGTAGCATCATTCTTGGAAGACCTAATGAACCTGATTGGACTTATGAAAGAGGAAGCCATCTAAATTAAAATGTTAGCTGAGTCACTCATAACTTTCCAAAAGTATTTGTAATATTCCGACTCTTCACAAGGACGAGTTTATCGGCACAATGGGCAACTCGCAGGGCTCACTTTTCAGAGTCTTTGTCGTAGAAATACAAGAAAACTCACCTGAGAGTTCATGAAATTGCTTTACAATTAGATGAATAGTGTTTTTCCCAAAAATGTCTGAGCTTACAATATGTTAAAACAAACAAAATGTAACTTCTCTTATTTTAAGTGAATTCATGCTTGTTCTATTGGCAATCTTCTTTCAAGACAGTCCGGACCTGCTCAGAATCTGAATTCAATCACTTTTCAAGCCATCTCTCTAAGATAAGATGGCAGTTTTTATTTCCCCGCAAGTGAGCCAAATATGAGATTCAAATAGTTTAGGTCCTCATCCAATTATACATTCTTGGATTAGCCACTGCAGAAATGGATTTTTCCACATCTAGCCGGTCATTGGGAGCATGTTTTGTATTGGCAACAGGAGAATCCAAAATGTTGCGCCGCGGGCCTTTAAGTGAGAAAATGATTGACTCGTCGACCTCAGCGCTTGAATCGTTGCGTCACACTCCATACGTCGCTCCTGTTTACCTACGGAAGCCCGCGAGGTCCAGACTCCACCTGCTCTTTCTCCAAACAAACATGTTTTCCTCCCGGTCGGGAACACCGGCGGTGCTCGTTAACGGGAAAATCAAATTAAAGGATTAGTTTTTGATCCGGAGACGGGTATGGTTTTTGTTGTTTTGCACCTGAGGAAAAAAAAATAAAAAATAAAAATCAGCTTTTGCCGTGCGACGGTGAACGCTAATCCTCGCCTTTTTAATCAACGTCCGGATTTAAAATGCGTCGTGTTGTCGCGGCAAAAATATGTTTTTAATCACGGAAGAGGCTCATTATCTCTAAACAAAACACCAAAACATGAATCTGTCTTCTCTCCGTCAGACCCTCCTCTCTCTCCTCTATTTTGTCGCAGTGGTTTCTTACGCTTCGATCGGCTGCGTTCACATGATGTCACAACAATGCAAAGAACTGAAGCCCCTTTGTTAAAGAGGGGGTATTATGCTTTTTTCAATCACATAGCACCAGTCTATAGCATACTACAATGATGACGTAACCTTCTGTTGGTCTGTATATGCAGTAAATTAAAATAACTGCCTTGAATAAAATTGCTCTCTCAAAATGGCTGTACTGAACGTCTTGAAATAGGCCTCTGTCTCTTTAAGAAGCTTTCCGACACGCCCCCTTCAGCACACTGCTGTGGCATCTAAACAACACTACTGTGCGGGGAGGGGGCTCTGCTGAGCTGAGGAGCAGTGGTTGGTGGCTTGGCTGGTGACGAAAGCTCCAGAGGCGTCTCCAGGAGGTGGGGCGTTCCTAGGAGGACTGAGGCATAGCTACACCTAAAATGGCTGCCATCAGAGTTTTTACTGATTACTCAAAAATATGTGAATGAGCCAAGGCAACACTCCAGGCATGTGTTTAATGAGGGAATGACATAATAACCCTAAATATAACCCTAACCCTAATGGCACCCCTACTCAATGGGTGATTTTCAGAATAATGAGCCGTCGGACTAATGGGCCGACCTCGTAACTCCTAGGTACTTACCTAAACGATATAAATATGAGGAAAAATGTATTGCAACTTTTATGACATTTTATGTTTTCATACAAAAATAAGGGATTTTATACTTAAAAATGACAAAAATGGTCTTCTTCAGCGACGAAATCTAAACAATGGATTGACCCAGATTCAACCTCTTACCACCTGAACCGAGTGCATTTTCCCCAGTTCCGCTTCACCCAAATCTAATAAAGCTTCTGGACTGGAGTTTACAGCCTATAGGTCAGAGTAACGCCTCATTTGAAAGCTAAGACCTACAAAACTGACCGTGTTTTGAGCTCTTTATATGTCTTGTTTTTGAAGGTTTTTGTTGTTGTTGCTTTCTTCCTCGCTTTGCTTTCTGATGCTTTGTTATTTTGTTGTCACGTTTTTGTGGCTTTTCATTCGTCACGTTCTCTTACTTTTTTTTGGTCACGTTTTTGTTGTGTTTTCCATCCTCGTTTTTGTCCCTGTATTGACAGTTTTTTCAAGAAGCTTTTAGATTTGGGTAGAGTCGAACAGGAGAAAATGTGCTCGATTCAGACGGGGGTTAAAAGTTCTAAGGTTTTATTTTGTGACATAGTTGCAAAAAAATGTAAAAATATATATTTTTTTAGGTATAGGTAGGACCCATAAGGAGCTGAGGGCGAAAAAGAATATGAGATTAAATCTAAAGTTTGAGTAGATTTGGTCTGGTCTTAGATCAGATGAAACCTCTTATTGCTGATAGCACAAGCACATTTTTTCTTTATTGAGATTATTGTCTACCATTTCGAGTGAAAAAGAAACCTTTTTAAAAGTAAAAGTTAATTTGTCTGATTTTAAGATTAATGAATTAAAACAGACTCAAACTCAACATAAAGAACCTTCATTCAAGCGATTTGAAGTCATTTATCTCATTTAAGACAGTCATTTTTCCAGTGCAGGCTGCAGGTCAGTATCACCTGGCTGGAGGATTCACCTATTGTACATATTATTTTTTTTCAGGTAGTGGAAACCGGAGGAGACATGGGGAGAACGTGCAGACTCCACAGCTCCGTCTAGGGATCAAACTCGGGACCTTCTACCTGTGAAGCACGAGCGCTAACCGCTGCGCCACCGTGCTGCCCAGAGGAGATTTTGGATCTTTTTAGTTTAGTTTTTGTTAAACTCCTCCAGTCTCATGTCCCAGCCAGAGCTGTATGGTCTGCTGACCAGCTCCTCTGGCTGTTCCCAGTACCAATCAGAAGTTTAGAAGAGACAGAGCCTGTTCTGTTTCTGGGCCCAAACTGTGGAATAACTCGCCCTCGTACATTCGATCTGCAGAGTCTTAGCACCATTTTAAAGTTAGCTTTTAGCTTTTGGCCCCAGTTAGACCTCAAAGACATCTGGTTCTAGTGTTAGTCCTTCTCAAAATGCAACTGTCTTCTTGTTTTTTTTGGTTCAAAGCTCAATAAATCTGTCAGGAATTAGATATAAATCCCTGTGAAAAAGTCTTCTAAATGTTGTTGAGTCCAAGTCTGTAAAGTGTGGAGTCTGTGGGAGCGACTAAAGTGGAGATGTTGTTAAACAGTGGAATGAAAACCTCAGTATTCACTTAGTATTTGCTTAGAAACGCGTTGCAAAAAAAACTGTCTTTATGCTCCTGGCTTTCAATCAAATCCGCATCTCCACTCTGTGACAGTCGCGTATCTTTGTGCTGAAGTCAATGCCAAACACGTCAAAGAGGATTACAGTCGACATTTGTTGATTAACCCCGTGCTTGCATCGCCGTGGAAACCGTCACAGTTCAGAGATTATAGAAACTTTGAGAAAATAGGCTTTTCCAAATCTGATCATGCTGTTACGGGCTGGAATTAAACGCGGCTTCTTTCTAATAAACATATTTGTTCCGTGCTGTTGGTAAAGGCACTCGCCGGAGTGGAGCGCCCCCTACGCTTTCAACACAGAGCACTGGAGACATTCTGGGTAAAAGTGAGTGTAGTGCGTGGTTGGTGGAGGTCTGAAAGCACAGACTGGGCATGCACATGATGTTATGGCTCTCTGTGAAACGTTTGTAGCGCAAACGTCAAGCAGAAAGTTATAAACAAAATGCCTCGGCCTCCGTTTCAATGCCGAGGGTGGTCGACTCTGACATGAGGATTGTTTTACTCAGAGAGTTTTTATTTCTGTTTGAGTCACAAAGAAGTTTGTACATTTATCCGGCTAGTTGATAAAAATCAAAACAAAAATAGCGCGAGGGAGACAAGCTCAATAACTCAAAAACAAGGGCCTGTCCGATATGGATTTTTTGGGGTCCGATATCGATATGAAGGGGGTTGGCATGGCCTATAGCCAATGTTCCCTCTAAATTTTCATGTGTGTGGGCAAACACGCAATCTCCTTGAGCGGTCTCTTGGACCACTGTGAGCACCGACAGACGTGTGCACGGTGGTCGCGCGAGTATCACATCCAACCATGTTACATGGTTTATTAAAAGAATCAAATTACAGCAGTAATTTCTGTCAAATTACTTTTAATAAGGGATTTAGTATACTTACAACGAAATGGATACCGTAAAGATCGTGTCAATGACCTGCCTACTATTAGAAGTATATTTAGTTTAACTATGGCAAAACGTAAACTAGGGCTGAAACAACTAATCGATTAATCGACGACTAATTTCATTTTTTTTCATTTTTTTATTTATTTCATTCATTTAAAAACAAATGCAACAACAGCATTTAACATGAATGAAAAGGAGCAGAAAGAAGTAAAAACTCATAATGTCTGCCCCCTATCAACACAAAATCATTTACAGTTCCAGTTCATTTAACTTTTAAGCTGTCTCATGCAGCAATCTTTTTCTTTTCTCTTTTTTGTTTTTTGGTCCAAGACATCAAAACACAAAAATACATAAATAAAGTTGATCTGCTACTCCGCAGTATCATATTTCTGTAACATTGATAATTTAATTTTACTTCTTAAACACGTAAATGGACTTAGAAGTTTTAATTTTGCAATCAAGACTGTTCCACAGAGCGACACCATTGATTGATATACATCTTTCCTTTACAGCCGATTGAAACCTGGGTTTTGTAAAAAGCTCAGTACCTTTTAGATCATATCTACTTTTTCTCTTAGTGAATCTGTTTTGCAAATTGTTTGGTAAATTTTCCAGATGAGCTTATACATGACTTTTAGTAGATTAAACTCTACTAATTCGTTAAATTTAAGAGTTTTTAGTTGTATGAACAAAGGATTAGTATGGTCTCTGTATCCTTTTCCACTGACGACTCTAATCGCTCTTTTCTGTAAAAGAAAAATTGGATTAATGTATGTTTTGCAGGCACTTCCCCACACTTCAATGCAGTAGGTCAGATATGGAACAATCAATGAGTTATACAACAAAAACAATGCACTCTTGTTTAGAGAATCTTTGACTTTATGCACCACAGCTATTAATTGGGATACCTTTACTTTGACATTATCAATATGTGATTTCCATGTCAAATGTTCATCAATCATAATACCTAGAAACTTAATCTCATGTGCCCTTTCGATTTCTAATCCATTAATAAACAATGACGCTTCGACATATTTCCTTTTACTACAAAAAATCATAAACTTTGTCTTGCTAATATTTAGGGACAATTTGTTGGCACTGAACCACCTCATAATTTTTTGAAATTCATTCTCTACGATTTGTAAGACATCTTTTATATTTTTTCCTGAATAAAATAAATCGATTATTGAACTCGTCGACAACTATTTTAGTAATCGCTTAATCGTTTTCTGGTTCACACAGACTCAAATAGAGCAAAAATGGTATGAAAATTTAGTATTTTTGATGAAAACCTACTTTGTTTTTATAGTTTGGGTCTGTAGTGTTTTGTACATTGTAAATTTCTGTCTGTGTCCCATCCAATCAGAAAGCAGAATTGGCGCTAAGAGCCTCCAACAAACATTTACTTTAAGTTTACTCCATCAACACGTCCTCAAGTGGTGCCACTTTAGCTTTATGTGATTAAAAAAATGAAAAAACACAATTTTGCTACACCAGTCACAGCTAAGCGATTAATCGTAAAAATAATCGATAGATTAATCGATTACAAAATAATAGTTAGTTGCAACCCTAACGTAAACTGCCAACTGAACCAAGCCAACAATAAACTCCAATTTGAAAACAATGTGATGCTTTGACTTTGTGTGAAGCTCCTCCTATGCACTGGGTGAGAGAGTCCTGCTGTGGTCTAGAAAAGTTCTGCTGTGGTCTGAGAGAGGGTCCTGCTTCTGTCTGTAAAATATATAATTACACACTTTTATTATTATTTGTACTACTCAAACTACTACTCAAACTAGTTAAAGTATTTAATGATCAATATTCATAAATCAAAATTCTTAATAAATGACACTAGATAACCACAAATCTGAATGAGGACTTAAATTTCACCTTATTTTTTCCGTCTGTCCTTCTCACTTCTCCAGTGGTTGTACACTTTGTCCAGGTTAATAGCCCCATCTGCTTCTAGCTTTGACTTTATGCGCATCAGATGTTCCAAATGTGCTACCTCAAGACGATTTCTGGATGCAGTTTTGATCCGATTCATCAAACTAAAGCCTCTTTCACAATCTGCACTGGATGCTTGAAATGTAGCACAAATATCCACAAGCTGTGAGATCTTCTTTAGCTCGTCACATTTAAGTGTGGCTGCCACCATATCTGAGAATGTGCTGACTGATCCTTGTTTAAGTTTCTGCCTCATAATGTACTTGAATTCTACATATTCACTGTTAATGGCCTCCACAGAATGTGGGTGTTGAAGAATAGCCTCATACTTCTTTGCCAGTGTCGCAATGTCTGCTGATCCATACTGAAACATAATGTCTGAGCTCAATGTCAAATGCGGACCACTCCTTTAATTCATCTTCTGGAAAACGAGCATCCAAGTGATCACAGAGCTTACAAATAAAACGAGTAATCTCACCAGTTTTGCCATCAGCTGAAGAGGTCCTCATCACCTCTTTGACACGGTCACTCCACTGAACGTCCTTCTCATCCCTTAGGTATTGGGAACGCAACTTCTCAATCTTTGCTCTTGCAAAGCAGTGCCCTTCCATTACAGTCAGATTGCGTCTTTGAAAAGCAAGACAGAGTTGTGCCAGCTCACTCAAAACATCTCCCAAAGCAGTGAGAGTAACCTTGAATTTTGAATCAGTCAACTTTTTATAGCAGTAATTTGCCACTGGATCCCTGTTGTCACTGGATTCTCTCTTGTAGTATTCTTCCAGCACAGTGTAGTTCCTCAGAACAGCATTCACAGCTTGGTGACGCGACAGCCATCGCACTTCGTTCAGAGGCCTGAAGGACAATGTATCCTCATTGAGCAGCTTTGCTAGGTCTTCAAATTTTCCCCTCTTTACAGTGGATCTAGAGAAAGTGGAATATACTGTTCTAAGAAGAGTTTCCACATCACGCATAAAAGGTATATCTTTCCACGCATCATCAATGCCCAAGTCCTCTTTGTGGGCTACACAATGTTGTTCAGTTAGGTGTGGTATTTGCCGCTTTAACAAAGCGGCAACTCCATTGTGCTTTCCTAGCATTACTGAGGCGCCATTGGAGGTCAGCATCACCATTCTCTGCATGTCCAGTTCATGTTTAGAGTAAAACTGAGTTATTGCATGTAAAATATCCTTAGCAGTGCATGCCGTCAGCTGGATGATGCCGCCAAACACAGTTTTATAGTTGATGTTATTCTCCTCCCTGTATTTAATATACAGGACTAGCATTTTGTGCACTGTTATGTCTGTGCTCTCATCTACTATCAGGGTGTGCCACGGTGCATTTTTAACATTGCACATAGTCTCATTCTGCACTATTTCATTTATTGAATTCACAAATTCAAAGGCATAATTTTTGCTTCGCCAGCTTTCTGGTATACTCACATACTTTGCCATGTGATCGTGAATGTGTTGAACCGACTGCATTGATGCGTTCATTTTGATGGCAACAAGAATATTGTCGATGAGAACTTTTACTTGCTCAGGGTTGGATTGCTTAATGAGTGACAGCTCGGTCCTTTTCTCACGGTCTTTGGCGCTCTCCACCAATAATGTGCCGATGCCCATTCCCATCTTGCGTCTTCGTACAATTTCAACCGCATTCATATGACTTTTGTGCTTAATGTGGCGCTTGAGGTAATCCAGCTTCCATTCTGTCCATACTTTTCCCTCCGAAAACTCGCTTGCTACTTTGGCATCGCAGCATGTTTTGCAGAGCAGACCTTTCTCACTCGAAAAAGAAAAAATCTCACCCAGTTTCATAGTTTTTTCTTCAGTTTGCACATACTCCGAAAGCCATTCCATCCTAAAAGAACCACATTTCTTTTTTATTTTCGTCAGGTCAGCGGATGTGCTACTGTCCGTTCGTTTCGCCATTATTCTGAGGGGTTAGCACTAGCCGCACTGTGCATCATTCATGTTACTTTACTCTACCGTAGCCACGCCGTTTTGCAGGCATAAACACACCGCGTCATTGACGCCGTCAATGACGTTGATTAGCTAGCTGCGTGAATACAGTACGTACGTGAACCGCATAATATTATTGGCTGACCAGTCTCCTGTCACTCTCTGTGTCAGAGTGCAAAATGGTACAGAATAAATTCTTGTGTTTATTTTATTCTCAATTCAGGAAGGATTCTTATTTTGTGCGCGGCGCAGATTTTCTGTGCGCGGAGACCGTGAAAGCAGTGCGCAAATGCGCATGCGCGCAGCTTAGAGGGATCAGTGCCTATAGCCGATATATAGGATGATATCTAATATCATAATACAAAAGAGTGCATTTTTATTGATGAAAATCGATATCGTTTATATCTTTCTTTTTCCATTTTAATATCTTGAATGTTCATATCTCCATATCGATACGATAACGATATATCTTTCAGCCCTACTATGCGGAACCAACCGTTCACGGTTCACGCCTCCACATCGTCCAGTTATTTCTGATAATGGACACCTCAACGTGCATTATCCCTTACGTAACCCTAACCCTAAGGGTATTATGTCCTATTACATTATGTACCTCCAAAGTACTAATACACATTGTTCCATTGTGTATCTAACCCATAGGTACAAGTTATTACAGATCATTACAGAGCATATTACATTGTACTGTTTCTTTTTATTATTTTATTTGTCTATATATTCATGTTTAGAAGTTGCTTCAGAGATGCTTCAGCTGAAAGACAAAAATCAGTAGATTCCAAAATAAAAAACAGTAAATCTCTGTCTCTTATAGTTCTGAAATGATGTACTGTATATAAAACAGGTGAACAAACTTGTGACTCAGTTTCCCCTGAGGCCGAGGAAGTTGTGGGAGGGGCTCATTTTAAAGCTCAGGCTGAATATCGGCCCGATATATCAGTCGAGCCCTGTCGAAAATAGCAAGAGATGCCGCTTTGACAAACGCAATCACCCAAAACTGGCTTCACCATCCCCCACGGACCGACCACTGTCTACGACTGACGGTCCACACCAAACACATGTGTCGCGCCGTCCACCAAATCCTGCTCAGCCAGGACTCCCACAGGAGATCACCGCGTGGGTGTGAAAGGCCTCTTGGGGACAAAGGTGCACATTCGGGCACAGGCAAAATGAGTCTGATGTTGCGCCTATTGTTCTGGCGCCCCCTGCTGCTCGTTTCCTCTTTTTTTATAACAACCCGACTGTTTTATTGGTATTTTCTGGCGTTTGGCCCATTGTCAGTTCCGTGCTCAGTTTATAAGCGCAGAGGGAGGGAGAGAGTTCAGCTCCGTGCTTGCCCCCTGGATGAAGCCGTCCTCTCTGCGTTCAGATGAGACGGTGAGAGTGAATGTCTGGATATAATTGTGTTAACTACGTCCTGAACACTCGAACCTGTCACGCTTTAACATGACGCAAAGCCCTTGAGCCCAAAGATTGATCGACTTCATAAATCCCCCTCGGAGCGTCTTTATTAATCTCCCTTACTCATGTTTTATATAAATGACGGTCGGACGAGAGGGAGATGGATGAGGGCACTTTACCCTCGGCTCCGTTTGACGAATGACTCCGACACGTCACTGTAAGATAATATCATCAGCAAATCCAATTATTACCTAAAAACACAGTTATCAGCCCACGCTACGGGCCAAAGCTACCCACACCAGAGGAAATATCAGCGACATTTACTTTAATCACCAGCCTGAAGGGGGGACACTGAAGGGTTTGCTCTAAACTTATAAACTTTCATCTAATCTTCTCAATAAGGTGTTGTATTATTGCACTATATTCAAAACTAAATTGGAGACGACAGGAAAACGTCTGAGCAAAAGAGTGTGTTCAGTCAGAGCTGCAGCCGAATTAGTTTAAACTGAGCACATTTCCTCCAATTTGGCTTTACCCAAATATAAAAGATTCTTGAAAAATGTGCCAACATAACGAGAATGAAAATGCAACAAAATAGATGAAAAAGTGACAAAAATGTGTCAAAAAAGCGATGATAATGCGGCTGAAATGTGATGAAAACCCACCAAAAAAATTATCAGAAAAAGATCCATTTAGATGAGTTTTGTAGCTTTCAAATGAGGCCTATAGGCTGTGACCTTATGGATTTGGGTAAAGCTGAACTGGAGAAAATGCAGCCGGTTAAGGTGGGGGTTAAGAGGATAAACCATAGTTTTTGACTAATGTGCACAGTAAAAGTAGTTGAGCAGTGTCATTGTTGTGGCTTATATTTCCTTTGTTTTTTTTTTTTATTATTTAATGCCAGTTTGAATGTGCTTTGATTTATAATGACCTTTTAAAGCTGGGGTACCTGACTTTTTGTTGTTGAAAAGTTTTTTGTTTTTTTACCACCTCAGAGTGAGTTGTAAACACAGCAAAAGAACAGATCTTGTTAAATTGTCTTTACCTAATTATTTATTGAGCGATAGAAGATAGAAATACCACTCTAAATGAGTGGTATTTTTTTTAGGGGTGGTCACCCCTTTTCCACTTTTCCACTGCTCAAAGCTGTACACGGGCGTGAAATGTGCCTATAAACAATTTGCTTGAACAAGTCGGACATGCAGGGATTGTGAGTGCTAGAAACGAGTTTGGGCCAAATAAAACAATGTCAAAGTTTGTGGTTATAAAAATCAGGTACCCCAGCTTTAAGGCTTTCATTTTGGAATAATTCATACAGTGAGTTTTAATGCCCCGCGGAAACCCTGTAACCAGCACTGTGCGTCTGCAGGCAGTGATCAAAACTGCGCCGTCTGCTTCATCTGGAACAAGCCTATTTCGAACTTAAAGCTGGATTCACCCCAACCCGACGTCCTGTCGCTGTTTGGACCGACAGAGCGACTCTTGGTCTGTTTAGGTTTCCTCTCGTCTGCTCCGTCTCACCTGCTCAGAGCAACATCTACACTGAAGCGACCTAAACCCCAGACCGAGCCGATAGCCACACATGATGTAAAGGCTCTGTGTGAGATGTTTGTAGCGTACGTCTAGCTCGAAGTTGTAAAAGGCATGTGGCGGCAGACTCTGTTTTCTCAGAGAGTCCCGTCACCTTTTTATTTCCGTTTAAGAAAGTTTGTACATTTATTTGAGTTGCAAAAACAGGGTGCAGCACGCATGCCGCACAAGGCAACTCACTGCGCCTCTGTGAAGTTTAAAATTAAATGGTAAATGGTCTCAACGTTGTCTTGTATAGCCCAGTATCACAACAGGGTTGCACCAAATATTAAAACAATGAAACAAAACAAAACAATGCAATGGCCAAGCAAATGTAGTGTCCAGGCAAACATAATCTCCAAACAAATGTAACGTCTAAAGAAGCAGTCAGCAGCAGATTGAACCGTGCCTGGGGCATCCCCCATCCTTAAAGTAAAAACTCAAAAACCCAGTGGGAGAAACGAAAAACCTCGGGGAGAACCACAGAACGGACGGACAGGTTATAGATAGACCCAGGGCCGATGGGAGTCCCTCAGCAGACGGGCCAAAACCGCAGACAAACGTCCAGTCCTTGTTGGAGCTTCAGTTCTTGTTGTCCAGCTGTTCCTTTAGTGCAGGGGTCACTAACGCGGTGCCTGTGGGCACCCAGGTGCCCTTTGGGGCTTGCCCAGTATCCCTTGAGACTTTTCTCTTAGGTGTAAAACACTTAATTTTCTTGAATCTGATTCTTAAAAATACTGTTATTTCTGTTCTTGTGACTCAGTACGAGTTTAAAATAAAGCTATTGATATAATACGGGGTCAATATCTTAGAAGTAAACAGTGTACGTTTAAGTCTTTAGGATTTGTTTTTAACTGGTAGCTCTCGAACAACGTAATGCTCTTGAAGTGGCCCTCGGATGAAAAAAGGTTGATGACCCCTGCTTTAGTGAGTTCAATAATTCAAAAAACACAAAAGAAAAACTCTCCTTCCAATATCAGAATTCAGATTTCATTTATTCTGACATTTAAACATGTTCCAGATAAAGAGAGGAGAAATTCATACATAAAGTCTGAAATGGAAATGGCAGAAGCTAAAGCTTATTGTTCCTATTCCAGTTTATTTTACAAAGCACAAACAGAAACAGATGCTAATGTCTTTTGCATGCACACATATGAAGCTTAAGCACAAATTCAACCTGGAGACGTACCTGCAGCCTTCACTCATCGCCTCAACGGCAGCCTGCACCAACCATCCAATCACGGCCCCATTGCAAGCGCACCTCTGCATCAGCAATCAGCGCAGCGCCTATTCCGCTCAGCCATTCACCGTCCAGGATCCCCTTCTTAAGCTCCCCGGTCAATCACTCGGAGTTTCCCAGCTGTGCAGCGACCCTCCTCCACCCCCCCTCCTCCTGGGCTTCGCCCGTCACATCAACGCGCATCGGGTCCCGTTATGCCACCACCAGGTCCAGGCTCCGGGGGAAGATGCTGGCCATCATCATCAACACCAGGCAGTCCGTATCGTTCGGCCATCTTCCGCCGGGGTCTGAGCCCCAATAACAAAGTTCAATAAAACTTTCTAATGCAGCCTGTCTCTGTGAGTCTTTTCAGGTTGAAATCCAGTTGATTCGCTGATCAAACACAATCACCAAAAACTGGCTTCACCGGCCTCCACAGACGCCGTCTCCGACCCATGGTTCTGTTTTCATCAAACACACGTGTCCAAAAGGAACTCCCGGCTGGAGAATATCGCGCCTGGGTTCGATTCCTGATCTCATCTCTCTGTACAGTAAATTGTTCTTTTCTTGTGTACTAATCCCTCTGACGGAATGATAAAGAAACTTGCCGACCTCTGGCTGCACATATGTGTCTTAAACGTCATGTATGTATGCCGACCCATAAACCGGCGTTTGCACATCATTATCTGCCGTGGCGTGACACTGAGAGAAGACGAGGACTAAATGAAGCTGCTGTTCTGTTTTCAGATTAACGCTATACGTCTGTCTGGTGTATAGAGTAAGAGTGTTCCAGTACCAGGTCACACAGCAGAAGCTTCTGTTGCTGCTAACATGCAAAAGGCAGACATGACAATGGGATTAATGCACGAAGACAGCTGTGATTAGGCCAGATTGTGGAGCCCATCTCCGTGATCATTCTAGGATTTTTCTTTGTTGGGTGGTGGACCTTGATTCCATTAACTTATCGCCTATAAAAAGCTTAAACGCACAAACTGCTCGGAGTGGGACAACCTTTTTTTTAAAAATAATAATAATGTTGACCCATTTCTTTCAGGGGCTCGAACCTTGATTCAAGTAATAAGAATAGCAACGTTGGCAGTCAGTAATTTAAACCTTTCCTACACTTCTACATCACGCTTTTAAGATCGTCTTTGTGAGAATCTTCTTATGTGTGCCCCAACCGAGCTCCAAGGGGGGGGGAATACGGTAGTTTCCTGGCCAAAACTTGAGAGGTGACAGCTGCTAACTTCGCGAGAACTGCCGCCCAGACTACTGCAGGGGGCAGTTATCGCGAGTCTTGTGACTGACTTATTTCTCATTTTAGTATAATACAGGAGATTTACAGGATGATACTAACACGGGACGACGGCGGGAAAGAGGGGTAAAATACGATCGTTTCCCACCCATAAAAGAAAACTTGACTGATATGCCCTTTGCTCACAATGTGCCTTGCTTTATCTGCTCTGAGCCTGGGGTGGGTCACGGGATCATTTTCTGTCCCAATGAGTTACTTTTTGACTGTTTTGTATTGGATAAGACAAGACACGGCCAGTGAAAGTATTGATTTTTCATACGGTGGTCCAAGTGGAGATTTTTGCTTAACATCTTAGTTTTCATGTCAGAGTATAAAAAAAGACAACGCTTGAACACACATTACACAAATTTTGGGCTGGTTTTCTCAAAATCAGGTTTTTGTTTCACTCTGACAACAACAATGCTTTAGTAGCTCCTAGTACAGACTCAGATTAAAGGCTAATTACTTGGTTGTACCATCCAAGCACATTCAACAATGTTAGTCTGAAACTGTTAACCCCACACTTCCACCCATAATCATCATCATCTCACCTTTAATGAATTCTTAATCGGACCCAACTAGTGCAATGGAGGATGACTGCACTAGAATTTGAAAGCTAAGACCTATAAAAGTGATCGTAACGTTTTTTTTGTCACGTCGCCACATTTTTGGTCACAATTTTGAAACGTTTTTGTCGTGTGTTTGTCTCTTTTTTGTCAGGTTTTTGACTTTATTCAATGGTTTTTTGTTGCTTTATTTTTTCCTTTTTGTCATGTTTTCGGCACGTTTTTGTTGTTCTTTTTTTGCATTTTCATCCTTATTTTCGTCGCCATTTTGACGCTTTGTTGAACCTTTTAGATTTGGGCAAAGCCAAACAGGAGAAAATGTGCTCGGTTCGGGTGGGGGTTAAGGTTAACAATGAACAGTTGTCTCTTGTGAAAATCTTTGGGAGACACATCATGTGAAAAAGTGCTACATCTTTGGCAAACATATAAGTGTTTGCCAAAGATTATCATTATTGTCAATTCTACCACACAGGAATGAAGTTGCTGCAGTGAGACCCCCCCCCTTCCCCCATGTAAACAACATGTCTGAAAAACATTGTAATCTCTTTGCCCTCCATGAGAATGTTTACATCTAATACTCACCTTTATCTGAGTCTGTGCCTCTGTCGCTGAGGTGCTTTGTTCTCATAATCCTGTCAAAATAAACAAGATAATCCCCATCAATTAAATACAATCACACATGATTTACCGTTTAACAAACAGTAGAATCACTTGCTGACAGGCTCCAATGCGTTTGTTCAATTCAATCAGCTTTATGCCAATTCTCTCCCATTGAAAGCACATGCACCGTTCACGCCACTGTTTGTCGGGGACATAGACCGTTCCAAAGAAATCTCGTATGGAATCGCCTTCATTCTCCAGAAGAAGGTTCCCTTTTGTCGGCCCATTTTGGAACTCACAAATGCCGATGCTCCCGATCCTCCACTCGTTTAAATGAAGGCCAGTTTGATAGCTTTCCTAAACAGTTTTCAGCAGTTCTAACATAACTGCACGAGGGTTTTCTAATCACCAATGAGCCTTTGACACGATCAGCAAACACAACACTCCGGGTCAAAGCGTCTAGGTGTGCGTTGGCCTTTAAGGACATTTTAAGTGACCGCAAACTTTCAAAAGGTAGTCTACCGGGAAAAAAAGTCCTAGTCCGTGAACGTACCTTTACTGACAAAGGCAATAAAACCGTTTTCTGATTCTGACAAAGAGTTCTGATTGATTCGACTCGACAAAGACATCCCACTCCACTTGTCTCAAATGAACGACTCCCATTTGCTCTTCCCGAACCGCAGTTAACAATAAACCGACCGGCCCAATCCAAACCAGAGATTTACAGCCTGTTAGCGTTAGCATCTAGCGCTAACATTAACGGCTAACGCTAACGACCCCGCGCCGCGCTAATCAGGGCCCCTCCCGTCGATAAATCAATAAAACTCGATGTAAATCAGACTTAAGGGACTGCATTCGTGGAGATTTGGCCGTCTCCGCCGCCAAATGAACTCATCTGTCACTCTGAGCGGCGAAAGAAAATGATTATCCGCGGCGCCGTTAAAAGGCTAAAGACTCTGCGTTCCATTTGTGGGGCAGGTAATGGACTCCGCTCGCTGTTACGGTGAGTTACGGCTTCGAGAGGCGTCCCGAGAAAATATTACTTAGTGGAATGATCGTCTGAGCATTTAAAATAGAGATTAGCTTAAGTTTGCGATGACCTTAATGAAGTGTGGGAAAGTTACAGACAAAGTAGGAACAAGATATCAGTGAATGAGGTGCACAAAAGCAGGGTTAATACATTTATATCCTTGTTTAAATTCTATAGAAATGTGCAGGTTTTGTCAACATCTTGTTAAACATCTTTTGTAAACTTAAAGAGTGTTCAAGTTTGTGAAGGTATTTGGTAATAATATAATCTTTTTCTTCTTTGTTGGTTACAGAAATGCAATATTGATCTAAAACAGCTGAAACTAAAAATGCAGTAGTTTCACTTCCTGATTTTCAAGCGATCTCTCTGGAAGCCACTCCCTCCTACCCTCCTGCTTCAATTCGCTGTGCAGCTGTTTCAATAGAGAGGGGAAATATATACACAGTATATTGTCCTTGAGGCTCGTGTGGCTGTAGTGAAGCTGTGGCGAGTGTTTTTACACTCGCCACAGTGATGAAAGGGGTTAAGCTTAAAGGGATATTTCAGGATTTTTTGACATTGGGCCTCATTTATCCAGAGTGCTGTTGATGTCTGGAGATATGTTTTTCTTAAATTCATGCAGTTCTTATATTTGAAGAGTCCAGTGGCGCTAGGCTAGGGCAAGGCTAAAGCATTTCTATGGTATCAGTTAGCCTGCATTAAAAACAGCCTGACCCACTCCACAGTGCACCTGAGGTAAATCACTTATATAACGCCAGACTAACCATATACAGTAAATGTCTGTGTTAATAGAATAATTTTAACCATTTTGCATTTAAAATAACTTATTTGAGCAGCATCAGCTTCGTGGCTGTAAGCTAACGCAGCGGCGGAGTGATCTGCGAGAAAATAGTCCCTCAAAATGCGGTAATTCATGTGATACAAGGTCAGTTATATTTCAAAAATTATTCTATCGACAGACTTATATCGACATTTATATGGTTAGTCTGGTGTTATAAGTGATTTACCTCAGGTGCACTGTGGAGTGGGTCAGACTGTTTTTAATGCAGGCTAACTGATACCATAGAACTGCTTTAGCCTTGCCCTAGCCTAGCGCCACTAGACTCTTCAAATATAAGAACTGCATGAATTTAAGAAAAAAATATCTCCAGACATCAACAACACTCTGGATAACTAGGAAATGAGGCTCTATGTCAAAAATCCCGAAATATCCCTTTAACAAGAGATGGAGAGGTGAGTAAAGCATTTCTTGGACACGTAGGAGCTCAGGAGTTTCACTGAGCTGCCGCCGCGCTGCTGAGAACGGCCTCTACAAGACTCAAAGAAGAAGAGCTTTTTTCCCCTCCACCATCAGACTAATGAACAGTTAAAGAACGTCAGTATCTGACTTATGAACAAATACTATCCTGAATGGATGCATTTGCACTGTTCTATTGCACTATGTGGTTCACTGACAATGGCAATGAAATCTATTCTGATTGTGGTTCCTCAAAGATTTGCAAGAGAGGTTTGCTTTTGACGAGAGAACAACATTGTAACATTGTTAAAGCTCTAAAGTTTATTTGAGCACTTCAAGTTCCTATACTGTAGGTGGAAAATGTAAACTGAGACCTTTTATCATTTTTATTTGCATAATAAC
Organism: Neogobius melanostomus; assembly: GCA_007210695.1. NCBI lineage: Eukaryota > Metazoa > Chordata > Actinopteri > Gobiiformes > Gobiidae > Neogobius > Neogobius melanostomus. Next base: position 569,559 of record VHKM01000210.1, read on the forward strand.
ACATGTCTCCTTCAGTGTTTTGATAAGTTAAAATGTCTAAAATTACAAATATTTCCCATAATTTTAATAATTTTGACTTGCCAAGTAAAAATCTGCCAGTGGAATAATAATTGTTCACTTAAAACAAGAAAAAACATCTATTTAAAGTAAATGGACATTTATTATCAGATTTATTAGAGACTTTTTTTTAATCTAAGCCCTTAGTTACTAATAGAGTGAGTGTGTAAATGCCGCTCCTACACGAGACGCGAGTCCTAACGTTTAACCATGTTACTAATAGAGTGAGTGTGTAAATGCCACTCCTGCAGGAGACCCGGGTCCTAACGTTTAACCGTGTTACTAATAGAGTGAGTGTGTAAATGCCACTCCTACAGGAGACCCGGATCCTAACGTTTAACCGTGTTACTAATAGAGTGAGTGTGTAAATGCCACTCCTACAGGAGACCCGGTCCTAACGTTTAACCGTGTATAATAGAGTGAGTGTATAAATGCTGCTCTACAGGAGACCGGGTCCTAACGTTTAGCCATGTTACTAATAGAGTGAGTGTGTAAATGCTGCTCCTACACGAGACCCGGGTCCTAACGTTTAGCCATGTTACTAATAGAGTGAGTGTGTAAATGCTGCTCCTTAAGAGACCCGGGTCCTAACGTTTAACCGTGTTACTAATAGAGTGAGTGTGTAAATGCCGCTCCTACACGAGACCCGGGTCCTAACGTTTAGCCATGTTACTAATAGAGTGAGTGTGTAAATGCCGCTCCTATAAGAGACCCGGGTCCTAACGTTTAACCGTGTTACTAATAGAGTGAGTGTGTAAATGCCACTCCTACAGGAGACCCGGGTCCTAACGTTTAACCGTGTTACTAATAGAGTGAGTGTATAAATGCTGCTCCTACAGGAGACCCGGGTCCTAACGTTTAACCGTGTTACTAATAGAGTGAGTGGGTCAATGCTGCTTCTACAGGAGACGCGGGTCCAACGTTTAACTGTGTTACTAATAGAGTGAGTGTGTAAATGCTGCTCCTACACGAGACCCGGGTCCTAACGTTTAACCGTGTTACTAATAGAGTGAGTGTGTAAATGCCACTCCTACAGGACAGGAGACGCGGGTCCTAACGTTTAACCGTGTTACTAATAGAGTGAGTGTGTAAATGCCACTCCTACAGGAGACCCGGGTCCTAACGTTTAACCGTGTTACTAATAGAGTGAGTGGGTCAATGCTGCTTCTACACGAGACCCGGGTCCTAACATTTAACCGTGTTACTAATAGAGTGAGTGTGTAAATGCTGCTTCTACAGGAGACGTGGGTCCAAACGTTTAAACCGTGTTACTAATAGAGTGAGTGTGTAAATGCCATCCTACAGGAGACCCGGGTCCTAACGTTTAACCGTGTTACTAATAGAGTGAGTGGGTCAATGCTGCTTCTACACGAGACCCGGGTCCTAACATTTAACCGTGTTACTAATAGAGTGAGTGTGTAAATGCCACTCCTACAGGAGACCCAGGTACTAACGTTTAACCGTGTTACTAATAGAGTGAGTGTGTAAAAGCCGCTCCTACAGGAGACCCGTGTCCTAACGTTTAACCGTGTTACTAATAGGGTGAGTGTGTAAATGCCACTCCTACAGGAGACCCGGGTCCTAACGTTTAAACCGTGTTACTAATAGAGTGGTGTGTAATGCCACTCCTACAGAGACCCGGGTCCTAACGTTTAACCGTGTTACTAATAGAGTGAGTGGGTCAATGCTGCTTCTACAGGAGACCCGGGTCCTAACGTTTAACCGTGTTACTAATAGAGTGAGTGGGTCAATGCTGCTTCTACAGGAGACGCGGGTCCTAACGTTTAACCGTGTTACTAATAGAGTGAGTGGGTCAATGCTGCTTCTACAGGAGACGCGGGTCCAAACGTTTAACTGTGTTACTAATAGAGTGAGTGTGTAAATGCTGCTCCTACACGAGACCCGGGTCCTAACGTTTAACCGTGTTACTAATAGAGTGAGTGTGTAAATGCCACTCCTACAGGAGACCCGGTCCTAACGTTTAACCATGTTACTAATAGAGTGAGTGGGTCAATGCTGCTTCTACAGGAGACACGGGTCCTAACGTTTAACCGTGTTACTAATAGAGTGAGTGGGTCAAATGCTGCTTCTACAGGAGACGCGGGTCCAAACGTTTAACTGTGTTACTAATAGAGTGAGTGTGTAAATGCTGCTCCTACACGAGACCCGGGTCCTAACGTTTAACCGTGTTACTAATAGAGTGAGTGTGTAAATGCCACTCCTACAGGAGACCCGGGTCCTAACGTTTAACCGTGTTACTAATAGAGTGAGTGTGTAAATGCCACTCCTACAGGACAAGAGACGCGGGTCCTAACGTTTAACCGTGTTACTAGTAGAGTGAGTGTGTAAATGCCACTGCTACAGGACAGGAGACCGGGTCCTAACGTTTAACCGTGTTACTAATAGAGTGAGTGTGTAATGCCACTCCTACAGGAGACCCGGGTCCTAACGTTTAACCGTGTTACTAATAGAGTGAGTGGGTCAATGCTGCTTCTACAGGAGACGGGGGTCCAAACGTTTAACCGTGTTACTAATAGAGTGAGTGTGTAAATGCCACTCCTACAGGAGACCCGGGTCCTAACGTTTAACCGTGTTACTAATAGAGTGAGTGTATAATGCTGCTCTACAGGAGACCCGGGTCCTAACGTTTAACCGTGTTACTATGAGTGAGTGGGTCAATGCTGCTTCTACAGTAGACGCGGGTCCAAACGTTTAACTGTGTTACTAATAGAGTGAGTGTGTAAATGCTGCTCCTACCGAGACCCGGGTCCTAACGTTTAACCGTGTTACTAATAGAGTGAGTGTGTAATGCCACTCCTACAGGACGGAGACGCGGGTCCAAAACGTTTAACCGTGTTACTAATAGAGTGAGTGTGTAAATGCCACTCCTACAGGAGACCCAGGTACTAACGTTTAACCGTGTTACTAATAGAGTGAGTGTGTAAAAGCCGCTCCTACAGGAGACCCGGTCCTAACGTTTAACCGTGTTACTAATAGAGTGAGTGTGTAAATGCCACTCCTACAGGACAAGAGACGCGGGTCCTAACGTTTAACCGTGTTACTAATAGAGTGAGTGTGTAAATGCACTCCTACAGGAGACCCGGGTCCTAACGTTTAACCGTGTTACTAATGAGAGTGAGGGGTCAATGCTGCTTCTACAGGAGACGCGGGTCCAAACGTTTAACCGTGTACTAATAGAGTGAGTGTGGTAAATGCGCTTCCTACAAGGACCCGGGTCCTAAACGTTTACCATGTTACTAACAGAGTGAGTGTGTAAATGCCACTCCTACAGGAGACCCGGGTCCTAACGTTTAACCGTGTTACTAATAGAGTGAGTGTGTAAAATGCCACTCCTACAGGAGACCCGGGTCCTAATGTTTTAACCGTGTTACTAATAGAGTGAGTGGGTCAATGCTGCTTCTACAGGAGACGCGGGTCCTTAACGTTTAACCGTGTTACTAATAGGTGGTGTGTCAATGCTGCTTCTACAGGAGAACCGCGGGTCCAAACGTTTAACGTGATGATACTAATAGAGTGAGTGTGTAAATGCTTGGCTCCCTACACGAGACCAAGCCGGGTTCCTAATGGTTTAACCGTGCGTCCCGTTACTAATAGAGTGAGTGTGTAAATGCCACTCCTACAGGAGACCCGGGTCCTAACGTTTAACCGTGTTACTAATAGAGTGAGTGGGTCAATGCTGCTTCTACAGGAAGACGCGGGTCCTAACGTTTAACCGTGTTAAAGTTACTAATAGAGTGGAGTGGGGGTCAATGCTGCTTCTACAGGAGACGCGGGTCCAAACGTTTAACTGTGTTACTAATAGAGTGAGTGTGTAAATGCGCTCCTACACGAGACCCGGGTCCTAACGTTTAACCGTGTTACTAATAGAGTGAGTGTGTAAATGCCACTCCTACAGGGACAGGAGACGCGGGTCCACGTTTAACGGTTACTTAGGTGAGTGTGTAAATGCCCCTACAGAGAACCGGTCCTATTTACCGTGTTACTAATAGAGTGAGTGTGTAAATGCCACTCCTACAGGAGACCGGGGTCCCTACGTTCTTAAACCGTGTTCTAATAGAGTGAGTGGTCAATGCTGCTTTCTACACGAGACCCGGGTCCTAACTTTAACCGGTCCTAATAGAGTTAGTGTGTAAATGCTGCTTCTACAGGAGACGCGGGGTCCAAAAAAAAACGTAACGTGTTACTAATTAGAGTGAAGTGTGAAATCGCCACTCCTACAGGACAAGGACGCGGGGTCCTAACGTATTAAAAAAACCGGTTCTAATAGACGTGAGTGTGTAAATGCCACTCCTACAGGAGACCGGGTCTACGTTTAAGCCGTTCTTTTACTAATAGAGCGAGTGAGGTCAATGCTGCTTCTACAGAGACGCGGTCCAAACGTTTACCGTGTTACTAATAGAGTGAGTGTGTAAAATTGCCACTCTTAACAAGAGACCGGTGCCTAACTTTAACGTGTTACTAATAGAGTGAGTGTGTAAATGCCACTCTTACAGTGAGACCCGGGTCCTAACGTTTAACCTGTTTAACTAATAGAGGAGTGGTGTCAAATGCTGCTTCTACAGGAGACCCGGGTCCTAACGTTAACAGTGTTATATAGGTTGAGTGAGGTCAATGCTGCTTCTACGGAACGCAGGGTCCAAACGTTTAACGTGTTACTAATAGAGTGAGGTGTAAATGCGTGCTCACTCACAAGACCCGGGGCCTGACTTTTAAACGTGTTACTAATAGAGTGAGTGTGTAAAATGCTCTACTACAAGGATACCCGAGGTCCTAACGTTTACGTGTACTAACTAGTGAGTGTGTAAAGCTTCTCCTACAGGAGACCGTTGTCCTACGTTTAACCGTGTTTACTAATAGAGTGAGAATGGGTCAATGCTGCTCTAACGGAGACGCGGTCCTAACGTTTAACCGCTGTTACTATAGACGTGAGGTTTATGCCACTCCTACAGGGACCCGGTCCTAACGTTTAACTCCGTGTTACTAATAGAGTTGAGTGATGTAAATGCACTTCCTACAGGGAGACCCGGGTCCTAACGTTTAACCGTTTTACTAATAGAGATCTCTCTCTGCAAATGCCGCTCCTACACGTACCCCGGGTCCTAACATTTTACCGTGCTTACTATAGACGGTGAGGTGTGTATCAATGCGCTTCTACAGGAAGACGCGGGTCCAAACGTTTCAACCGTGTTACTAATGAGTGAGTGTAATAAATGCTGCTCCTACATTGAGACCCGTGCCTAACAATTTAACCGTGTTACTAATAGAGTGAGTGTGTAAATGCTGCTTCTAAGGGAGACGCGGCGTCAACGTTTTAACCGTGTATAATAGAGGAGTGTGTAAATGCCGCTCCTACAGAGATCGGGTCTAACGTTTAAACCCGTGTTACAATAGAGTGAGTGTGTAAAAGCCTTCTCCTACAGGAGGACCGGGTACTGAACGTTTAACCGTGTTACTAATAGAGTGGTGTGTAAAAGCCGCTCCTACAGGTGACCCGGTCCTAACGTTTAACCGTGTTCTAATAGAGTGAGTGTAGTAAATGCACTCCCTACAGGAAGACGCGCGTCCTAACGTTTAACCGTGTTTACTCAATAGGTGAGTGTGTAAATGCTGCTCCTACAGGAGACCCGGGGTCCTAACGTTTAACCGTGTTACTAATAGATGGTCGTGTAAAAAATGCTGCTCCTACAGGAGGACCCGGGTCCTAACGTTTAACCGTTACTAATAGAGTGAGTGTGTAAATGCTGCTTCCCTACAGGAGACCCGGGTCCTACGTTTAACCAGTGTTACTACATAGAGTGAGTGTGTAAAGCTGCTCTACAGGAAGACCCGGGTCCAAACGTTTAACCGTGTTACTAATAGAGTGAGTGTGTAAATGCTGTCCTACAGAGGACCCGGGTCCAACGTTTACCGTGTTACTAATAGTAGTGAGTGTGTAAATGCTGCTCCTACAGGTTAGACCCGGGTCCATCGCTCACGTCGGTAATTAGCGTGAATTAACCCAGAGATCGGTCTGACGTCAGCGAGAGTTTCAGGAGAGACTGACGTGTGAGGACTCTCGTCGGAGTGAAGACACATCCATCAGCGTTTCTCCTGAGCTCACCACCTGCTTCAGCCTCCAATACAGGATTAACTCAGGGAGAGATCACAGAGAAAGACACTTATGAGGCTCGGTCTGGCAGAAGTCCTCGGGTTGTCCATGGAGTTCCTATCACTTCAAAGTGTGTTCATTGTAGTGCATTGTTAGTGCATGTTTGTGCACACAAAATGAGCGTTTGTGCTCCATGCGTCTTATACTGTGATGTCTTAACAGTCAATTTAAAAGGAGTGGAGGTCTGTGTTCTTTGGAGGGGCACAAAAAGCACCATGTGTGACCATAATGCAACTGACAGCAAGGCTTTGTCCATCCTGTTTGGACAAAGCACTTGATTACCATGACACCAATTTGGAGTGAATCGGACCCTATGGGGCTAACTATACACACAGTTAAAAGTAATTTATGGTATTTACTTTATTTACTCACTCCAAATCGACTACATCCACTGAAATCTTCATCCTCGGTGTCACTTCTGATACAATCCTCGGCACCACCTGGCCATGGAGGCTTAACTGCATCCTTGACAAGCCTCCTCTCCTCTTTCAAAGCTCTTCATTTGCAAAACTCGTTCACTCAAGCTTGGCCATCGAGCTTTCTGGCCCGGTGATTAGCTTTTTTGTTTTCTGCTTCTCGCTCACTCCAACTTTTTTTGCTGCTTTGTTAGCCTGCAGATGCCCTCAAGCGGCATGTTGAAAGTAATATTATATGAATTTTAAAAATCACATGTTAGTCTTCCGAGTATAAGACCTGGCCTAAAAAAAAGTGTGACTTATTAGTCGGAGAGTATTTGGTTAAGATCGGGCTGCACTCCTCCACGCTTTCACCATAAAGACACACGCCTCACGCCACACTCCTCCATATGTCACGCTCAAACACAAAAATAACTTTTAGCCAAATATAGATACATATAATGTGCACATGCACTTTGAACTCGTTGGTTGGCCGATCCAAAGCTCCTTCTTAATTTTTTCCGAACGCATTTTCAGACTTCCTAATTCCTCGGAGGACAACCTAAGTTTGATTAAAGTTTCGTACAGAGGCATTAACAGAGCAGCAATACTCCGTTGACTGCCACTGCAGTGAGATTGACTCGCTCCGACACATAAACTCGGTGACTCTCTCTGTGGTCCGTGCGTATACTGCCGTCCAGAAGGTCCGGCTCGCTCTCAGACAGATGCTGCTGCGAACTGGAGATGAAACTTAAACTCTAGCCCGCAACATATGCGCGCTGTCATTTATTCACTATCACTCAAACATGAAGCTATAGCGCGCACACTTCTCCTCCTCTCAGTTACGAAATGTGTCTGTGATTGGCCTTTGGTGAGTTTCAGACACCAGATTGTTACGCCTTCTTTTTTTAAAAATTTTCAAAGAGTTTAGGAGTGGGATTTGTTCATGTCTAATGCCTATCCGATTTACTGAGCTTCTAAAAACGTTACATTTTACAGATTTACACTATTTTGAACTAGTTTACTTCCAAAAGACTAACATGAAATATACTCCCAAACATTTCCACCTGCAAATAATCTTTGTATTTTAATCCATAAACAAAATGAAGCCAGAATTAAGCTGTCTGTTCCTCTATATCAGTGGTTCTCACTTTTGGAGTTGCGACCCCCATTTTAAGAGTTAAGGGCCCCTAACTCTGTCACACTGTGAGAAATAGGACATTAGCCTACAGTATATAATTACAAAGAAAAAAAATAAAATGGCTAAATTAAAATGAATCAAATTAAGAACAAATTAATGCTCTCTGTACAATTGACCTCACATGCTACAGTAAAAATACATATTATATGCTAATAAAAATATCTTTTTCTTATTCTACAAGACTTGGCCGACCCCCAAATTTGTTCGCGGCCCCCCTTTGGGGGTCCTGACCCCAGTGAGAAAAACTGCTCTATCATGGATTATCTTACAGGCCATTACCGCCATTTGCTATTGCCCAATCAGTCTAATGTTGGAAGCTAAGCAGGAGGGGCTTGTCGTACTTGGATGGGAGGACGTTTGGCGAAACACCAGGGAAGCCTGGGTGAATGTGGGTGAGTAGAGTGATGGTTGGTGGTGGTCGAGGGCCGATGGCGCAGACTGTTGCTTACGCTTCTGTCAATCTACCCCAGGGACAGCTGTGGCTACAATAGTAGCTTACCACCACCGAGTCTGGAAGTGACATGAATAATACACAGATGTAGCCTTTGAGAAACTTGGTAATATTAGGCTTGTAAAAGCGCACTACAAGTGTAAGGCATTATTATTAATTATGGTGCTACAAAAATATTGGCGACTTTGTCTCAAGTCTATGTTTTGTTTTTAACATGTTGACAGAATCTGCAAACATTTTTCGGTACATAAAGAAAGTTTAAGACACAATCAATTTGTTTTCTTTTGGTTTATGTTTAAAATATCACTTCGCTACTAATCCTCGAGTGAATACTCCTCCTAGTCGCAAAGTTATAGTATCTTCGAAACACAGCACTCCCGACTTTGTTTGTAGCATAAACAGTGCAGCCACCATGCTCTGAAAACAGGACAAAACCCAGGAGGCTGTGCACCGTTTCAGAGGATCAAGAGGAGACTGAACGGCAGCACAGGTTTCCTGCCGTCTCCTTCGTTGTTTCTCGTCTTCTTCGTGTTTCTCGTCTCCTTCGTTTTCTTCGTCTCCTTCATGTTTTCTGCGTCTCCTCGTGTTTTCCCGTCTTCTTCGTTTTTGTCTCCTTCGTGTTTCCGTCTCCTTCGTGTTTCCTGTCTTCTTCTTTTTCCCGTCTTCTTCGTGTTTTCTCGTTCTCCTTCGTGTTTTCTCGTCTCCTCTCGTGTTTTCTCGGTCATCCTTGTTTTCTCGTCCCTCAGTTTTCCCATTCTCTTCGTGTTTTCCCGTCTTCTTCTGTTTCCCACTTCTTCAGTGTTTCCCGTCTCCTTCGTTTTTTCGTGTCTACGTGTTTTCTCGTCTCCTTCTTGTTTTCTCGTCTCCTTTCGTTTTTCCGTCTCCTTCTTGTTTTCGTCCCTTCAGTTTTCTCATCTTCTTGTTTTCTCGTCTCTTCTTGTTTTCTCGTCTCCTTGTGTTTCTCGTCTCCTTCTCTGTTTTCTCGTCTCCTTCTTGCTTTCCCCGTCTCCTTGTTTTCCTCGTCTTCCTTCGTGTTTTCTCGTCTCCTTCTTGTTTCCCTGTCTCCTTGTTGTTCTCGTCTACTTCGGTTTTCCCGTCTCCTTCATGTTTCCCATCTCTTGTGTTTTCGTTCTCCTTCTTGTTTCTTCGTCTCCTTTCATGTTTTCCCATCTTCGTGTTTCTCTTCTCTTCGTCTTCCCATTTCTGTTCTCGTCTCCTCTGTTTTCTCTCTCCTTCTTGCTTTCCCGGTGCTCTTGTTTTCTCGTCTTCCTTCGTGTTTCTCGTCTCCTTCTTTGTTTTCTCGTCTCCTTCGTACTTTCTGTTCCTTCTTGTTTTCTCGTCTCCTTGTTTTCCCATCTCCTCGTATCTTTCTCGTCTCCTTCGTGTTTTTCGGTTCCCGCTTGTTTTCTAGTCTCCGTTGTGTCCCGTCTTCGTGTTTCCCGTCTCCTTCTTGTTTTCTCGTCTCCAATTTTTCCCGTCTCCTTCGTGTTTTCCCTCTCCTTCGTGTTTTCTCGTCTCCTTCGTGTTTTCCCTCCTTCGTGAGTTTCTTCGTCTCCTTCGTGTTCCCGGTCTTCTTGTGTTTTCTCGTCTCTCTTGTTTCTAGTCTCCTTCGTGTTTTACCCTCTTCGTGTTTCCCGTCTCCTTCTTGTTTTCTCGTTCTCCTTCTGTTTTCTCGTCTCCTTCGTGTTTTCTCGTCTCCTTCTTGTTTTCTCGTCTCCTTGTTTTCTCGCTCTCCTTCGGTTTTCCCGCTCCTTCGGTTTTCCCGTCTCCTTCATGTTTCTCGTCTCCTTCGGTTTTCCCGTATCTTCTTGTTTTCTCGTCTCCTTCGTTTTTCTCGTCTCTTCGTTTTTCTCGTCGTCCGTGTTTTCTCGTCGTCCTGTTTTCTCGTCTCCTTCGGTTTTCTGTCTCCTTCTTGTTTCTCGTCTCCTTCTTGTTTTCGTCTCTCCTAGGTTTTCTCGTCTCTTTGTTTCTCGTCTCCTTCTTGGTTTTCTCGTCTCCTTCGTGTTTTTCGTCTCCTTCTTGTTTTTCCATCTTCTGTTTTCTCGGTCTCCTTCTTTTTTCTTCCTCTCCTTGTTTTCTCGTCTCCTTGTTTTTCCATCTCCATGTTTTTCTCGTCTCCTTAGTGTTTTCTCGTCTCCTTCGGTTTTCCCGTTCCTTCTTGGTTTTCCTCGTCTCCTTCGTGGTTTTCCGTTCTCCTTCTTGTTTCTCGTTCGCCTTCGTGGTTTCTCGTTCTGTCTTCGTGTTTTCTCGTCTCCTTGTTTCTCTTCTCCGTGTTTCTTCGTCTCCTTGTTTTCTCGTTCTCCTTCGTGTTTTTTGGTCTCCTTCTTGTTTTCCCAATCTCTTGTTTCTCGTCTCCTTCGTGTTTTCTACGTCTCCTTCTGTTTTCTCGTCTCCCTTGTGTTTTCTCGTCTCTTGTTTCTCTTCTCCTTCATGTTTTCTCATCTTCTTGTTTCTCGTCTCCTTCGTGTTTTCCCGTCTCCATGTTTTTCCCACTTCTTCGTTTTTCTCGTCTTCTCGTGTTTTCTCGTCTCCTTCGTTTTTTTCTCGTCTCCTTCGTGTTCTCCGTCTTCTTCGTGTTTTTCTCTCCGTGTTTTCTCTTCTCCGTGGTTTTCTCCGTCCTTGTTTTCTTCGTCTCCTTCCGTGTTTTCCCGTCTCCAGTTTTCCCATCTCTTCGTGGTTTTCTCGTCCTTCTTCGTGTTTTCTCCGTCTCCTTCGGTTTCTCGTCTCCTTCGGTTTTCTCGTCTTCTTCTTTGTCTCGCTCCGTGTTTTGCTTTCTCGTGTTTCTCGTCTCCTTGTTTCTCGTCTCCTTCGTGTTTTCCGTCTCCTTCTTTTTCCCATCTTCTTGTTTTCTCGGTCTCCTTCGTGTTTTCTCTCTCCTTCTTGTTTTTCTCGTCTCCTTTGTGTTTTCTGTCTCCTATGTTTTCGTTCTCCTTCATGTTTCTCATTCTTCTTTTGTTTTCTCGTCTCCTGTTTTCTCGTCTCCTTTTGTTTTCCTCGTCTCTTCTTGCTTTCCCGTCTCCTTCTGTTTTCCTCCGCGTCTCCTTCGTGTTTTCCTCGTCTCCTTCTTGTTTTCTTCTCTCCTTCGTGTTTCCTCGTACTCCTCGGGTCTCGCTCCTTCGGTTTATCTCTCCCGTGTTTTTCTCGCCTCCTCTGTTTTCTCGTCTCCTTCGTTTTTCTCGTCTCCTTGTTCCCACTTCACTTGTTTTCTCGTCTCCTTCGTGTTTTCTCGTCTCCTTCTTGTTTCCCGCCTCCTTCGGTTTTTCCCTCGTCTCCTCTGTTTTCTCGTCTCCTTCTTGCTTTCCCCGTCTCCTCTGTCTTTCTCGTCTCCCTTCGTGTTCTCAGTCTCCTCTTGCTTTCCCTCTCCTTCTTGTTTTCTCGTCTCCTTCTTGTTTTTCTCGTCTTCCTTTTTCTCGTCCTCCTTGTTTTTCTCGTTCTCCTTCATGTTTTCCCATCTTCTTCGTGTTTCTCGTCTCCTTTCGTGTCTTCCGTCCCTTCGGGTTTCCCGTCTCCTCAGTTTTCCCATCTTCTTCGTGATTCTCGTCTCTTCGTGGTTTCTCTCTTCCTTCGTGTTTCTCTTCTCCGATGTTTTCTCGTCTCCTTTGCTGTTTCTCGTTCTTCCTTCTTGTTTTTCTCGTCTCCTTGTTTTCTCGTCTCCATGTTTTCCCATCTTCTTCGTGTTTTCTCGTCTTCTTCGTGTTTCTCGCTCCGTGTTTCTCGTCTCCTTCAATGTTTTCCGCATCTTCTTCGTGTTTCCTCGTCTCCTTTCGGCTCCCATCTTCTTTCGTGGTTTTCTCGTCTCCTTCTTGTTTTCTCGTCTCCTTCTTGTTTCCCGTCTCCTTTCTGTTTTCCTCGTATCCTTCGTGTTTTTCTCGTCCTCCTGTTTCTCGTCTCCTTCGTTTTCCTCGTCTCCATGTTTTCCCATCTTCTTCGTGTTTTTCTTCGTCTTCTTCGTGTTTTCTCGTCCTCTTGTTTTTCTCGTCTCTTCGTGGTTTCTCTCGTTCTTCTTATTTTTCCCCATCTTCTCTGTTTTCTCATCTTCTATCGTGTTTTCTCGATCCTTTCTTGTTTTCTCGTCTCCTTCGTGTTTCCCGTCTCCCTCGTGTTTCCTCCTCGTCCCTTTCGTGTCTTTCCCATCTTCTTCGTGTTTCCTCGGTCTCCCTTCTTCGATTTTCTCGTCTCCTTTCTGCTGCCGTCTCCTTCTTGTTTTCTCGTCTCATTGTGGTTTTCTCGTCTCCTTGTTTTCTCGATCTCCTTTGTGTTTCTCGTCCTCCTTCTTGTTTTCTCGTCTCCTGGTTCTCGCTCCATGTTTTCCACTTCTTCGTGTTCTCTGTTCTTCTCGTGTTTCTCGCTCCTTGTTTCTCTGTCATCCCTCGTGTTTTTCCGTCTCCTTCATGTTTTCCCATTTCTTAAAGTGTTTCCTCGTCTCCTTCTATATTTTCTCGTCTCCCTGTTTCATCGTCTCCTTCAATGTTTCCCATCTTCGTGTTTCTCGTCTCCTTCGTGTCTTCCATCTTCTTATGTGTTTTTCTCGTCTCCTTTCTGTCATTTCTCGTCTCCTTCTTGCTTTTCCCGTCTCCTTCTGTTTCTCGTCTCCCTCGTGTTTTCCCGTCTCCTTCTTGTTTTCTCGTCTCCTTTGTGTGTTTTCTCGTCTCCTTGTTTTCTCGTCTCCTTTGGGTTTTCTCGTCTCCTTCTTGTTTTCTCTCGTCTCCATTCGTACTTTCTCGTCCTCCTTCTTGTTTTCTCGCTCCCTTACTGTTTTCCCCATCTTCGGTGATTTTCTCCTCTCCTGTTTTCTCGTCATTGTTTCTCGTCTCCTCGTAGTTTCGTCTCCTTCTGTTTTCCCGTCTCCTTCTGATTTTCCCGTCTCCTTCTTCTGTCTCCTTGTTTCTCGTCTCCTTCGGGTCCCTCTCCATTTTCTCATCTCCTTGTGTTCTCATCCCTTCATATTTTTCTCTCCCTTCATGTTTCCTCGTCTCCTTCTTGTTTTTTTCCCATCTCTTGTTTTCTCGTCTCCTTCGGTGTTTTTCTCGTCTTCCTTCTTGTTTTCTCGTTCCTTCGTGTTTTCCTCCATCCTCCTTCATGTTTCTCGTCTCCTCGTTATGCTTCCCGTCTCCTTCTGTTTCCTGTCTGCCAGTCTTATATGCGCTCTCTCGTTTCTCGTCACTCTCGTTCGATCTCCTTATGTTTTCCTCGTCTCTTTCGTGCTTTCTCGTCTCCTTCTTGTTTTTCTCGTCTCCTTGTTTTCTCTGTCTCCATGTTTTCCCTCTACTCCTTTTTCTCGCTTCTCCTCTTCTTTGTCCCTCCATTCTCTGTGTTCTATCTCTCTCTCCTCTGTGTCTTCGTTCTCCTTCTGTTTCCTCTCACTCTTGTTTCTCTGTCTCCTTCTTGTTCCCAATCTCGTGTTCTCGTCTCCTTCTTTCTTTTCTCGTCTCCTTGTTTTCGTCTCCTTCATGTTTTTCTCGTCTCCTTTATCGCGTCTCCTTGACAGGTTTCTCTTCATCGTCAAAGCTTTATGTATTCCGTTCCTTCGGTGGTTTTCTCGTCTCCTCTGTATCCTCGTCTCCTTCTTGTTTTTTTCCCATCTCTTGTTTTCTCGTCTCCTTCGGTGTTTTTCTCGTCTTCCTTCTTGTTTTCTCGTTCCTTCGTTGTTTTCCTTTTTTTCGATCGTTCTCTTCTTGTTTTCCCATCTTCTTGTTTTCTCGTCTCCTTCTTAAGAATGATTCTCGTCTCCTTATCTTATAATTCTCGTCTCCTTCTTGTTTTCTCGTCTCCCTCTTGTTTCTCGTCTCCCTGTTTTCTCGTCTCCTTCTTGTTTTCTCGTCTCCTTCTTGTTTCCCACTCCTTCATTGTTTTTCCCATCTTCTTCTGTTTCCAGTCTCTTCGTTAAATTTCTCGTCTCCTTCGTCCTTTTCTCTTACTCTTGTTTTTCTCGTCATCCGTCGTCTCTCGCCTCCTTCCCTGTTCACGTTCTCGTGTATACCCATTTAAAATGGTTTTTCCTCCTCTCCTTCAGCTGCATTATTTCTCGTCACCTTTCTGTTTCCCATCTTCTGTTTTCTCGTCTCCGTCTCACGATCTCGAGTGTTTTCTCGTCTCTTTTGTTTTCATCTCTGTTTTCTCGTCTCCTTGTGTTTTCCCCGCTACTTCTGTTCTATAGTCTCTTCTACCCTCTCAACTTACTTGCATTTCTCACTCGTTCCTTCTTGTCTTCCGTCTCCTTCTTGTTTTCTCAGTTCATGACCATAAACCTTTCGCGTCGTATTCTCTCTCATCTCTCGAATTTCTCGAAACTTGCCAATTCGGTCCATACTCGATCTTACTCTGTCGATAAATCCTCTCGTCTCCTCCAATTGTTTACCAACTACTTCTATCCGTTTATTTCCTTCATGCCTCTTCTCTTCCCCTATTCCGTCTCTCGTTCGAGCTTTCGACTTCTCGGTTTTCCTCGTCTTCTTCCGTGTTCTTCTTCTACGTCTCCTTCGTGTTTCTCTTCTCCGTGTTATCGTCTCCTTCTTGTTTTCCGCTCCCTCGGTTTTCTCGTCTCCTTTCTTTTCTCTCTCCTGTTTTCCTCGTCTCCTTCATGTTTCCCACTTCTTCGTGTTTTCTCGTTCTCCTTCGTTATATCTTTCGTCTCCTTCGTGCTTCCCATCTTCTTCGTGTTTTCTCGTCTCCTTCTTGTTTCCTCGCTGCCTTCTTGCTTCGCCGTCTCCTTCTTGTTTTCTCGTCTTCCTTCTTTGTTATTCTCGTCTCCTTCGTGTATTTGTCCTTCGTCTCCTCTCGTAAGTTCATGCCCATCCTCTTGATAATTTATCCTCCTATCTTCGTTAGTTTTTCCGTCTCCTTCTTTGCTTTCCCGTTCTCCTTTCTCGTATCCATCTCCTTCATGTTTCCCATCTTCTTTCATATTTTACATGTCATCTCTATTCGTGATACTCGTCTCTCTCTACTGTTTATCGTTCTCCTTCGGTTTTCCCGTCCCTCGTGTTCTCGTCCCTTCGGTCTTCCCACTTCTTCGTGTTTCTCGTCTCCTTGTTTTCTCGTCTCCTTCGTGTTTTTCCCGTTCCTTTCATGTTTTTCCCATCTTTCTTCGTGTTTTCTCGTCTCCTTCTTTAGTTTTCTCGATCTACTGTGTTTCTCGTCTCTCTTCGCGTTCTCTGCTTCCTTCCTCCTCTCGTGTTCTCCATATTTCCCATCTTTTCTTGTGTCTATTCTTCGTCTCTTCGTGTTTTCCCGTCTCCTTCGTGTTTCTCGTCTCCTTTCTGTGCTTTTCCCGTCTCTCGGGTTTCTCGTCTCCTTTCGTGTTTTCTCGTCTCCTTCTTGTAGTTCTCGTTCTCCTCTTATTTTCTCGTTCTCCTGTTTCTGTTCTCCTTCATGTCCATCTTCGTCGTGTTTTCTTCTCCTTCGTTCTCCCATCTCTTTGTGTTTTCTCGTCTCCCTTGTTTCTCGCTCCTCCCTGCTTTCCTTTCCTCCATACTCTCATATCAACCTTTCTCGTCTTCCTTCGCCTTCTCGTCTCCTTTTGTTTTCTCGTCTCCTTGTTTTCTTCGTCTCCTTTGTGTTTTCTCGTCTCCTTCTTGTTTTCTCGTCTCCTTGTTTTCTCGTCTCCATGTTTTTCCCAATCTCATCTGTTTTCATCCTCTCTCCTCATGTTTCTTCGTCTCCTTTGTGATCCTTTTCTCATCATCACTGTCCTACTCTCGCCTTCCTTTTCTTCCTTCTTCGTGTTTTCTCGTCTCCTTCTTGTTTTCCTCGTCTCCTTCTTGTTTCCCATCTTCCGTGTTTTCGCTCGTCTCCTTCATGTTTTCCCATCTCTTCGTGTTTTCTTCATCTCCTTTGGTTTCTTCATCTCCTTCATGTTTTCTCGTCTCCTTCATGTTTTCTCGTCTCTTTCATCTTTCCATCTTCTTCGTGTTTTCTCGTCTCTTTCGTGCTTTCTCGTCTCCTTCTTGTTTTTCTCGTCTCCTTGTTTTCTCTGTCTCCATGTTTTCCCATCTTCTTCGTGTTTCTCGTCTTCATTCCGTGTTTTCTCATCTTCTTTTTTTCTCGTCTCTTGTTTTTCCTCATCCTTCTAAGTTTTCCGGTCTCCCAGATTGTTTTTCTCGATCTTCCTTCATGTTTCCCCATCTTCTGTTTTCTCGTCTCCTTTGGGTTTTCTCGTCTCCTTCTTGTTTTCTCTCGTCTCCTTGTTTTTCTCGTCTCCGATGTTCCATCTTCTTCGTGTTTTTCACATCGTCTTCTCTTCGGGTTTTTCGTCTCCTTCTTGTTTATCTTCCTTCTGTGTTTCTCGTCCCTTCTGTTTTCTCGTCATCCGTCTTTGTTTCCCCATCTTCGTGTTGCTTTCCCGTCCCTTCTTGTTTTCTCGTCTCCTCGTGTTTTCTCGTCTCCTTCTTGTTTTCTCGTCTCCTTCGTGTTTTCTCGGTTCTCCTTCGTGTTTTCCCGTCTCCTTCGTGTTTTCCCGTTCCTTCGTATTCTCATCTCCTTCGGTCTTCCCATCTTCTCGGTTTCTCGTCCTTCTTGTTTCCAGTCTTCCTTCTTGCTTTGTCGTCTCCTTCTTGATTTCCCCGTCTCCTTCTTGTTTCTCCTCGTCTCCTTGTGTTTTCTCGTCTCCTTGTTTTCTTCGTCTCCTTTGTGTTTTCTCGTCTCCTTCCCAGTTTCCCATCTTCTCGTGTTTTCTTCGTCTTCTTCGTGTTTTCTCGGTCTCCTTGTTTCCGTCTCCTTCTGTTTCCCGTCTCCCTTTCATGTTTCCCCGTCTCCTTGTTTCTCGTCTCATTCAGGTTTTTTCCCCATCTTCTTTCGTGTTTTCTCGTCTCCTTCGTGTCTTCCCGATCTTTTCGTGTTTTCTCGTCTCCTTTCGTACTTCCGCTATCTATCTTGGTCTCGTCCTCCTTATCTCGTTTCTCGTCTCCTCGATGGCATTCCGTCTCTTCTTGTTTCTCGTCTCTTCGTGTTTCCCGTCTCCTTCATGTTTTCCCCATCTTCTTCCGTGTTTTCTCGTTTTCTTCGTGTTTTCTCGTCTCCTTCGTAGTTTTCTCTTTCTCGTGGTTTTTCTTTCGTCTCCTTGTTTCTCGTCTTCCTGGTTTATCGATCTCCATGTTCTCGTCTCCTTGGTTTCTCATCTCCATTGTTTTCTCATGTCTCCTAATTCGTGTGTTCTTTACTCCCTTCGTTATTCTCTCTCCTTCTTGCTTTCCCGTCTCCTTCTTGTTTTCTCGTCTCCTTGTTGTTTTCTCGTCTCCTTGTTTTCTCGTCTCCTTTGTGTTTTCTCGTCTCCTGTGTTGTTTCTCATTCTCCTTCATTTTTTCTCGCTCTCATGTTATCTCTTCTCCTTCTTTTTTCGTCTCTCGTGTTTTTCTCGTCTCCTACTGTTTTCTCTCTTCGTGTTTTCTCGTCTCCTTCTTGTTTCCTCGCTGCCTTCTTGCTTCGCCGTCTCCTTCTTGTTTTCTCGTCTCCTTCGTGGTTTTCTCGTCCCCTCGTCTTGCTTGCCGTTTCTCCTTCTGTTTCTTCATCTCCTTCGGTATTTCTGTCTCCTTGTTCCGTCTCTTTGTGTTTCTCGTCTCCTTCTTGTTTCTGGTCTCCTTCGTGTTTTCCTCGTCTCCTTGTTTCCCATCTTCTTGTTTTCTCGTTGCTTCGTAGTTTCGTCTCCTTCTTGTGTTCCCTCGTTCCTTTCGTGTCCTCCTTTCATGTTTTTCCCATTCTTCTCGTGTTTTCTTCTCCTATTTCCGTTCTCCTTTTCTCGTCTCCTTCATGTTCCATCTTCTTCGCGTTTTCTCGTTCCTTCTTGCTTCCCGTCTCCTTCTTGTTTTCCCTCGTCTCCTTCGTGTTTCTCGTCTCCCTTCTTTGTTTTCTTCCTCGTCGTCCATTCTGTTTTTTCTCGTCTCCTTCTTGTTTCTCTCTTCCTTTACTTTCTCGTCTCTCCTTCTTGTTTCTCGTTCCCTTCTTGTTTATCCCATCTTCGTGTTCTCCTCTCTCCTTGTTTTCTCGCTCCTTCATGTTTTCCCATCTTCTTCGTGTTTTCTCGTCTCCTCGTGTCTTCCCATCTTCTTCGTGTTTTCTCGTCTCCTCTTGTTTTCCTCCGTCTCCTTCGTGTTTCCCGTTCCTTCTGTTTTCCGTCTCCTTCTTTTTTTTCGTCTTCCTCGTAATTTCCTCTCTCCTTACGTGTGTTCCCCCCATGCTTTTCTCGTCTCCTTGTTTTCCGTCTCCATGTTTTCCCATCTTCTTCGTGTTTTCTCGCTTGCTTCGTGTTTCTCGGCTCCTTGTTTTCATCGTCTCCCTTCCTTGTTTTCCTCTCCCTTCTTTTTCCATCTGTTTTCTCGTTCTCTCCTTTTTCTCGTCTTCCTTGTTTCTGTCTCCTTCATTTCCCATCTTCTTCTGTTTTTCGTTCTCCTTCGTGTTTTCTCGTCTCCTTCTTGTTTTCTCGTCTCCTTCTGTTTTTCTCGTCTCCTTTCGTGTTTTTCCCGTCTCCTTCATGTTTTTCCCATTCTTCTTCGTGTTTTCTCGTCTCCTCTTGTTTTCTCGTCCTCCTTCTTGTCCTTTGCCGGTTCTCCTTCTGTTTTCTCAGTCTCCTATTGTGGTTCTCTCGTGTTCTTCCATTGTTTTCTCATCTTCTTGTCTTTTCTCGTCTCCTTTTCGTGTTTTTCCCGTCTCCTTCATGTTTTCCCAATCTTCTTCGTGTTTTCTCGTCTTCTTCGTTTCTGTCTTCGACTTGTTTTCTCGTCTCCTTCTGTATCCCGTCTCCTTCATGTTTTCCCATCTTCTTCGTGTTTCTCGTCTCCTTTCTTTATTTTCCGTCTCCTTGTTTTCCTCGTCTTCCTTCGTGTTTTCTCGTCTCCTTCTTGTTTCCTCGTCTCCTTCGTGTTTTCTCGTCTCCTTCTTGTTTTCCTCGTCTCCTTCCTTGTTTTCTCGTCTCCTTCTTGCTTTCCTCTCCTTCTTGTTTTCTCGTCTCACTCTGTAATCTTCGTTCCTCTCTGTTGTTCTCGTCTCCTTCGATTCTCCCATCTTCTTCGTGTTTTCTCGTCTCCTTCTTGTTTCCTCGCTGCCTTCTTGCTTCGCCGTCTCCTTCTTGTTTTCTCGTCTCCTTCGTGGTTTTCTCGTCTCCTTTGGTTTCTCATCTCCATGTTTTCTCTAGTCTTCACTTCGTGTTTCTCGTCTCTCTTCGGCGGTTTCCGTCCCTTCGTTTTCCCTCTCCTTCGTGTTTTTCTCGTTCTCCTTGTTTGCCCATCTTCTTGTTTTCTCGTCTCCTTCGTGTTTTTCTCGTCTCCTTCTTGTTTTCTCGTCTCCTTCGTGTTTTCTCGTTCTCCTTCATGTTTTCTCTCCCTTCATGTTTTCTCGTCTCCTTCTTGTTTCTCGTCTCCTTTCGTGTTTTCGTCTCCTTCGTTTTCTTCGTCTCCTTGTTTCTCGTCTCTTCGTTTCCCATCTCTTCGTGTTTTCTCGTCTCCTTCGTGTCTTCCCATTCTTTCTTCGTGTTTTCTCGGGTCTCCTTCTTGTTTTCTCGTCTCCTTCTTGCTTCCCCGTCTTCTTCTTGTTTCTTCTCCTTCTTGATATTCATCGTTCCTGGTGTTTCTCGTCTGTTTTCTCGTCTCCTTCTTGTTTTGTCTCCTCGCTCTTTCTGCGTCTCTTGTTTTTCTCGTCTCCTTTGTGTTTTCTGTCTCCTTCTTGTTTTCTCGTCTCCTTGTTTTCTCGTCTCCATGTTTTCGCATCTCTTCGTGTTTTTCCATCTTCTTGTTTCTCGTCTCCTTCGTGTTTTCTCTCTCCTTTTGTTTCTCGTCTCCTTTGTTTTCCCGTCTCCCTGTTTCTCGTCTCCTCATGTTTTTCAGCTTCTGTTTCCGTCTCTTCGGTTTTCTCCTCCTCTTTTCTCCTCTTCTTCGTGTGTTTCGGTCTCCTTTGTTTCTCTTCTCCGATGCTCTTCTGTCTCCTTCTTGTTTTCCTTTCGTTCCTTCGTGTTTCTTTCGTCTCTTCTTTGTTTCTCGTCTCCTTTGTGTTTTCTCGTCTCCTTCTTGTATTTTCCGTCTCCCTGTCTTTCCTTGTTCCGTCTCCTCTCATGTTTTTCTCTTCTTCTTGTTTTCTCGTCTCTCTCTGTTCCCTCTCCTTCAATTTGAATTCCCATTCCTTCTTGTTTTCTCGTCTCCTTTGTGTGTTTTCTCGTCTCCTTGTTTTCTCGTCTCCTTTGGGTTTTCTCGTCTCCTTCTTGTTTTCTCTCGTCTCCTTGTTTTTCTCGTTCTTCTGTTTCTCGTCTCCTTCGTGTTTCTCGCTCCCTCTTGTTTCTCTCTCCTTCGTGTTTTCTCTCCTTCAGTTTTCCCATCTTCTTCGTTTTTCTCGTCTCCTCGGTGCTTCCCATCTCTTCGTGTTTCGTCTCCTTCTGCCTCCGTCTCCTCTTGCTTCCCGGTCTCCTTTCTCTGTTTCTCTCTCCTTCGTTTTTGTGTTTTCTCGTCTTCTTCGTGTTTTCTCGTCTCCTTCGTGTTCTCTTCTCCGTGTTTTCTCGCTCCTTCTTGTTTTCCTCGTCTCCTCGTGTTTTTCTTCGTCTCCTTCGGTTTTCTTGTCTTCCGGTTGTCTTCGTTCTCCTTCTTGTTCTCGTCTCCTTCGGTGGTTCTCGTGCTCCTTGTTTTCCCAATTCTTTTCGTGTTTTTCTCGTTCTCCTTGTTTGCCCATCTTCTTGTTTTCTCGTCTCCTTCGTGTTTTTCTCGTCTCCTTCTTGTTTTCTCGTCTCCTTCGTGTTTCTCTCTCCTTCATTTTCCCACTTCTTCGTTTCCGTCGTCCTCGTGTTTCCCATTCGTTCTTCGTGTTTTCTCGTCTCCTTCTGTTTCTCGGTCTCTCATGTTTCCCATCTTCTTCGTGTTTCTCGTCTCCTTCGTCGTCTCCATCTTCTTCGTGTTTTCTGTCTCTTCCTTAGTTTTCCTCGTCTCTTCGGTGCTTTCCCCCGTCTCCTTCTTTGTTTCTCGTCTCCATGTTGTCCCATCTTCTTCGTTTCTCGTCTTCTTCGTGTTCTCGTCTCCTTGTTTTCGTCTCCTTCGTGTTTCCCGTCCCTCATGTTTCTTCCTCTCCTTGTTTTCTCGTCTCCTTGTTTTTCCATCTCCATGTTTTTCTCGTCTCCTTAGTGTTTTCTCGTCTCCTTCGGTTTTCCCGTTCGTTCGTGTTTTCCCATCGCTCATTGTGTTTCTCGTCTCCTTCTTCTCTTCTCCTTCTTGCTTTCCCGTCTTCCTTCTTGTTCTCGTTCCTTCGTGTTTTCTCGTCTCCTTCTTGTTTCTCAGTCTTCCTTTTGTTTTCTCGATCTCCTTATGTTTTCCTCGTCTCTTTCGTGCTTTCTCGTCTCCTTCTTGTTTTTCTCGTCTCCCTTTTTATCATCTCCATTTTCTCGTCTCCTTTGTGTTTTCTCTCTAAACCATGTTTTCCGGTCTCCTGCCGTGTTTTCTCGTCTCCTTCGTGTTCCCGTTCCATGTTTTCCCATCTTCCTTCGTGTTTCTCGTCTCCTTCGTGTCTCCATCTCTTCGTGTTTCTCGTCTCCTTCTTGTTTCCTCGTCTCCTTCTTGGTTTCTCATCTCCTTCATGTTTCTCGTCTCCTTCATGTTCTCGTCTCCTTTCATGTTTCCCATCTTCTTCTGTTTTCTCGTCTTTCTTCGTGTTTCTGTCTCATCTTCTTGTTTTTCTCGTCTCCTTCTTGTATTTCTCGTTTCTCCTTTGGTGTTTTCTCGTCTCCTCTCTTTGTTTCTCGTCTCCTTGTTTTCCCGATCTCTTTTTTTCTTCTCTCCTTTCCGTGTATTCTCGTCCGCTTCTGTTTCTCGTCTCCGTTTTCTGTCTCCTTCACTGCTTCCATCTCTTCGGTTTCTCGTCTCCTTCTTGCTTTCCCGTCTCCTTCTTGTTTTCTCGTCTCCCTCTTGTTTCTCGTCTCCCTGTTTTCTCGTCTCCTTCTTGTTTTCTCGTCTCCTTCTTGTTTCGTCTCCTTCTTGTGCTCGTCTGCGTGCGTGTGTTTGCTCGTCTCCTTCTTGTGTGTGTGCGCTTCTTGTTTTCCCATACTTCGTGTTCTCGTCCCTTTTCTGCGCGGTGCGTCCGTTAAGATTTCGCTCGTGCGTCGGTATGCCATCTCTGTTTCTCTCATTTTCTTCGTGCTTCTCGTCTCTCTCCTCGTTCTTCTTATTTTCTCGTCTACTTGTTTTTCTCGTCTCCCTTTGTGTTTTTCCTCGTCTCCTTCTGTTTCTCGTCTCCTTGTTTTCCGTCTCCATGTTTTCCCCTCTCCTTCTTGTTTTCTCGTCTCCTTTGTTTTTCTCGTCTCCTGTGTCCGTCTCCTTGTTTTTCTCGTCTCCTTCTTGTTTTCTCGTCTCCTTGTTTTCTGCGTCTCCATGTTTCCCATCTCTTCGTGTTTTGCGTGCGTGCTTCGTGTTTTTCTCGTGCTCCTTGTTTCCGTCCCTTCGTTTTTCCCCTCTCATTTTCCCATCTCTTCGTGTTTTCTCGTCTCCTTCGTGTCTTCCCATTCTTTCTTCGTGTTTTCTCGGGTCTCCTTCTTGTTTTCTCGTCTCCTTCTTGCTTCCCCGTCTCCTTCTTGGTCTTCCCATCTTCTTGTGTTTTCTCGTCTCCTTCTTTTTCTCTTCTCTCTTGTCCTTGTCCCGTTCCCCTATGTTTTCTGCGTGCTGCGGCGTGTGCGTTCGTCTCCTTGTTTTTCTCGTCTCCTTTGTGTTTTCTGTCTCCTTCTTGTTTTCTCGTCTCCTTGTTTTCTCGTCTCCATGTTTTCGCATCTCTTCGTGTTTTTCTCGTCTCCTTTTTTATATCTCCTATGTTGTTCTCGTTCTCCTTTGTTCTTCATCTCCATTTTTCTCGTCTCCCTCGGTTTTCTCGTCTCCTTCGTGTTCCCGGTCTTCTTGTGTTTTCTCGTCTCTCTTGTTTCTAGTCTCCTTCGTGTTTTACCCTCTTCGTGTTTCCCGTCTCCTTCTTGTTTTCTCGTTCTCCTTCTGGTTTTCTCATCGCCTCATTTTTCTCGTTTTCTCCTTCATGTTTCTCGTCTCCTTCTTTTTCTCGTCTCCTCGTGTTTTCTCGTTCTCCTTCTGTTTTCTATCTTCGTGTTTTTCTCGTCTCCTTCTTGTTTTCTCGTCTCACATTGTTTTCTCGTCTCCTTCCATAGTTTTCCCTCTTCCTTCGTGTTTGCGCGTCGTCCGTGTGTTGTGTCTCGATTGCGTCGTGGCGTGTGTCTGGCGTCTCTCGTGTTTTTCTCGTCTCTTCTTTTTTCCGTCTCCTGGCTTGTTTTCCCGTTCCTTCTGTTTTCCCGTTCTCTTCGTGTTTTCTCGTCTCTTCGTGTTTTTCCCGTCTCCTTCGTGTTTTCTCGTCTCCTTCGTGGTTTTCCTCCGTTCTCGTCTCTTCGATTTTCTCGTCTCCCTTGTTTATCTCTCTCCTTCGTGTTTTCTCATCTCCTTGTTTTCCCATCTTCTTGTTCTCGTCTCCTTCGTTCTTCGTGTTTTCTCGGGTCTCCTTCTTGTTTTCTCGTCTCCTTCTTGCTTCCCCGTCTCCTTCTTGTTTTCTCGTCTCCTTTCGTGTTTTCTCGGTCCCTTCTCTGTTTTCTCGTCTTCTTCGTTTTTCGTCTCCGTTTTCTCTTCTCGGTTTCTTCGTCTCCTTGTTTTCTCGTCTCCTTCGTGTTTTCTCGTTCCTTGTTTTTTCTCGTCTCCTTGTTTTTCTCATCTCCATGTTTTCTCGTCCTCCTTCGTGTTTTCTCGTCTCCTTCCGTGTTTTCGTCTCGTTCGTGTTTTCCGTTCTTCTTTTTTCTCTTCTGTTTCCATCTTCGTTTCCTCTCCCTTCGTTTCTCGTCTCCTTCTTGTTCTCGTCTCCGTGTTTTCTCGTTCTCCTTATTTTCTTCGTCTTCCTTCGTGCTTTCCCGTCTTCTTCATGTTTCCCATCTTCTTCTTGTTTTCTCGTCTTCCTTTTTCTCGTCCTCCTTGTTTTTCTCCTATCTCCCTTCTTTTTTCTCGTCTCCTTCGTGTTTTCTGTCTCCTTCTGTTTCTCTCTCCTTCGTGTTTTCTCGTCTCCTCTTGTTTCTCGTCTCTTCTTGCTTTCCCGTCTCCTTCTTGTTTTCTCGTCTCCTTTGTGTTTTCTCGTCTCCTTGTTTTCTCGTCTCCTTTGCTGTTTCTCGTTCTTCCTTCTTGTTTTTCTCGTCTCCTTGTTTTCCTCTCCTTCTTGTTTTCTCGTCTCCTTCGTGTTTTCCCGTCTCCTCGTGTTTTCTCTCTCCTTCGTTCTTCCCATCTTCTCGTGTTTTCTCTCTCCTTCGTTTGTTTCCCGTCTCCATGTCCATCTTTCTTCGTGTTTTCTCGTCTTCTTCGGTTTCTCGTCTCCTTCGTGTGTTTCTCTCTCCTTCGTGTTTTTCTCTTGTTTTCTCTTCCATGTTTTCCCATCTTCTTCTGTTTTCCGTCTTCTTCGTGTTTTCTCGTCTCCCTTGTTTTCGCTCCTTCGTGATTTCCCCTTCCTTCATGTTTCCCATCTTCTTCGTGTTTTCTTCTCGTCTCCTTCTTATTTTCTCGTCTCCTTGTTTTCCTCGTCTCCTTCATGTTTTCCCATCTCTTCGTGTTTTTCTCGTCTCCTTCGTTTTCCGTCTCCTTCTTTATTGTTTCTCGTCTCCTCACTCTGCTCCTTCTTGTTTTCTTCCTTCTTGTTTTACCATCTCGCCATGTTTCTCATCTTCTTGTCTTTTCTCGTCTCCTTTTCGTGTTTTTCCCGTCTCCTTCATGTTTTCCCAATCTTCTTCGTGTTTTCTCGTCTTCTTCGTGTTTTCTCGTCTCCTTCGTGTTCCCGTCTCCTCGTGTTCTCCCTCGTATTTTCTCCGTCTCCTTGTTTTCTCTTGCTCTTCGTGTTTTCCCGTCTCCATGTTTCTCCATCTCCTCTTGTTTTTCTCTCTCCTTCTTGCTTTCCCGTCTCCTTCTTGTTTTCTCGTCTCCTTGTTGTTTTCTCGTCTCCTTGTTTTCTCGTCTCCTTTAGTTTTCTCGTCTCCTTCGTGTTTTTCCGTCTCCTTCGTTCTCTCGTCTCACTTTCTACTGTTCCCGTCCTTCGTTGTTTCCTCAGGTCTCCCGTTTTGTTTTCTCGTCTCCTTCTTGTTTTCTCGTCTCCTTGTTTTCTCGTCTCCATGTTTTTCCCATCTTCTCGTGTTTCTCCGTACTTCTTCGCGTGTTTTTCTCGTCTCCTTCTGTTTCCCATCTTTGTTTTCTCGTTCTCCTTCGTGTTTTCTCGTCTCCTTCTTTTTCTCGTCTCCTTCGTGTTTCTCATCTCCTTGTTTCTCGTCTTCCTTCATGTTTTCCCATCTTCTTCGTGTTTCTCGTCTTCCTTCGTGGTCTTCCCATCTTCTTCGTGTTTTCTCGTCTCCTTCTTTTTTTCTCGTCTCCTTTCATGTTTTCTCATCTTCTTTTTCTCGTCTCCTTCGTATTTCGTCCTGTCTCCTTCGTTTCTCAGTCTTCTGTCTTTTCTCGTCTTCCGTGTTTCTTTCCCGTCTCCTTCGTCGTTTTCTCGTCTCCTTCGTGTTTTCCCGTCTCCTTCGTGTTTTCTCTCTCCTTTCGTGTTTTCCCGTCTTCTTCGTGTTTTCTCATCTCCTTCTTGTTCATCTTCATGTTTATCTTGCGTTCTCCTGTATGTTCTCGTCTCACTTCTTATTTTCTCGTTCTCCTTGTGTTTCTCGCTCCTTTTGTTTTCCTCGTCTCCTTCTTGTTTCCCATCTTCCGTGTTTTCGCTCGTCTCCTTCATGTTTTCCCATCTCTTCGTGTTTTCTCATCTTCCTCGTGTTTTCTCGTTTTCTTCGTTCTTCTCTCCTTCGTGTCTTCTCCGCTTTTCTCACGTCTCTCCTTGTATTTTCTCGTCTCTTCGTTTTTAACCGTCTCTCTGTCTTCCCATTCGTGTTTCTTTCGTCTCTTCTTTGTTTCTCGTCTCCTTTGTGTTTTCTCGTCTCCTTCTTGTATTTTCGTCTCCTATTGTTTTTCCCATCTTCACGTGTTTTGCCGTTCTCTTCGTGTCTCCCATCTTCTTCTGTATTTCTCGTTCGTCCTTCTTGTCTTCGCTCGTTCTCCTTCCTGCTGCCCCGCTTCCTTCTGTTTCTCTCGTCTCCTTGTTTTTCTCGTCTCCGATGTTCCATCTTCTTCGTGTTTTTCACATCGTCTTCTCTCGTGTATTTTCTACCGTCTCCTTGTTTTCCTCCTCTCTTCTGTTTCTCGATCTCCTTCGTGTTTTCCTCTTCTCTGTTTTCTCGGTCTCCGTTCTTGCCTCTTTACTGTCTCGCGTTTCGGTTTTTGTCTTCCCTTCGTACTTTCTCGTCTCCTTCTTGTTTTCTCGTCTCCTTGTTCCCATCTCGGTTTTCTCCTCTCCTTGTTTTCTCGTCTCCTTGTTTTCCTCAATTGCCGCGTGTTTCTCGTCTCCTAATTCGGTTACTTACCCATCTTCTTCGTTTTTCTCGTCTCCTTCTTGTTTATCGTCCTCGCTCTGTCCCTTCTTCTGTCTCCTTGTTTTCCTCGTCTTCCTTCGTGTTTTCTCGTCTCCTTCTTGTTTCCTCGTCTCCTTCGTGTTTTCTCGTCTCCTTCTTGTTTTCCTCGTCTCCTTCTTGTTTCCCCTCTTCGGTTTCTCGTCTCCTCTAATGTTTCCCATCTCTTCGTGTTTTCTCATCTTCTTCGTGTTTTCTCGTTCCTCTGTTTTCTGTCTCCCTTCGTGTTTTCCGTCTTCCTTCATGTTTTCCCATCTTCTTTCGTTTCTCGTCTCCTTGTTTTCTCGTCTCCTTGTTCTGTCTCCTTCATGTTTTCCCATCTTCTTCTGTGTTTTCTCGTTCTAACTTCGTTTCTTCATCTTCTTCGTGTTCTCGTCTCCTTCATTTTCTCGTCTCTTCTTGTTTCCTCTCTCCTTCTTGTTTTCTCGCTCCTTTGTGTGTTTTCTCGTCTCCTTGTTTTCTCGTCTCCTTTGGGTTTTCTCGTCTCCTTCTTGTTTTCTCTCGTCTCCTTGTTTTTCTCGTCTCCGATGTTCCATCTTCTTCGTTGTTTCTCGTCTTCTTCGTTTTTCTCGTCTCCTTGTTTTCTCGTCTCCTTCGTGTTTTCTCGTCTCCTTCTTTTTTTCGTCTCCGTCGTGTTTTCTCGTCTCCTTCATGTTTTCCCATCTTCTGCGTGTTTTCTCGTTCTCCTTCTGTCTTCCATCTTCTTCTGTTTTCTCGTCTCCTTCTGTTCTCGTCCCCTTCTTGGTTCTCGTCTCCTTTGTGTTTTCTGTCTCCTTCTTGTTTTCTCGTCTCCTTGTTTTCTCGTCTCCATGTTTTCGCATCTCTTCGTGTTTTTCTCGTTTCCTTTTGGTTTCTCGTCTCCTGTTTTCTCGTCTTCCTTCTATGTTTCTCATCTTCTTGTTTCCGTCTCCTTCTGTTTTCTCGTTCCTTCTGTGTTCTCGTCTTCGTGTTCTCGTCTCCTTCTTTCTTTTCTCGTCTCCTTGTTTTCGTCTCCTTCATGTTTTCCCATCTTCTTCGTGTTTTCTCATCTTCTTCCGTGTTTTTCGTCTCCTTTCTTGTTTTCTCGTCTCCTTCCGGTTTTTCTCAATCTCCGTCTTGTTTTTCCATCTTCTTGTTTTCTTTTTCTCTCCTCGTGTTTTCTCGTCTCCTTCTTGTTTCTCCTTCTTGTCTTTTCTCGTCTCCTTTTCGTGTTTTTCCCGTCTCCTTCATGTTTTCCCAATCTTCTTCGTGTTTTCTCGTCTTCTTCGTGTTTTCTCGTCTCTCTTCTGTTTTCTCGTCTTCTTCGTGTTTTCTCGTCTCCTTCTTTCTCTGCTCTGTTCTCTTCTCTTGTTTGTCTCGTCTCCTTCTGTTTTCGTCTCCTTTTTCTCATCTTCTTGTTTTCTTCTCTCCTTCGTGTTTTCCCCGTCTCCTTCATGTTTTCCCCATCTTCTTCCGTGTTTTCTCGTTTTCTTCGTGTTTTCTCGTTCTCTCGTGTCTTCCATCTTCTTCGTATGTTTCTCGTCTCCTTCTTTCCTCGTCTCCTTCTTGCTTTCCCGTCTCCTTCTTTTTTCTCGTCTCCTTCGTGGTTTTCTCGTTCTCCTTCTTGTTTCTCGTTCCTTCGTGTTTTCTCGTCTCCTTCGTTTCCTCTCCTCATTTTCCCATCTTTTCGGTTTATCTCGCATCTCTTGTTTCTCGTCTCCTCATGTTTCCCATCTTCTTCGTGTTTCTCGTCTCCTTCGTCGTCTCCATCTTCTTCGTGTTTTCTGTCTCTTCCTTAGTTTTCCTCGTCTCTTTGTTTTCTCGTCTCCTTCTGTTTTCTCGTTCTCCTTCTTGTTTTCTCGTCTCCTTCGTGTTTTCTCGTCTCTCAGTTTTCCATCTTCTTCGTTGTTTTCCCTTCGTGTCTTACCCATCTTCTCGTGTTTTCTCGTCTCCTTTTGTTTTCCTCGTCTCTTCTTGCTTTCCCGTCTCCTTCTGTTTTCCTCCGCGTCTCCTTCGTGTTTTTCTCGTTCTCCTTCTTTTTCTCGTCTCCTTCGTGTTTTCTCGCTCCTTTCTTTCCTCTCCTTCTTTTTCCCATCTTCAGGTTTCTCGTCTCCTTCATGTTTTCTCGATCTCCTTATGTTTTCCTCGTCTCTTTCGTGCTTTCTCGTCTCCTTCTTGTTTTTCTCGTCTCCTTGTTTTCTCTGTCTCCATGTTTTCCCATCTTCTTCTTGTTTTCTCGTTCTCCTGTTTTCTCGTTCTCCTGTTTCTCGTCCCTTCAATGTTTTCCCATCTTCTTCGTGTTTTCTCGTCTCCTTCGTGTCTTCCCATCTTCTTCGTGTTTTTTCGTCTACCTTCTTGTTTCTCGTCTCCTTCTGCTTTCCCGTCTCCTTCTTTTTTCTTCGCTCCTTTGTGTTTTCTCTCTCCTGTTTTCTGTTCCTTTGGTTTTTCTCGTCTCCTTCTTGTTTCTCGTCTCTGTTTCGTCTCCAGTTTTCCCATCTTCTTCGTGTTTCTGTCGTTCTTCGTGTTGTCTCGTCTCCTTGTTTTCTCGTCTCCTTCTGTTTTCTCGTCTCCTTCTTTCTCGTCTCTTCGTGTTTTCTCGTCTCCTTCTGTTTCCCATCTCTTCTGTTTTTCTCATGCTTCTTTCGATTTCTCTCGTCTCCTTCTTGTTTTCTCGTCTCCTTCTTGCTTTCCCGTCTCCTTCTTGTTTTCTCGTCTCCCTCTTGTTTCTCGTCTCCTTTTGTTTTTCTCGTCTCCTTCGTGTTTTCTCGTCCTCCTTCTTGTTTTCTCGGTTCACCTTCTTGTTTCCCATTCTTCTTGTTTTTCGTCTCCTTCCTTGTTTCTCGTCTCCTTGTTTCTCGCTCTCCCTTCATGTATTTCCCATCTTGCTTCGTGTTTTTCTCATGCTTCTTTCGATTTCTCTCGTCTCCTTCTTGTTCTCGTCTCCTTCTGTTTCCGTCTCCTTCTTGTTTCTCGTTCTCCTTCTTGTTTTCTCGTCTCCTTTTTTCTCGCCATACTCCCTTAATCTTGTGTTTCGTCTCCTTCTTGTTTTCTCGTCTCCTTTCGTACTTTCTCGTTCCCTTCTTGTTTTCTCGTCTCCCCTTGCTTTTTCCCATCTTCGTGTTTTCTGCCTCTCCTTCGTTTTTCATCTTCTTCGTTTTTCTCGTCGTACGCTCTGCCCTGTTTTTCTTCGTCTCCTTCGTGTTTCCCGTCTCTTTCTATGTTTTCCCCATCTTTTCGTGTTTTCTCGCTCCTTGTTTCTCAGTCCCTTGTTTTCTCGTCCTGCACTTCATGTTTTCCCATCTCATTCGTGTTTTCTCGTCTCCTTTTCGGCT